>JAWWTY010000106.1:40170469-40227139 GCA_035222235.1 Margarornis squamiger | reverse complement strand
CTGAACTCTGCTCTCCTCATGTCCAGAGTTAACGTTTTGCTGGCACTTTCCCTCCTGTTAACAGAGATTTTAAACTCGATCACTTTGTCGTCACTGTGGCCAAGACAGCCACCAATCTCCACTTAACTCACAAGATCCACTCTGTTGACTAGCAGCAGATCAAGGAGGGCATTTTTTTCGAGTTGGCTGCCTTAGGACCTGTTCCATAAAGTTGTCATCCAGGTTTTTTGGGACTCTTCTGGCCCAGGTTCTACCAGCTGTGTGGTGCTCCCAGCTGATGTCTGGCAAGTTGAAGCCCCAAAACGGACAAGGGCAACTGATTTGGAAGTGTCCCTTAGTTCCTCAAAGAATAATTTGCTGTCACCATCATCCTGGCTGGAAGGTCTATAGCAGACTCCCACAATGACATCCACATTATTTTTTTGCCCCTTGATTCTTACCCAGAGGCTCTCATTGCCAGCTGTGAGCTCCATACATTCTAACCCTTCTATTACATACAGTGACATGCTTCCAACTCTTCTGCCCTATCTATCCCTTCTGAAGAGTCTGCAACCATCCAACAGGGCACTCCAGTCACAGGTCTTATCCCACCAGGTTTCACTTATGAAGTGATGTCAGAACTCTGGGACTGGGCCAAAGCTTTCAGCTCCTCTTGTTTGTTCCTCATGGGGTATTAGTGTAGAAACATTTCAGGTGTGTTACCTTATAGTCAACACCTCTTGAGGCAGATTGAGGTTTCACATTAGTGCTCATTTTCTCAAGGTTTGGCACACCCTCCCATCCTCATCACTGGCGAGCCTGGTTTTGCTCCTTTCCCTCTTCTAGTTTAAAGCTAGTTTAAAACTCTGTCAACAAGCCCTGCTAGCTCCTGTGCTAGAACTCTTTTTGCCCTCTGAGATAGGTGCATCCCATCATGTGTCAATAGACCAGTTGCTGAGTAGATCATCACATAGTCAAAAAACCCCCAAAGTTTTCTGATCACACCATCCTCAGAACCAGTCATTGACCTGGCAGATCTGTCTACTCCTACCAGTGCTATTCCTTGTTACTGGAAGAATCAAGGAAATCTCTACCTGTGATCCTGATCCCTCTACCAATCATCCCAGGGCCCTGAAGTCTCTTTTGATTGCCCTTGGACTTCTCTTTTGTATTTCATCACTGACAGTTTGAACAACCAATAGTGGATAGTAATCAAAGGGGCTTACTAGACTGAAGAGTTTTCCCATAACATCCCTTTTCCAAGCCCCTGGAAGACAGCAGACGTCCCTGTGAGTTCGGTCCAGTCTGCATAACAGGTCCTCTATCCCCCTTAGAAGGGAGTCTCCTATTACAACTACCCATCTTTTCCTCTTGACAGAGAAGGTCTTGATGCGAGGTACAGGTGGTGCTCTTTTAGGAGGCCCCACTATCCCAGAAGGACCTTTGCTCACCCCATCAGTTGTCCGGCCTTCTAGTTCCAGAGCCTCATACCTGTTGTAGAAGGTATCAGTCCCACCTGTCAAAGTCTGAGAAGGAACCTTCCTCCTGGTACATGCAGTGACCAGCTTCCAGCCTTCCTCGTTAACAGAACCTTGAGTAACAGTCCTTTGACTAATTACCCTACAGAATTCTGAGTCCACCTGTTTCTCCACTACAGTGGAGGTCTGAGACTCCAGCTAGTCTTGAAACTGCAGTGTCTCTGAAAACAGTCCGTCTATCTTTTGCTTGTTTGTTTGAATACTACATAGCCTGTTCACTTCTTCCTGTAGCTCCTTCACATGGTGACACAGTTCCCAAGGGACCAGATGAGATACATGCATGGATTCTGAGGGAAGCAGACAAGGAAGTGACTAAGCTACTATTCACCATATTCCCACTGACTGGAAAAGAGGAGCATAACCCCCATTTTTAAAATGGGAAATAAAAAAACCTGGGGAATTACAGACTGGTCAGTCTCACCTCTGTGCCCTTCAAGATCATGGAGCAGATCTTCCTGGAAACTATGGCAAGGCACATGAAAATACGGAGGTGACCAGTGATAGCCAACATGGCTTCATTAAGGGGGAATCACAACAGACAAATCTGGTGGCCTCCTACAATGGGATTACAGCAGTGGTGGATGAAGGAAGGGCAACTGACATCATATACTTGGACTTACGCAAAGCATTTCACACTGTCCTGCACAGCATCCTTGTCTCTGAACTGGAGAAACATGAATTTGATCAATGGACCACTTGATAACTAAAAAGTTGGCTGGATGGTCACACTCAAAGAGTTGTGGTGAACAGCTCAATGGCCAAGTGGAAGGCAGCGCAGAGTGACAGTCCTCAGGGGTCGGTATTGGAACCAGCACCATTTAATGTCTTTGTTGGCAACATGGACAGCGGGATTGAACGCCCCTCAGCAAGTTTGCCAACAACACCAAGCTTTGCGGTATGGTCAACATACTGGAGAGAAGGGATGCCATCCAGAGGGACATTGACAGGCTTGTGAGGTGGGCCTGCGTGAATACTATGAAGTTTAACAAGGCCAAGTGCAAGGTCCTGCACTTGGCTTGGGACAATCCCAAGCACAAGTACAGGTTGGGTGGAGAATGGAAGAAAGTGAGTTGGTTGGTTTATAAGAAGTTCAACATGACCTGGAAATATGCACTTGCAGCCCAGAAAGCCAACAGCATCCTGGGCTGCATGAAAAGTCACATGGCCAGCAGGTCAAGGGAAGGAATTCTCACCCTCTACTCCACCTGTCCAGGTCAGGTCAAAGATGTTGACCTGTCAGAACAAGTCCAGGGGAGGGCCACTAAACTGATCAGAGGGCTGGAGCAACTCTCCTCTGAAGACAGGCTGAGAAAGTTGGAACCATTGAGCCTGGAGAAAAGAAGGCTCCAGGGAGACCACATAACAATTTCTGGTACCTAAAAGGGGACTTTTCACAAGAGCATACAGAGATAGGACAAAGGGGAATGGCCTTAAGCTGAAGGAGAGCAGGTTTAGATTAGGTATTAGAAAGAAATTCTTTACTACAAAAGGTGGTGACAGACTCAAACAGGTTATGCAAAGAGGCTGAGGACACCAGCTCCCTGGAAGAGTTCCTGATGGGGCTTTGAGTAACTTGGTCACATGGCAGTATCCCAGGACAGTAGGGTTGGAATTAGATGATCTTTAAGGTCCCTTCCAACCCAACCATTCTATGCTTCTATGACATTATTAAGGATATCACACCTGACAGAGGGGAGCATAGTGTTTTTTTTTCTTCCCCCTCAGGATTAGTGGACAGCAAATTGAAGTAAGCCATTCAAAACTCCTATGCAAAAGCAGCCAGAGGAATCAGGAATCAGTAAATATTATATACTTGCAGCCAATGAAGGGGAAATCCTGGAGGTTTAAGTCCAGAGGATCACAGGGCTCAGAAATTCAGTCTGACTGCCATTGTATGAGCTATAATCAGGTACTACAAGACAAAATTATTCTAAGAAATGGTCTCACACAAAAAGAAATTTCACTACATTGCTGGGCAAAAAAACCCACCTGCTAAAGGAGAATCAATTAAAAAAAAAAAAAAAAAAAAAAGGCAAAAAAACCCCCACCAAACCCCAGCATTATGCCATGTCTCTGAAACTTTGTGAATTTCACCCCTGCCAGCATTTCTTAGTGGCAAGGTCTAACTGGGATGAATGCTTAGCCTCAGTGTATTTATTTTACCTTCAAATCATCATGACACATTTTAATTTTCTTTTTATTGATAACACTTCTTTTTAAATAATACAGAGGAAAATCTATTGTATGCTGAAGCCTGGCATATATTAGAAAATCAAAGAGTTTACAATAGACAAAACATGGAATTTGCTATCAGATGGAAAGACAAGGCAATCTATTTAGATATGAAGAAAAAATAATGTAACACTATTAAACTGAACAGGAACATTCCTGCCACATCTAGGACTCACGAACACTCAAAGGGGATTGATGGCTTTTACGGACTTCTGGGTAACCACACGCCAGCTGTGTCAGGCTGCCACAGCCTCACTACTTGCCAAAACTGATCAGTGCCAGACTCAGAGGCAAGTGAAGACTACCTGGGCTGTCTGTACCCAGGAAGAGCCTTAAGAAGTAAAAGATATAATCAAACCAAAAATCAAAATAGAAGAGTGCATATCAGAATGTGAGAGCGTATACATCTGGTCTATGGAATAATTTATTAGCCTGTCTTTACTGTGCACCTGATCAAAAGCTCACCAGGAACCTCACTTCCTTCAGCTTTCACATGATGCCATTGCTGAAAAAAATTTAGTTATTAATACACGCAGAGGCAAACCAACAATGACATGCTTGGAGGTGGCCTGTGTGCCAAGACAGAAGGAAGGCATGCACACAGCTTCCCCTGCAACTGCTGAGCAATTTCAGCTTCTTGCTTGCAGGTGGTTTAGTCAGAGGCAATTCACATTTGTCCATTCCCAAATCCTGCAGGGTGACTCAGGCACTCTTCCCTTTAATGCAGTGAAAATACCAAATATACAACAATCAGCTTCAGTTCTAGTAGATGAGTATTATGAACAGCCTTTTCTGAAGGTTCAAGTGGCACCTGCCTCCTTGCTATCCTGCAATACGTTTTTCCTTTCTTGTAATGTTTTTTGTTACCATATAGTCAATGTTTCCAATTCTATTACATTCTAGAATTGGCTATCATCTTCTGCAAACAAACAAACAAATCTACAGCTGGTGCACAGGGAATCTGATTTTATTTAACCTTTAAGTTAAATACACTCACTCACACAACCTTTGGAACAGCAGCTTAATAAGATCGGTTTATTTGAACAGTGTCAATCACACCTCATTAGAATTACGTGTTAACTGATGCCCAAAACTCAGTGTCTGTAAGCTGATAAAAGATAGTTAGCACTGAAGTTAATATATATATATAGTCAACCTGTAAATCAAGTCAAATCTTACAAGTAGCTGAATACTTTTACATGCTGAGAACATGGGCAAGAGGCTCACAAACATTTACTTATTAGCTTCCTTTTGCTAGAAATGAAATCAAATTGAATGACTTCTCTGTTTAAAACAGCCAACCTGATCTGCATTTAACAACATCAGGGTGTCAAGGTCAGTGTGAGATTACTCACCCAACTGTCCCTGAGGATAAACTGGAACATTATTCATTGTAAAAATAAATTACAGCATGTCCCAGCCAATCAATTCTATTCAGACAGAGATATGAGAAAACGAGAAGAACAAGAGACTGCGGTTTCATCTGTCTGCTCTGTGTCAAGTATTACAGACATCTACTCTGTTAATGCCCATTCTCTATTTCCAGCAGGGGAATTGTTTTGGAAAAGGTAACAGTTTTCTCCATAAAACAAGGACCTCTACAGTATGAGAGCATTTCAATGGTCTTCAAAGCAGGCTGGTTTGTTCCTGAAATAAGCAACTTGGCCTTTGATGGGGACAACAATTTATCAGAATTTAGGAGGTTGTGCCCCCCTCAGCAGTTCTGTTTGGATATCACTTGGTGTGACTTGGGCAATGCTCTCCTGAAAGGAATGACTCTTGGCTGTAAACGCTGCTGCTAAGTGTCACTCAGACCTGACCCAAACTCTGGTGGTACTTACGACAAAAACATCCTAAACCCAGGACTCATGCACCTGAAAACACAACAGTAGAAGGCAGCCTGATGCTGAAGCCTCCAGGAAGCCAAAGGAGTCCCAGCCCACACCACTGTCCAAGAATCACATTTATCAAAATGATCCTTTGTGCTGGGCTCTCCGCCCACCATAACATCATCCAAAATTGTATTACCTCAACACGCAGTTTAACTACAGGTACTTTATTTAGTATTCCTTCCCACTGTTCCTCTTCCCTCATAGTGTATTAGTCATTTCAACTCCTTTACTTTATTAATGAGAAGAAAAAAGCCTGTGCTTGCTTAGCTGAATCTTCCCTTGCACCACATAAAGGTATCTGTTAGGTATCTGTTCATGTCTGTCTCCTGGTAGGAGTGCAGATGCATTTGCCCCCCACCTTCCCTTCCTGTCACTCTTCTTTGCAGTATGATATATAATTTTTTTTTTTTTTTTTTAATTGGAAGAGGTTGGAGGGATTCTTGGGTCTTTCAAGCTAAGACCTAGCGATGGGGAAAATTCACAGTAGGCATGTCTGAATTTCTTTCCCAACCTCTCATCCAAACCATATAACATAACTTAGAATTATTCTCTTCCCGCAGCAAGAGCTTGCAGTGACCACCTGACGTGAGCTGACACAGAGCTAACAAATACCTTCACATGGTGCAAGGGAAGATCCAAGCAAAGAAGCACAGGCCATAGCACAGGCTGCACATCCTACCCTGTATGCAGTGGAAATCCTCAGTGCCTAAATCCTGTCCTGTGCTATCAAAAGCACAAAGTCAGAGACTGCAGTTGGAGATAATGCTGACTGGCATCACCCAAGGGATACTGCCTGCATATAAATTCTTATTTAAAAATACTCCTTTTGAAACTATATTAACACAACAATACTAAAGATTCAAAAATTATGAAGTGTTGAGCTAAAGCTACTTATATGGATTTTAGCTCCTCCCAATAATACTGTTTCTACATCATACAGTCATACAGTTTTTCCCAACAGAATCCACTGTTTTATTCAGGACACAGAATAGAGAGAGATAATTTATTATTAAATTATTCATCCTATTAGGAGATGTCAAATCATATTAAGAAGACTGAATTAAGTCTATATCAAATCTAGCACTTTCTTATTTGTATGGTCCATTCGAAGACCACCATCAATTCAATTCCCCAATGAACACTAATACCTACTATCTTGCATGTGTACAGAGATGATCCAAAAAATAAAGAGCATATTTTAGTCACATGAAAAAGTCAAGATTTACACAATAAAAAAAATCATGCAGCCCCAAAATTTGTTCTGCATGGGCATATTCAGTTCTCCTAGTGCAGAGTTCATCCTTTCTAGCTCTGCAATATCTTGCTTCACTCAACACAAATTTCCTCAGTTAATGAGGCAATGATCCTGTAGAGAAGAGCCCCCTTTACTACATCTCATATGTAAATCCATTCTTCATATGGAAGGAATAAGATCTGTGAAAAAAATATTCACAGACTATAGCTTCATAATTAAAAACTACTTACATAATGGTAGCCAATAAAGGTCGTGTGAGCAAACAGGATTAAGCCAACTCATAAAGCATTCATTAAGTTGCAAACTTATACATCACTGGGTAGGAGTTAATATCTCATAAAAATTAAAATAGCTTTCTGAAAAACAATACTGTTTTTTAACACAGAGCATTACTCTAAAAGGAGCTATACCCTTCAAGCATTTAATTTGAATAACTTATATTAAGAAGAGGCTGCATAACCTATGCTAGGCCACACTGACACCTAACAATTTTTTGAAATACACTTAAAAAAATAATAAAAATGCATGCATGTATTTAATACAGAGTGTTTATGAACTATAAAGGATATGTGAATTAATGTAATAAAAGGAGGCAGTTTATGAAAAACAAGTATTTATGATAATGGTACAGCTTTGTCAAGGTTTGGTAAGGTACCAAAAAGCACCATTAAAAGCTTTGTTCAGAATAAATACAATAAATTTATTGCAACAACAAATGTGATTTGTAGCTTAATGCAAAATAAACTTGTAAAAATTGTGCTAAGAGGATTTGTGTTTTAAAGTTATTGGATCAGTTAATGTAATTAATAGAAGCCACCTCACTAGAGGATATTAAAATGAAGTAACAAAAGTATGCAATAAAAAGTTTACTTAAAAGGATGCAAAAGACACAACTAAAGTCATCCCAGGGCAGAGGAAGAGATCTATTTTACTATGCCCATGCCCCGAGGACTTATAAAAATAAACAAAAAACATCCACTAAATAAACAAACAAACATGCAGACAGTGAAAGGAAAAACAAGCTAAAAGGAAAGGAAACAACTAGACAAATCCTTAGCATAACACTTGCTGAGCTAAAGCTAGGCAAAACAACTTTGAGAAAAACCAACAGACAACTAGTATGTTAAATATGTGTAGCTAAGAGGGAGAGGGAAGTAAACATACAAATGAACACCGGTTAGTTGATGCTGCTTCTGAGCAAAATAAGAAACCCCAGAATATGTAGGTTAAAACCAATGCCAAGTGCTGCAAACAAGCAGCCAATCTTTGGCAACAAGGAAATTTGTGGTGCTTAGCTATCCTCAAAAACAATGGTATACAGAACTAATTATTCAATAATCCTAATTTATCATCTCTCACAGGACAGTTATAAAGATAATTCAAAAAATCCTAAACTATAAGTAGCTTTCAGCACAGACATTTGCAAATCGTATCAAAAGGGACTCAAACCTATATAACTGCCTATAATTCCAGAAGTATTACCCATTCTCTACAGAAAGTAAAGAATGTGCACACTTCAAAGCAGAACAAATAAAATTAAGTAACTCATGCATTTCAAAGACTGAAAAGACATTTTTATTGAGCAAGTTGTGCACTCCGGCATTGGTTAAAGGCTTACTACCTCTGTATACATGAGCTAAAATTTTCCCTCTTTCAATTTGTACATGTTATTCCTCATCCTATCACTACGGGTCCCGAAAAAGAGTCCCTCTCTGGCTTTCCTGTAGGCCCCCTGCAGATACTGGAATGTTGCTATAAGGTCTCCAGAAAACCTTCTCTTCTCCAGGCTGAACAGCCCCAACTTTCTCAGCCTGTATTCATAGGGAAGGTGCCCCAGTCCTCTTACCAACTTTGTGGGCCTCCCCTCTGGACTTGCTCCAACCCTTCCATGTTATTCTTATGTTGGGGGCACCAGAACCACATGCAGTACTCCATGTGGGGTATCTCAAAAGCAGAGTAGAGGGGGAGGATCACCTCCTTCAACCTGCTGGCCACCTGCTTTTGGTGCAGCCCAGGACACAGCTGGCTTTCTGGGCTGTGAATACACTTTGCCAGCTCATGTTGCGTTTTTCATCAACCATCACTTCCAAGTCTTTCCCTGCAGGGCTCCTCTCATTCAGCTCTCTGTCCTTTAGGCAGTATTATGCAATAAAACCCCAAACCCAGCTAGCTCAAGTATAAAAGGAAATACAGTTCTTGTTTCTATGCTGCCCTGTGTCACATCAAAACATCCCCATGCTTTGCCCATGGATTTCTCTGCCTCACAAAAAGGGAATACTGATAATTGAATTTCAAGCTCTGTTACATTTCTCTGCCTTCCTCTCCCAAACTGTTCCTCTTTTCTCCACCTCTTTTGCCCCTCTCCTTTTAGCAACTGCCACACCATTCTTCTCTCCCCTACTTGCATTGCCCTCCTCGGTTCTCCTCTTCAGCCTGATTTCTCCAGCCCTCCCTGTTGCTGCAATGCTTACTCCTATGCTGTGTTACAATGTATGAAAGTATTACACACTTTCCTATTTCTCTCTCGGCTCCTACTCGGGCTCGCTGGTCTCTAAAAACACTGCAATTGAAATTGTGACTTCACTCCAGCCTCTCACATCTCCTTTCTTACCAGTCTGTCCCTCAGCCTTCCTCATCGTGCCCCAGCAGCACTTCCTGCTCCAGCCAAGCGGAGGAGGGGTGAAGTCAATTAAGAGCTTCTGCTCTCAGATCTGGAGTCTACTGCACCCAGCAAGAGCACGAGCAGTCCTGCTCAGCCCATGTGCCATAAGCTCACCTGGCCCCAACACTCACTCAAGATTTAAAGAGAAAGGAACACTGCTCTACACTGATGTAGCCTCTGGATACACTGGGTGCAAACTCTAGGAAGTCTAGGGAGCACACATAAGGAATTCATCCCCATGAGCAGCAAGAGTCATATTACCAATATGATAAGACCCATATTAGTCTTCCTCATTCACGTTCTGAAATATAGAGTAAGGTTTTGAAAAAATGTTCTTGAAAAACATCAGCCCTAAAAGAGAGTTCTATTTTGTTGAATCTCATCAAGCAAACCTGTAAGCTACTAAATACAAGCTCCTACACGTAACACAGAAAGCACCAAGTAATTTTTTTTATGAAAACCACCATCTTTTCTGCCATTAGTGACTGGAGGCCACTAAAACTGCAGTTATGTTTAGATTTACCTTTCCATTACAAAACAAATCTTTACACTAATCTCACTGATTCTTACCCTCCAACCCAAAGACGGGACCTACCCAACCCAAAATCAGGATCTCTTACACCACTCGGTTGGTAATCTTCCCCAAGTTCTCCACTCATTTTTGTTTCCACTGAATTTTCATTGCTTGAAAGGTACTTGGATGGACATAAAATCCTTTTGACTTAAACTTTCCTTTTCCTGCCAAGGCGCAATCCTTTCCTTGAATATCCACTGCCAACGCTACCTCACATTTTTAAAAGATTAGAGGCCCACTGTCATTCATCAGCCGCACCAACACAATGTTTTCCACATTTTACCCATGCTTTCATTCTGTTTAAAGGAAATTGTTGGTGCCCTGCTTCATTTAGCTCCAGGACAGTTATCAGTCATGTTTTGCGTGTGAAAGCCAGTTTTTTGCCTTCAAAGGAAATATGCTGATGAGCACTTGATCCTCTTCTTACCTAATTCATTTCTGCTCATTTCAATTGTCAAAAAGTAAATTAGAACCAGAAAGGTCAGATGAGTCTGCCCAGGCACGAAGTACCATTATTATTGTCATCAAACTAGTCATGTACCCAGGTTCTCTCAAACATATTGCCCAGAAAATCTTTGTTCTTATTCAAGGATAAGAAAGAATGACACATGGGAATCCTAACAGTTAACATTTGGAGCATGTTTGAGAAGAATTAGACACACTTTCAAAATTCATAGCAGGGACCTGGGTTTCTCAGGGAAAAACCTAGTCTACGACAGAAAACAGACAAGAGGAAAGTTACCAACAAAACGCACAAGTGGAAAAGGATAATACTGATAAACAAATAAAACTAGGTGCATGATTAAGAAATGCAATCATTGCACATGTTTGCACATTTTCAAGTTAAAGTTGCATTTTGAAATAGCATGAAAGGGAGGATGTGCTATAATTAGACTACTTACATGCAGACACCTTTTAAGTCAGTACACATTTTTCGCATGACTACTCTGTCAAATGAAAATGTTATAAAAAATTCAAACAGAATTAATAACGTCAAGAGGTAAAGACTGAGTTGTCTTTACATATATATATATATATATATATATACACACACACTGAGCTGTATCTTCACCACAATTTAACTGAGGATATTGGGAAAAACAAGTAACCTTTAAGCTTACTATCATACCAGAAGTGTATCTGTTACATGAGAGGACACGTACAGGTTGGATGTGAGAGAAGCCTTTCCTCTCACACAAGGTGAAGTGCCACAGATTCCTGAAAAGGGGAGGAAAAAGTGAGCTCCAGGCCATATGGCTCTTGTAGCAAGTTGCTCTCCACCTATGCTGTTTTAAGATATTTTATCCCCTCTTTGGGGACTTGAGAGGAAAAAAAAAAATCAGTAATTTACTAATTAGCAACATTTAAGTAAGCCAGAAAGTGATTAAGCTGCTTTCAGAAAGGCAATTAATTATGTAGCACACAGAAGCACTATGTTTATTCAGGCCCTTAATTAGTTCAGTTTAGTCCTTGTCTACTACAATTAAAAACTGCAAGTTCTTAAGTGCAACTAATGTGGGGAAATGTATACTTGTACTGCAAACAAATAAAAGCAAGTAGATAATATATACTTCAGTTCTGCAAGTGTGTAATGAGAGCATAGATGAAGTCCAAGGTAATTGGTAAGCTCAAGCATGGGCTTGACTAGCATGGGCAGGGCACAGAGGCAGTCCAGTAACTTCCTTGCAGCTGGATGTAATGGTGTTCATTTGTCACTTAACTGTCCTCTTCATGGGCAGATCAGCTGAGGGAAACTTCTCAAGCAGCCACAGAATGAGGTTCAGCTAAGTCTCTGCCGAGGTTTGCCTTGACATCCTTGACAGTACATTTCAAGGAACTACTTTAAACAAAACAAAAACATGGTACAGTTGTAACTGAAAAATTGCTGGAAAACACACGGTCCTGCCAACTGTTCTCAATACCACAGCAAGCTGATATCCTACAGCATTGACACTATGTCCGGCAATGCAGAAAATTTAATTCTTCCTAGAAGGCCTCAGGTGACCAGATCTGTGCTTGACATATGAACAACATGCAGCTTCTCTCATCACCCATACATGCACTTCAGTGTCTGGTCACATGCAAAATCTCCTTCTGTTCCTTTAATGTTTGATCTATTTTTTTTTTTTTTTTTTGCAGCAGAATAATCAGTCAATAGCTTTTCACTGTCCCTAAAGGAAGTCGCATCTCAGCCCAGCCAAAAGGTCATAAACCACTGCTCTATCGTAGGTACCTCAACCTGAAATTAACCAGCAATATATTTAAAAATATATTTCATTTCCTTAAAGAAAATTGATAGAATGGAGAATGGCATTGCCACATGTCCCAAAATAAATGCATGTTAATATCTGTTAATGATTTTAAAAATTATTTCTGCCAACAGTCCCTACATCTACCCTTGAGATGAACAACATATGTCTGAGCGTTCTCTGGTGTACTACCAGATGGAGACTAACAAACACAGGCAGAGGTGAACTTGAAAGACTAAGATTTTTATTATTATTTCTTTAAGCATACTTTAAATTGCCAATTAGCTTGAGACAGCTTTTAGTGCAAGGAAGTATAAATTTTGAATTGCTTATGGGTTAGCAAATGCAAAGCAACATCTTTTTCACTGAGAAAAGGTCACACCCCTTTTCAGCATTACAAAGAGCTTTCCGAAAGCTTGGTTTTATTAATGCAAAGAAGGGAAGAAATTTAATAAATATCTAATCATCTTCACTGTATTCAATATTTGAAGTGAAATTTATTTTCTTGCACGTAAAAAGACAAACAGGTACTTTAACTATACACTCATGTAGCCATCTGCTATCTTGGTTTTAAGACTATCTCAAACTGCAAAACCGGATGATTAAACAAAAAGTGAGAGAGATTAAACCAGACAAGGTTTAACTTGGTCACTTGAACAAAATGTTCCTGCCATGCATATACTTCAAAAACTGTCTGAAAGAAAACTTTCATACAAATGTATGCTTCCTCAGCTGTAGGGCTTTCCACAGACCTTTCTAGAAAACAACACATATTGTTTCCTTTGGTCTGCATTTCACAGGCAACAGCAGAGTTTCACCACCACAGCATCACTACCCACAGGAGGTCTCACAAACAAAAGCAAGCACCTTTTTTTTATTATTATTATTATTTTTGCTGGCACTACAGCACTCTGTCCCCAAACTCCCTCCCCCTCCCGGTTTGAACAGTGCCCAAACACAGGGAAAAGGAAGAGGACCAGGACAGCACAGCAGATGCCCCAGGAGTGCAGCTGCTTGAACATCAGCCCTCAATAACCACATTTGATAGCAATGCAGTGTGGGGAGCACTAAATCACACTTAGGATAAGGTTAGCTGCAGAAGCTTTTCCAATGGCCCACAGATGGTGGGCCCAGAACACCCGTGGGACGACATCGCTCATGGAACATCATTTGAGCAAGACATATAGATACAGTTAGATGAAGTCACTTATATTACTCTACCAACCCCAAACCAGTGCTTACCCCCACCAGCCTTCTCCCCACCACACTGCTGCCTGCCCAGCCTGGAACATCCTGCTGTGAAAAGGCATTGTGTTACTGGCCACCCCATCAGCAGTCAGTGACAAAATCCCTGCTGAAGCAAAAGTCTACTTGTAATTTTCTCTCACCTGGGTCATGGTACAGCATGCCATGAACCCAAAGCACTTGCAGCAACATCTCAGCAAACACAAGGTTTTGTTTACTTTCTCAGCACTTGTCCTTGGTGGGCACAACAATCACAGATGAATCTGATTGCAAACAAAATCTATTTCAACACTTCCATTTTGGTGCTTGTGGAGCAGGGAATAGGATCTGCAATATTGCTGTATATGATGAGATTACAGTTGTGTACATCTATAATTGCAGCTTTTGGGGAGGGGAAGACACCACACAAGAAGGAAGGTTGTTAGTTCACCATGTAAACAACAGCCGGACTAAGCTAGAGATTAATGTTGGTTGGGGACTGTGCAGACAATTTCCATCATCTTTGCTGCACTGCAAGGTTTGTCTATGTCTCATAGCTCTAGGGAAATTGCTTAAAAAAAAACCCCATAAAATCCTCATGGTCAAACTGCTAACCTCTGGCACTCTGGAGTTTTGAGGTTAACACCTGACTTCCACCCAAAGCCTCATGCAGAGCTAAAGACACAATAGGTAAAGAAGTTCTGCCACCAAAGAGAAAATGGGGAGTGCCAGAAAGAGGGTCACAAATGTAGGTTACAGCAGGAAAAATGAGAAAAAGCTGACCTGGATGTATGCTTGCAACTAAAGGTACTCAGAAGCAGCAACCTGGTCTCTGATCTCTGCATTAGCACACTTTCGTGTGAAGCTCAGTTCAAGCAATCTCTGTGATGGGGCAAAACCACTGTGTGAAGGGCAGCTGTGGTACCAGATAGCCACTATTTAATGAGACTGACTGCATCTCTAGTAGCCAGAGGCAGCCACAAGGTTACCATCAGAGATAATCTGAGATTACTGCTGGGTTATTCTGCCACCAAAGAGACTTTCAGGTCTTTCATGTCACAGGCGGAAAAGCAATGCTGTTTCCAGGGGTCTCCAGGCTGTACTGTGCCTGGTGATCTGGGAGAACAAAAGTGTAGGTGTCACCATTGCAACACATAATGTAGTAAAAAGAGGATAATATAGATAATAAAGTGAATTATAGGAAACAAGTGATTCAAGCAAAGGTGAATGACAACAGAAGTTATTAGTTAAATAAAGAAAAGGATTTCAAACTAGGAGAAAGGTGGATTTAGAGAATCGCAAAGCATTGAAGCCTCATGGACAACATCAGCTAAAGGCATACAAGCCATCTGGCTCTTTATCTGGCACAAGAAATATTCACGATTTAATAAGAGTTCAGTGGTCCAGAAGTTCTCCAATGGCCTATGTATGGTCATACTGGGAGACTTCATAGTAGTACAGACAAATCATTAGGTCTTATGCCTCCATCCAGGACTGAAAAGAATCCAATGCACTCCTAGGGCATAGCTTCTGGTTTCGTTTCCTTCAAGGAAACGGACACCAAAACTGCTGAAACTAACTTAGTCACAGCAAGCAGGAGGTTGCTTCAAAATTTACTACAGTAAACAGCCATAACAAGATACCAATACAGACCAGTAGTCAAGCCAGTTCAGGTGTCAGACCCCTCAAAACTAGAGATGGGTCCTAAGCCAAGAAAAAAAGCACTCAAATATTTCAGAAGATTTTGAGGGGAGATCCCACTAGCATCCACATCTGTGTTCACACAAGTCTGCAGCCAGCCTTTGTGCAGCCCAGTGTATATAGGGGCAACTGATGTAGCTACTGTTCACATAACTCTTGTCTGAAACTGGTACCTCTGGAAGGTTTTTTTAATTAAAAAGGATTTAGTGCTATTAAACAATAAAATATCAGAACACCAGAGGAGGCATAATTGCAAGATGAATTGTGCAGCTCCACAGTTTCCAAATCCACATGGTGTTACTGGCAGCCAGCCTTCAATTACAAGAAGGTAACAAGAAAAAGCACGCAGCCAGTGACAGTGAGGCAAGGTGCCCGCCGTTCCTTAAAGGAACACCACTCCCCCAGGAGTTTCTGCACTGACTGAACTTTGGGACATCTGCAGCCCTAGAACTTGTCATAATCTCACTGGCTACAGTATGGACATCAAGATGAGCCAAGTTTACCTGGTGTAACTTCAGTGCTACTAGAACCTGAGTAGGCTTCACGTACAGGAGCAAAAGCTTCAACTCTATCAGACACAAGTAAAAGTTGCCTTCAACAAGCTTTGGCTGTGGTCCAAGATCTGTACTGGCAACTCCGTAGAACAAATTCATTTAACAATAGCCTCCCTCCTGCTACGTCAGTACCTCTCCATAAAGACCTGCCCACAGTGGGGAGTTGCATAAGAACAAATAAAAGCCAAACAGAACCGGAGTGAAATAGCTTATATGGGTTTGAAACTACTGGAGGTTGCTCTTTCAAAGATGTATAAGCAGGCCAAAAAAAGCTTTGCTTTGGTTTTGGTGGTTTTGGGGGGATAAGGAAGCAAAGCATGGCATAAGTTAAGTATGTCTGTATTCTGATAGTCCAGACATTTCAATTCATATTTTCAAAGCATTTTGAAACAATGCTTCAAAAACCAAGAGGTCTTCTCAAAGAGAAAATTTGAGAATTTCACTACAGAGCCCTGAACAGAATGCTTTGTTTGACAAAAATTAGATTCCCTTCCACTTGCCCCAATGACATTGCTTTGTGCTGTCCCAAATGGCTTCCTCACTACAGGCACAACAGTATTTCATATGATACTCAAGGGACACAGGTGACTTTAAGAACTCCTACCATGTAGTTACAACAGCCCAGCAGTGTCTGGGGCTTCTCATTTGCCATGGTACCAAACCCCTGCACTGTGCTGCAAGACACATCAGTAACCTATTTCTCATTCCAGTGACAAAAACTCAACCTGCACTGATGCAGAAGCTGCTCTAAATCTCAGCTCTTTTGGCTTCAGTTTGATATGGATTACCCAGATAACCATAATATTCTTATTTCACAATTTTCTGTAAAGAAAATAACATAACCAAAATACTTGAAGCAGATGAATGCTAATACATCTGCAATCACATCAATCAGGAAACTGATCTGCAGAAGAGATGAAGAGGAAAGAAAAGAAAGGCTCAAAGGAATGAGAAGAAAACCCCATGTTTCAGTTAGGTGAAATTCCCAATCTAGTTTGCTGCACAACTACAGATAGAAAGAAGACAATAGTGCAATGCCACTGAAGAAACATACAATAACCCAGCCTTCAGGTCACATCTCAAAAGACCACCCACAAATGAATAACCAGTATCTCAGTGCAACCTATAAAACAAAAATTCCTCAAAAAATTCAGGTTTAATTTACTTGCCTGTCACAAAAAACGTCTCCAGCAGTACAGGGATATATGGTTTCAAGCACAAAATCTGGGTCTAATGTTGTGATCTTTCTTCTATTCAATTATCACAGACATATTCCCAGCCCTCAGAGTCCATCCTTGCAGACAGCACACCAATACTGAGTCTGCCAGGGATGCTGATACACATGCTAGGTAACACAACAAAAAGAAGTCTCAGCCTCAGCATTTCTAAAGAGATTTGACACATGAGTAGGACAGTATTGATTGTCTCTGCTGTACTTTATAGGCTGCCTTAGCAAGGAGCACTTTCAAAAAGGGCAGAAGATGAATGTTGCAATCATAAGGAAAGCAATCCTGTAAAAAAACAAAACAAAAACCAAAAACAAACCCAAAAAAACACCAGAAAAAACACCAAACAACAACAAAAAAAAAAAAATAAAAAACCTTGCAAATATATGCATTGCTTAGCACAAAAGGCCTGCAGGCCCATCCTCCATGGATTTGTCTTGTGAAACACTGGTCTTGAGTCTCAGTATATGCACAAGTCTGAATTGGCATACAGCACTGAACACCAGTTTAACTCTCAAGTTTTCCAATTAAGAGATTCCCATCTCCCTGCAGTTGCTCTTGTACCCAGAGATAAATGAGCAACCCGAAGACCAGGAGAAAGCATTACTGCTGAACCGTGCCCACAGTGCAGGCAGGGACTCAGAAGCTGCCACATTAAACAAGCAAGAACAGTTACACCTCAGCGAGCACCTCTGTGGCAGCAAGTAGAGACAAGAACCTTCTAACATCCTGTGCAGCTGCACTAGTGACACAGCACATACCTGCTGAGCAGGTAAAAAGTTCTTCATATAATTTCCAGCTTGCCACTTTGCTAGGCAACCTGCTGAGCTGTATCTGCTGTTGAGATTTGCAGAAGGGCAGGCTCAAGACTGACAGCCACTAGGACAAGTTTGGTACACAGAGAAAGAGCTGTTACAGCATGAGGTTTGCAAAACCTGTAATTCACCAAGGAACATGCCAGATTTTTCAAACATTTACCATACAAATTCTTTTCATCTCATAATCTGGATGACACATAGAGAAATTTGTAACTCCTGACAGTAACTAGTTACCAAGAGTTGTCATCTTATTAAAAAAAATAAACAGACAATCGCAAAACAGACAACATCAGAGGGGAACTCTAGAGACTTCTAATACAATACCCTGCTCAAAGCAGGGTGAACTAGTGCAAGTTGCTCAGCCCATGTCCAGTCAGGCTATCATTATCTTCTTCAAGGATAGAGACTCCAAAATGTGTCCCAGGTGTTTGACTAACCTCACAGTAAAATAGTTATGGTCAAAGGAAATTTCTTGTATTTCAGTTTGTAAGCATACACATTTATAAGACTCTCCCTGAGGCTTCTCCTCTCCAGGCTGAAGAATACCAGCTCCCAAAGTCTCATCTCATAAGAGACACTCCCATCCCTTAATAATCTTTATGGTCATTTGCTGGACTTGCTGCAGTATGCCTCTGTCTCTCTTATAGTGAGGAGCTCTGAGCTGGAAAAAGCACTCCAGATGTGTTACACCCTTCATAGTAGAGGGGAAGGATCATCCTCTTGAGCTGCCAATTATGCTCTTCCTAATACAATCGAGAAAGCTACTGGTATCCTTTGCCTCAAGGGCACATTGCTGCTCAAGGTGAGCTTGGTGTCCCACCAGTACTTCCAGAGCCTCTTCTGCAAAGCTGCTTTCCAGTCAGTCAGTACTGATACACACAGCGATTCTTCCCCAGAGGCAGAACTTCACAGGATTCCTGCCAGTCCAGTTCTTCAGCCTCTCAAGGCTATCCTGAATGGCAGCATCATCATGTGGTGTATCAGCCATTCCTCTCACTTTTGTATAGTCTGCAAACTTGCTGAAGGTACAGTCGGACCCATCAATTGTATAAAGTATAAAGTTGAAAACAGTATTTGCCCTTCTACCAACCTGTGGGGGTACACCACTAGGGACTGATTTCCAACTGCACTTTGTTCTGCTGACCACAACCCCATATGGCCATCAGCTAAGCCAGTTTTAAGTTCATCTCCTTGTTCTTTTGTCTAATCCACACTTCAACAGTTTACCAATGAGGATGTCACCGGAGCCTGTGTCAAAAGCCTTACTAAAGTCAAGATAAACACATCCATTGCTCTTCCCTTATCTACCAGGCTAGTCATCTCATCGGGTTCATCAAGCATGATATCACCTTCATAAATCCATGCTGACTACTCCCAGTCACCTTCTTGTCCTTCATGTGCTTGGAAACAGTTTCCAGGATTATTTGCTTCATTAACCTGCCTGGGGACTGACAGAAGGCAAATCTTCTGTAAGTCCCCACATTTGCCTTCTTGAACTTTTTGAGGAGAGTAGTGACAAATGCAGGAATCTCCCTCAACTGCTACAACATTTCAAAGATAATCAAGAGTGGCCTCACATTGGCATCTATCAGCTCATTCAGCACTTGTTAGCACATCCCACCAAGTGCTGTGGACCTGTGTATGCTCCACTAAAGTATTCCATATTCTGAGCCTCATCCAGTAAGAACAAGTCTTCATTGCTCCTGACTTCATCTACTGATCTCAGTGATGTGGGATTGCTGAAGGCAAATTTTACCAGTAAAGGCCTTGCTAAAGGTGGTAGTGAATACTTCTGTCATTTCCACATCCTTTGCCACAAGATCCTCCTGTCCCACTCAGCAGTGGAACCAAATTTTCTCTCATTTCTGTTTAGAAGCCCTTTTTGTTGCTCTTCACATCACTTGTCAGATTCTGGGTGAGCTATGGCTTTCCTAATGCTATCAATGACCAGAGTCTTCCTGGGCCACCTTTCCCTGCTTCCAGCTCTTCTACACCTTTTACAGAAGTGGTCAGGTCATAGGGACTTGCACTCAATGCTTCCTCCAAACCAGTACCCCTCAGGGGACTTCTGGGAGTATGGCATGAAGTCCCCCAACAAGGTTTTTATGAACTTCAAAACCTGACTCTTAATCAAAGGAACAGCAGCCTTAAATGAGCACACCTGGCTGAAGCACTTCATACTTAATGATGACCTTCACTGCACAAGTTTTGAAGGTACTTCCCAAACAAGGTCTCATTTTTATATTTTCTCTGTTTTCACCAGGTGGTGAGATGAAACAGATTCTAGAACTGCATGGCTTCCAAGTTCCAGGTAGGGGGCTAAGCAAGAACAAGCAATAAGCATGCTTTAGTGACCACTCTATAGCACAGGGTGTTCAATTTCCTATTGCTCTAGATCTTCCATTATAAAGACATTACCTCCTCATCATGGCAGCTCATTAGCATTCACTTTGAACATGATCCCACAAGATGTCACAGAATATTATCAGGTAATTCAGGCTCCTAAATTGCATATCTGGCAGCAATACAGACTTTCTTGTTTTATATTAGACAATGAAAGGCCTCCTTGTTCCGTTCTTATTCCTTGCCGATAAAACAGAGGTTGAGGTATACGCACAAGGGAACACATCCAGAGGTTTAATGAATTTCTGAAGTACTTCACAGTCCTCCCTAGCAAGGAGTTTACAAAATGCTGCTATTATTTTCACTGAAACAAACACTGTTTTCAGGATAATTAACTTTTCAAAAAACTTATTTCCAAAAGTATGAAAGATATTGTACATTCCAATAATTTATTAATCTGCAGTACTGTGTTAAACCTTGGCTCTTTCCAGCAGCAATGTTTCAAGAGTAGTTCAAAGTCAAATAACTGTGTCCAGGGTCTTAAAGACTGAAAGTAAACAGGTTAAGAGGAAAGAAGTTAAATTCTGTGAAGAGTTTTAGGTATCCAGAAAGAGTAGCATTATTGGAAAGAAACTCTACAGCACCCAATCATTTTATATTAATGAATTATAAGGCAAATATTAACTTAATACATTTGTAAAAGCTTGTTTACCCATTCCAAAAGCATAACATCTTTAATAGTAATCTGAAGAGGACCGGCAAACAGCATTTTAACTTCTGAGGTCACTTAGGAAAGCAGGTAAAGCTGAAGAGTTAACCAAGGGTGGCCTCTGCAAGGAGAGGCTGGAGCTGCCCCATGGTGGGAACAACTGGTTCCAAAAAACCCACTGTAGGGCACGGCTGAGCACCTCAGCCACAATGGTGCCACCTCAGGGAAAACATATGCAAGAAAGGGCCAGACACTGCTCAGCAGAGAGGGGTGAGAAAAGTGTGACAAATGGCCCTATGAGCACTACGGTGAGAAGATGGAAGTGAGATGCCACAGGCACCAGAGCAGAGACTTCTTCACAACCCCTGCAGATACTGTGGTGGATGAGACAAATTGACTTTGGCTGGCTGACAAACACCCATCCAGCTGCTTTCCATCCTCAGCAGGATGCAGGAGAAAGCAAGATGGAAAATCTTATTGGTCAAGATAAATAAGTAACTGGGAGAGGTAATGGGAAAAACTGGAACTGGATGCTGCCACCTAGTTATTCCCCTATGGAGAATCTTTTGTGGTTGTAAAGTGCTGAAGGGACAAGGGGTGTAGTATTACAGTGTGTGCAAATTTTTAACCTTTGTTGTGATGACATTCTGATTTTAGTGTGGGGATTTCCCCACACACACACACCACCAACCCTTCAAGACAATGACAGTTGAATAAGGAAAGAAAAAGCTGCACGTGCAAGTAAAGGAAAATAAGAAATTTATTCACTGCTTGCCATCAACAGACAAATGTCCAGCCACTTCTTGAAAAGCAGGGCCTCAGCATGTGTAACCATTAATTGGGAAGACAAACACCACCATGAATGCCTCTACCCTTTCCCTCAGCTTTTATTGCCAACCAAAATATCCAATGGTAGGGAATATTCATTTGGTCAGATCAGGCCAGTGGTCCCAGGTATGTCACCTCCCAACCTCCTGTAGACCCAGCCTGCTGGCCTTGGGCAGGGCTTGGAGTGAGTGCTTTGATGTTGTGCAAGTGCTGTTCAGCAACAGCCCACCAGTGGCATTATTTACACTTGCAGCCATAAACACAAAGAACAGCACCATATGGGCTGCTGTGAAGAAAGGTGCCTTTAACACTGCCAGGCCTAATACAATCTCCACCCCTTATTTCATACCACTTGTATTACGCCCAGGTCCCATATTACCCAACATCTAAGTAACCTCTGACCATACCATCTCTTGTCTTTGTCATTCCTGAAATTCCTTTATACCAACACTTACAACACGTTCTCCACACTTAAACCATCTTTATGTCCATCAGTCAGAATTATACGTGTTCATTAACCAATATCCTCTGTCCTTTAACAGGCGCCAAAGCCAATTCTCTACATGAAGGCAGCTAGCTAAAAAACTGTTTCATTTACACTTCAAAACATAGGTCTTCACAAAGAACAAGCTATACAAGTCACTGGTTTCAAAGACAGAATATTAGACCAAGTGATACCACACACATTGCCTTCAAGTATACATGCACATAAGAGTATAAAATCTAAAGGCGACATTCAATCCTTCATAGAAAAACATCTTTGCAACAACAGAAAATGCCTTCGTCTCACAGCATTCTGAGAAATAAGTTTGTGCTCAGAAAGCAGCACAAAAAGCACTGTCGCTTTAGACCTGTTTATCTATATCTGCTACAGGATGACCTACCAGTTAGCTTTGTTACTTTTATCTAAGCTTTCCATTTCCATCTCAGCCATTATCATTTTAGATAGCCTTCAACAAGCACCACAGAGCTATTTTATTAATAGTCACCACTACCCAAGCAGCAAAATCAGACGAGAGCAAAAAAAAAATCCAAACTAAATGCAACCTTTGAGAACAGTCTCTTCTCTCATTTTCATGTTCTCCTGCTAAACAGGGATAGAGTGTATCATACTAATCCCCATTCCTACTTTTATATTACAGAAAACT
The DNA here is from genome assembly GCA_035222235.1 of Margarornis squamiger. Classification (NCBI taxonomy): domain Eukaryota; kingdom Metazoa; phylum Chordata; class Aves; order Passeriformes; family Furnariidae; genus Margarornis; species Margarornis squamiger. Next base: position 40,204,207 of record JAWWTY010000106.1, on the reverse strand, counting down.
TAGTGCATTTACAGCTATTTAAGCTGATCTTATCCTTGCTAAAACTGTGCAAGGAAAACAGTACAGTTTAAAGCTCTGCCTATAAGGAAAGGCTCTTACCTGCATTAGCCCAGGGGAGATACCAGGGGCAGCTGACATTCACATAGGTGCCAGGCAGTCCATCCGGCCAGCAGGCATAATCATCAAATGTTCTGTTGCAGAACTTGCCTTCTGCAGAGAGAGAGAAGGGAGGGTCGTGCTACTGCCTTGGATTAATACTGCAAGAAGAAAAAGACTGAAGAGCAGAATATAAAAGGAAATACAGGCACATGCATTTAAGCCATAACAGCATTATGCATTTAAGCTTTCATGTGGAATTAAATGACATTTATTTGTCCAAGGGTTTATACACACACAGGAAACTGTTGTTTCAGGGAGGAACTTGAGAGCAGGTTAGGGTCTTAGACTAAATCAACAGACAAGAAAGGTAAATTAATACTAATCCATTACCAGCTTTTCTCTCTTACTCCCTTATGTGTCTCAGTTTAATTTAAAATCATTTTTGCTATGAATACTAAATAAATTCCTCAGAATGGTTCACAGTCATGCAATTGGAAAGTCTAGCCTAATATATAGATCCATCAACAAAATACCTACAACACAACCATAACTTTGCATTACAGCCTTATCACCATGATAATAATAATATTTCAACTTCAGATTTATTAAACTGTCATTCTTAGAGGGCAGCACTCAACTGCTCAACAGGATAATGGAGTGGAGGGAGATGAATGTGTCCCTGCCATTGCTGTCATCAGCTACTGCTCTCTTCTGCCATAATAACATAGTTAAGACAAGGAATATTAACAGCTTCGAAATAATTCCTTACAGACACAACTTTAGACTCATCTTTCCTCAGTGTGTCACAAATGCACTGAAGCATAGCAGAAGCTGCACGGTGTCCAGTTGTGAGCATCACTGACAAGTCACCAGTGTCCTCTAAACACCATGATGCTGGCACCTCACAGATGCTCCCAGCACATTACAGCAGCTCAAACACTAAGAGATGAGCTACATTCCCATTTTCCTTAAGACACTTTTTTTTCCCAAAGTCATTCAGCATTTTACAACACTCAAAATAATTTAGACCAACTTTACAACCCACAAACTCCTAGTTCAATGTGAACAGCATGGTTCCAGATTTCCTAACACCTTGACCCCTATAAAAGTTCCAGGGGCATTACATTAAGTGGGCTTTTTGATGTGCTATAGCCACCACGTGGCATTGCAAAACACTCTGGACCTAAATACAAACATCTTTACAATGAAATTGTTCTATAAAATGCTTCCTCAGCAGATGGAAGAGTCCCACAGAGAGCAGGCAGAAGCAAATGGGATAAAGAAGCAACAGACCAGAAAGCAAGCTGGGGAAGTATTTTCAAGTTCATAATCACTCCCTTGCTACTGTTATCATACATTTTAAAAACTAATATATCGTATCCTGAAAAACCAGCTTACCTGCCACAATGGGGGGTGTCTCATACAAGTATTTCTGGCACTGGAGCTGATATTCCTTCCACTTCTGCACAACCTCAGAGAGGGACCCATCTGAACTCTGAAAGAGAAACCATGAGTCTCAGACATTGGCAGGGATTTAAACTGTATGGTTTTTCATGCAGACTGAGTAGGTGGGTGTGAAAATTACTACAAAACAAAATAGCACTGCTTAACATAAAGGGTACACATGGTGCTGTGCATGCAGTCAAAGAAATGTCTTTTTATTTGTACCACAAGGAAATGAAAAACCCACAAACTACACCATGTCCTCACTGGAACCCAAACCGAGTTAGCCTTGCTCTCTTGAACATGCCCCAGTTGTGTGATTTATTATCTCAAAAAAAAATGCAGGGATGGCAGTAAGCCCTTTATTAGTAGGGATTTTCTTTCCAACAGCAGTATTTCTGCTTTCCCACAAATGAAACCAAGTTAATTCACTGTATTCAGCGGATATTCCCTAAGCATTTTTTCAGAATGTGGACAAAAGCTTTTCCAGCTCATTTTTTCTTCCATGAACAGCTTTTCCCTGCATCCAGCATATTTTTCCCAAAACTCTAGAGAGAGCAGGGACCTTCTTTTAGCACATTTTGTCAGGCTCTAAGTTCCACCCTCAGCTGGCCCAAGTAGTGAGCAGACAGACGAAAAGTACATACAAACTTCATCTGAGGACAAAGGAAATTAGCTGTTATTAAAATGAGCAGCTAACTCAGCGCTGGCTGCTCACTCAACCCTAGCAGATGTCCCACCTAGCTCACAGAGATCCAGCTTATTCACTGCATTTAAGTGAGACATTAGTCCTTCTCTCCCCTCTTTGCATTTATATAAACCAAATTGTGAATGTCAGGATTAGCAGGCTTTAAGTGATCAACAGTGCAGCTAACTCAGCCTTCTTTTCCCAGAAAACAGCCCAGCATGGATGTCTCAGACACACAATCAACAGATACAACACACTGAGTGAAGAAACATTTATTTAATCCCAGATGTCAGTCAGTTTATTTAGTGAAGCATGAGGGTAAATAATCCTTGCAGTTTCACCCTCCCAGCTTCAATTGCTAATTTTAATTTTCCACTTGAGCTTCTAAACCTTTTTCAGATGGTTAGAATAAAGCCAGGGCACAGGAAGAATTGTTTTAAAGTGAAGAAGTCCTTATAAAACTATACTGCGTTTCAGGAAAGCCAAACTGAATGCAGTCCACTACAACCAATGTGACTAAAATTTAGACACCAGTGGAATCACCTTGGTATAAAAGAAAAGAAATAGAACTGGCATTTTTTGGTACCACTGCCATCTCAAGTCCTCTTCTTTTACATTCTTTTACATTAGATGAAAAACCAATGACGACAACAAAAAACAAAAACCAAACACCATAGGCACAATGCTTCTGCCTTGTTTAAGCTACTACATTTAATTATGAAGATGCTCTTGTACATGTGATGACAAACACAACACTTAGTAGATACCTGTGTTGTGTTTCAAGAACAACTGCCTAGAACGTAGCTGCAGCTAGGGCCTCATGGCCATTTTAGAATTTAGCCATCTCTCCCTGAAGTCAAAACAGGCACAAGCCTGTGGATCTTGGAAACTCTGACCCTGCATGCCTGATTTTAATAATCTTATCTACACCAATTAATGCTGCAAAGCCTGTCTGTGCTAAAGTCCCTGGCATAAAATTCTATTGAATTTTAACTTCATGTGCCTATGGAAACACAAACCTGTAGCATAGTGATCTGTGCTCAACATACCTGAAGGGGAAAGGAAACAACACCTAAATTAGGTCAACAGGTGTGTGTAGAGAAACAGATAATCAGTAACTGAAATTAAAATGCCATTTACAGATCCATGTAAGCTAAATAAGGATAGATGACCAGAGTACAGAAAGAGAGACAGCTTTCAGACCTAAGTTTCTCTCAGGCTGTCTTTAAAAAGTGACTTTCAAGTTACATGTCATTTAGAATCATAGATTCATTTAAAGTCTTCATCTTACAAAGGTGGTTATTCAAGCTACACAGGACTGTTTCATTATCCTCTTATCACCAGGTTAACACTCTAATAAAGGAACTAGAAGGATCATTTTCAGGATGAACTCTTAAGTTACAATTCAGAATAATTTCAGAAGTTACTAAACATCACACATCTTCCAAAAAAGTAACTATTGATCAAGCATGCAGATGACATCAGGTTAATCCAAACCCAGCTTTTAAAAGCATTACAACATAAAGATACATAAAGAATTTCATTTAGAAATGAGACTCTACCTTTTAAAATATCCTGACATTATCCTAAAACTGCTTGCACTAAGAAAATTAGCTCCTTTGAAGTCAGCAAGCCTTAAAGTATTTTTTTTTTTTTCTAAATCAAGTTTTCATCTATTGCCTTCATGAATGCAGGTATAACCAGCTTTAATACAGCTGAGAAAAAAGCAAGCCTCTATCACTTCATTTAATGAAAAAGTAAAAACATGCTACTTATATTGGTCTCTTGTAGTGCGAGATGAAACTCTAACAAGGAGATTAGCAAACTATAAGAGAAAAATAATTAGACATCCCTTTCCGTGGAGATGACTGATTTGGTAGACAGTTTTCTATTATGGGTAGTTTGTTGCAATAAGAAAAATCAAACAAATTCCAAGACTTCATAATTTGTTCTCTCTATGCAACAGCTCACTCTGGTTCAGCTAAATACCATGGGTTTTTATCAAAGAAATTGACTTAAACTCGATTTTAATATAGGCTAATCCCCATTTCCCACGGCTTTTGGCTGACATGAAGGAAAATCACAAGTTACACAGTGCCACAGATTTACCATGTGAGTAGTTATTCAAATAAGAGATACTGCATTTTCTTGCAAAGTTATTTAATTTCTTCTGCAACAAAGCACTAGCGGAACATACAAAAAGCCAAGGATCAGTACCTAAAATTTGGAGTAAATGAAAAAAATACAGCTTTATTCAACTCAGAATTATATTTTTCTTGCTAAAAGCATGTAGTTATGGGTTTCTTCTGGTATCTTTTCCCAGTTATACTCAACCATGGGAGGAAAAAGAGTAATGGTTTTGCTGTGGTGAAAATACATCACAGAACGATAGTGGAAGAGAAGGTGAAAGCACAGCTGACTGGTTAAGGTGGAGGAGTCAAAAGACATGAATGGATGAATTTTATTAGGGAGGTGAGTAATGGTGCAGCATAAGGAGCATAAAACAGACGCAGAAAAATTAGCACAGGAAAGAAGACTGGGAGCCTCTCAGTGTATGTATACAATTAATCTCTAGAGATTACACTCTAAATCAGCACATTCAATAGCTTGAAAGCAGAATTCCCTACAAATCCTTAACAACTTCATAGGAAAGCCCCTTTCTATAGCCATCATTTATCTTTATAGGCCCTACTGTAAAAGGAAGCATTTTAATCACTTTTCGACATCTTTGAAACTATTCCTACTAAAACAAAAATGACACCCATAGAGAGCCAAGGTGATCAATGTCACAAGAGCAATATTCTAATGAAGTCAAGTCTGAGCACAAACTGTAAACCTGCAGGCAAAATGCACCATGAAATGGCATCAAAGCAGAAGGGAGAATTCTCAGAGCTTCATAAGCAGCTGGTGACTCCTGGGGTTATCTTCTTCCCTTTTCTTCCATCACCACATAAAAGGTCTCACATGCATTAGAATGAGAAATTCTTCCTTACATTTGTATTTCTTTCATATTTTTTTGTCTCTTTTTAAATAGGAACACTTATGTTACAACTTTTTCATGCTTCCAATATTTCATGATAACAAGCAAGACTTTACCTTGCCACTAAAGGCTCACAGCAAGTTGGAATGTGAGTCAGCAGTGCCCTGGCAGCCAGGAGGGCCAAACCTGTCCTGGGGGGCATCAGGCAAAGCATCACCAGCCAGTCGACGGAGGAGATTGTCCCACTCTGCTCTGCACTGGGGTGGCCTCACCGTGCATATTGTGGGCAGTTTTGGGTGCCACAATGTAAGAAAGATATTAAGCTGTTTGAGAGTGCCCAAATAAGGGCAATGAAGATGCTGAAGGGACCTTGAGGGGAAGCTGTGGGAGGAGTGGCTGAGGTCACTTGGTGTGTTCAGCCTGAAGAAGACACTGAGGGTAAACTTCATTGCAGTTACAACTTCCTTGTGAGGGGAAGAGGAGGGGCAGGCACTGATCTCTTCTCTGTAGTGACCAGTGGCAGAACTTGAAGGAATGGCGTGAAGTTGTGTCAGGGGAGGTTCAGGTTGGATATTGAAAAAAGGTTCTTCACCCAGAGGGTGGTTGGGCACTGGAACAGGCTCCCCAGGGAAGTGGTTACAGCACCAAGCCTGGCACAATTCAAGCGGCATTTGGACAATACTCTCAGGTCATGGCGTGACACCTGGGGATGGTCCTGGGCAGGGCCAGGAGCTGTACTCAAAAATCATTGTGGGTCCCTTCCAACACAGCATATTCTGCAAAGTAATTTTACAAAAACTGGGACCTCCAAATTGTTGATCTTGGTCTTTGAAAGCAAAAGACAAGCAACCTGGCATTGAACAACACTTTGGCATAGCCTTGGTATTCTTCCCTTGGATAGTAACTAAGACATATCTACCTTGTGAGAGGAGGACTACGATTATATTTACTGACTTTTATCTCAGAAGCATCTGCGAGTTACTTTAAAACTTCACTGCTATTTTTGAAAAGCCCAATGTGACATATTATTTCAAGGCTATTCTGCTCAGGACCAGCACAGCAACTAAGTCAAAGACAGGTGAAGATTAGACATTACCAGCTTTAGGCTCATTCTGACTTAATATTCTTTCCTGTGTAATATAGATATCATTAAATCACCTGTTATGTAACATAAGCTATAGGTCTACATCGAAAAAACCAACACGGTGGTCACCTAACATGTTTATTTAGCTCACAGCATGGACATAAGCTTGAATTTACAGTTTTGTCATCAAATCAGAGCTAAATGGGGCAGAACACAATGCTGCTGCCCCACAAAGATTTGCTGGGACCAATATCACGTTTCATTTATTGGGATGAGATTTTTTCTGTCCAAGAAAGAATTAATTCCAGGTTTCAAACTTAAATGAATTAATTTCTGTGGGGCTTAAATATGGTCACCCTCCTCAAAGCACTTTCCCCCCTAACAAGACCTTTCAGCTTGCCACAACAGCGCTCTAGAAGCAGAAATTTAAAAACAGTGGCTGTAGCACAGCACAACTCTGCAACAGGACTAGCTGTTCACAGAACACACTCATCTCCCCCTGCAATTCATCATCACATTTATCCACTTCTAACTTGAAGTAAATATGAAAGCATATGACTGGCAAGATGCTATTACTACCTCCCCAAGCCCATCAGTCAAGATCCAATTTCTCTAGACTTACTATGAATTTTTCCTAATTGTTGCAGAAAGAAACCCAACACTAAGCCAAAATACCCAACAAGGCCGATATTAACAGAGTCCTTTGACCCACTGTTCACCACGTGACAAAGCAATCCTGTAGAAGATCAGTCCTTCAAGTACAATGCTTCTTGAAGACCAAAAGAGGTTCTGGAAATGTGTTAGTATGGGAGCAGGTGTTATTGTTCAACCCTGACTCTAACCCAAGAGATAACATTCAACCCAATATTATAATTACTTAATTCAAATTCTGTGCAATACATTAAACCAAATCCATTATAGGCAAAACCTGACAATCCCGTTAACTCTCCTTGAAGTACTGAAGTATGCCAAAGGAGAAGGAGGTCCATAAAAAATGACAGTGCTGTCTCTGCTACAGATAGTTCAAAAAAAGTGTCTTTAAAGGTACCCAACCTATACCTTTTCCAGAGATCATACCTTAGGACATCTGACATTCCCCAGGTTTCTGTATTTATCACATTCTCTTACCACATTATGCTGCCCAGTATTGAGTTTAATGTAGTTATCTGATATTACACAACACTAAGTGACCCTCTGAGGTAAAGTCATTATTCGTGGTCCCTTCTTTAGGTCTGCTTGACTGATCAGATGATATAATATTAATTATGCTTCCCAAGTCATATTTTACAAGATACCTCATCAGCAGTTGGATCATTCTGCACAAATTCCTCACCCTTCTGAAAAAACAAAACAAAACAAAAAACAAAACAACCAAACAAAAAAAACCCCCACAACAACATAAAAAAAACCTCAAACAAAAAAAACCAAACAAAACAAACAAAAAAAAAACAAAACAAACAAACAAAAAAAAAAACAACAACAAAAAAAACCACATCAAAACCACAAAGCAAATATGGGATCAAAACGACTTTCCTTTCAGAGGGAAGTCTATTGCCAGCTTCTAGGAGCTTTTCCTGTAAATGCTTCTGTTCCTTAGTTACTAATGAACAAATGGCTTCAGTAGCTCAAGTGGATCAGAAAAAGAAACCTTTTAGCATCCTCCCTGATAGTAAAAAAGCAACAAATGAGGTCCCTCAGAAGGAGCTACTGGATTCAGGGAGAAACTCCCTGATGACACCTGCCAGCTGTTCTTTCTCTTAGGCTGCAGCAGCTTAGTACTTACAAGAAAAAACAAGAGTCACAGAACTTTGATAAAGGCAAAGCTTGAGTACAGTGTTTAACCAGATGTCTAAACACTGAAACCCCTCTGTTTTGTCAGCAACTTCAAGTTTCATGACATCAAGTTTTTGAACTCAAAGCTGTAAGAGCAAGCTCCCATCAGACACCTAAATATGATCAATGCACAGAGGAGACACTCCTCTCCCTGTCCCTTCAGAGCCTCTCAGCCCAGACTCATGGCAGACCTCCAGTCCCAAACAGTAACACTGGGCTTTCAATAACTTCCCCCAAAACCCCAAATTCACCCTCATTACAGTTCATCCTCTGCCTGAGAAGCTTCAAAACAGTATTTCAGACAATTTAGAGAGTATCCTGAAAGAACAAACAGCACTCCTGTCAAAGACGAGTATGTATAAAAATACCTGGGTGGAGGTTTTAGTTTGGTTTCTTTCTTCTTGATTTTTTATTTTCTTTTGTGGTGTTTGTTGCTGTTGTTCTTTTTGTTTGTTTTAAAAACAGAGGCTGAATCTCAGATTTCCACTCTCAGCTGAAAACAACTGCCGCACCACATGGTTCCTCATCCTGTCCTGCCTGCCCTCATGCATTTTTCTTTCTCTTTTACACACCTGCACAGCTTCAGAAGGAAGATTTAGCTGGGTTCAGTCCCACAGCAGCCCATAACAGCACAGGGCCCTTATCACCACCAATACCCTTCCCCAATTCTTAAAACTTGTTCTTTCTAGGTTAAGAAAAAAAGAATAAGCATATGCATCTCCTAAAGAAGGTTTGAAAATGCAGAATGGTTCTGCTCAGAGTCTCAGATAAAGCACTGTAAAGAACAAAATCAAAACTGACTTGAGGCACATTCCTGTTTCTCAGTACTTCTGCACAGGCAACTCCCACTTGAGCTGACTTACTGCTTCACAAATCATTCCAAATATGTAAACTGTCTGAGCAGGCAAGAGAATTCAGCTCTGACCACAAGGGTTTCCACTCCAGGACCAAACATCCCAGGTCTGTCCTGGGATCCTTCATTTGTGCTTTGAAAATAGCCAGTTATCCCAACACTGAAATTTTTGTTTTGACAAGGTGCATTTCAATGAAAAAATTATCTCCTGGCCCTTATAATTTTCTGGATCAAGACGAAGTATTTGGCATTCAGGGACACAGACGTCAAAGCAAGCTTTTCTAAGACCTAAATCAACTAGCATAGTATATAGTCTCAAAATAAAGAGAATAAAGTAAAGCCTAATATTTTGGCATGATAAAAAATTTAACGTTACCTTCTGGAGACATAAAGAAAATCAAACTCCTGTAGATCAAGTAAAATAGCCTGAAAGTGTAGTGCAAACCTGTGTTCATGGGGTCCCTGTTCTGTCCTCAGGGATGGACAGACCTGGGACAAGCATCTGCAGAGTTTTTCTGTCCCATGAAGAACTTTCCCAGCCTGGAAAGATGTTTCCTCTTTGATGACTGTCAGACCCATGAATGCATATGCTTACAGCTGAAGAAGATACACATTTAAATTGGCAGCCACTGTTACCAGAAAATGTTATTTTCATTACAATGTCTTTCATCTCTTCTGCTAAATGTTCCTGTCAAAGATGTATTACGTGAGTCAAATGCCAGAAGAAACTATGAGCAACTACACAGAGGCACAGCAAAAAAAAAAATAAAAAAAATTCAAAAGCAACTAATAACTCACAAACTCTTGGACAGAAGAAAGGAATCCAGTAATTTTAGTGGGAGACATAGTGTGCAGCACTCATGAGAACTACATTATCATACAAGGAGATTTTACTGTGCATTGCAAATCTAGACATATGCTTTTTGAAGTGCTCTTTAGAAGAGGACTCTTATTGATGCAGTTGTACAACAGAGCAAGCAAAAGAACAGAATAGTTTAAAATGCATTTTTACGCAGATACAAAAGGTATGGCTCTAGAAACATTACGGAAGGAACAAAGGCAAATTTGAGGAACATTGTGGAAACAGGGGAAGCTAAAAAGCTGAAGATGAGAAGAGCACTTCATATCTACTCTCAGATTTAGAAATGACATTTGGCCTAGGCTATTGGAAGAACTCAGCATTTCACTAAAAACGTAATAATATAGAATTATTGAATGGTTTGGGTTGGAAAAGGAATTTAAGAATCATCTAGTTCTAATACCCTGCCGTAGGCAGGGACATCTCACTTATATCAGGCTGCTCAAAGCCCCATCTAACCTGGCTCTGAACACTTCCAGGGATGGGCCATCCACAACTTCTCTGAGCAACCTGTTCCAGTGGCTCAACACTGCCATACTAAATCTCATGCCAAATAATTTCTTTCTCATATAATTCTATCCGTCTTCAGTTTAAAACCATTACCCCCTGTCCTATCACACCACAAGCCCTAGTAAAAAGTCTCTCTCCACCTTTCTTGTAAGCCTTCTTCAAGTATTGAAAGGCCACAATAAGGTCTCCACAGAGCCTTCTCTCCTCCAGGCTGAACTATATGAGTGCTCTCAGCCTTTCTTTGTAGGAGAGGTCATCCATCTCCCAGGTCACTTTCACATTCCTCTTCTAGACCAAGTCTAACAGGTCTATTTCTTTCTGGCACAGGGGCCCCCAGTGCTGGATGCAGTACTCCAGGTGGGACCTCATGAGAACAGAGTAGAGGGCAGAATCACCTCCCTCAATCTGCTATCCACACTGCTTCTAATGCAGCCCAGGATATGGTTGATTTCTGGGCTGCAAGTGCACATTGTCAGCTCGTGTCCAGTCTTTCATCAACCAGCACCCCCAAGTCCTTATCTTCAAGGCTGCTTGGTCCATTCTACACCCAGCCTGTACTGACACTGATGATTCCTCTGATTCAGGTGCCAGATCTTGCACTTGGCCCCACTGAACGTGAAGTTCACATGGGCCCACTTCTCAAGCCTCTCAAGGTCCCTCTGGGTGGCATCCTTCCCTCTACTGAATCAACTGCATCACTCAGCTTAGCATCACCAGGAAACTTGCAAGGGTTTGCCAAGGGTCGGCTCAATCCCACTGTCTTTGTCTATTAATAAAGATGGTGGAATTCAGATGCCTAATCATAGGTACCTGCACTTCCCCTCAGCACAGATGACTTCCATGTTTTGTGTTCTGCCACAGCTACAGAGAGCTACAGGATTCCCCTGTATCCTGCATCATACCTGCATCATTCAAGGGTCTTGAATACTGAGAAGTCTTGAGCAGCACCAGATGCCTACATTTGGGCAACTGACTTATCCTCATCTCTGAGGTGCTGAAGCAAAACAAAGCAAAGAACATCTGCCAAAGTGGGACTTCTGGGTCCTCTTGCTGAGGTTTAAAATGCAATTAGTTAAGCTGGTTCTTTAGGACATACTGAGCCAAGCACATTTTAAAAAATCTTCATCTTACGCTTATAACTGACTGGTTTCTCTGTACCAGCCAGCAATTGCCCGGTTCCAGAACTGGCTAAGCAGAGGGACAGACTGAGCTGGCAGTTCCACAGAGCCATGGAATTGCAACATTTGAGTTTCCAAGTTAAAAAAAAAAAAAAAATCCACAAAGAAACCCAAAACTAATCTTCATCACAACCACAGGGACTGAACGAACATCACTTCATTGTAAATTACCTGTATTTTCACCAGGCAGGAAAAACTAAATCTTTTCACTTTCCATACCAAAGTGATCCAAGGGAGTTAAGCCCCCGCCCCAATTTTTCAAATGACTATTTAACAGTCATTCTTCTTAAAGAGCTGTGGTGCAAGGTGTAGAAAGCTAGCTCACAAATTCTGTAGCAATGTAAACCTGGTTACCTGTTTGTCACCCCATCACTGCAATCCCTGCAATAAGTTCAACAACAAGGAAAAAAACAAACAAATAAATCAGACATATTAACCTTCACATAGCTTTTCCTCACTGAATGCATTCCCATTTACACTTTTTAATTTGTAAACAAATTTAGTTCTCTAGTTAAAAAAATTATTTGATAGAAGAGCAATCACCACAAAGCTATTTAAAAAAACACCATTACACACAAACTCAAAAACTTCAGAATACAATTTCATGGGTTCTGCATCTACTACCGTTTAGAGATTGCTAGAGAAGAATGCAATCAAATCTGTATTGCTTTTGCAGTCCTAGTTGAGGTCAGTAGTTTATTTTGGTTTTAACAAATGCAAATTAACTCCCTCAGCTGCTCATTGTCACAGTGGCTCAAGGTCCATTGTCCCATTATCTGCCATATTGGCTTGTTCCTGCAAGGCAGTTATATGTAGCACCTTCACAAATTGCCAGTGTTTTCATCAACAGTTACAACACATTTGAGAACAGAGAATACAAGAGAAGTTCCTCCAGTGAAGCTCATTCTCCAGTCATCATCTGTCTGCCTTCCAAATCCTAAATAAAAGGCAATGCAGAGGTACACCTTAGGATTGCTCAGTGACAGGACAATAAGACCCTTTCGGTACCATATCATATATTGTAGAGTTCATATTTACTTGGTCGGATGCAGTGTGGTGTTTTACAGCCTGCATATAATCTTAAACTTCTCAGCATTCAACCAGAAGCTTGCCAAGTGTTATATTCCAAGGGCTTGATTTGTCAAAACCAAGACAGGAGCAATGTTGCATAAAGGCGACAGTCTTTATTCAGTCCAACACAGAGAAACACTGAAATGAACAACAACAAAAGGAGTAGGAAGACAAATGAAAATGGTGCATCAAGCTGCTACCCAGGGCCTTCAGTCTGATCACGTGAAACACCAAAGTAACATAGGCTGCTAAACAAGAAAAAAAATCAGCATGTCTGAAGTTAAGCTTACATTGGATGATCATGTTATTTTATCTAAACTTTGTGGAGAAGACCTTGCAGCCTCTGGATGTCAAAATCAACAGAGGGCACAAGCTAGAAGAAAAAAAACCCTGGCACCACAATCAGCAGCATCCTTGTCAGAGCTGTGTTCCTAGGCAGAGTTGGCCAGATGACATTAGCCCTTCCACAGAGTACCAAAACATGGAACTTGTATTCCCACCACCATCCCACCTCCTGTGTCATCCATGTCCATTTCCATCTTTAAAACAAAGGAGTTTAGCTCCCTGGATTTTTTTTTTTTCCTCCTTTTTTTCTGGCTATGCTTCTGAAAGCCTCTCAGCAGAAGGGTGCCTTAAAGCATCCTCTTAACTTGACAACTGTCTGCTGTAATTGTGAGGTCTTGGTAGCTAAGGCTGCATGATCACCTTTCTGCAGAAGTGATGGTACAACAGTCAACAGCAGATATGAGAGAACTACAGTGTTTGCTTTCACTTCTGCACAAGTCTTCTAATTGGGTAAGAAATAAAATGAGCCTCCAACTCATTTCAGTATCATGTTCACAGCAGGTCGCTGTTCTCCCCATACCTCTACATTCTTACTTCTGGTGCTTTAACCTTGCATACAAAATATTCAGACACTCAGTCCCTCTTGTGCCCCAGGATCCTGGCACTGACTGCACAAGTTGAATCACTAACAAAGGATCTATACACCAATTCTGCAAGGCAATCCCACACGCTACCATGCTTCTACCCCAAACAGCAGCACAAGAAAGGAATGCAAATGCAATATCTAACTTTTACTTTTCCAAAAGTTTATTCCTATCCCACTCTGAGGTCACTTCTAGCTGACTTTGATCTTCCTCACTGGAATCTCACAACATATTTTTCCAATACGTGGGAAATCAGTTTATTTTCTTATGCTGGTTTAAAGGTAAACTGGAAGGAGGAATAAACCCTGCTCAACAGAGATTACAAGTCAGTTACAATTTACTAAAAAGATTATAATAAATACAGTGATACAGAGAAAAATCAGTTTTAACCCACAAAGCCCATATGTATAACCTAGCATCCTGGGGAACAAACACAGTGGTGTTCATTAGCCCCTGTGCTGAGTGCCATGTGGTCCCCCTGAGAGCAAAGTAAAAGGAAAGGAAAACCTGTTGGTGAGGATGATGGTCACAGTCTGGTCAAGAGTGACAGTCACAGTTCTTCTGAGGTTCTGGTCCTCCTCTGGATCCAATCAGTGGTATCCAAAGTCCCCAAACCCAAAGATCACGTATACTCAGGTTCAGATGGGAATACGCAGTACCTCCCCACAGGGTGAGGAGTTTCACAATGGATGATTTAATTCTGTGAGCCGTGGGATATTTTTTGAATCTTTGATGGCCCATTAGCAGGCATGACCCCTCAGGCTGGGTGTGAAGTTGCTAATGCCTCCCCAGAGGGCAGTTATCGCAGAGGAGTCACTGGTGTGAAGACAGAAACATTCCCCTGTCTCACAGGGTTCTTTAACACTCAGCATGTAGCCTGAGGTGTCAGGTGCACCCTGGGCAGCTGCTGCAAATGACCCATTATTAACAGCATCAGAAATGCCACAGAGGGTGTAGAAAACACACTTTTAGTTACACCCACATGGTGATAAACTGGTGCCAGCCCCCATAACTAGGACATTTCTTCATTCAGAATCTTTACCAGCCCCAGGGCTGGATCTTCTTCAGTCAGGTTGCACACTCTTCAGCCTGGCAGGTCTGCTGTGGCAACAGCCAGTTTGAAAGACAGTCATAACTCCCCACAGAAAACAGCCAGCCTCCCCGTCAGCCCTTCTTTTCTTCCCATACTCTCACAGAGGTATATAATGAAGCTAGAGATTTGTGTTTTAAGCTCCAGTAGTGAACTCTAATTGTGGTGATGTTAAAGCTGAGAGAGTTTCCACTTTTTCCCACTCTTCCTTGGTGGCACCCTCAAAAGAAAGGGGAAACTGAGTAACAGAGGAAGATTGCTGTTCAGGCAACCAGCACACTGGTTTTCAGAAAGCAAGAGACAGGGTAAAACCCAAGGGAGAAGCAACTTCATAAGCCAAGCAAACAAAAACATGCAGAGATTCAAGTAAGTTGTCCAGCCTGGACAAACAGAAACACAGAAGAAGAGAGCTGCCTCTCCAGTCAAGCCTCTAAATTATTCATTTTGAGGAAGGTCAAGTTGTGCACAAAGCTTCCCCTCCCCCAGTTCCAGTTTTAAAAGTACAGAGGGAAGCAGTGACCATGCAGTAATAAAGCTGAAAATGGATAGGTCGCTTAAAGGAATTAAACTCATTCCATGTTAGTAGTTTCACAGCTACATATTTCCCCATCTGACATTAACCTTAAATCAAGCAACACTTGTAGGAACAGAATAGATTCACAGAGAAGATGGTAGAGAAAAAACTTAAGAACTTAAATAGCAGAGGCTTGACATGTTGCCTCTTCAGAGGAAAAATCTGCTCTCTGAGCTAACCTGCTCTGCAAAGGACTTATGTTTTACATCTCAGTTCATCCCTAAGATGTACTTCTGGAGCACTGAGTCATCTTACAGCATAACTATCTGCATTTAAAGCGGCAAAAACCAGCGCTGCTGTTGAAAGCAGTGATTTATCTGGCCCCAGAGAAAGGTGGTGATTTTCTTCCCCACACCTCACTCCCCTCTTTTCCTTATGCCACCACAAGCATTCATACCATCAACACTGTAAGCCAGACAGCCAAACTCTCCAAGGTAAAATTAAATAGGAAAAAAATGCTTGGGAGAATAAGAGTTGCTGTGAAGCAAAGACAAATGCAGCAGAGCTTACAGCGAGGCATAAGAATGATCTTAATTACCCACCACCTTAAAATAAGAGGAGTCCGAAGTACTGTATAGCATATAAAATGAACTACCTGTTTAAAAATGTTAAGCTAGGAGTTGAACATACTATTTAAAGTAGTAAAGACTTGAGGACTTTGACAATTGGAGAAATAGCCTTTAAGCTTTCTTCATCTATGTCTCTCACCATGCAGGTTGTGATTTTTCACCTTTTGTAGCCATGGTGACCTTGAGGCCAGGACTAATGATGGTAAACCCATCAATTTCCTGCATAGCACCTTCTAGAGCCCCAAAGCAACTGCCACATCCATCTCACACGTGCTAGCTTAACCAGAAGATACCATTCAGAGGGAGATCTAATCTTGACTTGAAGACTTCAAGTGTTGAAGAATCCACTGCACCTTTAGGCAAGCCACTACTGTGGTTGATCGCCCTCAGTATTGAATTCTTCACTTATTACTGGTTTGAGTTGAAATCACCATGCAAATAACTTTCCTTAAAAGCAACTACCTTGCAAAACATGAAGTATGTCACAATAGTTTTAATTAATAAGATAAAAATTATGTAATTATATTATACCGGACTGAATTTTCTTTAGGTAACAGGTTGTTAATATTTCTGATGCTAGATAATTTTTCAGTCTTTTTACAACACTGTTGAATGAGCATCAGATTAAACAGCTAATAGTTACCAGTGAAAGCAAACACAAATTGAATTTTTCATAGATTGCAGGGCTCCAGAGCAGAGTGTTAGAATGGTTACAAATGGTAGCAAAGGAGAGTCGGGCTTCTCCATCCCACCAGCAATAAGACTGAGTTGGTTTCTGACCAAGTAGCCAGTTGTCCTTTAGGCCCAGATGCTACATACTTGTCAGATACTTTAACCTTCCTCAGCATTTTTGAAACTGTTGGTTTGTACTCGTTGCCATCAGCTTCCTTACCTTTTTGTTATACATAATTGCAGGAGTTATTTTAGCCAGCACTTCAATTTCTTACAAGAATGGTTATTACACAAGACAACTACACAGCTGGAGGTATTTGGGACATTATCAGCATCACTACCACCTCAAAGTTACAAGCATTTGTGCTTTTATATGATAATATTTTGTTTTCACATAATTTTCACTCTTTCTGTTTTGCAGCTGAAGATGGTAGCTTACATTTTTTTTCTACTTTTCCAATTAGGAGGAATGAATTGGGTAAACAAGTCAAAATCTGTAGATGAAAGTGCTACAGTATCAGGGCTGTAGATCACATCTGCTTCCAGAGATTGGTAAAAGCTTTCATGCCTGACTACCTTGCCCAAAAAAATAAGTCTGCTCCTCACAGCTACCAAAGTAGCACACTGCTGTACTACAGACAACAGTCCCTCTCCTGCTTCAAGTATCTTTTTTTCACTTTTTCAGTGTAGATTTTGAGGGCAGAAAATACACTCAAACATTTAGGTTTAAAATATGTAAAAAAGGCACTGTATGTGAAATTTCTGCTCAAATATCACCCCAGTCACACACACATGTGTGTGTGCAAACACACATGCTTCTCACACCCTACCATAGCATGTGGAGAGTACATCATTACATGTTCCATTGCCTTTTTCCTCTCTTATTGTCTTCTTCCTCTCCCTTTTACAGAGTGCAAGTGGAGCAAAGATACAACTTGAAGCACAGGAGCTTAAGAGGATTCATAGTATAAAACAATAATAGTCTCTATTCACTTTCTGATTCTAATTACTGAAATCTGCCTAAATTTCTCAGCTGTCTTATCCTCCTTTCTTACACATACATCCACATATAATAGTCAAATTTATTTTTACTCTCTATGTTGCAGAAACAAAGCAAATCTCAGCCTAAGATTAATATCCCCAAAGCTGTTGAGATGCTCTTGCACTTTTTTTAGAAGAGTACATTTTAAAAGGAACTCACTACCACAGCTTCTCTCTCCACATCTCATTACACTTACCTAGCTCTCAACAGACTGAAAGCAATCATCAATACTCCTTAAAAATAAGGTAAAATAAAAACTAAAAGACAAAATAAACCAAGTTATTTTTCAACATTAAGCAATAAACCCACAAATTTTAAACTGTATGAATGACCAGTTAGGAGATCAGACAGACCTTGAAGATTGATTGACACATAGTACATAAACACCATAGAATATGCTGCAGTTAAGATTTTACCTTGTGAGCAAAATATTCTTATTACCCATGTAGAATTAAAAGTCCTAAGTGAAAAAGAAAGGAAAGGTCAATTCTGATCATATTCTTAAAGCCCATAGCCAGAAACAGGATAGAAATGGCAGATAAATGAAAAACCCACGTTCCAATAACCTGCAGGAACAGCTTCTGTTCAGGTCACTGGAAGACACATCCTCCTCCTTTACAGCACCCAAAATTAATTTAGATTTGGTAAGTCTTTGTGCATGCAAACCTTTCACAAAATCCTTTATTCAACAGGCACTGATTATTAAAATGAGCGAGTCACAAATTCATTAAGTGACATCTTTTACAATTCCTGTCTCCAAAATGAAGGCTCACTTAGCTACACAGTGTTTAAAAAAAGGAGAGGAAAAAGTAGGAAAAAAAGACATTTTCAAAGGCAAAGAAATACAAATGCTCATCACTACAACTTCATGAGACTCCAGCTGAGTCCAGAATCTCTCTAGGCTGATCACTGCATAAACAAGTGTTTTGTGGCAGGGGAAAATAAAAATCCAAAAAATCTTGGTCTTCATTGGAGTTGTTCAGAAATGTTCACTTCATGGAATTCAAGGGAGAAAACAACACAACCAAAAAAGGCAGTAATGTACTACATGGAGGACAGGAAGACAACACTGGCCAGAGCTGGGACATGCTCCCTGGAGGAACCCATGAGATGAGCAGCTTGGGCAACTGGACAAATACACAGCAGACAGGACAGCTTGTCTGCTTTGTTTCTACCAAAACTTTTAATGGAAAGGACACTAACCCGCAGAACATCTCTCCTGTCAGATTACTTGGACCAGAAATAGTCAAAAACTTAAGAAGGCGCCAGGGTGGAGGAAAAGACAGATGAGAGGGAAAAGAAGGCTAAAGAGAAAACGATTTAATCAAAACCAAAGTAGGCTGACACTTTCCATTCCCTACTGTTCAAATAGTTTCTTTTCCAGTTTGGATCATAAAACTAAATAAAAGATAAGCATTGCAAAATAAGCACAAAGCAGTTAGATCACGATGGTAGTGGAAGTTAAACATTTCCATGTCGGCTGCCTGTCATCCTGCACTTGACAGTGTTCCAAGCTTGCTACAAATTTGCTATAAAATTATCTTCTCCTTTCCCAGTGACACAGTCTGCTGTCCATGCTGTCTTTCACAAAATACTTCTCTTCTGTGCTGATCACAGCTGTCCATTGAGCAGGATACAGATAGTTTGAATGGTGTAATAAATCTGCTTCCAGAATTTGATTTTGCTCCAAATATTTCCAGCATGACAAAACTAGGGGGAAGAGGGAATAATAAGAACAGCTATAAATTAAAAACAAACCAAAATACTCCAGAGGCCATAAAGTAGCATCAACGTAAAGATCATAATCCCAGATGTAATTTGGGGGCAAGAAAAATATTTGGAATTCAGGATTTTTAAGCAAGTTCTTTCTAGCACACTACCTGGAAACCGGGTTTCTCCTCAATCAGTCAGTACACAGACCCTCTCATTACCTTTCTTTAAGTACAGACATTCATGAATTACTTGAACATGTGAATTTTCTTTAAAGCTTTACTTAAACTTTATGCCAAGCAGCTCAGATGAAATGGCAAAGCCAAGATTAAAGAGGTCTGTAAATTTTTCAGTTGAAGAAAAACTACAGAGTATTTTCAAAGACAACAGGGGACAGCACATATCAATGATTAAAGCCAGGCTGTGAAACAAGTTGCTGAACCTGAGAACTCTACAAGCAAGGGGCCATACAAAAGACAGACATCAAGGAAACCAATTATTGAAAGCTTGAGC
Source organism: Margarornis squamiger (assembly GCA_035222235.1). NCBI lineage: Eukaryota > Metazoa > Chordata > Aves > Passeriformes > Furnariidae > Margarornis > Margarornis squamiger. The sequence goes on along the minus strand of JAWWTY010000106.1, from coordinate 40,184,510 downwards.
AAGTAGAAAGTTAACCTCATGAACTATAAATGATGTTTACATTAACTTCATTCTCCCAATATTACAGCCTTTAAGTTCCCTAAATAGGATGTGTAGCACTGACTGACAGCTTCATTTATTACGTGCCTGGCTCTAAACAGTATACTGCTTAATAGTAAAAATAGCCTCATTGATGAAGATGTCTACTGTGCAGCTGTAACCACTCCTTCCCCAGCAATCACTTACACAGGAGCTGAGAACATTTTCAGACAAACAGTCCTTCAACCCCAACTCAATATAAAAAGCGATTCATACTCTGCTTTCACACTTACATACTACTTTCTTTAGCTATTAGGTATTTCCAAGGCAGCCATCATACTAGCATTCAAGCACACAGACTTGGTGAACTAAGTACAGGCAGCAGAGAGCACTACCACTCCTTCTCCATAACTGGTATTTGGAAGGGGTCTTTTTACTTAATGGATTATAGCAACATGCACATGTGGTCATCCTACCTTGCTATTAATAGTGAGAGTAACAACAGTTCCTACTCTCTATGCAAAATGGAAGACAACACTGTAATCCATTTCCCTATTAAATAATTAAAATATAAACCTACAGGAATGTTAGTCATCTGACTCAGTTTCTGTAAAATGAAGAGAACAAGATATTAAAAGTCTGCAGCTTGAAGTATTTCTGTGCAAGATAGTCAAAGAAAAAAGCAAATCTCCCCCACACCCCTCACCCCCCAAACCTGGACATTTCTTGTCATCTATCAGCCACTTGATGTTTCAGCAGACTGTCATGGAGGCCACAGAGACACATTTAACACAGACCTTGAGACACCTCTGTTTCTTTTCTCACCTGACTATTCCATTTTCTGTTTCTGGAAGAAATCCTTTATCTGCAAGTGCAGGCACCATATAAGCTAAAAATAAAACTCTAACATAGAACAACAATTCATGAGTGAGCCATAAGTTACAGTTTGGCCAGATTCCTTGTCACCTTGTCTTGGATGGCACATGTCCCTTGATTGCTCAGACTAACAATGACTACTAGAGTAACAAGGTAGACTGCTTGTTACCCACCTTCTCCTCTTTCCTTTCCTGGGTAAAGTCAGAACTCTGTCCCCAAAGAGGACCCCGACTACTTTTTGTAGCTGAAAGCACATACTTCCCACCCAACCTGACACAGAAATTACAGTTTTCTCTTGAAAACAAGGAAGATTTTATCCTGAACAGGCTTTGAAGGAGTTTCCCCACAATATACTGTACATACCCCTCAAAACAAACCAACAATGAGAAGAAAAAAATACAACAACAAAAAACATCCAATCAAACAAAAAAATCTCACAAACCAAACCCACCCCCAGATCCCTTTCTATCTTCCTTCTAGGAAAAGAAAAATCATCCTGAAATATCACCATAAAGATCCAAAGAAGAGACTGAACCAAAGACATCTGGAAAGTCTGTGACATCCTTTTGCTAAAACCAAGCAGAAGTAATTAAAGCTGCACTAACCCAAAGTTTCTTTTATAGACAATTAACAGCCTTCAACTGTAACAGCTTCCTCTAAAATTAATATGTAGGGGAAGAGATTAAGCCATGTAATCATTTGCCCATTTCCCTATTCATAATGTATAATTGCTGGTGTGATCATATAAAGGTCTATTTGAGCCCAATGAGGAGATTATAAATCTATTGCACAGAGATTTATTAGACCTTTGCACCTTGAAAAAAGCTTTGATTGGTGAAATACCACATGTAAATTCAGTTTATAGTTAATTAAGAAGGATGAAGAGTGGCAGATCTCAAGAGAAGGCAGGAGCGAGGAGCAGGATGAAAGCTTCCTTCAACCATTAGAGGATGTCCCAACACTCATTCACTTTAAGAAGCAAGTAGCAGAACAGATTAGGAAAGACAGAGGTCTGGCAGCTCAATGACCCATTGGCATGGATGTTACCTTACCACAGGAGTAAATAAGTAGGAGGCCCTGTTTAAGTAAGGAGGCTGAACCAGACTAACTCCGGAGGTTCCTTCCAACCTCAGCCATTCTGTGGTTGCAGTCCTGAGACACCAACATTGTTTAGACATCAAAACAAGTAAGAAATCAAGATATGCAGTTTCCAACTCCACCTTTGTTTCCTGCAATTTACAACCATCTCTACTATAGCAAGGCCATTAAGTTAGGAGTTCAAACTACTAAGCTAACATTCCTTTATTGTTACATCTCATTAGTAATAAAAGCACAGTTTTATTCTACAAAGCTTTAATAGCCTCATTCATTACCACCAGGTGTCGTAATCCCCAAAGAGCAATGAACAAATACAGAGCATACTGAATAGCCATAGAACAATTATCCTAAAAGTATCTTCTAATGCAAGTTTATCCTTTAACTAACTCAGTTAAAAGAAAGTTGCTGCCCCTTGGAAGCCCATAGGGAGCAAAGCTGAGTGAAACTGCAGGTTTTTGAAGTTTCCTGTGCCAACTTTTAGCTCAATTCAACTAACAGACAGGATTGCCAAGATCTAGACTTAAAGAACATCTATCACAACAATGTGATGGATTCCAAATGTGTTGGAACTTTTCTGACATACTGTTTGAACAGGATGTTTCTGACCACTTTAATATCTGAAGTCATCTGTGCCATCTCTGTGATACTCCGTATTTCATTTAGAGAAGTCATACATATTAAAGATTTAGGGCTTTTTGAAAGAAGTCCACTACAAACACACCTTAATTTATTTGATGTGCAATTTATAACTACACAGTGTCACTGTAAACAGCACATAATAATGTCTTGTCTTTTTTTTCAGAGCATACTCTGCCTGCAGTGTTTAAAAGGAATGGTATCTTTTTGTTATTCTTAGAGTGATGCATTTCAAATGGTACTTGATGAATTTGCCTTCATTAAGAAACAGTAATGAAAAGAGCAGTATATTAGAAGACATCACAGCATCTGACCAAAGCAAAGACCAATTGCTATTTGAAATAATTTAGACCTTTAATTTCACCATTTCAAGGAAAAAACCCTAAAAGCTTCATTCATTCTGCACGACTAGCTTTTTACAGCAGAACATTTTTATTTGGGAGGAACAGGACTGAAGAAGGAAGATGGAGATTGACCTAAGTACCATAGATCCAGTGATACACAGCTGTGTACCTTATTTGTAACCCATCCACAGCTGTACCAATATCCACAACACTTCCAGAGGTGACTTAGATGGAAGTGTAGGTGTTTTTACAGCATCTAGCTCCTTCAACAACAGCAGTAGCACCTCTAGTGATATTAGGGCATATGAGGCAAGCTGTTACCTTCCTAGATGTCAGGGTTTCCCATTCCCCCCACAACACGCACACTTTTTCAAGCACTGATGGCTAGATTCTCACCCTCTTGGAAAGGCACAAGCTTTGAATTTCTATGTACACAACACCTCAGAACAATGATCAGTCTGTAGAGAAGTCACAGACAACCATAAAGGCAACAGGTTTCTGGACTTTGCAAACCTGACAGGTACTTTGCCATGCCACCCCATTCTAGTTTTCAAGGTGCCCACTCAGTCTGAACAACACAAAGGTCACACTGGGATGAGTAAATTAGTAATTTAATAAAGTAGTACTTGAGTAGAGCATTCTGTAACTTATAAACCAAGTCTTTTGAGTTTCCTGGTTTCCCCCTTCAATCAGTCAAAGATATCTGATACTTGCCAATGCTTCTGTACACCCAACCCTTTTCTGCATATCAAAATGACCTACAGCAACTCTTCAGTAGCCTCTGTACAACACTCTAGACATGGCAAAAGAGTAAACAAAGTTATCAATTTCCATCTTGAAGAAAATCTATGAAGAGGCTACTGCATTGCCAGGAGTCAGGAAATGAATCTTATGATAGAAGCCTGCACATATCAGCTGTGTCAGTCTCTCCCAGAAGCTTTGAAAGGCAATAATTACTACTTTTTCACACTGCAGCTTAATACTTACATTAATCCCATACTTCAGAATTTCTACCAGACACCTACAGAAGGAGAAAACTAGACCAGAAACACCACCCAAAGGGAGCAAGTTTTCGGCCATTACTTTACCTGTCATAGTTTGGAGTTAGGTTCTTTTACAGGAGCAGGCAAAAAAAATCTGTTGGGTTGATGTCAACACACATGGCACACTGTGCCTGGAATTTATCTTCCACTTGAGATAAAGCTAAAAAAGAACCAAATATGACAGAAGGATGCTAGTCAAAAGGCAAGAGAAAGTTAGTCTAACGTCTGCAACCCTTCCCCAGAGATAGGGCTTTAGAGATGAACAGAAGCACAGAAGAAAATATTAAACCACATCCACCAAGGTTCCTGCTAACATAGACATCAAATGCTTTCTTGTATGCTTTGTGCATACGTGGCCTTGAATCTAACAACTCAGTTAGAAACAGTCTCCCTGTGTAACTCAGCACAAACCCTTTGTCTTTCTTCTCTCCATTAAAAGCTGACTATGTCACCTTGAAAAAAATTCTACAGACTTAGTGGTAAGATCCCTGCAATTGCAGGGACATACCATACCCCCCATCTACTACCCTCCTAATGCCTTATACATTGACAGCAAATCCAACATAAAAACAGATGTGCCAGAATGCTTTAGAATTCAGTTCTGTTTTATGGTGGGTTTTTGGATTTGTTTTTTTGAAGGTAGTCACAGGTTTTGACATCCATCAAGGTAATAAAGTAATCTCTGATTTATTTGCTCTGAGAGGTTCTTAGAGGTTCTTAGAGGACTGGATCCCTCTTGTTGCAGTTGACATCTGTATATCCCCGTCACATCCTATATTGTCATGCAGTCCAAATACACTCCTTTTAATAGTGCTTCTCTGACATGGTGAGAAATACTGAGTTGATAATAGAGATGAGAATATGCAAAATTTGACTGAGTGTGGTCACACAAAAAACTCTTTGAAATGGAGTTGCAAAAAAGTTGAGCTGCAATAAAAAATTGAAATATGTTTTGAGCACTAAAAAAAAAAAAAAAACAAAACAAAACCCAAAACACATTTTTCAGTTTTCATAATTAAATAAAACATAAGGATGAATATAACATTCAGAAGATGTTGGCCAACACCATAACCAGTGCTGATAAGTATGAAGAGGAAAGGGACATGGGGTCCTGTTCAATGGCAAATTGAATATGAGTCAGCAGTGCCCTGGCAGCCAGGAGGGTCAACCATGTTCTGCGGGGCATCAGGCAAAGCATAGACAGCTGGTCAAGGGAGGGGACTGTCCTGCTCTGCTCTGCTCTGCACTAGGGCAGCCTCACCTTGAATATTGTGTGCAATTTTGGGCACCACAATGTAAGAAAGACATTATGCTCTTAGAGAGTGTCCAAACAAGGGCAGTGAAGATGGTCAAGGACCTTGAGGGGAAACCATGTGAGGAGCAGCTGAGGGCATTTGGTCTGTTCAGCCTGGAGAAGAAGAGACTGAGGGGAGACCTCATTGCAGTGTGTAATTTCCTTGTGAGGGGAAGAGGAGGGGCAGGCACTGATCTCTTCTCTTTGGTGACCAGTGACAGGACCCAATGGAATGGCCTCAAGTTGTGTCAGGGGAGCTTTAGGTTGGATACTGGATAAAGGTTCTTCACCCAGAGGGTGGTTGGGCACTGGAACAGACTCCCTGAGGAAGTGGTCATGGCACCAAGCTTGACAGAGTTCAAGAACCATTTGGATGACAGTCTCTGGCACACGGTGTGACTCTTGAAGATGGCTCTGTGCAGGGCTAAGAGTTGGACTCAGTGATCTTTGTGGGTCCCTTCCAACCCTGCATATTTGATGACTCTGTGAAATGAAAGAATAAGACAGTGGTTTCCCAGGAAAAAAAACATATAAAAGTCTGTTGTTAGAAGAATTCAGAGGAAAAGGAAGATTGATGCTACAGATCATGAAATAACCTGAGACTGGTTTTAAGAGTTGCAATCTGTCCACTTCTTTGGAATGAGTTCTGTACATCTCCCTTGACTATCAGTGCTTGGTAGACAACATGGTGCTTGGTTATATTTTGACACCCATTCCTCAGCTTACTTTACCACATACACCATGCTCACAGGTAGCAGGACCACCTTTCAAAACACCAGACAAATATCTATTTTGAGCAGAGCCAGAGCACTCAGGAGATAGCTCTTCTGGTAGCTGGGCTTCTTGTCCATGTGAAAGACCAAATCACAGTCCAAACTGCTCATGCTGCCAAAGACAGGCTATAGTGTAAGAGGACAGTTCCATAAGCTTCTGTCAGGAACCAGAGACATACCCAATGTAGAAGTCTCAGCAGTCACCATTCTTCCCTTCTAGAGAAGAACTCAGAGGAAAGCACTGCTTTCCTTCAGGCTGGTCACACAAGTGTTTTGGTTTACTTGATGCTAGGTCTTTCAGTGTGACTCAGCTTTCAGACCGATGTGCTGAGCAGCACCAGAACTCCAGATCAGAGAATCACAGAACATGCTGATTTGGAAGGGACCCACAAGGATCATCAAGTCCAGCTTCTGGCCCTACACCAGACCATCCCCAAGAGTCACATCACATACCCACTTCATGAACTCTGGCAGGCTTGGTGCTGTGACCACATCCAGTGCCCAACCACCCTTTGGAGGAAGAACCTTTATCCAATATCTGACCTAAACCTCCCCTGGCACAACTTGAGGCCATTCCTTTGGGTCCTGTCACTGGTCACCACAGAGAAGAGATCAGTGCCTGCCCCTCCCCTTCCCCTCACAAGGAAGTTGTAACTGCAATGAGGTTTCCCCTCAGTCTCCTCTTCTCCAGGCTGAACACAACAAGTGACTTCAGCTGCTCTTCACACAGCTCCCCCTCAAAGCCCTTCACCATCTTTGTTGCCTTCCTTTGCACACACTAAGAGCTTAATATCTTCCCTGTATTGTGCCACCCAAAACTGCCACAATATCCAAGATGAGGCCACCCCAGTGCAGAGCAGAGCAGGACAATCTCCTGCCTCAACCGGCTGGTGATGCTTTGTCTGATGCCCCGCAGGACACGGTTGGCCCTCCTGGCTGCCAGGGCACTGCTGACTCATATTCAACTTGCCATTGACCAGCACCCCCAGGTCCCTTTCTGCAGCACTGCTTTCCAGCATCTCCTTCCCCAGTCTGTCTGTATATCCAGGGCTGCCCCATCCCAGGTGCAGAATCTAGCACTTTCACTTCTTGAACTTCATATTGTTGGTGATTGTCCGGTCCTCTAATTTGTTGAGGTACCTCTGCAGGGCCTCCCTGCCTTTTGGGGGAGTCAACAGCTCCTCCCAGTTTTGTGTGATCTGAAAACTTGTCAGATGTCAGAGGAATTACCAAGATACCCTAGCCAAAACCACGAATCTTAAAAAGAGCAAGATTCCAGAGAGTGTCCTATGCAGATATGTCCATATACACATCCCACACACCCCTTCCTGTTTGCCCTGAGCTCATTAAGTCTAACAAATGGGCAAACTGCTTCATGAGGGGAAGGGGCAGTGAGGGAACCATGAAGGAGAGAAACTGTGCAGTTTTACAGAGGGGGCAGGGAAAAGTCAGCCTGAACAGTAAGACGTACAAGGGGGTGATCAGAAAATATATCCCAATTATAAGACAATTTAGATGGCAAGCTAATTCATTCTCCCTTATCCTTTAAGGAATCAGGGAACCAGAAGTTAGTGAAGAAGGCAGAACACCAAAAGTCACAAGCATCTCAGTTGTGCTCAAGGAGTTCATAGTTTCACACTTGGAAAGGGTTCTTCCACAAAGTTGTTAAATCCCCAGCTACTTTCAAGGCACAATGAGAAAGCAGGTTTATTTTCCTAAATTTCTCCCACAGTGCAGCAGAGAACACATAGAAGCAGCAACAGAGCAAGGAAAAGGGCAGCAACAAACAGCAGCTAAAAGCACACATCAAAACTAAAATGCAATCAAGGAAGGCACTGGAAGACTAACAGGGCACGAGCACAGTGGGACAAGGCAAGAATAGAACAGGTGAATGCAGATGAGCTCAGAGGACAGATAAGCACAAGACAAAAAGATGGTAACTGGAAAAGCCAGCATAAAACAACTGAGGAAAAGGATGGTGAGAGGGTGAACTAACAATGAAATGCAATAAATTACAAGAAAAATATCAGTCAGTACAAGACTGCACTAAGGCAGCAATCAATTAACAATCCATTACAGAGAAACAGCAATAAAATATAGTCAGTAAAATGATCAGTTGAAGGAACTATCCTTTTCCACATGAATAAACTACAATTCCCTCTACCCAGTTGCCATTTTTTTGGATTGTTCATCCAATTTAAACATAACCATGTCTTTTCTACACATAACTGCAGTATTTATAAGACTGTTAAGAAGCCATATGAGAACGCTGGCAGGGGCTGCTCACAAGGCTTCATGTAAACATTTGGGAAAGAGCTCTATATGTTATCACTGTATCGATTCATTCACATACATCACAGGGCAGCAACAGTTGCTTGTCTCTTTAAGAAGGTAAAACCATAAATATTAAGTGGAAGACAATGGGCACAAATCCACTCATGTTCTCCACAAAGATGGGCCACATTGTATCCCAGGAACACTAAGGCTTACTGAAGCCCCAGTGAAACTGGAGGTACTCTTTGCATGCATCCATATCCATGGCACTCAAGAGTAGAGTCATCTACTTTCCTCCAGCAGTGGAAGAGGTTGGGCTTTCCATTTCTATGCTTGCAAACCACAGCTTATGATGTGGAAGATTGTCATGCATTGCATAAATTCCTCCACATTCACCCCAAAGGATCACTGGAATGCAGCGATCATAGGCCAGTGCGGTTGAAAATTATAAATACCAGTTTCCAACACCAAAGAAAGAGATATCAAAGAAGAGTATTCAGCCACCAACAGCAAATGCTTTTCACCCATCATAAATTCTACTTTGCTTCATATAAAACTATGACATTTGAAGGGGTTACCTTCCATTTGGCAAGCTAGAGTTCCCTGGATACTGTTTACCCTATTCCTCATCTAATGGGAAGCATTAGATAAGAGATAAACTTGGTTTTGTTTTTTTTTTTTTTTGGTAGCTACGTTAGGAAGATTTATTTAATTAAAGGAGTTCCTGCTCAATGTTTTAATTCAGTCTCACAAGAAAACAACATTGCACAGCTTAAATAAAAGGTCTCTTATCTACTGTGCTGACAACTTTTTTTTCTCTCCAAAAACAGACATACCTGCTATTGTGTACACTTACTTTTGTAAGGACACAAACTAATAGAACTGATGTACTGCACCAAGGAAATTTCAGCAGACAGCCTTGGCGGCAGTTCCTACACTGGTTTACCACAGAGAAAGAAATGCAAAAGCTTTTAATGAAAGAAGCCAAACAAAAATGTAACAGCTTTCACTTCCCTGCTGCATTGCAGAAGGAAACAATCAGTTTTGAAAAGGACTTTTCCAAGTTATAAACTAGTGAAGACCCTGTGATTTCAGAGATAACAGCTCCTCCTGGTGTGTTCTCTCAAGTAACTGGCAATCAATCAATGCAGCAAATTAAAGCTCTATTTAGTTTGACAAGCTAACAGAAACAGGATATGATACAATACCTTTAAAAATCTGTTTGACAGCCAATGGACAACTGTTTATGCTTTGTATATCAGGCCCAGTTTCACTGAACTTTATCTCAGCTACAACTGAGCACTACAACTTTTGGAGGGCAGGAGTTTTAGTTTTGCAAAGCTCCATCACTTCTGTCACTTTGAGAATACAAGTTTTCTTCTTGCAGAAGACAGCCACATATGCTTGTGCAGCCATGAAACTTGCTCTTCCATGCCCAGATGAATCTGCCTACACTTACCGCAAATACTTTTGTCCAAACTCTTTCAGCCTGCTGCCTAGCCTGGGCAGGAGGTGAGGTGGTGTGTGTGGAGTGGTGGTGATGCAGTAATGACAATACAACTATGGGGAAGGTGTCAGTATTTAAGAGCTGTTTCACTAACTTAAACTTTTGCGGAACACACGCCAGAGCTTTAAAACAATGCCAAGGGCCAAGGCATTGTTATGCTGTGTGAAATATAGCCCTTTTCTTTGGCCCTTGGAAATCACAGAATCACAGATTGGCCTGGGTTGGAAAGGACCCTGAAGATCATCTAATCCCACAACCCCTGCCATGGGCAGGGATGCTACACACTACACCTGGTTTCTCAGAGCTCCATCCAACCTGGCTTTGAATACTACAGGGATGGAGCATCCACAGCTTCCTTCTCTGGGCAACACATTCCAGTGCCTCACCACCTTCACATTAAAGAACTTTTTCCTAATATCTAATCTAAACCCATTCTCTTTCAGTTTGAAAGCATTCCCCCTTGTCCCATCACTACACACTCTTGTCCCAGGCTCAAGCTTGCAATGTCATATGCCATCCTCAACCCTCCCCAACACAGTTATGGTTGAGATATTGTAACAAGCAAATAAGTATCTCCTTCCTAGCTTCTATAATCAGATTTAGTATGTTAGGCCATCTGGCTTCATAGCAAACACACTGTCACTACCTTTATACAGTTTCCAGAAAATTAGAGTTGTTTCTAAAAAAAAAAAAAAAAAAAGCAGCAAACAACAACCCCACACATACTGTTGTATGAATACATAAAGGTTTTAGTCATTTGGGATAGCATTTTAATCTGTATTGAATTACTTAATAGGAAAATCATCTAATTTCAGTTTTACACCATACTAATACAGTCATGAATTTAAGCAGCCTACAAATATTAAGTTTTTAAGAACCTGGCCATACTCCTGGGAAAGAAGCCCATTACCTAGAAGCCAGCCAAGTATCCTTGAATAATAACTACAGCAAGGTGGCTCAGTGTCAGACCTTGTCTGTTAACCCTTCCTCCATTGCTTTCTATATCTCTGCTGTACGTGCTGCTGAGACGGGTCTAGCATATTTCTATTTGCAGAGTGCAGGCAACAAGAAAATCAGCTTTATGAAAGCTTTTGGGAGCAGAAAATGGACAAAAAAAAAAATAAAGGAGCAACGCAGAACTTCCAGCCAACCTAAGTGTGGAGGAATTTTTGCCCAGGTGAAGCCCTAACTACTCCAGATACACTTCAGCTCCCATCCTTGCTTCTGTAAGGAGTCACTAGTTTCCACTTTTATGTTTGCAACATACAAATACCAATACACTCTAATTAATGTTGATAGTGACATGACTGCTTTTCTATTCCCATACCAGAGCACTGCAGAAATAAGAGGTGAGGAGAGCAAAAGATCTGTGACCTTTCCACTGAATTCATCTGTTTGTACTTCCAACCAGTCACCTGTGTTATTCACATTTAGCCTGTGAAACAAAAGCACCAGGGTAGTTTGAAGAACAGAACCCCCAACTAAGAATTGTGGCATGGCTCCTTTCTGCTCTTCACTGACATTTAAACTACTTTCTTCGAGATTATCTTATCAAGCCTTTGAGCATAAGTACTAAAAGGAAACCAGGATCTGAAATCTAAAGCCAAGAGAGGACTGGATGGTAGGGAACCAGTGGCCAGCTGTGTTGTCAGCTCTCTCAGCAGCAGGGCATCACTGCTCAAGGCCAAGCAGGCAAAGGACACAGGCTTGTCATTAGTAATAAGATTCTGCAATGCAGCCATGTGCTACCAGTTCTTGATCATTTTATTACCCTCAGTGCTGTAAGGAAGATCTAGACACTTATTAAGGAATTTCCAGTCACCCTGCATTTAAGATGATGGCATGTAAGCAGCACCAGCTCAGATAAAAACTCTGGACTTAAATTTTTCTTCCTTCTACGTACACTCTCAGTTTTCCTTCTTCCCTTTCTCGTTTTTTTTGAGGGTTTGAGGGGAGAGAGAGGGAAGGTCAAAGTAAAACAGTAGTCACAGCACCAATAAAATACTTCCTCTCCCAACTCGGTATCAACTCATTTGCCTTCCTCTCATATCTGTCTTGTATATTTAAACCAGAAGACCTCGCAACTGACTTTTTCAACCAAGACTTTACTACCCACTACCACTTATGCAGCACTATTTTCAGTTTCCTTTAAATATTACCTTTAACGCTATTCTAAACTGAATTGGAGAAAAGAATCTGGATAGCCAAAGTCTCATGCTTCCATACACTTAGGACTGAGCCAAGTACTTCGGACAGTTTCTCAGCATACAGCTACAACAATTACTCTAGAGAAGTTGTCAGATAAGACTCTCTAGTGTCAGAAAAGGCTACAAAAGTACACATTTTATTGCATGACTGAAGTCATAACATTGAGGCCAGAGCAGCCCCTTTCTTCCCACTGGCCCGCAGTTCTGCATCCAGCTAAAGGAGATCCCTTTGCTAGAAAAGGTACTTCACAGTGATTCTCTACTGCTGGCATTCCCACCACTAATTTGCTCTGTGATACAAGCTCAAATTGCTCAGTGGCTTATCCTGTCAAACACCAAACACCTCCACAGATGGAAGCTCCCCAGGCCTCTCTGGGCCCCCATTTCACTGTCTGATCATCTTCACAATCAAGGGATTTTCCAGAACAGAATTTACTCTAATTTACAGGGAAATTGTGCCTGTTGCTCTTTTAGGGACCTGAAGTAGATAGCAAGGAAAACAAACCCAGAAGTCAATAGGTAAGACAACCCTACAGACTTAGACCTAGTTGGGTATTAAACAGATTCTCTTAGTGCTGTTCGGTGTAAATCTGTAACCTCAAAAACTTTTAGTAACTGAAAAGGAACTGCACAGGCAGTACATATGGTTTATCATCAGCTACACTGTCCTTTCCTTCACCTCTGCAGCCCACAATCTCAGCTTCGAGCCTGTCCTTGCTCCCCCTACAGCAGCAGCCTCCTGCTGCCACCCCAATGCTGTTACCTCCATCCCTCCCCACCAGCCTCTTGTCCCTGCCTCCAATCCACCAAACCGCAGCCAGCTCTCTCTGTCCACCATCCCTTCTTTCACCCCATCCCTCTTCCCCATCGTCTCCCCTTGCTCTTCACACAGATTATACTTTGCTTTCCCACCCTCGCGCTGCGTAACAGCCGACCCTACAATCCCCCGCCACGACCCTGCTCTGGTTTTCCCACGGCATTACATTTGTTTGACAAAACAGACACGCGTGTTATTTCCTGTGGGCGAAGGGGGGAGCGTTACCTCGAGGGCAATGCCCTCGCAGTAGCAGCATCTCCTCTTCTTTCCTCCGCTCCGTTCGCCTTAAACCCAAACCCGCCCTCACCAGCCCGACCCCGACCCCCGGACGCGGGACCCGCGCAGGGACCCACGCGCGGAGAAGTCCCCGCGCTCCGCACGCGCCGCAAGTGGTGGCGAGGGCACCCCAAAAGTAACGCGTTTAAAACTTCCGACTCCCCTTCGAGGCGCGCCGGGACCCGCGAATCCCGCGTCCCGCAGCCCTCCCGCGGCTCCCGCGTCCCGCTCCACGGCGCGGAGAACCGCGGCGGAGCGGAGCGCAGCGCCCACGGAGAGAGCGGGATCCCCGAGGGGCGCCCGGCCGGGCAGCGGCGAGGCAGGGGCAGCATCCCCCGGGGGCAGGGGACGGGGCAGCATCCCCCGGGGCAAGGCGCCCGCGCAGGCACCGCCGCTCGGCACGGCACGGCACGGCACGGCACTCACCCGCCCGACCGGGAGGGACCTTCCCGCGGCCGCCAGCAGCAGGAGAGCCAAGCCGAGCGGCGAGAAGGGCATGTCCGGGGCGGCCCCCCATGCGCGGGGGCCCGGCGAGGCTTCCCGGCGGAGCGGCGGCGGCCGCGGCGGGGGCTCCGGCGGCCGGGTTTGTACCGGCGGCGGCGGGAGGAGAGGGGAGGGGAGGGGAGGGGAGGGGCCGGCCCAGGTACGGCCCGGCCCGGCCCGGCCCGGCCCGGCGCCGCCCGACGGAGCGGGGGGAACCGCGGCGGGGCACGGACGGGGGTCGGGAGTCGGGAGTCGGGAGTCGGGAGTCGGGAGCCGGCAGCCGGCAGCGCGAAGGGATGTTTCGAGGAAGGGAAAGAAAAAAGCCGGGGAAGCGCCTTTGCGATGCTGTGTGGGTGGGGGGGGGGGGGGGGGGGGGGGGGGGGGGGGGGGGGGGG
>JAWWTY010000106.1:40025033-40170459 GCA_035222235.1 Margarornis squamiger | reverse complement strand
TGGTGTGTGTGTGTCCCCCCGCCCCCCCCCCCCCACCTCTGAAACTTATTTTGTTTTATTTTACTCTGAATCTTTTTCGCGCTTGTGCATCTTGGTGACCTTCATGCTGTTCGTGACGTCCAAGTTTTATTAGGTTTTAATAACAGCAAATGCAATTACCCGTTCATAACGTGAATTTGCAGAGCTGCACGTCAGATCAGAGCTTGGTTTCTAAGTTGGGGTTGGGGCACAGGTCAGTCCTGGCAGTAGTATAATGTGTAAATCTGGAGGACTTAGAATAGTCATTTGCCCAGCAAAAGAAGGTTCTGAATCTGCTTTGTGTTAGATTCGTGTTATTGTTCTTATTTATTCATTTTGTGCTGACTAGTAAAACTAAACTTCCACTATATCATCTCTATTTTATGAGATTATACACCAGAATCTGGAAGAAGAAAGCATACAGAGCCATCAGAGTGAGAAGGAAAGCTCAAAATTGAACCAGGAAGTGGGGAAAAGATTTCACATTGGTCTCTTAGATGCTGCTGGAATATAAAGAAGTTAATAGCTTAAATATTAATGATGAGTATTAATTTCAAATACAACACAGCATCAGGCTGGGAGTGTAACTAGTCAGAGAATCGATGCTGTGAGATCATGAAATTGCTCATAGTGTGAGTTGCAAGGGCAATTACACCTCAACAGCTAACTCCATGAAGAAAGAATTGGTAGTTTGGTTGACTGAAGGCTGAAAAGGTATTTCCTTCAACTTTTCTAAAGTGAGATAAAACAAAGATTGAAGGACAAAAATTATTACTACCTTCAGACCAGGCAATGGAAACCTTAAATAAAGGGAAAGAGACCTCTTTCACCTGGATAACACTGTCAGCTTTAGCTGGGTACACGTTTCACATGAAAATCTTTACCGCTCTCTATTGTTTCTGCACCAGGCTTATTAATGAAGTTTTCCAATTAGGACTTCTGCTCCCAAGATGACTCCCAGCACCTGTGTGTAGCAGAGGGTCGGCTGCTTTTGCAAGACCTTAGTAGGCTCACCTCTCTGTAGAAAAGTCTTACCAGGGTTATAAGGATGACATATCAGGTTGGAAGCAGAGGTTTTACTTTGAAATAATTCTGCTTTCCACAAATAATCAGAGGTCGCTCTTCAGGCATGATGACATTGTACCGTGGGATAATGACCAAGGAGCCAGGCAAGAGCTAAGGCTTACTATCTGCAAGCTACACTGTGTATGCTCTATGTTATCTTTGTAGGGGGACATCTGCATGGCTGACAACAAGAGAGGATGAGTTGGCTGAAGGAGGAGGTCCTGTGGAGATAGGATGGTCCTTTTTAAGCTCCAATGAACAGCACAGGAGAGAACGAAGCTGTATTACCAACTCTTTGAAGGACACCATGGCCAAAAAAGAAACTTTTTCCTAATTAAGGTGCATTTAAATATTAAAATGAAAACTCAGCATACGCTAATAAGCTCAGTGAAGTTCATGCTACTACATGTATGTCTACATTATTCAATTCTCCCCTTAGATCATTCTGTACATAAGGAGGAGGAGGAGGAGGAGGAGGAGGAGGAGGCAGATAAGACTCGACTGTGTATAAGCAGGGTAGAAACATCACCTAGTTAGGGGAAAGACCCAAAAGGACCTTGGAGACAGTCAATGGGCTACTCCCTTCTCCTCTCCCTCCTCCCAAGTAGGGATGTCTTCTTAGTCAGCTACTGCATACAAGTATTATTATTACCGGGGTTAACATAATATTATTGTTATTATTGGAACTCTATTGCAGCAAGTGCATTTATTTGTCAACTGTAATTCCAAATCTGTATTTCTGTTGCTTCACTAAACCACACTAGTTGTGAATCTGTGATCACACAAGTTCCTGTTGAACACAACCAGACATACCAAGTTGAAACTTCAGTATTCGTCAATCTGTGCTTGTGGAAGTTCCTCGCTATTGAATAGGACCAGATTTATAGTGCCAGATTGGCTATAATCCGAAATTAAGCCCAGCCACACCCAGCCCCTCTGATCTCTGAGGAGCAGCTAGAGCACAAGGAGGCTCATTTTTGTGCTAAATTGCTATACTCTAAATGCAATGCATACACTAGTATTATCTACAAGAATGGAGGAAAAAAACAAATATGGATCAGAGTAAACTCTGAACAGGCTTATTTTCACTGTGCCCATTAAGAAGCTGTTAGCAAATTTCAGAAGACTGAGCAAATCCTTTTGACCTAAATCACTGCATTAAAAGACAGGTCATTTCCTAGAGATGGAAAGGTATTTATTCAAAAAATTCAATTATTATTTTTTTTTTAATACTGTTGAAATTTGTCTCTCAAACCTGGTCTTCTGGATTTTTGTTATATTTAATCATGGTTTTATTAATATTAAAATGTAACCTGATACTTTATCAGTGTTTATGCAAGATAAGGAATGTTATCAGTTTTCACTGCAAGTCACTCACTTTGTGCTCCTCTGTGACCAGTAACTACTATCCTTTCTAAACATCGTCTTTTATAATAACTTTTCGGGGCGGGGGTGGGGGAAGAGGGGAATGGAGACATACAACTCTTGGAAACAACTTCAGTGCAAATAGATCTAAACTCTTAGTTAAATTTTATTCCTTTCTGCCTTGTACATGTGTATTTAAAGTTGCAGGGTACATGGTTGCTGAGACTTGGAGAATAAAGAATTTTACTGGGGCTCAGGATTTATATGAAAGCTGGAGGGAGTGGCTGCCCTGCACAGTGGCTGTGCAAGTGTTGCCCATGTGCCTGAAAGGTTGCTACCCACTTAGTCTTGTGTTTTGTACTTGTAGTTGCTGCAGCAGTGAATATGCTTTGGCTCATTTTTTTTCTTTACAAAGCCAACAGGAACTGTCAGTAAAGATCTTTCCAAGCTCAATAAAAGCTAAAGTGTCTGAGCTGAGAACTAGCACCGATGAAGTTATTCAAATAAACCACTTAGACATTTGACATACCTGCTTAGGAAAGTAAGCAGAAGAGTTTTAGTGTTGAATCATTGAATTTGAATGGTGTTTGTGGAATTGTAACTCACACCAATACCTACTTAACTGAAATAAAAGTTTATCTAAGCTGAATCCTTCTGTAGGCCTCCTGGGGAAAATAAAAAAAAAAAAAAAAAAAAGTATCTCTGAGTAGGATTATACAAATGAGGGTTGCAAACATATAAGCCACAACGGTGATTACAGGATATTGGTGTTTAGAAAGGACATCATTTTGTCTTGGAGCTATATATACTTCTACATATTTGGAGGAACTAAATCATATAAATTGCACCTTGAAACCTCAACTTTGGGTTAATTTACACTTCTTAGTAAAATTCAGAATGATCTTAGAGTATTCTGTACCAGATCATGGCTACAGCAAATAGCTATGTGACAAATCCATGTAGAAAACTTTTAAATATTTGAAAAGAGCACTAGGAAGCAAAAGCATTTCTTCTGGTTGCTGCCCATAAGTACACATTTTGCATTAAATGTAATTATTTTTAATTTAGTGCTTATAAGTACTAATTATTCTGTTACTTAAGTTACCTGCCCAAGTGCAGGAGAACGTGCTCAGTACATGGAATATCTTATGGTGGCTGCACAGGGCTGGAATGAAGGGGTTGAAATCAACCAGCTTTCCATAACTGTAGATACAGACTCAGAATGAATGAACATAAACTGTTGCTAGATTAAAATTCCAGACATAGGGCCCGGTTGTATGTAAATATACGAGAAGAACCAGTAGTGCTTGATCGAAATGGACAGCTCCATTTTTCAGCTGTCAGATAATACAGCTTGTATGCTTTGGGCTGTGTATTTCTTGATGACAAAGAAGTGAGTGCAAATATAATTTTTTTAAACTAAAGTTTTATAAACTATTTAATGAACTGAAATAGTTGTATCTACTTTTGGAGTTTAACTTGTGGAATTTATTCTGTGTAGCGATTATATGGAGGGAATTATTTAGATAAGTACTTTATGTCAGTACAAAACTTACATTTTTAAGTATTTAATTGCAATACAAAACTTATATCCTCTGTCTAATAAAGAAGAAATTGATTTTAATCTTTTCCATAAAATGTTGTTGAAGGATTCATATGGCTCTATGTTAATTTGTGAACCTGACCCAGTCATTCTTATATTTAAAAATCTTAGAAGGATAGAAATGTCAAGGCTACTTGCAGTCATGTAATATAATAGAAAATAGCTTTTTGATTACAGTATGATTTTTTAACCAAAATCCACAACTCCTAATTAAAATTTCCTGAATAAAAATCCCCTGTTCAAAAAGCTTTGTTAGGAATTGTATTTTGGACTATAGAAAGCTACCAGGATGAACTAATGAAAAGATGCTAGCACAAAGGAAATGATGGTAAGAAATTCTCAGTAAAGAATTCAATTTCTCTCCTCATTTTTCACAAGAAAGTAGGAAGCTATGAATCACAGAACAAAGGAAGGAAAAGAGAAGTCAAATTACTCTTTATTAGGTAAAATTGACAGACATAGTACTCCTCAATCTCTCTTTTTGTAGTGGCAGCTTTTTTCTGTGAGGAAATTATTTGGAAATCACTCTGTTCAGTATTTTCCCATCAAAGGGAAACCTCAATGCAGAAAAGAAAAACTGCCTTGTACAGTTTGATATGCATCCTGTACAATGATCATAGTACCTGTCTTTTCCAAAGAAAGAGGGAGAACTTCTGTCTACTCTGCTGCTAGATTCCTAGTAGATAGGACCTGTATCCCCTCAGTAAAATGCTTCCCAAATGCTGAGACAAGCATTTATTTGTTTGTCTGCAGTATCTGACGGATTTTTGAGAAAAACACCATTTGAAGGGAGACAGGATGTGTCTCTTGAGAAATAAAACTTCCTAGTCTTAGCATTTCATATCAAAATATTCCCTGGATGAATGAGATTGGGAACCTGTTTCTTGGATTTCCTATGTGCTATCATGGCTATGACTAAAGAAAGAGAGAAGTGTACTGTTTGGATTAAATTACCTAGACCATAAATATGCAGGTTTAATATTCTTCATTTACTTTTACATGGTTATTTACATGTAAGTAATTTTACTTTTTGTGCTCATATGCCCAGTGAGAGGGAGATCACAAACTGCTAATCCCAATGTCTTTGAGGCTTTTGCTTGTCACATCATAAATATCTCCCCAAAAGAGAGAGTGACCCTAACCATCATTCATTTCCATTGCTGTAGAGCAGCCTGCTCATAAGTCATCTGAAGCTGCAAGGATGAAGGGCAGTTGTTTGTAATTATTGCCTCTCCAAGGCAAGTAATCCTTCTGCCTTTGAGTGTCTGGTCACAGAAATCCTGCTTTGCAGATTAGCCAGCAGACTTTGAGAAATTAAGAGTTTTAATTAGCTAAACCTCTTGAACAACCACCTGAGTAATCTGAATATCAAACATAAACATATAAACACTGGTAGAGGGAATTACTGATTAACGAATATATGCAGGAAGCTGCAGACAGTTTACCTGTTCGGACATGTTGCCGTGACTGCTTTGGAAAATAGAGTGTAAGGTCAATTTAAGGAGTCAGACTGTTAATATTGTAAGACATTTGAAACTGTGGGTCCACAGGGAAAGTCCAGGAGTTGGGACAGGGGTGAGGGAAAAGGCAAGGAGTCTTTAACTTCAGGTGTGAAAGAATAAAAGGTAGTGTATGCCTAATGTCCAGAGAGTGGAAACACATTTCCCTGGAGCTGAATGAGATTTAGGAAGAAAATACTGATAACTATATGTTAATTAAGGTAAATGTTGGCACTGACATTGGGCACGACTTTTGGATATCAGTATTTAGGAGAAATAATTTTGATAGAGATTGAACCTCACAGGAAGGCTGTGAAGAGTAGCTTGTTTAATAGTAAAGGGTACAAAAACATAAGAAAAATTTTCAGATCTATCAGCAAGATAAGAATTAAATTAAAGTCCCCAAAAAATTACTTTTTAACTGGCAGAACACTATTACTAGTACTTTTTGACATCTGGGAAAGTGAAGATAGTGGAAATTGGTTAAGTGGGTCTGTATTCCTGGATATTCCTTAATTACTAGTCATCTAACCTTGGTTGAGTCATTCCTGTATTAGTCAACGCATTAAGTTAGAGACTGTTCAGATGTCCCTAATGATGTTATTAACATATATTTATATTGAATACATTAGAAATTGTATTGGAAATAAAGAGGCATAAAAATAAGTCATACATGTTAGAAGTGCCTTATTTCCCCATCTTAGCATTTCCTACGTAAGAATCACATGGTATTTCTCTTTCCAAAGTCTGTTTCTGGATTTGACCTTTATCATGGACCACTGCTAAGTTAAAAAAGAGTTTTCCTGCATTTCTAAGAGTTAATGTATGCATGCCTTCTTGTGGTTTGAAGGCAGTGTTAATCATTAGAAAAGGCATGGGGTTTTGGCTTTTATACAAGTGGACCTGCCTCAGGAATACCCTGCTTGTGTGGTGTGTATACAGGTGCCAAATCTCACAATGTTTGGTTCAGTATTTGTGATGTCTGCACTAGGAGGATAACACCAGTGGCTTCTGAAGAAAATGAGTGAGAGACTTGTCATAGCTATGCAATTACACTCAAATATTAACAAATCAGAAGAAATGTTTCCATACATTTGATATTCAGTATTTGTGTCGACAGAAATACACATACTGCTGCCAGATGTTCTTCCAGCCTATCAAAAATAATGAATTAGTTTAAATAGTTAGAATGATATGATCAGTGAATGAGATTATTGATTGAGAAAATCATTGGTCGTTCCACAAACTATGAATATTCTGAACAAATTTTAGTTAGAACTGACCAGAATCAGAGGCAGAAACAGAGGCTGTAGATGAAGAAAATGATTCTATGGAATTAACAAATCTTTTAGGTTAAAGTTTAGCTGAAATGTTACCTTCTTGAAACAAGCTCATTCCAATCAGTGGTTTTATGAGATCTAGAAAACTGAACAGAAAACAAATCCTCCCCCCCTACCATTTTGCAAGCTCTTTTCCATAGGTTTTATTAATTCTTAACCATTTTTACATAAAACCTTCTTGCACAGCCATGCTCCAGCCTTCTTAAGAGTCATCACCTAAGAACAAACACTTCTGTTAAAAGTATCTTGACATACCAGCAAATCCATGACTCCCAACTAATGTGTCCACTCTAAAGCAGCAGGAAAGAGTGTGCCTTCCCTTGTCTCACCTGCTTGAATTTACCTCTGAAAATCAGAGGAAATGGGTAGGAAAATCCTTCTGAGTGACAGTTCCACCAAGGGAGGAAAGAAAAATATGCACTGTGGATGCTGGTTCTGGACATGTTCTTTACAATCTCAAACACAAATCTTCATGAGTTAGGTTTTCTCTCATAGACACTAGTTAAACATCATTTTTCAAAAATTTGTCTTTATTTTTTTTTATTATTATCGGTTAAGTATTTGTGTTTTGCTGACATGGTATTCCTGTCTGTCAATTCAGGCACCACAATACTTTTTCACAACTTGAACAACAGTAACTTGAACGGCAAGTGAGCATAAGAAAGTTCAGAAAGGAACTTGTTTAGTTACTTGCAAAAAACAAATTGAGGTAGAGTTAATTTAGAAATCTGAATGCTTATTACAAGATTCTGAAGGTATAGGGAATTCCTGGGAGTCAAGTCTTGAATGGAGGTCTTCAATTCCTCTAGATTATGACAGCTGGAAAGAATGACTTGTGGAGATTCAAGTAATTAACTGCACCTTGCTAGATGTTTGAAGAGCTGGCCGTAAACAAATTAAGTGCAAGAATACTATCCCACCTATGACCAGCATATGAAAATACTTCATAAATATTCTTAAAGCATGCAGAGACAAAAAAGAGCCTTCTAGTACATAGTAATAGATTGTTGTTTTCACAAAACACAGATTATTTCCATAAATTAACTGGAAAGCTATATGGAAATTAACATTCATTGTAGGGAATGTTAGGGAAGTAGTGAGCTAATGCATCGTATTAAGGAAAGAGAATGGAACAAACCCCTAGACAGGCTCAGAGAAGATGGGAAACGGTGATAAGACTCCAACCAATAGAAGAAAGAGATGCTCTCAAGAATGTGGTGCAATATATGAGATAGCTGAGGTAACAATATACTGTTCATCTCTATTCTTGATGCTATACTGGATGGAGATTAAAATCATCTGCAGTGTAAGTTGTATAACTCAGCACACTAATTTGCAGTTGCTCTGCTATTTTCTTGTATAGATTTTCACTTGTAAACGTGGCAGTGCACATCTTCCAAATGTGGAGGCATTCATCAGGTTACACATTGTTTCCCCATTGTAATTAACCTGAAAAGCTAGACCAGGAAAAAACTTTAGGAATGAATACATTACAGTTCTTGTGCTGGATTTTGGATATGAACTATTTCCCCCTCTGCCCCCAGAGTAAGACTGGGAATGTGCCAGAACATGGGAGACGAAAAAGCCAGGGCAACTGACCCAGAGTGTCATAGTTAGAGTCATCACAGAATAATGCCGTGATAACCATTTCAAGGACTGCAACCTGTATTTTAGAGATAAAATGAAATGCAGACAAAATTGTACTTGTAGATAATCTGATTCTCTATTTTAATTAATAAAACATCCATATTCAGTAGTTGAAACTATTCTACTTCTGTAGCTGTTCCCACACAGCTAAACTGGTCAGAGAACATACTGGTCTCTGTCAGATATTCCAGACATAAACATTCCTGTCCTTATCTAGATTTGCTTAATCTAGATAGTGTAACAAGAACAAGTAAGCTCTGAGAAAGCTCAAGCAAAATATATGGATCTAATATATTTTTCTGTCTTAAAGTTTCCTCAAAGCTCAAAGAAAATAATGTGTGTATCATGCAGAATCCAGGAATTTAAATTTGCATCTAGGAGATTTTAAATTTTGTTATGTTCTATTGTTTTCTGTTGTCATCATATATCCCTGAAACACAAGCTAAAAGTTGTATATGTGAAAGAATGCGAAAAATCAAAATTTTTCTTTTTTAAAATGTAACATTTTATTTGACATTATTGTATTATTAAAGCAAATATTCCTTTTTAGGCACTATAATAGAAACATCAAAGACTACAATCAGTGAACTTATTTGGAAAACTTTATTTAGACTATCAACATACAGCCAAGGCAAACTGAATTTACTAAAAGCAGAGAAAAAGATCTGTAAGCCAAGACTGAAATGGAATTTCTAGTATTGTGACAAATAGCCACCAAAAAAAAGCAGTGGAAGAATTACACATACAGTTTGTTATCTGTGCCATATATTCCATTTCTGTTCTGGTATGACAAACAGCTTACTTGATGTCACACAGAAGAGCCACTCCTCTCAATATCCAGTGGTCTGGAGACTTCGCTGTCTTTAAATAGACCTCTGTAATATAGTTCAAATCTGTCCTCATGGGCTTTTTGTAAAGAGGACAAACATAGAGCCTTGGATCCCTAGGTTTGGTTGAATCAACAGCAAACATGTGCAGCACGGGCAGCTGGACAAAAAGAACCTTTGGTGTAGATTCAACGAGAATGCTTTTTCGTTTCTCCCAGCCTGCACCTTCCAAGTAGAGCCCATAGATATATACTCCTTCCTGTGTGAAGGGTAAGAAGAAACACCACATGAAATAAAACATCTCTTTTCTAAAATGAGTTATTGTCTTAAACCATTACAAGGAATATATGTTTATAGCAAAAAATATCTGACCTTTAATCTTTTCAAACTATTTAATCCTAATCTATTACTAAATGTAATATCATCCTTTTTCAGAAGATAATGCTACTGAAATGGATAGCAATAAAAAGTTATTTAATAAAGTCTATATCCTAAAAAATTTCATCTAAAGCTTACTATAAATTAAAAAAAAATCAACAGGTGGTACAATGAAATACTTGCTTTAACAAAATATTTTTCTATCTTCGGAAGACAAAATCTTCATGCTTCGAATTTGTCTTCTGTGCTGAGCAAAAATAGCAAATGAAGGCAAGAGTAACTTTTTCCTCTACCAGTCCAAAAGAACTCAATGATGCATAATATAAACTAAATACCAAAATTAATACTGGAACATCTGTGCATGGCATACATACAGAAGGAGGTGCTGTGATCTCTTCTCTGGTTTGCTTTAATACTTCATTATGTACTGCGACTTTATCTAAAGCCCAGTCTTTATGTGCTCGAGTTGCTTCTTGTTTCATTGCTGTCAGGAATCCTTGAGAAATTAAGCCAGAGATTTAGTACTTATCTCACATGATTAAAATAAAAAAATCTTGTTCGGTTATTAGCATGGTTCTGCACTGAACTTACAGACAGATAGAGTTCTATTGAAAAAAACCACCCTGGTTAAGATAGAAATAATATTTTGGGACCAAAGTAGGAATAAATGACAAAAGTAGCATAGAATGCATAACACTGAGAAAAAGATTTTTAAATGGCAAATACTTTTGGTTTTTTCTTGGCTTTTTTTTCCTCTTTTTTTTAAAAATTAAATTAGTCATTAGAGGTAAAAGTTTAAACATGAGATGACAGCTGGGCAGCAAAGAGATTTGGGTGTGTTATTAAAAAAACCCTACAAAAATAGAAACACTGGTAGTAAATACATGGTTGTTTCTGTGTGTGTCAGAAGATGTCAATGGAGTCACCAAAAACTCAATAACTGCTTTTTTATGCTACTGGATGAAGAACTACTTGGAATTGTCATAAAGAGATTGAGGAGAAGAAAGAGAAGTTAACAGAGAGAACTGCATACCTGAGTGAATTTGCTGGTGAGGAGTATGATGAGTACAATGACTATAGTTACCTCACCCCTACCCACAGCACACCTTTTGCACTTAGCAAGCCTCTCTCCAGCTGCAGGACTACTGGTTTTTTTGAACACAGAGGTTGGAGAAATAATAAAGTTCAAGACCCTCCGTGTCTCAGGTTTGTTGGCTATTAGGCTTAATGTTTTCTTGAGTCAAATGGATTTGCTCCGTTATCTTACACTTGCATCAGCGCTGCTCTTGAATCACCAGAGGTTAGTATGCTTACCAGCTGCACCATTTCTGATACAAATGGAGTGATGTTTTGACTGGAAACTCAGTACCATCTTTTAATGATAATTTGGATGTGTTCCAGGCACGTCAGCTGTTTCTGAGAGTGACTCCAAAAAAAGCTTTGATATTAGTACTTTTTACAGTCCTGGTCACAGTAAGGCCAGTAGGAATAAAAGTATCACAATGCAAATGTAACTCATAAAATATTCAAGAATTTCAGAGGTTAATCCTAATTAAAAAAAACACGTCATAGCTGTTACACAGAAGTTTATCACAAGAATTTTGTATGGATGGTCGTGTAGGCTAAATGAGATTCTTCTATGGAATACATATCTAATAAAGTAATGGGGGTTTTTTTACTCATACATATGATGGTTAACACTTGTTTTTCTTCCTCTTTCCTCTAAATGATAAATATATCAAGCTATAACAGATAATGACAGATAATGTCTCCTTGTACTTTGCAGCATATCTTTGACGAATTTGAACAAATTATTCATGAAATAACCTGTGAAATGGAAACATTTAGACTATATTTTCATGATTCTCTCTGAAAGATAACTGTTATAAGTTCTGGTACTGTTGCATGTTGAGAGACACTGTGAAAGATCACCTGGTCCAAACTTTGATGGGAAAGGGAGATTAGATGAGATTATCTAGCACTCTGTCTAATTACATCTTGAGAACCTCCAGCAATGGGGACTTGGCCATGTCCCTGATGAGGTTGTTCATTGTCCCCATGCTCTTACAGTACTGTAAAAAGTAATCTTGTTGCTACTGTCACATCTTGTTTTAGGTTAAAGCTCTTCCATACCTGTAACTTACAGTTTGGAATGAGTTAAGCAGTTTGAAACACAATATTTTCTTTAAAAGATGGATCATTATCACAGACTCACAGAGTCACAGAATCACAGAATATTCTGAGCTGGAAGGGACCCACAAGGATCATTGAATCCAACCCTTTATCATTAAGTACACTTTGTTTAGAAGTTTATATCATGCTAAAATATGTCAACAAGATAAATTATTTTATTTATTAACTACATATTTTCCTTCTTGTAATATAAAAACTGCATTTGTGGGTCGGACTAAAAGACCATAGTATCACATAGAATGGTTTGGATTGAAAGCGACCTTAAAGATCATCAAGTTCCAACTCCTCTGCCATGGGAAGAGCAAACAAAAAAACCCAAACCCAACCAAATAAAGAATTCCCCTAGACCAGGTCCCATCCAACTTGACCTTGAATACTACAAGGAAAGGGTCATTTACACTTATGTGGGCAACCTGTTCCAGTGTCTTACCCCCATCAGAGTAAAGAATTTTGTCATGTCTATTCTAAACCTATCCTTTTTCAGTTTAAATCCATTTCCCTTTGTCCTATCACTAAATGCAGTTGTGAAAAGTCCCTTTTCAGCTCTCTTTGTAGCCCACTCTAGGTACTGGAAGGTGCTATAAAGGTCACCCCCAGAGCCTTCTCCTTCAGGCTGAACAGCCCCAACTCTAAGCCTGTCTTCACAGGAGAGGGGCTCCAGCCTTCTGATCATCTTTGCGGCCCTCCCCTGAACTTGCTCCAACAGATCCACATCTTTTCTATGTTGGGGGCCCCACAGCTGGATACAGCAGTCTAGGTGGGGTCTCACAAGAGTGGAGTAGAGAAGCAGGATCACCTCCCTTGACCTGCTGGCCATGTTTATTTTGATGCAGCCCAGGACATGGTTGGCTTTCTGGGATGCAAGTGCACATTGCCAGGTCATGTTGAACTTCTCATCAACCAACACCCCCAAGTCCTTCCCCTCAGGGTTGGTCTTAATCCGTTCTCCACCTATCCTGTACTTCTGCTTGCCCCAGCCCATGTGCAGGACCTTGCACTTGGCCTTGTTGAACTTCATAGTGTTCACACAAGCCCACCTCTCAAGCCTGTCCAGGTCCCTCTGGATGGCATCCCTTCCCTCCAGTGTGTCATCCACATCACACAGCTTGGTGTTGTCAGCAGACTTGCTGAGGGTGCATTCAATCCCATGTCCATGTTTGTGACAAAGATGTTACACTATACCAACCCCTGAGGAATGCTTCTGTCACTGCTCTCCACTTGGAGACCACCTGTACACGTATTCTGGCTCTGACACTAGACAAAGGCAGATGTTTAGTGAAATAACATTACAGCAGGCAAAATAACACATAAATCCTTTCCCTTCTATGTTCTTCCAGATTTTAGCAATCTATATCTTAGGGACCTCACAACTCGAAGGTTAAGTTTGGACACTCATGTTTATTGCTACCACTGGACCTGTTTCCCAGGACTTTATCTAACCTCTTTTTTGAACCCATTTGTCATCTTGGCTTCTATGGCATATTCTGGCACCAATGAAAACACCTTTTCTGCATGTAATATTAAATTGCATATGTATTATAGTCATTAAACTGTTATTACATACATTACTACTCAAACCCTTTCAGTACCCTTACCTTGTGGATTAAAGAATCCAGTTATCCAAAACACATTTGGTCTTCCTTCAAATATCCAAGTAGACAATTGAGCATTTCTCTCCAAAAGTTCAGTAAACCAAAAGCCGAGTGTGGAAGAATCCCAAGATACTCTTTTCCATACTTGAGGAATTCGAGCATCATACATGTTATCAAGTGCATCTCTTAAATTCTAAAGGAATAAGATAATAATATCCAAAGTAAAATAATCAAGGTAACAGTTTAAAACACAATATTCCATATAGAGTAAATATGCTTTACTTGCCTCACTCATAACAATAGTTCCTTCTATGGCTAATTTCAGATCATTCAAACTGGTGCGGACAATTGTGATCACCCTCTGCATGCGGTCAATTTCTTGACGAAGAAAAATATTCATAGAGTTAAGGTGTCCCATTTTAACTAAACGAGCTTTTACCTAAAATAGAGAAGCACAGAAGGAGTTTAGTTAAGTCTAAATTGTTGAAATACTGTTGTCATTTACAACATCTTAAGGTTCAGTGTGTTCAGGAAAGTAAATATTAGATCTGTAAATTATTCAACTAATATTTATCCCCTTAAAATTGTTGTATTTTTATTTTTTGTCTGATACTACCCAATTACAAATTATTTTGCTAGAATAGGACTTCACCCAGAAGGCCCAGGAGATTGCTGCACAAAAAGTGAAAATTGATTTTCTCTTATGTTTTCATAAGTAGATTTGGGAGTCCAAGCACAGTATCCATGACATATCTGCATGACCAACAGATCCCTTCATTTTAAATAAAGAAGAATGTTCATACTGACATTAATAATATTTTTGTTTCCTTACTTGAATCTGCTATTAGCTATATGATCAATCTTTTGTTACAGTTCAGTGTTTCTCTTTTGGAATGTCTTATGTGAAAATTCAACGGAGAGATCAGTAAGACAAAACTAAGTTTATCTTGCCTCATGAGGTATGTAATCTGGAGGGAGTTTCTCTAGCATGTCTTCAGCTAAACGATAAACAACCGATTCACGAGTTTCTCCAGATCCTGCACCACTTTCTTTAGGCTGAATGTTGGTAATAGTATCTAGAACATCAGCTGATGTATTTCTTTGGTATCTGAGAGGACAAGAAATATGTTATAGATTACAAAGGATTTTTTTAATAGTTAATGGTAATTTTGTAGAACACAAAACTTGCAAGTTGAGAAAAAACATAGTGTTTCATCAAGTCAAATCAAACTCGCACAAAATTGCTTTCCTTTGCATCCTTCACCAAGCTTAACAGAGTGATTGTGAGCAATGTTTGGTTTTCCATGGTTGTAAGGAGAATGAACTTCCATCTACACACTGTTATACACTTGTTATTTTTCTAATTCAGGGATAAGAAGGAGGTCTGCAAGCTGAGATTGTGAGGTGGCAGAAAAACCAATCACAGTATTTCTAGAGATTCTGAGGGAAGGGAAGAAAATCGCATATTCCTGATAAGAACTCTAAATAGCTATTTCTTGGGAAGAAGCAACAAAAGTTTTGTAACTAGGAAGAACATTTCCTTCATTTAACTGCTTTTTAAAAGTGGAATACAGAAGGAAAATATGAGCGTATAACTATGCAAGCTGCCCCTTTACTAATTAGTAAATTCATTCTGCTTTGAGGTATTTCAGGATTAATGATAAGGGTTGCTAGATTTATAGCACTGCAGGTCAAAATGTCCTATTCCATAGTGAAGCACAAGCAGCACTAATGTAAATTAATGTTCTGAGTCAATACAAAAAAAGTTAATTAAATTGTGTGGCATTGGATGATAAAAAATAGTAGACCACGTCAGTCCTTCAACACAAGCAGAATTATAGGAGTATTTTTGTTACAGTGCTATCCAGTGGCATAGAGCTATGAGAGGCAGTAAGAAAGAAAACATAAGAGTGTATGTGTTGGTACTGGAGTACTGGCAATACCTACTTTTACCTTATGGAATCACTTACACAAGGAACATACATCATGAGTCTCATGCAGGACATAAATTTACACTGATGCAAAGAATAGTTTTGCATGTCAGTTTTACTTTTCAACTTTCATATGACACCCATTTCCTTTTATTACTTTGTCATACATAATTACGTAAGACACGAAACCAAGGACAGAACATGTGGACCCCTAAAGCATCTAAGTTTTGGAGATACTGTCATAATACTACAGAGTCTAGATGCTACAGTAGTTCAACAAATTTTTTTGTGAATGCAATTATAAAGACTATTAATCAGAAAAACAGAAGAAATACTACTGGGAGTTTGCTTCTCAGAGGATATAATTTCTTCTTTTAAATTTAGGAATGGTGGGGCTTTCATGTTTTTTAATAACCCCTGACTTTATACTCAAAAGTCCCGATTTTTCAATTTATGGCCCCATTTAAGGAATGAAAGATTTATTCAAGACCACATATAAGCAACAAAGATAAAATAAAATTTCTCTTGGACTCACGACTTCATTGCTGATTTTGATGACATACTGGTGGCTGTAACCTTTATTCTGTGTTTTGCTGATTTAACAAGTACTGAAAAGTGAGATGTGAATCTTCCTCTTCACACTGTAAATACTGTTCTTCCAATACTGCTGTCAGACTATTTTATGTAGAAGGAATAGGTTCCCTGATTGTTACATCAATTAAATTATAATATCTTACAGAATTAAAAAAATGCTCTTTCCTCAAATTTAAAGAAAAATAGAAACAATTTCAAAAAGGAAAAACTTTGGGGGAAAGGAGAGAACAGTTTTTGAAAAATAACATCAAAGTAACAGAATCAAAAATTAGCAATATTAGTTTCTTGAATGACACGAGGTAAGAATCTTCTGGAGAGGAGAAATTATGTGAATCTTGTAAAAATAACAGTTGGAATAAGAAGACTTTTACTGTAATTAAAAATAGAAAAGGCAAAAAGATGTATCTTGATGTGCACATCATTAAAAATAATGTTCCAGTGTGGAAGTGAGATGAAAAAAAAAAAATCATTCACATACCACTGGGACACATTGAACATAAAAAACACTGTGAAACAAAATTTTTCTGGTCTTTGACTTTCCTTTAGATTGCAAATAAAATGTTGAAGTATAGTTGCAAATAATAACGAAAAAAACCATCTCGTAGGTTTGTAGATGAAGTACCATGTTCCTGAGAAGAAAACCAGTTATACAGGATGGGGTGACCCTCATCACATGTAGACATCCAAGTGTAGATGCCTACAAAACAGATTTTGTCTAGATAGCCCACTTCAGCTCATGTATTTTAGATGTCTGCTTTGTGATCAGAGAAACTGCATTATACAAGGATTTATTTTTCTCTATTTCAGTAAAAGAAGTCTTGGGTAACCATAAAGGAAGCTACAGCAATATTAAATTAATCTTATTTACAGTGTTAGTGTTGCCTAAAAGTAAGTATGCAAGATAAAGCACTCAATACCTCTTTATATTGTTTTCCCCTAAAGTAGTATTGTAAAGCAAATTGTGTCATAAGAAGAAAAAAAGAATTCATTTTCTTTGAATTTTGATTTACTTCAAACAGCATCATTAAGAATATTTTCCTAAGAGCTTGGATGTTAAAATCTAGCACAGTTCGATAGCTGAAGTCTATGCCGCCAGAAATTTTCTGTACTGAAAGTTAAAACTAAAAAAAAATAAAAAGCAGTGTGACAGGAACATTGGCTCAGGAAACAGCAATATCTATTGTAGCGTGGTGTTCAAAACCTTACATTCAGCAAGGGAAAATGGGAGATTCTCCCCTATCTCCAGTTGGTTAATAGCAGCTTGCAGTGGCTTTACAAAAATTCAGCTACATTTAAGGCTTCAGTGGGGAACAAACTGGGAAGGAGTTTTCACAGAAGATTGTCAGAATATTCCTTTCCTGCTCAGGTACCTGTTAACTCTGTTGCTTTTGCAGAGTCTGTGATTCATATGGCAAGTTAAAATGATTCTCTGACTGCAGGTGCTAATCCTAAGTGAAAGCATTGAAATTCAGTGAAGCCTTACAGTTAAAACCAATGGATCGAGCTTTGGGCTGAACTGTAAAACCGTCACAGTAAACAAGTGAGAGATAAGGGCTTTCTTGTCCTCAGTAATAGGAACTTGGAGAGGTCCTAGCTCTCTCAGGGTTCCAATTCTAGCAGTTAGCCTTTTGCATACAATGAGATGACTTGATAGGATATTTTAAGGAGGATTTGAACTTTTTGTATTGTATGGGATGCTAACCCATTTGGTCCATGTGTCAAAGATGAAACTCAGACACAATACCTGTGCATAGTTGCCTATAACAGATTGTGATAAAACATGGGAAAAAACCATGAAGCTGCTGAACATTTTCTCCAAACTTAAAAGAAACACCTACCAAGAAAAACCTTAAAAAAGAAAAAAAAAAAGGTACTAAAGTAGCAGGAATATGCTGAGGTACCAAATGGAAGAAAGAGTAGTAAAGAGAAATCAAAGAACTCTTTCTATTCACAAAAGCTCCCCCAACAGTGTTAGTCACAAGTTTCCTCCTGTGAATCAGCATTCCTACAAGCCTAATTTTGGATCTAAAGCAGATCTCTCTTCAAGACTTTGTTTAGTTCTCTGTTAAATCTTGGCTCTTCTTTAATCAGTTCTGGAAGGGAGGTCTTGCAAGTATCAGAGAATGACTTGAAACAGAATCTCCTCTTAGATTCTTTTCTTCACAAGTATATATTAACAATGGTATGCACTAGGCAGAGTTGACAATAAAACTGTATACTCTTCTCACAGCATGCTTAGAATACTGGGCTCTTAATGCGGCACCAGCCTCTCAACTTTGAGACTGAAAAATTGTGGGAAATTATTGTTTTGTGCAAAAAATGTTATATTAGGTTTTCACAGCAGATCTGCCTTTGAGTAACAATTGTTTTGTTTAAAAGTACAAAAAAAGCTACATTAAGAAATAATGAATGTGGAAACAATGAAAATGCAATAATTCATGACAGAATTATTGCGAACTTCAATGAAAAAAATACGATGATGTTCATATCCTTTCCCAGGACATATGATATTAGAAGGAAATAAAAGTCAAGCTGTTACAGAGATTATTTGGAATGAAAGAGTGAATCAAGTCAAAGATGAAATTTTAAATGGCGTTAGTAGTTGGTGCAGATGAAAAGCTTTCTTTGCCTAATGGAAATGGCAGGACTGATGGCAACAACAGTTTGTAGTTGCATCCAAAGGCATGCTTGTAAACGAAATGACAATCCATAGAATCCTTTAACAAGTGTGCACAGTAAAACAATAAACTACTTGGAACTGAAGGCAAATATTAGAAACTTTCTCTAATTGAACTGTATAAAACCTTGTATCTTATGTTCATATAGAAGTTTTATAATGCCTTGAATTAAAAAAAAACTGTAAAACCATGAAGACTAAGTAACAAGAATTCGAACTGCTCAAGAAGAACATGTAAAGTGTAGCTGAAGATACTGCATTCATAACCACACCCATACACAGAAAGTGTTCCACTTCAGCAGTGAAATTCACATGAATCCTAAGTTTCCTATGAAAACATACTTTACTCAAACATTTGATAAGGAGTTGTTTCCAAACACTAAAAGCAAGGTTCTTTCTTTTCAATATGTTGAGACCTACTTACGTAATATCAGCATTAGGATGGAGACCAAAGACCTCTGGGCTGTCCATGGCAGGGAGTAACTGGATGTATTCATTGTACTGTTCCAGGGTTTTGCACACTGGAATTTTATATCCAGTGTAAAAACAGAAAGCGCTGTCAAACATACTTTCATTAAACCATACCTGTGAAAAATTCAGGGGAAAAAACCCAACGAACAATTACTTTGCTATTTAGAGCATTTTTTTAATCTTATTTTCATTCTTGGACAAATATGGTTCTTGTTTCAGCTACTGCATTTAATTTTACTTGAACACAAGAATAAATCATTAAGAATTATATCTGCTAATTTTGAATTCCAGCTAAGTCTTTTTAGGTTTCTGTTCCTCACTAAAGAGGGGCAAAGGGGAAGAACCTCACTGCAAAAGGATGCTATTTTGAAAAATTCATTTTACTTTGAACAGTCTTACAAGCTTGTGAAATGCAAATGGGGCAGAAAGTAGGTATTTTGATTTCTGTATTGCAGCTGCTAACAAAAATGACAAATAACCGTATTTCCAAGGTCTCCTACCCTTGCAAAGCAATTAAGAAGACGCTTATCATAGTCATCTGTGACTCGGCCCCCATATTGTACTTCTCCAATCATGTAGCGTACTGTGTTCCATGATATCCCCTGGAGGCAAGTAAAGCAAAGGAAAGACTATAGTTATAACAAGAAAGGAGAAGGTATCCAGTAATTTCAATTTCATCTGAAACTCATAAGGCTCTGACATGTAAGCTGAAAAGATCATATAAAAATAATGATTTTTTTTCTAATGTATTTTCTGATCTCAACTCTGTAGTTTTATAGAACAGTTGGGGTTGATCCTGTTTTAAGAAATACAGAATCACAGAATCCAGCCTTTGACCAAACACCAGCTTGTCAACTAGACCATGGCCCTAAGTGTCACGTTCAGTCATTTCTTGAATGCCTCCAGGGATGGTGACTCCATCACCTCCTGGACAGTCTATTCCAATGTCTAACTATCCTTTCTAGGAAGAAATTCTTCCTGGTGTCCAACCTGAACCTCTCCTGGTGCAGCTTGAGCCTGTGTCCTCTCATCCTGTCTGTAGTAGCCTTGGAGAAGATGCTGACTCCCACCCCGCTACAACCTCCTCTCAGGGAGTTGTAGAGAGTGACAAGTCACCCTTGAGCCTCCTCCAGGATGAACACTCCCAGCTCCTTCAGCTGCTCCTCTTAGGACTTAACTGTCTAGAAGTAATATCTCACTACATATAAAAAATTTTTGTAATTTATTTCATTATTTCTTGTGCGACCTTAAATCACTCTCAGCTGCTACTGCCTCTCCCCTTTCTTCCCCAGCCCCCCGTCCCCCACTGCACCCCTTCTCCCTATTGCTCATCTTTCTCTACTGACCAAGTGCTGCTTCACAAGGAATGACTGTTCCTGCCAAGTAAAAGACGACCAGATGGTAGCCACAAAAAAGTTTGATTGGCTCTGTCAAACCCACTAAATATTTTAACTCCCTTTCCAAAATGATGTATAGACTTTTTAATTTTAGATATAGTAGTGAAAAAACCCCACTATCAAATTCCAAAATTCTTAAAAACTACATATTTTTACATGGATGACAGCACACAAAATATTTAGGTTTGACTGTCTGGCAAAGAACCTGCAATTTTGATCATTAGAAGTTACACTGAAAGAAAAGCAATGAATAAACTATGACAAATAGTAACATGAGGAAAAAACAATTGCTGATGTCATAAAAAGCAATTAAATATACTGTATGCAAATTTTAGTATGTACCTTCTTGATGTCACATTTCTTTAGGTGATTTTGTATAAACTGAACACTGGCTGTAAAGTCTGCTGAGTTAAATTCATAGGGAATATTCCAACCCAAAGGCCCAAACTTGCGTCTCTCCTTAGGAAAACAAAATAAAATCAAATATATTTATATAACAACTTAACATTTTCTTTCCTTAATAAAGTTCAATAATAAGGGTAACAGTGGAGTAAAGAATTGAATAGGAGAAGAAAGGTAGCCTTGAAAGTGGTTTTTTGCCTCATACACATCAATAATACAGCTAAGATGAAGTTACACCATAAGGGATAAATATTTATAGAAAAAGCAATAAAATCATTTATTGCTAGCTTTACTAATCAATGTATCAGTCAGAGGTTTGCAATACCTCATGTCTGTGTGGATGATGAGATTTTTATATTAAGCAATTAATTAGTTCAGAGTTTTACAGTTTTCAACTTCTTTTTACATATATTGTCTAATAATGATAGTTTCAAATTTTCAAGCTCCTATATTTATGCTCGGTCATCCAAAGACTTCTAGGCTGCCACTTTTGTCTTGTTGTTACAAGATATTATTTCAAAATCCACAACTTTATTATCAGGCTGTCACCACTGCATTATTAAATTTTATTATTTCATACCTATTTGAAAATAAGATTATAACAGTTGTAGTAACAGAAAAAAATAGTTGACTATAAAAGTAAGAGAATATATTCGGTAGCCCAAACATTTTAAATATTCAACACTATTAGATTTCGCACAATTTTGTTATGGCCACCTCAGTTAAATTGCTCAGTGATTTTTTTTTTATTTTTTTTTTTTTAAGAATGTAGAACAAATAAATCCAAGAAATTAAGAACTAAATTGTTGAATAGTGTTGACATTTATTAAATGAATAAATGACATTCTAAAATTAACTAATTGATAATATATTTATCAGAGTTTATATTACCAAGACAGCAATGACTGACACTCTGTGATATCTGAAGTAACATTTAGGTACCCTAATCACAATATTCAAAATGAACTAGAATTGGGGAAAAAAGTTCTTCTAGTTTTCAAAATCAAAACCTGTTTATAAGCAGATGAGACAGCATGAACAATAGTACCCTGCAGAAAGGTAAAATTATTTTCTGCCAAATTGTATGAATTACTTAAGCTACATTTATCATAATGATCTTCTCACCTAAGGATATTAAGAATTAGTCAGTTTAAAGGAAGGACAATGTATACATTGCTTATTGATTAGCAATTCATGAATAAAATTCCTTAACAGCTTATAGCTGTAATAGTTTTAAAAATACTGATTTTAATAAGCTTAGATCTTCTAGTTGCACAAGAACAGTATCATCCTGAGGCAGTACACAGAAAAATTTTGCACTGTTTAAAAGGTAGAAGAATGAAAACATTGCAGAATACTGTATCTTAATAGGGAACATCAACAAATTGTCCTTCTCTCACCATCTCTCTATACTAAAAATACGAGCTGCTTACTTGAGCCCAAGGCTTAAACAGTGGTTTATAACTATTTTGAGATCCTTGATGAAAGAAGGTGCATTCAGAGAGCTCATCTTTTTGGTATGTATTGTGACCACAAAACTTATGTATCTTTAAAGTACAAAGTACAGATATAATTGTTCTCACATTGGAATTAATGTAGAAAATACATTAACAGATAAGATAAAACAAGATGCAGAGTGATAGAGTTTTATTTAAATTTAGCAATCTAGAAAGTAGACAGCTACTCTAAGCTAGGCGTCTGCATTGCCTTTAAGATCAATGGACATAAAGAGTGATATATCTCTAGAAAACTGTTCACTCTTATGGAGAGACAGCTACGACAGATCAGCTGATTTTCTGCTTAAGAGTGCTTATCTATTTCTGTTGACTACAGAGAGAGACATTTTTCCCTTACACCAGATGACTAACTTTGGGTCAGACAAAGTTAAATGAAAAAACCCCGAATTCTAAATGTCCATAGTATGAAAATTGTTTAAAACCAAGAACCTTGAAGTACGGATTATAGAAACTAAAGCTTCAGCTCTGCAGCATGATGCTGCAATAAATATCAGAATGTGGTTTTTCAGGAACCTCTATTAAAGTGACTCAATATATTATAACACTATTTGCAAACCTTTTAAGAAATACCTGAACAGTAGAATGCAGGAAAGCTACAGTGTAAAGCAGAGGTTTCCACATAGGCAGGTTGCTAGCATTTAACAGATCCTGACTAATTCCAGAAAATGTTCTTTTCAGTCCGGCGCGTATACCTTGGGGAGGTTCATTTGTGAACTTTATAGCAATCTGTCATGTGAAAAAGAGAAAGGAGTTGGATTTGTTTACTGAAACACAAATAGCAACACACAAAAATGTCACAACTACTAGTTGTAACACTGAAGCATTGTAGAAATAAAGTTGATATGTAGCTATAAACTGCATAAAATGAGTATACAGAATCATAGAATAGTTTGAGTTGGAAGGGCCCTTTTAAAGGCCATCTAGTCCAACCCCCCTGCAGTGACATCTTCAACTAGCTCAGGTCAGTTAGAGCCCTGTCCAACCTGATCTTGAATGTTTCCTTTCTGGGTAACCTGTTCCAGGGCCTTACTGCCCTCATTGTAAATAACTTCTTTCTTATATCTAATCTAAATCAAACCTTCTTCAGTTTAAACCAGAACTCCTTGTCCTATTGCAACAGGCCCCTTCAAGTACTCAAAGGCCACAGTAAGGTCTTCCCAGAGCCTTCTCTTCCAGTGTCAGAACCATCACTGACACTTGGCCATGGATCTGAGAACTTTTGTCAATGACCTGGAAGCAGTCACCAGGCTTTTCAGAAGGAATCATGTGGTTCTCTATTCCCAATT
Source organism: Margarornis squamiger (assembly GCA_035222235.1). Lineage (NCBI taxonomy): Eukaryota > Metazoa > Chordata > Aves > Passeriformes > Furnariidae > Margarornis > Margarornis squamiger. Next base: position 40,146,657 of record JAWWTY010000106.1, on the reverse strand, counting down.
CAAGGACAGATGAGAACTATTCAGCATATATGACAAGAACTCTGTTGTATTTCTGATCCCAGGACTTCACAGTAAATACAAAGAAATCTTGTCTCTTCTCAGATCAGATCGTTGTGTTCCAATGGCTATGTCTATAGCAGTAAATTAGATTTACCAGAGAATATTCCTGGGCACTCTGGTCAGCAGGCATTGAATCCACATTTGTGGTAGCAAATTGCCACAGCCCCTCAGAATACAGCCCCCCAGTTTCATGCAAACTGCCTAATGAGAATAGTGGCTACAAAATTTTAATTGTCAAACCATACTTGCAAATTATTTGAAGAGCACTGGTAAACACAGGTTTTCATGTCAGAGAATGCTGTAACTACTTACTCCAATGGGCTACTACATTCTGGTGCTGGCTAATGTTCATGGGACACACTTGAATGTATTAGTTGAGACACGGACTGGTCTTACTAGATTCTCTGTTCCTTGAGATACTTAAAAATGCTGGAGGAACCCAAATAAAAATGAAGTATTTTTTTGTTCCAACAGTAAGGACTTGTCTGCCTGGCTCAGGTAACACGAGAGCATGAACAGAAAGGACAGTAAACACCAGGCAGCCCATGGACAAGGACCTATTTGCACATGTGTACAATGTGTTGTGTTCATGTGACTGTTGTACTGAATGGGAACACTCAAAAATCAGTGTTACCACATTTCAAAGGATATCCTGTTCAGTTTTTGATGAACACTCTACTTTAAAAAAAGTCCGAGCAGGTTATTCACTCCTTTCTTCTGAGAAGGAGCTTTGGTTTGTCAGTCATGTTTTCTGGAAGCCCTGAATATGTTATGTGTAACATAGGTAACAGGTAACGTGACACTATAGACTGGGAAATCACATGTGAAATATTCAAGATAAATGCAATGAAGATTCATCCAACAACCCTCTCAGTCCTCTAGTCTCACTTTTAGCAAACCATATGTTTGTACACCTCACTGCTCATAAAAGCCTTGAAGATGCAGGATGAGTTAATTTCCTGTTGAGAGAACCTAAAAGGTGCATAATGGCTACCTTTCTATACACAGTCCATGGTGACAGAAACTTCTTACTGGAGTTTGTCTCTAGATTCATTCAAGACAGGAACCCTTCCCCCCTTCTCATCCTAGGTGTGGTATCTATTTTTATTCAGAGAGAATGAGAACCACTAAGGAGACTTCCTGTGTTTTTAAGAGGAAAGGGAACACAGAAGTGTCACCACACAGCTATTACACTAGATATTAGGTAGCATTATTACCCACTGTGAAAGTGCTGGGAACCACCACCAATGACTTAAATGTACTTTGTGACATTTCAGTCAATTTTCCTGACAAAAAATGTATCCTTGAGATCTACAGAATGGCCATTTATAGTTCAGCCAAAGCAAAACAGGTTGCTCCCTGGTACATGATGTTCTCCGAGTTGTGCTATCCATGTGTGTTCTGTCCCATTTACACTTTATTTCAGATAAGGGAATCTGGAATCTCTCTCTAGAAGAAACCGAGAACAGGTGAGAGCATTAATCTGTTCAGAAGGCAACTGGTTGGGCAAAAAGGGACACAGACTGTTTTTATTCATGTTTCTGTGTACAGAATTAGCGTGGAATCACACATAGATAATGCATCCTGAAGAACTTCCTGTTTAAAGTGATACTTGCATTGTAAGGTAAGTCCATTTTTCTCTTGGGTTTTGTTTTGTTTTTCCCTCTCCATTTATTTACCTGCCATTTACAGGATTAATTTGAATAATTTTGATGGCATGAAGAACCTGAATTAAATATTTGAACAAACCTGTAGCAGCGTAATTGGGAATTTAGGATGTTGTTCTGTAGTTATCCAAACTCGAAATGTTTCATTTGGAATCTCTGCAGTAAGAAGTGTATCCAGTAGTTCATCCATGAAATCCAGTCCAAGATGACAATTCTGAAGCAGCACCCAGCCTCCCTAAATAAGAATATCAACTATTACTATATAAAATCTAGAACAAGTTATTCATAACACTAAACCAAACTGCCTATAGAAGAATCAAATATGTTATTCCATTTAATTTTTTTGTTCTGATCCTGAATATATATTATCATTTGATAATCTAGAATATTGGCACGGCTAAATCAAATAGGAAAAGTTAGTGCAAAAGTTATTTCCACATCCTCTTGTTCTCAATATTCTAAATAAAGTACCAGTGCTATCTAGTGGCAAAAAGAAGTACTTCCTGTACTCTCCCAGCAAAACACCAGTGGTAAGCAATCCTGTCATCAGATCCGGAAGAATGTGAGTGGAAAAGTAACAGCTGAAATTTAAGGAATATACCTGTTTTAAAACCAAATTTGTTAATAACATAATGTACAGTAAGTGTAAAGAGATGGTAATAAGACTCTAAAAGTTTTCAACTGCAATCAGGTTACCTGCAGCAAAGGCATTTGCATGAAATTCAACCTCCACTTATTTTGATCTTATTCAGCTCTCAGATTGCATGAAAGCTCTAGTTTTGATTATTATCTCCCTGAACTTCTGCTTATGAACTTAAATTCAATCAGCTTTTGTAGCATCACTTTAGGAACTTGATGAATCAGAAGCCTGATATTAAAATGGGACATGATTTAATCAGTTCCAAACAGTAATGTGTGGATTTCATTACAGCTTGTAATTTCATTTCAGCAATCTTGGTTTAGCTCATTTAAAAAGAAATCAATAGCATTTGGTGAATTGAAATATTTATGGTGAATTGACTGATATTTAAAAAAGAAAAAAAAAAAGGAAGTTTTATCCTTCTTTATGGGGATCCACTTTTTGAGCTCTTTAATCAGTTTGTTACATTTCTGAATGAATCAGACTTAGTTTTTTAGTTTTCATCATATTATATGCTCTTGGCTAGAGATTAAAAAAAACAAACAAAACAAACAGATATTTGTCTGCATATTCACTATTCTGTTTTGTAATTTTAAATCTAATATTCGCATAATCCCTCTCTTTGTAAAATGTGTGCAACGCTAGGGCATGTAGTTCACAAATTGCTCCAAGTGGTCCTACTGGAGTGATGCTTTGAGTATCCTTGTGTTTTTAATTAAGGGCAAAAGAAAGGAAGGGATGACCCAGTTTTCACCCTTGCAATGGACTGGAAGTTGACAATAACCACTCTAGACATACAAACAAAGAGACATGAGATTTATGAGTGCATTTACACATAATAAAAAAATAAAGAGATTTCTTTTTTCTCTTTTTGCGAAGTGGTCTACATCTACATTCCAATACTCATGTTCTGCTCTCTGTTAGTGGAGATATTCCAGGCCTCCAAAACACACACATATGAGTAATTCCCCATATTTTGAGTTTGTGGTGGTATGTCTTCATTTGCAACACTATCCACAACTCTTTGAAGTGTCCAGCTGACCAGAAGGTCCCACCTTTATATTGTAACTTTTATATTGTATTTGAGGCTTCAGTTACCATCTTTCTGTAGCTGCTACTTGGGTTTTTCATGTTTTTACTGTTTGAGAATATCATCTGCCATAACAAAATAGAATATGACATTTAAGAGAAAAATTCTTATATATTGTTTGGAAATTCTTAGACATTCTTGGGACTAAAAGCCAAAGGATTGACAATTAAAGAAACAAATAGTGGACACCAAATGATGGTAAGAGGTGCTCTCACTAGCACAGGTGTGGAGAAAATATGAGCAGTATTACGAGCAGGCACATCCTTCTGTGTCTACAACTTTAAGCTTTGTGTGCACTCACCATTTTATCTAGTAGAAGCTATGCAACGTCTAGGTATCTCTTATAAGAGGGGGGCAAAATTAAAAAGAAAATCCAGTAAAGAGGTGGGATCTGCAGGATAAGAGTAGGATCTGATGTCCTTTTACCCTTGGATAACAGTATAGTGATAAGTAAGGAATGTGCTGCTTTTGCAAATCTGCTTGGTAGTACTGCTGCCAGAAGTACTGACTTGGACTCCACTGTCACATACACATCCCACAGGGGAATGCTTTTAAACTCAGGCATTCAAAAAGACACGTTCATGCTGAGGTATGCAAATAAGATGAAAATACAAAAGATTACAGATTGCAAGCTGAAGAAGTGTAAAAGACCAGTAAAACAGACAATCAACTTTTACTGCAATGTTTTTTTCCCACCTCTTCTTTTGACAGCTCTATGATTTTGCGCGCATGAACTTCTTGTCCTTGACCCATAGAGATGGTCCTGCATTCTACAATGTATTTCACAATATACAATTAATGAACTGACATTATTGAAAGGAAGAATTTCAATTCAGGCCAAAAAACAGTGATACAAATACATCACAATTAAATACATCTTGTGCAAAAATACATACTTATGAAAGTAGAATCCCTTCATCATCATATCATGCTACTGTGTATACATTTTCTAAATACTGATATTTTGTAAAATAACACTGAAATATACATTCACAATATTTACAGAAGTGAAAAACTATGACTAATATTATTACTGTCAAGTGTGAATTTGTTCCAGATTTTAATGATGACAGGGCAGTTGAAAAATGCATACAGATTTTTCTCAATGTGTACATAATGAAGCCACATAAATGAGCACAATGCATAGTTGTAAAACTGCTTTTGTGAGCATACTAATGTGATTAATACAAAGAATATGTGTATCTACTTCCAACTAGGTTTGTATGCACAATTTTCAAAACTTCCATATAATATAGACATAAAGTCCAGAATATACAGATGCAGATCTTGTGGCTATTATTTTTTTTTTCCCAAAGTAATCTTATAAGCAGATTGCAGATTTTTACATTACCTGTAATTTAGAGTTAAAACAAGAAGATACTATTGCCACCATAACAAAATTTTGTAAAAAAATTAATTGTTTTACAGATAGACATTTAAAAATTATCATCACTGGGAAGAATGATAACAATTTATGAAAAAAAAAAAGAACTGAAAACATTGCTGTCCAACTTCGCACAGAATGGCTCTCAGCATACCATCTTTTATTTAAAATATTATTTTATCTCTAAGATGATGGTTCAGGAGCAAACAGTAGTGCAAAAGAATGTAAGAAATACCTCTCAGAAAAAAATATCTCTGAAATTACTTACATTTCCCCTCTGTATCTTAACATGTGACAATGAATAACTACTTTCATACCCAAATTAAGCTTCCTAGACAAGGAATCAATCTGCATAGTTGGGTCAGATCCCATAGACAGAAAACAGATGAGAGGTGTTCGTGGGTCACTTTCTTCCCAAGTTTTTTTTAAATTCAAAATAACTGGCTCTGTATATTTCTCATCCAAGGAGTTTGCAATGTATTTCCTGGCTTGGGAAAGCGTTCGGTCTGGACACCAAGACCTAGGAATTAAAAAATATACAAAGATTAAAATTCACTGCCTCTTCCTGTTGCAAAAAACAGACTTACATTAGAAACTCTATTTTTATTAACTAGAGGGGTTTTTTTTCATAATGTGCATATATATATGTATGCATACATATATATATACACACATTCATATATGTTTGTAGGTTTGTCTTTAGAGATATATCAATAGACGGAGCTGGTAGTCTTCCCTCTTCTTATGACTGTTCAATACTTTTCAGTTGCTTACAGTTTTGCATTAGAATTTTCTGTTTTAGGTACCTTTATAAGGTTGGGACCTTCTCCATTTTAAACAGAACTTTTGTATCTGAGAGTAGGGAAATGTAAGAGATTGTTTTTGCCCTTTAGTAAAATTCTGCAGATGATTCATTAGTTCTGTTAGTCTTTCAGGGTACAGACTCAAATCTTGTGCGCTGGATTGCATTTGTGTTGGGGATGAGTATTTTTCCCATGGAAAAAACCAGACCCCTGCTTTTGGATAAAATATATGACTCCAAAAAATGTTCATTTGTAAACTTACTATTTAAATACTTCAAACTTAGATGTTCGCCTCCCCCATTAGGGTGTAGAGCACACAAGAATATGGTATTTCCATCAGATTCTGGCCTGTTTTACTGCACAGGTTGAATCTGCTCCAAAGACAAATCATGGCCTAGTAAATAATGTTGTTGGGGCTTTTTGTAGTGTCTCTGATTTATTTGTTGCAGCACTTGGAAAGTATACAATGAATGTAGGAAGATATGATCTCATGCATAAGGCAGCTGAATGCTGCTTTGAAGAAATCCATTTTATCCCAAGTTCTGCCACAGAGATCTTACATGATGCAAAAAAATCTTTTCACATGGAGCTTTGAAATACCTGTTTTGCATTTTCACAATCTCTTTTTTTTTTCCCAATTAATTGGTTAAAGCTATTTAAAATAGTTCGTTTTAAAAGAAATTAAATTGAAAGCTATCTGTTTTATTCATGTGCTTCTCGCAGGAGGCTGCAATGTGGTTCCGAGTTTCCATTTGACATGACGTAAAAGCAAAGCTATAAAAAGTATTTTCTATAAATAACTCTAGATGGCAGAGGATAGCTTTGAAGTAAGTGAATAAAATCATATGTCACATGAATGAATTAAATAATGTTTAATGTCAACCAGAGAAAATTGAAATTACACTATTATGATACTAGCACACCGATAGATTGAGCCACATGATGCAACTGTGTAATTTCCCAAAATTTCTGAAGATGCTCACCTGATAAGTAAAAGCTTGCGAAAGGTATCGAGTGAATCATTGTATCCATCAGGTATAATTTCTTCCTCAGGAGCATCTTTATCAAACCACTGTTTCCATGCCTTTTCATGTTTGGCTATCTAAATTTATTACATTAACAGACATATGAATATATTTCAGCCTCAGTAAAACCCCCTTGTAAATGTATCTCTTAATGAGAGGCTGTTATTATAATAGGATATATTACAAGTAATATTCTCTATAGCATTTAAGACATACGCCATGTGAATTGCTATTAAAATGTTAGAGAATATTAACTAAAATACTACAAATATTATTAATTAAAATATTACAATTAGCATTAAGATTCAGGCTCTAAAGCCAGTCAGTTGTCCATGGATTTCTTTTCCAAACACGTGCAGCTACTTGAGAAAAACCAATAACTAGCAGAAGGTTCTATACTACAAGAGGAACATACTGTGATTAATTAATTCCTTTTGGTCATAAACTATGAGGAGGACCAGATAAATCTGTCCCGGTACAGTCTAGCCAGCCAAAGAATCACAAATTAAAAGTAACAGATTCTAGTATGCCTTTGACTTGACAAAGAATAAGACTGACCACAAAAATGATCGCAATTTTAGAACCCATGACCTAAAAGGACAAGGGATACCGGTGGACAGAACATCATGAAGATGCAATTGGGCATTTAATGAAGTGACTGAGAAGGGTCAGATACTGCAGTATTCTCAGATCACTGGAAAGAGAACAAGGAATGAACTGATAAATGTTTTGAAAAGAAGATGTCTATATTAAATTAAGTTAGGCATCTGTGAATGGAGGACTTATCTTTTAGAGGAGGAAAAAAATTTAAAATACCAAGAAAAAAGAAAAGCACAGGCAGCCTCATGAGAATTAGGCATACCATTCTCAGGCTCTTTTTCTTACTTCAACTAATTTTCTGTGTGTATCTAACTGAATAATGATACAGTTGTATTTAATACGATGACTCAAATAAAACAGCATATCTAATGGCTGCAAATAAGTATTAAAAAGTTATTATTTCCATATTTGCATTTTTATTGATATCCTAGTTGGCATTCTCCCATATTCCATCCCTATCTGTTATTAAAATCACCTAATTGTCACCTTTTAACTTGCAACTATATGGAAATTGGAAGAGATTGCTTTAAAAGTACTTTAAAATAGATGCCTTTTGGGCTAACGTGGTCACTAAAATACTTTGGAGTCTAAAATTTTGTTTGCATCAATTCTAGGAAAGTCCTGGTGAAAGGACCCTTCTAGAAAAGGGTTCTGGTGCCCTAACAACCCAGAGTGAACAACCTAACTAAAGTTCTTCCAACTTCCTCCTGTCTCAATATCCTAATTGGATACCTCCAGAAATTAAAAACTGGTGGAATTGGGCTGGTACTCAGATCTTGCCTTGTTACAGAATTGAGACAGGATCACTTCCAGACAGTCATCTAGCTAAAATTTCTGCTACTCTTAAGGGCAGTAAATGCCATCACAAAATGGATTTGGCTGACTAATGCTGCAACAGCAAGAAGAATTTAGTGTCCTTGCTATCAGACTGATTTACAAGGAGTGCTCAGGAGTTACAGAACAAGAAATGCTTAGGAAGTGTTTTAACAACAATGAAAAAAGGATACATTTACCAAACTGAACATGTCACAAGTTTATGTGCATTTAAGCTCAGGTATGTCTCAATAAAATAAATGTTTATAGCCAGCTCATCATATCTGAGTAACACGTTAACCTTGGAATGGAAATGAGTATTTAAAAATAAGCAGCGAACAATATACTTGTAAAAATATACCAGACTCAAGACAAAAGACATTGTAACTTAGAACCTGACACTCAGATCAAATTTATGAGCCTTTTTGATACCTCTACTTTCTTTGCCTCAATTACTATAATACAAAATACAGTAAAGCAGATAAAAAATGTAGAGCAAATAAATACACCCCCATTCATGCCACCTAACTGCTGATCTCTGTGCCATTACTCTATCATTTCTGGCCTTGTTTTTAACTACATCTCTGATGCATTCCAAATGTAAAATATGAGAGCGTGGTTATGATGACAGAAGTGGTTATTAAAATTAAAATGATAACTAGTAAATATCACCTGATCCAAAATTTCTGCAAACTGTGGAAGTTTGTTCAATTCCACTAGGTTTAGCCATATCATGTCAAGAATCCAGCGGGATTGTTTGGGTGGGCAAGCCTGTAGATCCAAAGCAGCTCCTCCTGTGGATAAGAACATTCTGATGAAGTACACATGATCCTCCAGAGGTCAAGATATATTTGATATTTCTTTTTAAATTATATTATTTTATCTAAGTAATTATTTTTCTGGAAAACTAATTGTATTCTTGTGCACTTAGCATTTATTTCATAACAAAGGATAGTTCAGTCTTCTTATATGGCCTTCTCATAGGTGCTGGAAGGCTACTCTTGGGTCTCCTCCTTGGCAAGCTGAACAAGCCCAGTTCTCTCAGCCTCTCTTCTTAGATCATGAGCTCCCTGCAGTTTGTTTTGTAAGTTTATACAATGACACTGATTGTATTTCAAGTATGGGAAATTTTCCTAATCTCTGTTCCTTTTCATCTGTGCTGAAAATATACCAGTGATAATTTTGTATTTATCTGAAAGATAAAAATATTCCTCTGAAGACCTTTCCTTAATCAGTCTATATTTTATCACGCTATTCTTAAAAAAACCCAGAAGAAATCGAAGTGAAAGTCCTATTTTCTCAACTGCAAACTTCTACCTCTTTTCTAATGAAACACATAGTTATAATATCTAAAGAATGTCATAGATATTAGCAAAGTATTCTCTTGGAATTATTGTGAAAAAAAAACCCAAGCACAACAGGAAAAGCAAAGCCTGGAGCAATGGAATCAATTAATCCTAGACCAGCCTAACATGCACAAATTATTTTACATAGTGTATATATAAGGCTGAAGAGCCAGTAGAGCAGCAAAGGATGTTTCACATCCTCTGATAGGGAAAAGAAGAGGAAACAGAAAGGAACACCTCTAGGATAAGACTGCAGCCCAATTTTAAACAGACTTTTAACTTTTTATCATGATTAATTTTGTATAATAATTTTCTTTTTTTTGTAGGTGTCTCTTTCCCAGTCCTCCACAAATTAGTTAATGTTACTTCTTGGAAAAAAACTAGAGGGTGGTTTTACAGTGGCCCCCAGAACGAGGATCACTTACTCTAGTATAATGAATTTCGCCAACTTGTAACAGACAGACTGAAAACCCACCCACGGGTTTTTTTGTGCTATTATTTTTAAGCACTTAGAAATATGTGAGCACGTGGGAGGGGGGGGTGGGTGGCTATACGTAGTTTATATATGAGCTATAATTATTGCAATACTTTCAAAGTTTGCATACATAAATATATTTGTAGTTGCTTTTCTATTCATATACTAACGCTTCTTACAAACTAATTGTTCCACAGAATATTAAGAGGTTTTAACAAAGAGATCTTTCTAATCCTGCACCCACATCAGCCTCAAATTCTTCATGAATGGGATGTACAGAAAAAAAAATCATGAAAGCAAGAAGGAAAAGAACAGAAGACAAACATAATAGAAATGAAAAGGAAATTAGAATATTAATTTCTTAAGAACTAATTTTGTTGCTTAAAAAATTATTGAGAGGATATTATATTCAGTATTTTTGATGCAGCTGAAGAACTGAGACTTAGTTTAAAATTCTGACACATTATAGAAAGAGTTTTTGGTGCTGCAAATGTTGTAATACAAAAAATTCTTTCTGATTTTCCTGAAATCAGTTCTGCTTACATTATAGACTTTACAGGGAAACGTGATTCTTGAGAGGTTTCCCTGAAGAAATTTGTTTTATATTATTAGTGGTGATTTTCAGAAAACAGCAGCTCTGCTTCTTTTACAAGAATAAGCATGTGCTTCAGAAAGATTAAATATTTTCCTAGTTACCTGTATATCTTTGAGTGGAAACACAAGAATCACTTTGCTGAATCTGGACATTAGTATGCCAATGGGGAGAAACAGCCTAGGAAGGTTTTCCTTTGGGGAAAATGTTTAAACCTTAATTTTTTGAGGCAGACTTAATAAATGAAGAATGAGAATTACAAAATTCTAAACAATGTCTTTGCCATTTTAATACTTTATATTCTTGTTATTAATATACATACATAATATTTTGATAAATCCTGTTAAAATCTTGTGGCTAGTTGTTTGTTATATTGATAAGTTAAATATACAATGCCTGAAAAAAGTATTTCTTTTTATCAGTTTTCATTTTGCCAGTCATAGGCTTATGTGAAAAGTTCCAGCATCTAAAAAATTTATTCAATGCTTTCTTCCACAGATGAATACAGCTGGATATAAATAGATAAATATGATTAATACATTATTTGAATGCTTTTTATTAACTACTGAACTAGTTTTAGTCCCAGTGCCCCACTAAAGGGAAAAACTCTTGTTCAAGAAGCTGAAGTTCCTACAAACAAATACAAATTATTTCTGTAATGTAAAAATGTGAAGTTACTTAATTAGGTTTTAGGACTAAGTTTTGCTTCTGTTGAACTTTCTTCTTCCCTTTACCTCAGAGATCACAAACTTCAGTAACCTGAAGTAACCACAGAGAGAAAAGACTGCTTTGTGATATCTGAGGTGCAAATACTGATTTTCCTTCATTTCCTGTAACTACCTGTTAAAATTTCCTTCACACATCCCCTTATGTCTTTGGCATTAGGATATATAGTTTGAAATAACTGCCTGGGATCCATGTATGGATCGCAGAAGTTCCTCTTAGTCTCTGCAAACCGAAATAATGGAAATCAAAGAGAGATAAGAAAGTGTTAACACAAAGCTGTAATCCATCATTGGCATTTTTATTACAAAATGTCACCCTATAGCAGAAGCATATCCTTCTCAAATTTAGTACAACAGGCCAACAGGAATACTTTTGCAAATTAATGAATTCTGTGAGAGAATCACAATCACTTTAGCCAAAAAGTTTTGTCTTAATTTTAAGACTTAATCATTAATTGTCCACAAAGTAGCATACTTGGCAATATTTCTGCCTTTTATTTAGGTCAACAAAGTAAAATATGTTTTGCAACTCCTCTGTACCATGCTAACTAATATTTATAGAGCTACTTAGTTAAATACATCTTCTGCTAGAGAAGTTCATATTATTCACTTGTGTCAGTCCCTTGCTTTCTACTGGTAAAGGACACAGCTTAACTAAGTGTCAACATACCTACAAAATCATCAATTAACACCTTAGATATTATCAGATCTTTTGTTCCTTTCTGAAGCTTTAGTAAAAAAATCAATGCCATTAGCTTGGGAGGCTATTTTCCTATAATTTGGGAATCTACTTTCTTAGTCTTGCGCACTTAAGATTACCTTCAAGCTATAGCATTAGAATATTCAGGAAGGGTCTAGCTTTGATGGAACACAGTAATTAAAATGAAATTCAATTTATGTACTTTAGCAGAAGGAAAGACTTAAAGTTGATAATCTCTTGAGACTGGTTGAACAATGAGTTTTAGAGACTTTTTGATTTCAAATAGCAATGCTTATTTCACTGAGACATCCCCTGACAATAAGCAATGAAAGATCTTGGAAAAGAAATGGAAAGAAGAGGAAGAGAGATTGATTTTCCAAATAAATCCCTTGTTCAGCTGCCCAATGATGTTTGGTAACATGGTGTTCATTTTGCACCAATAACTGTTCATCCAAGCAGGAAAAATGAAGAATTCAGTTATTGCATAAGATACCTACGAGTCCAGGGCAAATTGGTTGGGCATCTGCCCATTTCCAAATCTTATTTAATATAATGTGAATAATTAAAGAAAATATGTGCTACTTTGCTACTTTGGTGTCATTTTATACACCAGAAGAATTTCTCACTATCAAATCACCTGTGCTAAAGCTAGGCAGGAAACTGCAATCATATGTTCTAGAAAAAAATTGCTAAAAGGACTTTTATTACAGATTCTCATCAGTTAAAAAGGGATGACCATTTTCTGCTTCAGATGTCCAAGGCATGTTTTCCTCTGCTAAAGAAGAATCCATGAGCTGAGAAAACAAGAAATATGATTCCTTGCCTAATGCTTAACTAAAGCAGTCTGTTAATTCTGAAAGAATTTCCAAGGATGTCCTGCCTGACATCAGTGGTAAATTGGTAGCTGGATACCATTCTCAAAGGATAAAACCATTATGACAAACTGGAAGGCAAAACAGAAAGTGAATTTAATCTTGTTTCCTATCAATTTGATTGATTTAAGGCAGATAATGATCTTCAAACCTACATTTACTATTTTGACAGTAGACTTTTGCAAGATTCATTTGAAAACTGTAAAATTCCTACAGGTTTCATAGGGACCTCCACATGTGCAATCCTTATCACATTTTTCAGAAGAGGCACAAGCCCACAGAGTACAGAAGAGGCAGACCTGGCCAGCTGGGCCACAGAAACATCTTATGTTCTCTTAAAGTCAGTGTTAGCTGGTTGGCAAAAGTCAGAGAAAGATCAAGTTGCAACTGATAAAGGACTGTTTGCAGCACGTCCTCAACTTTATGTGGAGCAGTTCTGGTAACTTAGAAGATAGTTTTATTCAGCTCCATCAAAGTAGAGAAGCAAAGAATCAAAAAGAACCACCTAATTTATAAAAATAAGAATAATAAACCAGTTGATGGAGAAAACCAGAACTATCATCTTGATCTCAGGATAGAAGACAGCCTGGGTAAATGCACAGGTAGAACTCAGACAGGGAACTGCATCTTTACTGGACCACACCAGGCATAAGAACAGAGGCAGCTCCCACAGAACTATTGGTAGAAACCATATGGCCAAAAAAATCATACTTCAAAATGGCATTAAAGCTAGAAAAGATGAATTAGTTCTACACATAATACAAGTTTTAAAACTTACCTCTAATGAGTGTTTGGAACTCTCTGTTTTCCACATGTCCTCTCTCAATATCAATTTTTAAAGCCAGAAGAAGGGTAAAGAGGAATTTGTGGTTTTCATGCAAGCCTCTAACAGAATATGAGTGAATTTCAAAGGTAAGATGTTCAATAATATTTGAGATTCTTTTCTGAGGTACAGGAGACTTCTTAGATCTGAGTAATGAAAACAAAGCACAAAGAAAGCCATGTTAATAACAGCAAATACATTGGAAATGCAAACATCTGAATAGTAGGAAAAACCTGTGTCTTCCTACCTGGCTATGGATTGATCAAACAGCTTCAAGAACTGAGCCAGTGAAGTTTGATACATATTATTGACCATGCTCATTGCTGTAAGGAGGAAATACAGAATGCTGCCACGTGTAGCAACAGGGCGATATTCCTCCTGCGCAGTGTTAATCTTCACTTCAGTTTCTGCTGCCACAGTCAACTTTTCAGCTATTTCAGCAGCTGTTTGCTTAGTTGTTTGCAGAACACCAATCAAGGATTCATCATCTACCAGGGAACCTAAAAGGCAAAATACTGGATTCTTAGGACATTTTTATAACAATTTTTTCACTTCAAAAATATATAAAACAACGGGCCAAGTTACAGGAATTATTTATATCAAATTGAAATTATTTACTGAATTACAGAAAGGTTTCAAAATTAAGATCCAACAGTATATGCAATGCTAAAAATTATTTTCATATTCAACATATTAAACAAACGCATTAAAAACATATCGAATGTATTTACACCAGCAGCTTTGCAACATATACCAGTGAAGTCAGCTATCTTATGACCATAACATACATACTCATACATAGTACTTCCATTATTTGAAGTCTGTTCAGTGGTACACTCAAAGTAAAGTGAATCAGTTTAATCTGCCTAATCTGGTTAATCCTTTGATACAGAACCTTTGGTTGCACTTAGTTTGTAAAGAAGATTGTCTTCCAGTTCTTTCATCTTCCTCTTATTAGAAGTTACATCTTCCATGAGTTTAATTCGTTCTGCCTCTAGTTCCTATTGTTAAAAAACAAGAAAATGGCATGACACTTTCTGGACTGCAATGATAAGGGTCACTTAAAATTCAGTTCTGATTTTTCAAGTTCCAGAATTGTGATTGAAGATGTAGGTGAAGAGTTTGCTCCAGTCACAAAATGTGCATTTTTCTTTTTTGGGTATCAAAAATGTGGTTTAAATAACAATTTTGTTTATGCAGTGCGTATTCATTATCTTATGACATATCTTATCCATGCCAAATACTTGTGCTTGATTGTTTGTGTCATACTGACAGTCAAATGTAGAAGAGCCTCCAGATGTACTTTTGTCATTTGGAAATATCTATACTGAATCTGAATAAAATTTTAGAAAATGGCTGATATCTTTTACCCATTTGAATATTTCATTTTCCCTACATACCAAAACCAGCTGAATAAAAAAAAAAAAAAAAGAATAATAAAATTAAGCATCACTATGGTTTATGTGTACTGTTAGCTTACCTGTTTTTCGGTAAGTATTACTCTTCTCAGTAACTGATTCTCAAGTCCTTTCATTGTCACAGTAAAATCAATAATCGATGTTTTTGCATTAATTTCAGGCGTGAATGCAGGATTAGGTAGCTTTGTAGTAATGTATAGTCTAAATGAATTCATAACATCTACTTCCTTATCACCAACTCGCACCTGTGGAGTAAGTTCAAATAGTATTAAATACTATTAAACACAGTAATATTGACAAGGAAAAGAATTTACATTATTTGAAATGCCAGAGAGAGGAATTTTATTTTACAGTTCAAATTTGCCATGAAAATATCAGTCAATAACCAAACATAGAAGTTAGAGTATATTATAAAAGGAGTATTCCCCTCTAGCTAAATATAGGTATTATTTCCACTGTGGGTTCTGATTAACAGCGTCAGAACCATTTGATTTAGGCTTTGGGCTTCTAATTACACCCCAAATGAAGATGGTAGAAACTGATCTTTGTAGAAATCATTGTTCTCTTGTGCTTAAGGAAAAAGAAGAATTTTGTGATTTGGGAACAGAAATTATTGGAGATAAATTCTGTCTTTATTAAGAGTAAGCATATCTCAAAGAATCTTTCCAAAGGAACTCAAAATGTATTCAGAGTTTTCCAAAGAAATTTTTACCGAGTTAAGATATTCCAAAAAAGCAGCCTAACTCAAAAGCTCCATGTGCACAAGGAAACCTGATCACTCTGTATCACAGTTTGAGTCACAGAATCCTTAGTGTTGGAAAAGCTCATCTAGTTCCAATGCCACTGCCATGGGGCCATGGGGGTGGGGGCATGTGAGGCTCCAACATATGAGCCCCCAAGGCCACTTCAAATACCTGGCTTACAAAGGGGTTGGACCAAACCACTCCCTTAAGCATATTTGCACTGGCATTCAAAATAAAACTACTGCACTAAAAATTAACAATCCTAATTAAGATTACTTGAGAAAAATAAATTTCATTGTTATACATATATGTACATTTTATATATATATATATATATATGCACATTATAATATGTTATTTGGAAATACACAGAATATGCATTCTTTTTATTTCAGAATGTTTGAAAGGGGTCTGTTTTTAAGACTTAGTAGTGATTTATTTATCTGTTGAAGGTCAGAAAGACTCATGATTTTTCAAGGCTGGGAATAAATATTATTAATAAATCTTTGTACTTTTTGTCTTGTTCCATCAGAAAACAGCTTAAAACTGATTGAAGATTTTTGCAGTTGCCACAATCAGTGCTTTGCACTGAGAGCTCTTTTCAATTCTATTAAGTCTATTAAAGGGTGAACATCAATAGAAAATAATTTAGTCATTCAATAGGATAAAAATAATTGGTTTCAGTTTGGAATCTTCAGTAATAACTTTAGTAGTTTAACTCAAATTTTAGACTCATCAACTTATGACACAGCCGAGGGTCTGTCTCCTACATTTTATTAGTTCTGTTTCATTCTTTACCCTTCTCTACTGAATACAGAGTTCACCTGGTTCAGCAGAGGTTTGGAATAATGGGAAAATAACATTTGTCACAAAACTAACTACTTATTCCACTTCTTTTGTTTGCTTACTAACCTTAAATGCAGATCCAGATTTAATAAAATTCTTTTCTAATACATTATCAAGGACTGGATCCAACTCTTCATCTATGTCTTCAATCATGAGTGATCGGCCCAGGGAAAGGCTGTCTTCTAGGTGTTGTCGGAAATACTTGTCATTCAGACTTGTTACCTCAAAAAGTAAATTATAAATTGGTGTAAGAATAAAAGCATTTACTCAAAGTCTTATATGAAAATCACAGATCTAACTATGGAAACTTTTTTCCATTGTTTCTGTTAGTTGTATTTTAAAGAACACAATATAAATGTTGACCGGGAAGCAATTTATGCAGAAATATTTCTTGTGTGTACAATGAAAAGTACCAAAAGAAGGTGAATTAAAAGATTGGCTGTAATTGAATCCTCAAAACTTAATTGTGAGAGTAATAATGTACCAAATAAAACTGATACGGCTTTTCGTATATTGAAGATATGTATATGTATATTTTTGAAATCAGAGACACCTAACTCTTATTTTCTGTTCTATGTCCTGAGGACTAGATTTTCTAATTTTAGCTTTGAAGCGTTGAGAAATTCTTTCTGGAAATCTCAATTCAATCTAACAAATGAATTGCTGCTACAATATTATGAACTCAGATTGACATTTCATGAAATGGGATTCATAATATATGAAGCCATTAAAACATGCATAAATAAATAAACTATATATAATTAGCTAATACTAAATCTTCCAAAATTTATTGCTATTCAGGACATAAGAGTTTTCACAACATTTAGGCTAAGGGTTTTAAAATGCAGATTCCCTTCCCCATGCTACATCATTTGGGAAAAATTCATTTGTTATGCAAATGGTGACACGTACATTTTTATATTATATTTCATGAGCAGACATTTTACCCCATTGGCTTAAGCTATAAAAGAGCCATGAGGATTGCAGTAATGTTAGGAGAGGCAAATTTTTCATGCATTTGGTTTCAGCTGGTTGTCCTCAATTTCCTTTTGTAGCAGAAAGTTCATGTATGAACTCCCTCTCACATTCTAAATTCTGGACTGCATCAGCTGAAGTGTTTTGCCCACATTTTCAGAGCTGTAACTTATCCCACCTTTGTCTGCAATGTTACTAATAGTTGCCCAATTTACTTTCATTTAATAATTTTGCTGCACTCGTCATCTCTTTGCCCTCTTTTGTGCAGGGAACACATTCACCAATTTTGAACAAAAGGCCACTTCTCTTTTTTATTTCTTGATAGATTTTATGCCAATTATATGCTCTTTTCCAAGCCCTTGAGTGGGATTTATAGTGATCTTGTCAAGTTCCCTGCTGATGCATCTACATAATTGTCAGTCTCCATACATGTTAAAGTTAACTCAAATTACACTGACTCAAACACAAACCTCCTAGAAAGTAATAATGTTTGAAGGACTCTAATAGAGCACATTATCTTTTTAAAGCCCTGTTTACCTGCAATTCATTATCCTGTTCTTTGTTTTTAACCCACGTTTTCCCTTGAGTTTGTGGGTCTACCAAAAGTGGGTATCTAGATGCCTTAGTGACAATGATACCATTCTGAATTGAGAGATGATCTCCAGGCAGTCCTTGAAGATTCCACTCACTAATCTAAAGAACAAAGTAAAACAACATTATTAAAAAGGGTAGTTTGGAATAAAATATCGCTGGAATTATCCTTCAATTGCAATTTTTCTAAGTAGTAACAGGGATATCAAGCCAAAGGGGATGCACATCTAAACCTGCTGAAAAATTATTAATGTAGATGTAAAAATATTTCTGGGATTTTATTTTTATGGATGTTTTCTAACTATAGAATCATAAAAAATATATTTTAAAAGTGTAAGGATGTCAAAAGACAGCTTGACAGACAAATTAAACACTGGGATCGATTAAGAGAAAACCAGGCTAAGAGGGCTTTTGGGGACTAATATTTACTGAAGGAAACGTGAAGATTCTGACATTGCCCTCTGTTTGATTTCTCATACATTCACACTAAGTGAAAAGACTTTATGTATCCCATTTTTAAATTACAACCAAACCCACTGTTTTAGAAGTGTCCTGATTTGGGACAAGACAGAGTTCAATCTCTTCCTAGTAGATGGTACAGTGCTGTGGTTTTTCGATTTAGTATAATAATAACGTTGATAACACTGATATTTTGGTTGTTGCTCAGTAGTGCTTATCCTAAGTCAAGTGAGGAGGTGCACAAAAAATTGGGAGGAAGCAAGGCCAGGACAGCTGACCCCAACTGGCCAAAGGGATGCTCCATAACACTTATTTGTAATATATAACTTTCTTACCTATTTAACCATTGCTCAATACTCCCATGTTTAGTGGAAACTACATAGTACAGCAATATTGAGAACACTGGGGTTTGTAGTTCTGTTCTAAGCAAAGCATAATGCTGGCTAACATTCACGGAACATGCTAATAGAAATTCAAATTAAACTCTCCAAGAACTTACGGTTGGTTGATCTACCAACATAGAAATGAGGTTCAAATCTTCAGAAAAAGGGATTTTATGAGCTCTCAACTCTGTTTCCCATAAATCTTTAAGCAAAAGGTTCCTGAAGTCTTGATTAAAAGGTCCACAGTATGAAAGAAAGCCTGTGCAGAGCAGTATATCTCCCACAAGTCTAGTAAAGGAACAAAATCATAATTAAAACATGATTTACAAATTCAATTCCTATTGATTTAGACAACCAAGAAGATTTGAAACAGTTTCTTTATGTTTTCAAAGTATTTTTGTAGTAAAACTTAGAGTAGTCTTGTACAAAAACCGTCTGCATCCCTACAAAACAATAAAACCCTGATGACAACTATTTCTTCTTTCATAACTGAAGCAAGAAAATGGTTTATTTCTTAAAAATATGCCTGCAATACAATATTTATCAAGGATGCAAACTTAGTTCTATTGGAATGAGTGTAGACCTCACCAGAAATGCCTAATTTCCCCACAGGAACTCTGTGGTAATACAAGTGTTCTACGGAAGCTAAGCCTCTCTGAAGGTTTCACTTTCCCAGTGACATTGGAACGAGGCGCATTATTAGGGGGCTGGAGAAGCAGCTGTAACAAAGACACGTAACAACACTGGTAATAATCTCTTTGGAATTAAATTCCATAATCAGAGGTATTGTTCTTAACTGAAATACAAGCACTCCACTCTCAGGTGTTCACTTATGGGAGGAAAATTCAAATTTCAGGATAGTTCATTTGATTGTGTTGCTATATTAAGATTTCCAGGAAGAAAATTAAGTACGACAACCAAAGCTACTAAAATGCCTACTAGCACTTCAGATTTGGCATGTATTTTCTTTCGTGTTTTTTTCCTGTAATGAATTTGATACCTTTTAATTTGAGCTTTAAATTCCTTGCTTTGCTGAGTCCACCTAGTTTTCTCTCCGCTCAGTCCATCTATAAGTGCAGAGGCTGCCTGCATCTTTCTTTTGCATGTTTCTGCATCATTCTCCAAGTCCTAAAATTGAAAAAGTGTCCCACATAATTTAATCATAGAATGCAAAAAATTAGAGTTATTTTATAATTTTTCCAGCCTCTTATATCTATTATTACTATTTTATTTATTTAAAACTCATTCATGAGAACTCTTATGGACATCTATTGTGCAACATGCTCCTATTCACAGAAATAAGGGAATAGGAGAAAATATAGATTCAAATCTCTTACTTTGATAGCTGAATCTCATCCCTGCCATTCAAGGGAGTAAGTAAACATGTGTTTGCAGTAAATCCTGATTACATGACAATATTGATGCAAGCATTTTTCATAGGACTAGAATACTTTGAACTCACCATTTTCTCCTTCATTGCTGCATCAAACTTTGCCTGCACTTTATCCAGCTCAGCTTGCTTTTCATCTAATTCTGCCTGAGCCTTTTCTTTCTCTGCATTTGCAATTTTCAGGCGACCTTCCTGTTTTGCCACATTAGCCTGCAAATAGAAGAAATATTAGAACAAAAATCATATAGTTTTAGAATAAATCAATGAGCTATTTATGTCTGCTTAGCTGGTAATAATAAGACAATAATACATCAGAATAACTTTTATATAAATATCAAAAGCATTTAATCTGAAAACTGTATCACATATATAGCGTAGGCAAGACTTTTTGTTAAATAGCAATAGAGTACTCAAAGTTCCTACTCTACATTGTCAACATTCCTTTAGAAAAATTTACATTTCAAGAAGCTGGTTAAGAAAGTAAGATTTCTGATCTGTACATATTAATTAGACTAGAGGTACATCACTCAATATTCCTGCTTGACTATATGTTTTCTTTTCTTTTTTATTTGTACATTCTGTAGTGATCCTCAATCACAACAGGAGATTGGTACTTTATCATCTAGCAATATTGCTTTTACCCACAAGAAAATAATAGTTCTAAAACAGTGATTCTTCCCGTTGTTTCTAAAATCACATTTATGGTGAACACAGAAAATTGATTTAATACTTTTTGAATCATTCATCTGTATTACTGTTGCTTCCGTAAATAACACTTCTACCAGAGACAAAAAAGTGGAAAAAATTTGGAATCACCTTATGCTTTCCCCTTTTTTTTTTTTTTCCCCAAGTGTGCTCCATTTAGGGAATACTTTGTTTAGAACCAAAAATCACTGCCTTTGAGTTTCATAAACATGAAAAAGAACACCTACACTAAAGTAAAAATTACCCTTAAAAATCTTTAACTCAGTTTGCTTCCTACTATTGCAACAGAGCTCCTTTATTTATGTGAGATCTGAATCTCTTCAGAAACCAAATATTTGGGAAAGATATCAGTCCTCCACTGCCTTTAAGTTACTGTGTGAGAGCAAAGAAAGTAAAACAACTGCAAACCTGTTTGTAGGACTCTTAAGAGAAGCAATGAAGATCCTGATACAACCTTATGCAAATAAAGTAATTATAACATAATAATAATAATGAAGACGGTAAACACCTTTCCCTATACACAGTAAACCAGAGCACATTAATCTAATCTAGGCTAATTTTTTGTTCTGCATTTTGTCTAGAACCAAGAAGAGGGTTTTTTCCTGCTTTTATCATCTTTAGCCACTAAAGTCACAGGCTATTATATCAGAATAAAGTTATCTGTATATATATTTGTAGATTCCTATTAAATTAAACTAAACTAAATTACATGGCAAGCGAACACCAAGCAAGAGATGATGCATTACCTTAAGAGGTAAGACCTCTCTGTTAACACCATAAAACACCACCATGGCTTGTGTCCAGGAGAGGAGCCCTGCCACGTTGCCGCACACCTTTTTACCGTGCATCAGGGTATAGTCTTCCATTTCAAAGTAAGGCTGCACTAACTCTACTGTCTCATCATTGATCGTATCCCTGGGGAAGTTCTGGAGATTGCTCAAGAATGGGCCACTCATAAGCTGCAAAATGCAACGTTTGTGAGTTATTCACACATTTTATATTCAAAAATCTCATTAATAGGTGACTATTTTAAGAAATGTTCCTAAAATTCTTCTGCAAACAGAGGTAATTCCTACAATATATGTTATAAATGTGTTATTAAATTGTAACTCCTCCCACACACCTTTGATCATTTTAGAGTTTTAAGCAGTTACAGCCCAGTAACTTGATTTGCAAGTTACTGATGTACTTTCCATTTTCAATATTCCTGTGTTGCCATTTTAAAAGCATTTAAGGAACATAATTTAATAATAATAATATTTAAAAAAAATAAAAATAAAAGAAGAACCAAAATAAAGCCTCAGAGACACATTTGTAACTTATCTAAAGAATGTAAAAAAAATTGCTTATGTGTTTGGAAATGTGATCTAAATTCTGAAATGTGCAATTATTGGGTTTAACTTTTTTCTAACAAGAGTTTAAATGTGCTAGAGACCATTTAAGGAACAACTGCTTATCTCATGTTATTATGTCAGTGAAAAATAAAAGGTTTTGATGATTTCTTAGTTACAGTAAAAGCCTAAATAAAAAGCCTTATTTGTATCAAAATACATAAATTTTCATCATTTGCATGAAAAAAAACCTCATCAAGGCAATAATATTGGCAGATTAATACACTAATAGACACAGAGAACAGAATTTAAAGAAGGGCAGGAGAAGGCATGGAAATCAAAGTGTATCCTGACAGAAGATCAAAGTCCAGGAGGAAGAGATGGCTGGCTGACCAAGGAATTTGGGCCAGCAATATTGAAACACAGAATGGGAAAAGCTACTGTCTCTTAGTAATTTAATTAATTTTTCAAATGAACAAGGAGCTTGAGAGGCTCAGAAAAGACTGTTTAAATGTGAAGCTACAAGTTCTTAAACAGAAAGAGTCCTTTTCCAGAATGTCTTTATCTCATGTATGATTAACATGGCTAGTTTGATTTCTTTATTTGCTCTCAGGCCATTCACCAGGAACAGGGCAAAAAAACTAAACCTCCAACTGCAAAAGTCTCTAAGCAATTCACCTATTTCTATCAGATAAACTGTATGTAGTATGTCCATCTTAAAACAATATGTTTGCCTTTTTACAAAATTCTATCATGTTTTGGGTAAACAG
Organism: Margarornis squamiger; assembly: GCA_035222235.1. NCBI lineage: Eukaryota > Metazoa > Chordata > Aves > Passeriformes > Furnariidae > Margarornis > Margarornis squamiger. The sequence continues at coordinate 40,123,431 of JAWWTY010000106.1, read as the reverse complement.
CATAAGTTCTCTGATACACAAGTTGCTGTTTCTGATGTTTAAGAAACACTGTTTGAAAACTCTACTTACTTTTAATGATTCTGCCCATGATGGCTTGCAGCAAGGCTTTTCTGGATCTAGAGTAACTGGATCCAGTTTCTTTTGGAATAGTAGCAGACAACAGTCCATGATCCTCATAATCAGGTGAGGAGGTTTTGCAAGTTTTCTAACGGTAGCAATGTCCTCTGGTTTGATAGTCTGTTTGAAGAAAGATGTAACAGAATATTTCATCAATACCATTATTCTGTTTTCCTACTCAGTGTCTTGATTTTAATGTTTGTTTGTAATACTTTTCTCTGAGGTAAATTTGTACTAAGTATATACAAAAAAAAAAAAGTGAGAAACTTGGCTTTGTTTAATAAACTTCACAGGTTTATGAAACTTTAATAATCTTAATGCATATTAGACAAGAATATCATCCCAATACTAAAGTCATTACTCAAAAATCAAATTTACATACAGTAGCGTTAACTTAACTTTTCAGTCAAAGTGTTTGAAGAAATGTGTATTGTAAAATTATAGGACTTAATTAAGAGCAGTTTCCTTGATAAAATAGTACTTCAGATTTTTAAGTGTTGAGATGGATTTGGTTATTTGTGTTGAGTTTGTGGTGAGTTTTAAGTTATTATATATATGAGCTACCATTTTTAATTTCATTTTCTAGTAACATCACTGTCACTTACAGTTTGCTTAGTTCAACCTCCATCACAAAATTAATAAATTAATAAAAACTTCAAAAAGAATATATCAATTTATGTCTAAAAATACAAGCATACCACTACCTGTCTAGAAGGAGTAGTGACAGACACATAGAAACCATTTTATAAGTGAATTTTGTGACCATTTTTGGAAGTTGCATTTGTCTCTATATCTAAGTGAGAGCATAAGAGCAAACAATGCTCCTTTTTTTTGCTTTTATCACTCAATCATTTCTGTCACATACATTCTGGTAACTGGAACAGGAGGCCTTAAGGATATAATACATCATTGATTTCTGATTCCAGAGTTCTTTGCTCTGAATTGTTCAGGGCAGAATAATGAAATTATGTACCACAGCAATGCCTCCAAATTTCTGATCCCTGATTCTGATTGCCCTGAATACCCTTTTTTTCCCATTTCTCTCAAAATAAAACGTGCTTTTTCAGTGAAGGAAGAGACAGCCTTTTATTTGTCTTATAAGACAGGTAAAACTACTTAAGTTCAAATAAAAAACATTCTATTAGCGAAAGACATATTCTCTTGAATTCAGAATAACAGATATTCTAAAGGCATCTGTGGCTTTTGGAAAGATTTACACCTTCATAATGATCAAGTGTTAGGGTGGAAGCAAAAAAATACTATAAAATAGTCTCTATGCATTTAAGGTAAAATGTGAGTGCCATAAATATTCATGAGAGACATGACCACCAACAGTGAAGAGCTGGTGACAGCAGTCAAATCCAAGTGACAACCCTGTGTTGGTGGCTCTGGTCTTTCATGGGTGACACAAAGAGTACTATACTAATAAAAATGTAAGACTTTTATTCACTTTCAGTGCTTCTTCAGCTGCTTCTAATGCTGGTTTAGCTGCCTCCAGTTTTTTCTCTGCTTCCTGTTTTTCCAAATCAATTGCATCTACGATTTTTTGGGCTTTATCTTTCACACCTTGGACTTCCTGTTTTACTTTAGATGCAGCTTCAGCACTTTCTTTGACTTCTTCTAGTACCTGGAATTGATAATAAACACAAAAAAAATCTATAAATCAAAATGGTGGAACAAGTGATTATCAGACACAGATAAAACAGGTAATCTAACAGCTATTAACAATATAAAGCTATCCCTATCTAACTACAGCTAACTATATATGGTATCATACAACTCTGGAATAAAAATTAAATGTGAGAAGTTTAATTTCATCCCTTTCCATCATATATTTCTCTCTTATAAGATTAAAGGCCTTGAAGAATGCAGGCAGTCCCTTAGCAATCACCAGCCAAAAGTTCACTCTCCATATTGAATATGCACCATCATAGCAATATGGTATCTTTCAGAAAACAGAATGTGTGTATTAATCCATTCCCTAGAACACTTTTCCAGAGAGTAATTTTGGCAACCAGATTTCTACCAGACCACAAATCCCATGAACACACAGATACCTTGTTAATGTCAAAGACAAAGTCTGAAACTGAACAGGGATGAACATTTTTCTATGGAATTTTGAAATAGTAAAGTCCCATTATCATGTTAGCTTCTTATCTGCTAGTAAGTCCACATATAACCCCAAATTAAATAAATGCCAATCAAGCACACACACACAAAAAGCCATGGAAAAAAATGAAACATGATACTTCTATGAGTGGGTAAGAAATGGTAGAAAAACAAGGAAAGCACTCAACTTCTGTTGGCTGAGTGAGCTGAGGCAATCTTAAAGTGCCTCACTCTCAGAAGCAAATGCTGAATCAACATGCTACAGAGAGAGGACTGAAGCCTCATTTTAGACAACAAGGCAAATTTTTTGGATTGTGTAAATTCTGAGAAAATTCTGCAATAGCATTTTACCCCACTGTATATTCTGGTGCTATTTAAACATTCAAGTACTTACTTTGTCTGCCTTAGCAGATGTCACAACCAGTTCCTTCTCCTTAATAGCCAAGTCCTTAGAGAGTTTAGCAACAGATTCACTGGCCTCCATTAGCTTGGACAGCCCTATGAAGAAAAAAATAAAATTCAGAAAAATTGAAACCTCTTTTTTCCCTAGTTAGATAATACAATCTAGCTCCAGATCTCACATGCCTTGTACCAGACATCCTTATATACAGGAAAAATATTTCAACAAGGAGATTAAAAGAACTACATTATATCAACTGAGTTTAGTAATGTTTAGCTGAAATCCCATATCAGGATAATTTAAGAAACTGAAACAAATGTCAAGACTAATCTTTTTAACCTTCTAAAGCTTTCTTGACATTAAGTGCAGAAAGACTAAGGATTAAGGATGGATGTGTGAGATGGTAGCTACATAATTTACAATAAACTTTTTGAGAATGTTCCTCAAAATGAGGTAAACAGTGGAGCAAATTTGTAGTCAGGGATGACCAGTGTTTTTGTTCTTTTGTAATACATTTTATCAGTGCAAGCAAAACTAATTAGAATATTTCCTAACTGGCATGAATATTGCCTATAAGTTGAAAGACACGGTTTTCAAAGCATCGGTCATATAAAGATGCTGCAGTAGAAAATATACATGTACAAGTTCATACGTACATGATCATTTTGTTTTGAAGACATAGGAAACTTGTGATAGCATGTCAGAGGCTATTAAAATCCACACGTGACATTTTTATTGTCAGTGCTGAAGCTACTTACACTACTACTTAATACATCATTTTTAGAAATAGAAAAACTGTAGAAAGAATATAAAACCCCCAAAATGAGCCCTATCCTCTGAAATCTTCGAGGTTCCCAGACTTTATCCCCATCTCAAGGAGCACTGTTGATAAGTTCCGATTTCAAGACCTGGTAATGGATCCATAGAGGGAAATTTACATAATGTGAAAATATTAAAAAAATAGATTAGTTGAGAGCATACATAGAAATCTGTGCTCACCAGTTTGCATGCGTTCAGCTTGTTCGTTAATACTATCTAACTTCTCAGTATAAACTTCTTTGTAGCCATTGATGAAAGAGAGGTAGGATTTAGGTGTCACAAAAGCTCTTCTTCGATACCTAAACCAAACAATATTGGTAACATCAACTTCACACATTTTTGGTATGTACAGCCATTGGCTTAATTCCAGTGAAAGAGAAAATTATATAAATCTTTGATTCAGTCAAAATTCAGTCAAATTTCTTCATAGTGCAAGCCCTTATTACCCATTATCTTGTTTTTATCCACTAAAGCAATATTATAGATTGCTGAATAGTGGGAATGAACATAAAGAATTTGCAACATAACAACAATTATTTTTCATGGCCTTAGTTATATTGATAGAGCAGATTCATTTTTATTAGCCTTAAAATACACTTACTGATACATATAACATGAGTTCAAAAAACATTATCATTAGCAACATTTTGTGGATTAATTATTGTACTTGTAGGAAATATTACCTTTGGAAATAATTCTCACAGCTTTCTGAAACTATATCGTGAAAGAGACCCATGGTTTCCACTATTTCTGTTTTAACTGCTGGAGAGCAGACCATATTAAATTCCGAAAGAAAATAATTGGATACAGCTACAAGAGCTTCCTTGGGCCATCGACTGAACCAATCCATGGTGCACCCTGAGATCAGACCAGGAAACTTCAAAGATCTTGCGCGGAACTTCTCACCAACCTGAAGAGAGTATCAGTGTTAATTTACTATACGATACTTAATCAAAGCTCAAGCAAATATTTAAGTCATACAAGCAACTTAAGTATGTATTTTTCCTTGATGATTTCTGCTTAAAACACCCTGAATTTTTTTTTTCCTTTCTAATGGTATTTTACTAAATTTTCAACATTCAATACTTTATGAAATTTTAAGAAAGAAGTTCCTGACAAATATATATGGCTTTAATATTTTGAAATGTCAAATAATTTAACTTCCAATAAAATATTGTTGTCAAGTAACAAGCAAGGATTTAAAAAAGATACATTAATGGATGTGTATTAGGAAAGGACATGTCAGAGAAATAAAATAAAAGTACTTTAACTTGTAAGGAATGACTGAATTTTTAACTATTTTGATGTTAAGTTCTCACAACTTCATTATCACTTTTATTATCTCAGCAAGTACAACTAGACTTCAGTAGTCTTTTTATCCATCTTCAAACTTCCTTAATAATATAAAACTTGACTAATCCACTCACACCATATAGGACAGTTTGCTAAGGGAAGTAAGGAAAACAGATATGGAGAAAAACTTACTGGAGAAAAGCAGAGGACAACATGCAAATTCTTCTTTGCTCGAGTTAAAAAGTATTCATAGAGGTTATCAAAGGTAGGAGGATGTCGAGGCATCTCTTTTTTCATCACAGCTATTAATGCTTGGGTAATTTCATCCAATTCATCACGAGGAAATAAATTAGAAATCTTTTTATAAAATAAAAATTGATAAGAAAATTAATTGCATGCATATAATTATTATAGAATTTATAAATATTTGTCTATTTACATTTGTCTCTGCACATACATGGTTTAGACATATTCTTCTGGCTTATATGCTTCTGAAATAGAAATAAAGGAACTATACACCCAGAGTACTCCCTATCTTAAAAGTTGAAATTTTTTAATCATTATTGAGTCTACAACTTATTACCAAAATAAATAAGCTAGTGAGAACAAATTTTATAGCTTCCTGTTTCCAAAGTACATTGCCTGCCAGGTTGAGACTCTTACCTCGCCTGAAGACAGCAGATTATTCACATATTCCAAAAATGACTCCTCTTTTATTTCATTATCAGTGAAAATAAAAGTGATGCCTTGTCCGTCTAGTCCAGCTGTTCTATACAACACTTTGAGATCATCTGCCAGATTGGTTACATTATAGGACCTAGGAGAAATAAGGAGTATTACCTCTTAATTAAAAACAACTCAGAATACTGCTATTCTTCAGAATACAGTGTTTTATAAGTGATAATGCAAACATACTTTGTAAAGACACATATTTTGATGCAGGAATAGCTAACACATGGCCCACCCTTTTCAAATCAAACTAAATCCAATGTTGTATACAAATCAGCTAGAATTTATTGGGAAAAAAAACAAACCAAACCAAAACAAAAACAAAAAAACCCCCAACAAAAAACAAAAAACAAAAATCCCCACAATACCACAAATGTGATTTATATATTTTTTGCACTTCCTACCTGGTTAAAGTGATCTGAAATATTTTATAGCCAGCAATGAAGGAGGCCAACTTTGCAAGACTTTGTTTTCCAGAACCACCAACTCCAACAAGCAAAGCATTTCCATATGCTGTCCGAATAATTCGGGAAATCTATATAGGAAATAATGAAGGAAAATATCACTAATAAATTTAAATAATAACTAGCAAAATTAAGATATACATTATACTTTACACTTTATTTACTATATTACAATGTAAAGACTACTAAAAGTATATTTGTGAAAATTTTTCCTCTCAAAAGAACACTTGTAAATTCTTTAGGAATTTTGTGTAGCTAACAAATAAGCCACATATAAGAATATACCATGGTTATAATCAGTTACACATACAATTTAAATACAAAAAAGGAGTAATTTTGAGCTCTGTCTTATCTTGAAGGCATCATGCTGATTGTGTTTAGAAACATCAATAAAAAACTTAATCTAGAAGAACAAACACTACATTTGTAATTTTAGGAGTCTGAAAGACTTGGACAGAGTTAAACTATCCTTTAGTGTTACCTTATGTTTTATCTACCTACAACATTTCCTTTGTGATAGTTTTCTTACCAAGTCTCCCTGATACAAAAGCTGGATTACAAATTTACTATGTTACTGGTTTTTTCCATATCTCCTCTATATACATCATATCTCCTTTGGTTTTATTATGTCAGAGTGCTATTACTTTTCAGATTCTACATTATGTTTTGGTCCTTACGTAAATTATACACAAAATACAAGAGATTGGCATCTACATCAAGCTTCTGAAATATAATATTTTTTTTCTTCTAAGAAATTTTGGCTTAATGCACAGTTACCTCTAAGCCTATCTAGGTAACTATATTAAAGAAGTCTAAATATGAAATTATGAGCGTGACTAAATTTATTGTCACTTCAGTAGAAAGAAGCCCTGCTGTCATTAACTGCATAACACAGATACTCTGATTATAACTTGCCAATAAAAACGGAGTGTCAGAGACTTTCAAGGTCTTCTGAACTTCACCTAGCATCACATGAACTATATCTAAAAAGAAAATTATATACTTCTGTTTAAATGCAAAACAAACACTCATTTGCTTCATTTGAGGACAGCTAGAAAAACATTTCCACCTGGTTTAGTTTCACTGCAACTCCTAAGTGTTTTTCAGTAAACAGATCAAAGTAATTCCTGAGATAACTAACACAACTTCTTAAATACAAGACACAGTGCTACAAAGAAATCTCATACTTTGCCTTCATTTTCCCCCCATGAATCAGATTCTGACTTCGGATTAATTCTCTTCATATATATTTCTTTCTGCATAGGGGTAAAAATGATTGTAAATTGAGACCTAAATACCACCCACTACCCTAAACTCTGCTCTACACACTGATTCTACTGCAGCCTTCATTTATATTTCTTGTCATATCTCCCATTCAGTCAGATTCCACCTCATGTTGTTTTGGTCACCTGTCAGGTACAGATACCTTTGAAGTGTTCTCTGAATTCTAAATGATTAAAAACCATTCCTTATACAAAATATAAATGCAACACTATAAGATCTCACCTTTTCTATCAAGGAAAATCTTCATACCTCCGAATACAAGGAAGTTTAAGCATATATTAAATAAGGAATTTATTAGAAAACATGCAAAGTGTTACAATAGTTAAACTAATAAAAAGGTAACAATACAAAACCTTAATAAGATGTGTCATTGCATCTTTGAAAAACACCAAATCAAGAAACGATCCTCTGATATTTTCATTGTATTGTGCCTGATATGACCGCAATTTTTCACAAAGAAATTCAAAGCTTGGAATCTGAAAAAAAAACCACAACAAAAAGGCCAAATTAAAAATCAATTATGCTAGAATGGTCTTTCATAACTTTAAAATTGCACTAATAGTTTTACACAAACTTCCATTTATGCATTGGCAACACGTAATGATATTATCTTGCTAACTCACTGTAATGGTTGTAGTTGTGCTTTAAGCAGAAATTTTTTGCTAATGCTGGAAAATAAATAAATAAATAAATAAATAGATAAAAGCACAGAGAACAGGAATGAATAATCCGTATTTATATGGCATTACTAACTCTAACATCATTAAAATGATTTATTGCATACTAACCAGAAAAATCTAGGTATATTTTCACAAAAAAATGTGGTAGGTATGCAACAAAAATTTCTGTATTATATGAGTTCAACAATTTAACATACTTATAAATTAAAGGAAAACCTCAGTCCATAGTATTTTATGCATAAAAGGAAATACCTCCTCATAAATTTTTGGTGCTTCAAGATCAGCGTCTTCTGGTTCATCACCAGTTGCTTCAGGCTCATCCCGTAAAAAGTCTACAAAATACGGTTCATCTTGGAGAACTTTGGTTAAATCCGTATCCATATATTCCTCCATTGTTTTAGCAATAGTTTTATCAAACCAGGCTGTATCTTCAGGGGTATTAAATCTAAAAATCATAAATTAGTACAACTTTCAAAAAATATTTCAAGTTTTGTAGGGAGAAAACAGGTAATTAAATGCTAAAGAAAACCAACACAACATTTCATAGAAAAATACATATTAGACAATACGTAATAGGCAATAGCCACAGAAACAGCTTAGGTGACATTCACAGAAATCAAATGCTTCCATACTCTAAAGTGTAATAGTCAATCACATAAAATGTAAACCAAAAATAATTTGACTTCCAACTTTCACCTAGAACTATGCAATGACAGACCATTTAATTTTTCAGATGCAAAAGGATGAAAAAGGGTGAATTCTTTCCCAAATAACCATTGCTAAGTGACCCTTATCATCTTTTAACCTGCAGTAGAATAGCATAAATTACCTTACTATAGCACTGCCTACAAAACTGGAATGAGACAAGGAACAGGGAAAGGAAGGTAGTATATATCACTACAACCTGACTCCATTCTCAACAGCTCTTACACCAAACGCCATAATTAACAGAGGGGAATACACATTGAGGTTGCAGGGAGTAATAAAATGAAATCTGCAAACAATACTGATGACCACATTTCATTGTTTGAACAACTTTATCTGCTTCCCTTGATAAGATTCAATCTGATTTTAATACATATCAGACCTTTGACTACTCTGTCAAAGCAGTCTGTTGCTTGACTGAGAAGCAGTCAAGAATGCTACTTACCACATTGACCCCAGAAAAAGTGAATTTCAACTGTGAATGTTAAAGTACAAAAAACAATAACTTTCATTTATTTGCTTATATTTCTTTTCAGTGATACAACTGAGAGGAAAATATAATAAACATGAAAAAAGCTCAGTGCTCGCTCTGTGTTTTCAAAGAAGAACTGAAGATCTGTGCTATAGACACAGCCTAGATAGATATACATTATAAATTTTGTTGTTCTTTGAGAAGTTTAGTGATGACATTATAATACTAACCACCAGGAAACCTAAAAGCAGTGTGGAAGCAGGGACTGCATGACTACACTCTCTCCTTCCCTCTTTCTGGTACATAACATATCTGTGCAAACACGTATCCTTCCATGCACTTTTAAACTCCCCACAACAAATGAAAAAAATAAAAGAACATTTCAGTAAATGTCAACGATATTACTCCTAACTTTAATTCAGAAAATAATACACTCTGTGATGCTTTATAGTGCACCAGTGGGTTTGATCCTAACTTTAAATTAAAATTAAACATTTTCCCCCTTTTTATATCAACAGCACTCTGTTGGACATATAAATGCATACACACACACACACACACACACACACGCGCGCGCACGTATTTCAGCGAGTGTTTAAGTTTGTATAATATGTGATCGTTCAGGCAGTTAGAAATATCAGCACTGTTAAGGCTTCATGGTGGATTTACACTGAGTAGGCTTTCTCTGGTTACAATAATAGTAACTATTAAAGTCTGCAGAAAAGTCTGGCCCTTATTTTATATTTTTGACAACTGATGAGTAAGATTTCCTTTTAGATTTCCTGCATGCGTTTTCTGAGTTTAGGGTATGTATCTTAGGAGAGAGGAGAAAGTGACCCGGATTAGAGTTCATCTGGGATATTGAAAATGGTCGCAATAGAAATCTTCTTTGGTACTTTGTTGATGTACCTTTTGGAGAAAAATGATGGCCTCTGTCAGCTGATTCAGAGCTCTCATGCAAGAAAATGAGGTATTCTAGAAGATACAGGTAGGAATGGTAAACAAAGCTTTTTGACAATGGTCTGTCTTTTGCTTGGAATTGTTTTCAGCATTTACATGAAATTGAGGGCAGTTGTTTCATTCATCTGTTTTGGCAGCAAGCAGTTCAACTCTAAGTTTTATATATCTTGGTTCTTTCCTGCTCCCACTGAGTATATGCTAAATCTACATACAAACATATACTTAGGAGGATTTCCCTTTGTTCCCCTTGTATTTCAAAAATAGAGATCGAACTCCTTATAACTCTGTTATACCTTTGTCTTGCCTTTATCTTGAAAAGTTGATAGAATAATATGATTAAGCCTGACTCTCCTTGAATATAATGCAATCATTATGTATTCATCTTGTCTGCTACCATGCCAAATCATCTACAGCAGAATGTAGTCAGCATCTTAAAATAGATAAATTCCATTTTAAGCTTTTGCAGCTATGTTGAATATTGACAAAATTCTGGTCATGGCAGGTAACTCCTAATCACTTTCCAGTTCAAGACCTTTAGGTTTAATCAAAAGCAAAAGCACTATAATATGCCCTCTTGTTTCCATGGCAAAATATTTCTCAGTCCTTTTACTTTGTGATAGCTTTATAAAGCAAATGAACTGTAAGGAAATAAACAAATATATAAGAGTAAATATTTAACTTTAATGCTTTAATTATAAAACATTACTTTAAAATTATGAAGACCCTCAGGACATCGAAATAGGAAAAAAACTGTATTAATTATAATAATTCACAGTAGTAGTGGGTATACGTCAAGTTTTTAGTGGCAGCTATAATTCTATTTCTAGAATTGCAAAAGAAATTGAGACACTAAATAGAAAAATAATACTGATCTCTAACACATACAATTCATAGCTGTATCTGTTTTATGAATATTTTGATAGAGATTTAGAGGAGATGGGCCAGTTTTTAGCCACAGGCATGAATCCTGGTTTGTTTTGTTTGGTTTTTGGAATTTTTTTCCTGTGAGGAGATGAAAGCAATTTTAAATTATTCTCTGTATAAATTTAGAACACCATACAATTCTCTTTTCTACAGTGTGATTTGCTGAGCGTAGCCAAAGTGGAAAAAAAAAAAAAAAAAAGTGGGTTATAGCATATAATACAATAATGCAAAATGTGCATATTTTGATGTTGTCCATCCAATTACTGGGTTAATCTATCAGTACATAGCATGACATTTGTTGGGATAATACCCCAGTGCAGACTTCATGTAAAATAAGACAAAATTTTTCATACTGGCCTAATAGGGTTTATCGCATTCGGAAGTTCTACAGATGTATGAGCATAAGTGAAGTAAATGGCTAAACATACTAAATATAAAATGCTACAGTTATTATACCTGTCAGCAATTACTCTGGTACATTCATGTTTAAAAAGTCTTAGAAGGACAGTGCTGTTGTTGCACTCTTCTGCCTTTATAGTTAACATTCCTTGCCAAATTCTAGAAAGGTCTCGAAGGTTGAATATGTAGTGGAATTTAGATGGTGTAGGCAGCATCTTTGCCTAAAGAAAAATATTTTTAATATTAAAAATCAGTAACATTTAGAAGGAATAAAAAATAATATAAATTAAAAATTTATAATAACACACATAAAACATAAAAAATCACAGAAGTACTAATTTGCACGCATAATAATGTGGGGTAACTCTTTGTTAGAAGTCACCAAAGGTATATATTTTGTTTGAAAGCAGGATTTAGCACTAAATGTAGAACACCAACTCTTATAACACACAATTGTTTCATATGTTATTCTGGCTTTATAGATTAAAATTTACAATTTATAAAGAATTTAACTCCTTGTTCTTTAGCTATAGTTATTAAAGCTTTGGGTAACATGAATTCAATTCTAGGAATGAATGGACTGATTTCATTCATGTGTCATATACTGAAATCTGGTATTTCCCAGGTGTCATCTCCAAGATATCTTTCTTTTGTTTGCCTGGGTTTGGGGTGCATGTGTTTTTGTCTTATAGATATGTTCTTTGGGAATAGTTGCTCAAATTGCACTAACAGGCACCCTGTTCAGGCTGGTTGTGATAAAACTTTCCCTGTAATTTTTACCTTTGTCCGCTGCCACAATATCCTGCCTGTTGAGACCAATTTTTCCACCAGACCACATACTTCATCATTGAATTCTCTACAGGAATGAAAATATCCACAGGCAATAACACCTGAAAATATAAAATCCAATATAAACTAATTGCAGGTTGTAGGATGTGAAAAAGTAGGTTGTGAGCAAGACATGTAAGTACTTATTTAAAGCATTAACTGGTAAACATAATTTTATATTAAAGATTAAATGACTTTACTTTGTTGTCTATGGCTTTTCTGAACTGATATTGAAACAACAGTAGCAGTAAGTGATGACTTTTCACAATATACTGTATTAACAGAGCAAATAGAATTGAGAAAGTGAGCAACAGAGTGCATTTCAGACAGTGCAGAGGTAGAATGGTAACCTACAGAGTAATAACAGTGCTCATAGTCTTCCAGAAAATGCCATTACTTTCTTAACATTTGTTTGTCGAAAATTTAGAAAGGCAAGCATTGAAGTTAATTTCTCATCCGTAGGACTATTTTTGCTGTAATACAGCTTCAGTTTTTTTCACTGCAAATACTCTGAATTTGCATGATGAAAGTGAGAAAGACAGCATACTTTTATACATTTTAAGTCAATTATTGAAAAAAAAAAAAAGATACTAAAACAAGAGAAAGAAGTACCAAATATTTTGTCAATGGATGCGTTGGATGGCAATGTACAATTGAACACAGAAAACTGTCTTTTTAGACGCTGGGGAATATCATTACGGCCTCCTCCAGGATGTATCATTGCTGCTATTATTTGGACATCTACAATTGTAGTGAAGTCTCCAGGTTTATCCAAGCTGTACATTCCTCTCATTTCCATCATCTGACGGACAATTTCGTTTGTTATCTGTAAGTTTATGTAACTTGGACAAATTAGATATTCTCATGCAAGAAAAGAAGACAATACACCATGATAATTTAATTTCCTCTTGTAGCTTTGCCAGTAATCTATAGAGATATCTTCACTTTAGTCTCAAACTAGATTAAACTACCTTCATTATTCATATGGGAGATCTTGGTTTATGTGATTTTAAATTGCAAGAAAACTCTTTCATGCCTGTACTACCATATAATACCAAGAAAATGAAACTAAAAGCTAAGGCGATGAACTGGGGGAAGAATTGTTCTGTTCCTTAATTTGCTGCTGGACATTCAGCTACAAATGTTCAAAATACACTTTTCAGTTCAAAATTGAGTCTCCTCTAAAGCAAAACAACTAACTCTTTTCTGAAAAAGGAAGCTGTCTATTTTGATAAGGTTATTCACTCCACATTCCCCTCTACAGCTCCTGAGCTTGCTCCCATAGCAATGGCTCCAACAATATTCAGCAAGTTTCATGTATGTGCTCACATACCCCACCAAAACCAACATGATATGTAGCAGGGCACTAATTACAAACCATCATCCCATTAAAAATATTTCAACAGTGTCTTGGGGCCATAATGGAAGGCCTAGTGGAGGTCCTTCCCTAATGGAGGTCCTTGCTTTTCTTGAACACTGTCCGAGCCTGTGAGAGCTTTCCTCAAGCACAATGATCTGTGTTCCAGACTGTCAGATTGTGTTGACCAAGTAGCCAGCATTGTGGGTTATTCAAAGCTAGTTTCAATTTTTTTTTTAAAAGTTGATGTTCTCTCAAGTGAGAGCAAATGACGCAAACCAAAGAACTGATATATTGTTGGCATTTATATAGAAGGTCAGGTTCCACTTCAGAGACACTAAAACACACGCTTGGCCTCCATTCTACAACACCAGCTTTCTAAAGTGAGGAGGAGGAACTATTCAGTCCACAGACCCACTTAAATCCATATCTCCACCTAAGCACATGCCCAGGCCCATTCCATTCACAACCACATTGTTAACAAACCAGCTCACTGCTATGAGCAGCCTCAGCACAAACTGTGAGCTTCACAGAAGCCAGAGAGCTTGAACAGTCAGAAGTACAGAGGTACCAGGTTTCTCTTTTGTCATTGACTCTGAGCAAATTTTAAAAAGTCATGGTAAGCATATCTGGTCTTTATGTTAGACTAGACATTTCAGAAGACCTAATATCCTGGGCTGAAAGTACTTCAGACATACTATGGGAAGAAAGTGTGAGACACAGTTGCCTGATCTGTAAAAGCATATAGATATCACAACCGAATTGCAGATGGGCTTATCAAAAGCCAGTTTGTTACCTCTGAATTTTTCACAGCCTTTATTTCTTTCTCTGAGGTATCACACTTCCATTTTGCAGAAATTTTGTTTTACTCCCTCTTTCAAATTAGTGTTAATCTTGAAAGTAATATGCTACTTTAGTACACTGATGCTTTTTATTTAGTCTTACAAAAATGAGGAAGTGGGGATTACGTAAAATATGGCATTGTCTTACATGCCTCTTCAGCAAATCTAATTTGTTCTCTTTTCTTTTTTTTGTTGATGCACCATAATTAGAAGGTATTTTCAATAATTCACTGTTACTTAAAATATTTAGAAAGTTCACTGATTCCCGTGTGTGTGTGTATATATATATATATATATATAAAGCAAAATTTGAGAATAAGTTCTATATGTTAAAAAAGAGTTTACCTGATCTCCCCATTCATTGATAAATGGCATATTGATATCATCAATAAAAACAGTCATCTTTCTGCCTCCAGGAGGTCCATAAGTACTTCCAACACGTTTGTCCACATAACTCTCTATTGTTCTCTAAAAAAGTAAAGAAAACGCTCATTTTGCATCTAAAGCAACAATATTAAAAATGCATTGTTGAAAAGCGTGTTACTGCTTTCTGCTACAGCGCTAACACAATGCTTCCCTCCTTTTGTAAGCAGTTTCACCTTTAATTCTATGATTAAGGAACTCAATTACTAAGTAATCCAATTCCTGTTCTGCAACCCTCTGGCTAGCAGAGAAGTTTTTAAAAAGTTTTCTAACTTGGAAATCATTATTTCATTATAGACATTACCATTTCCCTAACTCATACCATTTTATATTTGCAATACAACAGCAGCTCCTATACAGGCAGCTGAGAGTCCTTTTACAATGATTTTCTAGATGTCTTGTAAGTGAAGTAATGCAGAATTTTAATATTTTGGTGGCAGGATGCAATAAACAAGTAAGACACTGATATATAATTGAAATGTTTCTTCAAAGTTCTGTTCTCTATAGCCTTTCTGAAGATACATAAACAATGACAGAAAAAACAGTTTCCAAGATATCAGCAGATGTTTTCCTTAAACAAGTAGGTTTTTTTCTAAAAGCACAAATGTCATCCTATATTAGTAATGTGGCATGTGCCGCCATAAAGATAGACGTATTAATAGCATTTTTAGGACAGAAAATGGATACAAGTTTTGTCCCATGTTTTTGTCCCATTTTTACAATACAATATAATTAGCTGAGTATTTTAAGATAAAGACATAGAAAATACGTGATTAGGGTGAAAAAGAGAAACTGCCAAGTGATTAGATAAGAAATAAAAAAATTTGTAGCACATCTAATGCATCCAAAAATCATTCAATCCTTCAAACATCCTCAGAATGATGACTCAAAATTAAAAACCAAACCAACAAACATTTTAAATGTAGCTCAACAGCTAGCTAGCTGCTAAGATGGAGTGTATCCTCTGAGGTCCTACAGGACTGTAGCAGAGACAAGACACACTAAGATCCTTTCACAAACACTCTGTACCAGAGATGAGGAAGCCTGGGGTTTGTTTCCAAGTCAGGAATGTTCCAGGGACACACTAATTAAAGGGCACTGAGACAGAGATACTGGCTGTCCAATAAATCTTTCACGCATGAAAGGATGGCTGTCTCATTCTGTCTCACATTTTGATACAAACCATGGCCAAAGATCTTATACATAGAATACCTGCTGAGAAAAACTCAGCAGACATTCTGTGAGTTTGGACTTTTTAAAAAAAACGGATGTTTAACCCGTTACTTTTCAGAATTTTTTTTAGTAAAATTTACATTAGCTTCTTAACAAATACGCTTGATTTTGGAATGGAGGTTGCAAGACCTATTCCACAAGCAGATTTTTCAATCAAGAAATATTTTAAAATCATTTCTTTATCCTACTGGAGGCTTGTCACCATGAATTCATTGCACTGAACTGGTGATGAAGCCAATTCAACTTACAGGATCACATCTTAGTAAATTAGTAGTAACTAATCATACCACAGTGGTATAAATGATCCTTTCTATCATTTAAAAAAAAAACCCTCTACAGTATTTCTTTCTATTTATATGGATTTTTACAAGCTACATTAGGAAAGAGAAATTTCTACAAAGTTGTTTAGCTAGAGGTTCTTAAAGATTGAATTTCTGATGCTGTAGTCACTCCTGAGCTAAGGAAAATAAAATGATCTCTAAGTTGAAATCTGCTTAGGAAAATTTAGTTATATACTACAGAATCGGGAAAAAAATAAAGTATGACCAAAAAATATAAAAACAAAAGGTCTTCAGCAAAAAATGGATTCTTAGAATTCCATAATGAAAAAGCACATTGCCATCATGAATATATGCATCTCTATATGAACAGTTCCGTTTTACTGTGGTCTGCAAAAATTATTTTTATAAAATTTTCTGAAAGGTTGGAGTGACTCAGATGAAAGAGATACTTTAGACTTTAAGCCTAAATCACTTATTATCAGAATTAAGTACACTTTATACAATTAGCAAGGCAATTATATGCAAGATTGCTTAAAAATCTATGCTTTTACCTGAAACATAAATGGTTCCGTGGCAGACGAAAAGTTTAAACATTTCGACAAATGCTCTTCTGGGTCATACCTCTTCAGATATCCCTTAACCATGACTGTCTTTGCAGTTCCCTGTTCTCCTATGAGCAAAACAGCCTGTAACAGATATTTAAATCACATAAGTAATACAAAGACTTATATGTGCACAGCAGACCTACTTTAGAGGAAGGAAAAATTTCTGTATCTACTTTTAAATGGTATATTTTTCATATAGGGTTTTCCTCTGTCTCCATATGCAGTGATACAGTATGTGTAAATAATGTATAAATAAGTAATCCTGTACTTACTTTCTTTTGTTTTGCAATTGTGTTTATCAAAAACTGAGTTCTGGTATTATCAACATTTGGAACCAGAATAGATGCATAGTCTGGGACATGATCTGTTGGATAAACATATTCCTGAACTCTTTTACTCCAGTGCTCCCAGTTACCTGAAAGGATAAAAAAAATCTCACCATATTTTGATTGTGTTCAATATTTCATTAGTACAATACTTTTAAAAAATATAGGTAAAATAGTACAAAATATAAAAGGGATAAAATTTCTCAAATCCAGCTAAAAGGCATGTAACAGAGGACATAGTTAGTTATGACCTCTAATTAGTCTACAGTCCTACTAAATACAGAAATATTTCTTAAATTTATATGTGTATCTAAATAAAAACACCAAAACAATGGTTAGCTAGAAACTAGTTCTCACATGGTGAAAAATTACAGAACATCAGAATATGGATTGCATATGTGTACATTAAGAAAATATTGCTGGCAAAAAATGTGAATTGGGATATGAGAGAAATCAATGTATTCAGGGGAGAATAAACTCTGACATAGCAATAAGGTTTTGTGACATTGGTTGTGTGGGCTAGTTCAACTTAAAAATTTGTTCTGGAAAATAGAGCACTATCCAAAACATGAATAACCACAATTTTCAAAATATCTCACCATTCTTATAGTTTTATAATCTGTAAGATTTATGACTGATTAATGAACATGAATAAATTAATAATTACTAAGTAGAATTAAAATCAGATTTTATTCTTTTAACAAAAACTACTAGCTGTGAGAAAATTAAAAAATTAAGTTTGACTAAATCAGTCTAAGCACAAATTATCTAAAAACTGTAGGCTGGTTAAGCTAATAGAAAAGAAACATGTATGAATGAAACTAAAACCAAAAGAAATAAGAAAATGAGCAACGAGCACTCTATCTCTTGTTTCTGACTTCTCACATCCACAGGAGTGCTGGTACTACACTGGTACCACAAAAACTCCACTCATATGACTGAATAATAAGGACTAAAGGAGCAACAGAGTTTTAAACCAACAGTATAAAAAAGAATCTTAGTGCTTTTTCTTACCATGCTCAGAAACATAAAACTCATACATTGTTTGATTGGTGCCACGGGGGATTTTTGGTAAGTCTAACTTGTTGTCATGAGCTCTAATGAAGGCTTCAAGTTTATCTCTGCTATCCAACTCCAGAAGGGCACCTAAACTCCACATTATTGCAAAGCTGAACAATTTTTGCAGATGAGCTGGTGAACCACCTTCCTTTGGTGAAATCAAGCCCTCCAGAAGATTAATAGACTGAAAATATTTTAAAACATGCCTTAATATTACTTTTTTCATATATTTGTATGCACATGCATTATTTATATGCATTAAAACTTTGAATCAATACAGATTACAAAAGAACAACATAAAATTCAGAACCACAAACCCAATAAAATTTATTTAAGATATCTATATAAAACTGGATCAAATTTTCAAAATTACTTCAGTAATTTGATCATCAACTGGGCTTTTAAATTATGGCTATATAATAAATATCATTTAAGAGCTACGGTAACAAAACAGCTTTTTAAGGGATTTTTGTAATATTCAGAACTCCAAGAGTAGGTGGAGCTTAGCCATTTTCAGCACCCGTCTGACGTATTTATCTCAATTATGGTCAATTAATGGATCTATCACATGAACTTCTATTTTGTGCTTTTTAAAAAAATAGATTAAAATATCAAATGTTATAATTGCTTCACTCTGTTTCTAAGGAACTAGAGTCCAGATTGCAGAAAACTATCACTTTATTATTCTGTGATGTTGCTCATGAAGTCAGATGTTTGACTGCCTTAGATAACATCATTCGTATTCCCTTTCTATACAAGGCAGTGTCCAGCACATTGTCTCAAAATACATTGTTTCTTTTTAGCAGTGAAACAGATTTTCAGTCAGCTCTCAGAATTAGTATTCTTTATGCTGTCTTGGATCTCACACTTGAAGTGGGAAGTAATGCAGTAACACATACTTTCAATGCAGCCTAAAGGACATAAATAGTTAGAATACTTTTGATTAATTTAAACTTTAGTTTTCAAAAAGGATCAATCAGTATCAATAATGCTTCATAATGTTAAAATAATGTAAGTCCTTTTCTTTAGAAGAAAATTTATCTAATTTTTTTTCCAGGACAGGCTGTGTTCCAGTTTATCTGAACAAAATCTTTTTGTTCCTTCAAATACAACCCTGAGATCAAAATTTCCAAAGATGTTCTGGGTCTTGGCAATATTCTGTGGCACGTTTTTGAAGGAAAAAAAAATAGAGAAAAATTAAACTGACATAAAAAGACACATATAAAAGGCAACAGCTTGGATGAAAACTTCAGCTTGCCCAGTGTCTCATTTGCAACAGTGACCAAAAGAGGAGAAGAGTGAAAACAAAGAAAAAAACTCTCTTGGCTTGTGGTGGTGCTGGGGGCAGTAGTTCCTGTTGGTATTCTCTTCACCCTGTGACTTTCTGAATGATACAAGCTTTTTGTTTTTAGTAATCCTCTATGGTTTTTTCCACCCTGAAAATATCAAGACTGGTCTTGAGCATTACATAAGCTTTTATTGTCTATAACAACCTTTAGCAAGATGTTCTACAGGTCTGCTATTCATGGCATTGAACAGTTTGTTTACTCCCTGTGTGAACCCCTTCATGCTTATCTTCACTGAATTTCATTTGCCATTTTATTACCTATTTATTTAGACTCATAAAGTCTGTCTACAGTTCTTCATGGTTAGCTGTTTTGTCCTTACTACCCTGAATAATCTACTATCATCAATGAACTTCTTCATCTAAAACTTTTCCAAATTGTTTATGAACATTTTGAACAGCACGGATCCCAGCAAAGGTGACTCAGGATCAGTGATAACCTCTGTCCTTCCTAAGAACTGGTAATCCAATCATACATTTCATATCTTCTAATAAGTTATTTATCTAGAAATTAATTTCTTATCTTCTCCTATGACTGTTTAGCTTCCATGTAATTCCCTGGTAAAGAACTATGTCAAACACCTTTGATCCTTCATTCAGACTATATCAATCAGATCTCCTTTAGCTACAAGTTTATTGATATCTCCAATAGGCTTGTAATGCAGAACAACTCTAAACAAAAAGATACTGTGGAATCTCCTAAGGAAACTTATATTTGTCTATCCAACGAGGTGGGCCAGAGGGTGGTAAACAGTTAGAAAGTCAGTGGAAATTACAAGGAGGAAAGCAAAGGTGTGGTCACTTGTTATATAAAACCATTATAAAGCTGTTACAAATGAATAGGCAGCTTAAACTGTGAATGCCAACAAATGCAAGATGTGCATGTTTGGGAGAACAGTCAAAGCTGAACTTTAGAACTCAAAGACAAGTCTGCTAGATGCAACAGGTTTGATTTGGTTGTCAGTTTTGAAAACGCCTGAACTAAACAAAAGCAGCATGTCCTGAATCCTACAATTAATAGAGACATAAGACCCAATAAATCAGGAGGCTGATAAGGTACAGGGTTTCTGCACATGGACCATTTATGGCAAAACTGGGATGCTGAGATTCTTTTCAAGTAGGGTAAAAGCTCTGGTCTCACTGACTCTTAGATAACCCCAACACGGAGACCCACTAAGACTTATCTACTCTGTCACACATGGGACAGAAATTTACTAGAAATTTTCATTCACAGGAAGAAATACTCAATACAGCTTAAATCAGGGAAATATTTCCTTGACTAAGCAGTATGAGTAGAGCACTGACTTTCTGACACTTCCTAAGAAACGCTAATCAAAAATAACATAGAAACTTTTAGTCACAGGAAAAGTCTTCCATGAAGACAAGCTCAATTCAGTCAGGTTTCACAGACAACAAAGGTAGAAGAAAAATAATATATCACTCAAAAATGTTGTACATAACATGTTAATCTATCATCATAAAGTGTTAAGTTACACAGTTTCTGCCTGTGGACTTCAATCTTATAGTCACCGTTCTATATCTATAATTCTATAGATGTCCATTTGATACTGCACAGTTAAGCTTTGCAGCATTTACTGTGGCTTTTAATTTGCAGCAAAATACTTCAGAATCTCAAAAATCTGAAGCTAACTAGTGAACACAAAAAAGATATTAAACTAGCCAATTTGCACACAATGTTAAATTGAAGTGTTATCTGAAATCTGATCTAGTCCAGCCTCTTATTCAAGGGCACTGCTGAAATTTTTATGAGTGTGTAAATACAAAACTGAGATTACATGGACAAATGGAAAGTCTGGAGACTTGGAATCTGCAGATGATAACATACTCATAGACAAATCAGCTGGACATGCAGTACAAGAATGATAGTCTCTCAAAATCTGCTACATACTTTTATTATTAATAAATCACTGATATAGTTTGGACTTCACTCAAGATAGAACTCCAAATGATATGAAGGGTGAGGCACAAATTACTACACTGACCTTGGAATTGCTGATGGACAGAATAACATCTATTACATCTGGAGATAAAAAGATAAATGGAATTCTTCTCTCCCTCTGCTGACACTACCAGTAGGATTACACTGATCCTTACCAGAGTTTTTTGGTATTAGAAGTACTGGAATGAGTCCACTAGCTTATTAAACATACACTTCTCAACATTTACTGAAGCTTGCAAATTCCTGTCATTCAAAGACTAGCCTAGGTTAGGGTTAGAAATTTTCTTCTGCACATCTCTAATAGTTCCTCTTATAATGCCTAAGAAACAAATATTGAGTTTGAGCTTTTCCTTGTCAGGAAACAATCTTTTCCAATTAAGTTTTATTGCTATCAGATGTTCTCTTTGCTATTTCTTCACACTTATGATTATCAATTCATACAAGTTCATACTGTATCTGTTTTACCTGCATAATGTAGTTACATTCCAGAAGCTCCATTTTTGGATTAAGGTTTAGTTTCATGTATGTATAGGCTGGCTCAAAGATTCTATCATACAAACTTTGCAAAACTTCAGCTTCTTGAGGGGAACGTTTTTTCAGCCATGCCTGAAAAAAACACAATACTGTCCTGTATAAAATGTATAGCAAGGGAAAATTAGAAACAGCCAGCAATGAGTATCTTACTTGCAATATTGGTTTCCAGCTGAGGACAGATGAACTGATGAAAACCATACCCATTCGAGAAACTGTTGCTGGAGAGGCATTCTCAATGTTGTGGACCTCAAATAACAGTTTACATGTAGGAGACATAGGAATTCGGTCTCCATTTGCTAGAGTGAGGGTCTTGTTGTCATCCAAAACTGAGTTTAAATTCTCAATCCAGATCGCATCTACAGGACCATCTAAAATCAGAAATATATTTTCACCTGGAAAAACGATGAAAAGAGAGTTCATAACACTGTGCTGAAATAGCAAGAACAGAAGTTTACAAAAGAAGGTCTATAACTTAAATGTTGTATAAAAATATATTTTATTTATTATAAATTTCTGCCATCTCCATGGATGCTCATTACTGAATAAATTGCATATTTAAGTAAGGAACTATATTTGAAACTACTAGTAGCAAGTAAGGGCACAAATATATCTTTATAATGTTGAATGTTTGCTACCTTGGCTGGCTGCCAGACAGAAACTGCCCTACTCTCTCCTTGTCCTCAACAGGACAAAAAGAGATAAGATGATAGTATTTGTAGATTGAGCTAAAGACAGATAGATCACCTGTCAGTTGTCATGGGCAAAACAGACTTGACTTGGCAAAAATTATTATATTGGAAATTAACATAGATTTGGATGATGAGAAACAAAGACAAACACCTAAAACATCTTTTCCCCACTCCCTTTTCTTTCTTTCTTTCTTTCTCCAGACTCAACACCTTTCTTTCCAGCATAATTTAACTCTTCCTCCTCCTGACCCACCCCTACTCCAGCAGCACAGGGAACATGGGGCATTTCGTATTTCGTCACTAAAATAAGGGTTATTTGGGCAACTAAACAAAAGGCATTGAATACTCACAGATCCCACCCAAGCTAATGAAAACTAAGATCATTCATCTGTTCTTAAAATCTAGTTGTTTTTCTTTTATTGTGAAATATAAACATAGATGAAAATACCTTTTTGCTATCAAATTTTAGAATTCTAGTTTCATTTGGAATATACAAAATTTACAGTTTCCAAGAGAAAACATATCCATTTCTAATATAGAAAATTCAATTGTTTGTTTTTTTTTTTAAATTAAACTCCTTCTAGGAAGGTTCTCTAGAAGAATTTCCTTTCTTAAAGTATTTTTATTTTTTCAGATACGAGTGAAACTCTGTGAAAAGGAATTTCAGTATTCCAATCATAAAGAACTGAAATATAAAAGTGGGCAATCAATGTATGAAAAACCATAGGAAAAACATTATTTTAAAGACAGTGCATTAGAACAGGTAAATATAAACTATAATTTATCAGCTTCCCAATGACACATCTGTGCGTTAGAACTAAAGTGGCAGAAAATGATCAATTTTTTAATGTAGATATACTCCTGAAAAAATAAATTTTTAAACAGTTGCTCTTTCCTAAGAAGTGAACTGTAACCTCATCTATGTTCTCTCTAGTTTCCCTCAACAGGGAACCTCCCCACATTTGCAAATTCAATATGCTTTTTTCAATGTATCATTTGAGATGTACTTTTATGATACCACACACAAAGTATTTATATACCCTTTTTGGCTTTCAGTGTTTTCCTCCACAGTGTAGAAAAGATTCCATCTGTCCAATCATTAGTTGCAGCATCTAGTTTTCCAAACATCTGAGGAGCAGTAATAGCTTTGGGGTTCATTCGCATTTCCCTGTGAGGCTGGCCACATTCTGTGAGTGCTCTCATTAATATAGTTATGACCATTGTTTTTCCAGATCCACTAGGTCCGAGTGTCATCAACCCATGACGTACTAGATTAGTTTCATACAACTATTAACAAAATCAAAATATTTCAATTAAAATATAAGAATAAAATAAATATATGCTTTAAAAGATTTTTTTCTTGCACTTAGTAGTGATGAAAAATGCACTAGACATACAAATTAACATGCTCAGAATTGAACTTAGCATGCATTTGCTGAATTTTATGGTTTGTAAAATAATACATAACATCCTAATCTTCTAAGCACCAAGCAAGTTTACTATAAACAGTTTACAGAACTAAATCTTACGTAAATATTTAAAAGCAAATGAAAACAGTTTTTCCAGATTTTGAAAAGGATTTGTTGTATTATTCAAAAGGAAAAATGAATAGTAGCAAAATATTAATGCAACAGAATTGTGGTTAATCATAATAATGCTAAAATACCTGAGTATATGAAATAGACATAGGGACTGCACTTTCTCTAGGACTGTATATAACTTTAGTTTCAGAAGAGTTCTGTATTGAATTTTCTGTTTGTCTTTTAATATTAGCATTAGGCTTGCTATGGAAGTATCAGAGTCTGCCTATACAAGTATGTCCTGTTGAAGGAACTGAAAGGCACAAAACAGTGGTAGTCGTCCTGGATGCCAAAACCTGGTAAGATAAAGCATATATAGTTCTTCCTCTGAAAGCCAAATAAAGGCTTTTATCAGTCCAGGAGGAAGATCCACAGGCACCACAGTGAGTCATTTGCATAGGTCTCACACACACAACCTTCAGTTTTTGCCATATTGGATATGCAGGTTCTTCAGTGAGATAAAGGTTTAATTACTAAACTGAACTGTTGTTCTGACTCCTGTTTGTGAAAAATGTTTCAAAAAAACAAGGTTTTACCTGAACAAGCTTAAGATTCCATGGTGGATGGTTAACCAACCCTGCCTCTTCAACCTGATGAGCTACTGCAGTCTGAAGCTCAGCATAGGTACTGCTGTCTAACTGTATCCCCGGAAAGAGATCATTGATAAGACTGAGAAACAAAGGCTCATCTTCATCTATCTGAAACAAAAAAACATATTAAGTGATTAAAGCACGGTTATCCAAAGAATGTTTTTGAACTGAAATTAGTCTCTGTTTTAAAAGAATAAGCAGTAAGAATATATTTTCTAAAAGCAGATGCTTACAGACAGCCAACAGGACAGCTTGCTACAAAAATAGCACTTTGAAAATGTCATCCACATGTCGTGCAAAAAATACATTCAAAATTGAAAGAAATTTCCCACTGAATAGACACTGGAATCTACTTATAAAATTGATCTGTAAAACACTTGCAGCATATACTGGAAAGAACATCCTATCTGTAAAGAAATCTTCAAAAGTCTGATTTCATGGATACTCATTATTCAATTTACTTATGGTAGTCAATCTGAACACAAGTCAGTATATAAAAAGTCATATGCATGGGTAAGCTACTATTAATCTATTTGAACCTTTGCACACTGTTTATAAGTCTAATAAACTCTCATTGCTGTTTAATGATAATATGAATATTATCATGTTTCTATTTCTAAAGAACAGGATGCCTGAAATTTTTCTAATCTTACAAAAAATCCATGAGATATCTGTAGGCTTACCTTTACATTGTGCTAAGATATTAAATTAGATTCTTACCAGCTTAGAAAGATTCATATCTCTTAGCCCTCTCATAACAATACTTAATTCAGTGTCATTTGGCCTGGCCCTCTTTTGAGTTCCAAGAGTCCTCAGTACGGAAAGGATATTCCTCAGACCAAAGTCATAGTGGACCTAGAGAGTGGTAGAAGGCTTATGCATCAGTAACAAATTTTCTAGCTTTATTTCATCCGTGTATCAAGCCTTGCTTGCATATTGTATAGTATTGTCCTGCCTGGAAAAGGTCGCTAAAATAAGAGTTGTTGCTGTTGTTTGGCAATTATTCTATTCAAACAAATGAAGGATAACATGGTTGTTTTCAGGAAGGGGGGTGTGTGTGTTACAAGGTTTTTCTCTTCTAATTAAAATTCAATTGATCTCACCATCTGTAATGCCATATACCAATTATCTCGTAGCTCTGTATAGCAGAGTTCTGTTCTAAACAACTAATAGTTCCATTCTAGACTGTGTCTTTCCAACTGAGGCAGCTTAAAGCACAAACTTCATATCAAGGCAGTGCTATTGGGACATGAGCAACTTAAATCAAACTTTAGACATTTCTCTTGTAGTTTCCAGTTTCCAATTCCCATCTCCTTACTGTGGCCCTAGATAATTCTTACTTGCCTGCCATGTTTAGGCAGAGAACCTCATGCACTTGCAACTAACCACAAGGTATCATTTTTAACAAATGTGTCTGTGACTATATATTAATGAATTAGTATGGCTATTTCTTTAAAAATTGTATAGAGATATTTTTTGAATTACTTTTATGCTACATCAATATTTTGTAAAAAAGCATAAAAGTGATGTTTCAAAAACAATCTGTAAAACCCAAAACAAGACGTTTTATTGTGTATATATGAAGACAAAGAGGAAAGGAATGCATGACAATACCTGCTTAGTGAGCTGCTCCTCACAAAGTTTATAAAGAACAAAGAATTTCTTAGACAAGACCACATTATCAATAAATCCGTAACTTGCAAGTTTAACTCTTATAATTATCTGAAATACAATTTTTTGTAGAAATTCCATTAGTTTCACCTGAAGACAAATCATCAAAGTAAAACACATTTTTCCTTTCAGTTTAGTGAGGATTTTTACCTGTCTGTCTGGAACCATCATTGCAACAGTTCTAAACTGAATTTTGAGATTTTCTGGTAGCTCTTGACGCCCAGCATATCCAGGATTCTATATAAGAAAACATACTGCATCATTATTTACAATAGCCAAAATAACATTGCTTTTATTGTTCAATAACAGTAAATGCATGTATAACTACATAGATCAATTCAGAGTTAGAACTCTTGCCTACCAATTATTAAAATTCTAATCTTCCATAAAGTCATCTTGGATTGCCATCTGCCTTGGCATTAAGAAACCTACACTTGAAAATTTCCTGCCTGTGAGATTACAGAATTAGTGTTATAAAGCCTCAAAAATCCAATGGCAACAAGAAAGCAGACTCTGAAAATTAATATTTTCTATCTGGGAGTTTGAAGAATTTTTACATATCCAAGTAAAGTACCCATTAGTCAAGACATATGTCTCTGTAAGAATGTCTTTCTTGTATCTCCTGCTTTAAGAGAATGTTCTTTCTCCCTCAGTATCTTTCTCATTAATGCTATTAAAACATTTCAAGGTAAAGTAGTATTAGTGTTTCAGTCCCCTCAGTGAGCACAGAGAATTTTGGAAGTTTAGTCTGCATAATGAATTACAATACAGCAGTGAAGGGACATAATTATGAACCTTTTTAATTATATTAAAGTAAAAATGAAGGCATGCTGTTCATGAAAAATCAGTTTATTTATGTGTTGAATACTTTAATTCTATAGTGACAGCATCTCTTAATTAATAAAACTTGTTATTTTCACCTTGCCATTTAACCTCTATATAATATAATTTGTCAGTTCTTTGTAATTATTACAACATTTTACCATAGTTAGGAAAATTCCAAACTCTGGATTTAAATCTACACAGTCTCCATCAGCAAAAATGAACTTCTTTTTCTTTTCTTTTCTTGCTGTTAAAATAATATAGATTTGCTGTGCTGCTACTGACAAGACAGGCAATTCAATTCTGTTGAATTCATCAAAACATCCCCAAGATCCAGACTGGGCAAGACCTAAAACAGGGACAGAAGAAAATATTTTCTGTTGTTCTTCATGCATATTTGAGATATCTGATCTAAATTACTTTTCCTGCAAATAATTAAACAACTTTAGTTTTATTTATTGCCCTGTGGTCAAGGCCTATCTTCCTCCAATACACTTGACTATTTCCATATCAGTCTGAATTAATATTAGTTGATTTATACACAAGGCTTAAAAGTGAATCAAAGTCTCAAGAAAACATACTTTGATATTTTGGGGAATTTGGTATATATTTTGTCCAGATTTTTCTGTGAATGTAGTCTTTTATTGTAGAGCACCATTCAATTATTTGGAAAAACCTGTACTGTTAGTCTAAAAAATTAAAAATGAATGAATTAGAGCTACAAAAGATTCACCCTAAATGTCACAACATGAACAAAATCACCTTTTAATTTTTATTATTTTCATTTGGGTCTTCCACCTTTCACAGTGCTTTAAAATTACTTTTTAGTTGCTGCTTACAAATCAGAAAGGTTAAAATTAAAAATTTAATTTCTTTTTTGTACTATCTAGACATTTAAATAAAACTGAAGCTCAAAAGACAGAAAAAGTTAAGCTTGGAGCATGTGTCTCTATGCTTAAGCATTACCATTTTAAGTTCCCACTAAACTATAACTTTCTCATGTAATGATACAGGACATTAACAAGATTCAAAGTATGGATATGTCTATGAAAGTGAGAGAGCAAAACAGAGAGAGAAAATTAAATGGAAAGAGAAATCTAGCAGCACTATATTAATAACTAAAATATTTTCATAAAGAATTCTTTTCACTGTTGCCTAAATTAAGTTTGGAAAAGTAACATTTATTTAGTAGCAACTAAGAGAATTGTTCTTCCTTTCACATTTTATGAGAAAATTTCTACCAGCATCTTTTCCAAATGATATTAAACTGCCAGTAAGCCATGGTTTTCTTTCAAGTATACAGAAAGACACCTATTTAAAAGTGAATAATCTACGCAAGCCATTCAGGGTATACTAGTGTTATGCAGTTAAGCTAAATCACTTTTAAGGGATTCTGCCACACAAATATTTTCTAAAATTTTAATAGCTTGACTTTCAAATGGGCAATATGTTCATAAACCCACAGCTTTAGCAACTTTTATGCCCCTTGCTTCTCAATATATGGAATACCTTAACTTTGAAAAATGAGATGACAGAAATCTCATGAAGTTCAAGTCTCCCTTATCTAGAACAGAACAACTCCATGATCTGTTGAGCCTGAAGACAAAGCTAAGGGAAAAGCCTATTGCTGTTGTAACTCACTAATAGGAGGCAGGAGGCACTGAGAAAAGAGCCAGGCTCTTCTCAGGGGTGCACTGAAAGGAGACAATGGACACATTTCAATGTGGCAAATTCCAAGTCAGTGGAAGTATTAAAAGTGGTAATATAGTCAAAACACTTGAACAGATGTGTTGCAGCATGTGCATCCCTGGAGATAGTCAAAACACAACATGAATAAGGTACGGAGCAACATGTTCTAATGGCATATGGTAAAAGACCTGTGGAGTCCCTTCTATCCTATGTGAAGATATCTTACCTTTGAAAATCCTACCCAAACCTCTGAAGTCCATTTGATCAGAGCAGTTAAAGACTACGACGTATTTTCCCAGAGCCTTTCCCATGTCTTTTGTCGTTTCTGTTTTACCAGTTCCAGCTGGTCCTGCTGGAGCACCTCCCATATTCATTCCCAAAGCCTGTGCTAAAGTTATATAGCACCTACAAATGTCAATTGATATTGATTTATTAAATTATATGAAAGATATACGTGCATATATATATATATCAATTGAGTTATGCAATAGGTTCTACAGGTCCTGTGTTGAAATGCTACTTCTTTGTAAAGCAGTTCCGATTATTTTAGTGAGTGCAAGAAGTTCACAGAGGTTAAAGGCACAAAATAAAGTATTTAAACATTGCTTATAAAAGAAAAAAATCCCCAAACAAACAACAACAACAAAAATAAAATAAAATAAAAAAATCAATGCTTATCCAATAAAGGAATTTGTCATTAACTCTTTTAACAGCTATAAAGAGCAGATTCTACTGTTGAGTTCTGCCATGTCTTCAGATTCTGCAGCATCTTAACCTGTACACATTTCATTATGTTGCCTTTGCCTAAATCCTGAAGTGTGATAGAGTAAGGTCATATGCCCCCTTCCCCAGTTATGGGTAAGAATATTTACAATTCTAGGAAAAAACCTCAACTTTACCTTTTTTCTTTCTTTCTTTTTTTTTTTTTTTTAAGCCTCACAAAGTCTAGAGTACTGTTTTACTTATATCTGAGCCTCAGTTATGATTTTCATTCATGGCAAGGTATGGAAGAGTAATGTTAAAGGAATTAAATAAAAAAGTTCCTATACAAATGATGAGGTATCTTCAGTGTCAGATCAGTATACTCTGGACACATTTCTAACTCAAGTTTTTCTGGGTTTAATCCATAATTGAATAGAGTTTAATAACTAACTAGCTCCTGCAGTTTAGTTTGAATGATTGTAATTTATTATGCCCAACTTGCACTGCAGGAACTTTCATGTTTTCTATACAATAAGAAACTTGGAAGTGACACAAAGGTTTTACCTCTACAGTTCTACTGGGATCAGTTTTGGGGTAGAGTTTAACAACTTTACATCAAAAATTCTCATTTGCTGAGGGCAGTACAGTTCACTGCAGAAATCTACTGAACTTTCCATATTGTCACAAGAGTAGTCCTACTTCTTCTGGAGAAATAAAGGTGTTCAAAAAGTCATAGAAACACAGACAGCACATAGGTAGCAAAGGAAATGACTAGTTTGAAGGTTATTTTTAGTTATGGAGGGAATCTTTTAGCAAGTGAAGTATCTTTTGCCTCTTTTCCTCCTTTGGTCAAAAGTGACATCTCAAGAAAGGATTGAATGGAAAAGAATTTTGACAAGAAAGGAAGCAAAGAAATTCTGAAGAGGAAAAAAAAATATAGTTCTCATTGTTAAGCCACATTTGAAACAAATTTGCCATTTGCTTGCCTAGCTACAGAAGAACAGAATGTGAGTACATACAGCTGGGACTTCTTCCTAGACTTTCAAAGAAAGTAGCCACAGAATCTTTATAGAATGTCTTATCGCAAAATTTGAAATATTTGACCTAATCTTTTCTTCAGTATACTGATAAACTACATATGGCTATATAACCTTAAAACAATTAATTGCTGTTACTAATAGTTCTTTTTAAGACTGGGCAATGATAAAGGAATTAGTAAGTGTACAAATCAGTGAGACTATTTTACCTTTTCTAGAAGATTATATTAAGCAAATGTATGAGAGTATTTTCATGAATGACCTAGCCCACACAGGACTCAACTCAGAATGCACTTCTTTAAAGATAAATGCTAAATAAACGCTACAGATATTAAAAGTATCTATACTTTATCTATAGTTGTTTTTCTAACCTGTCTGTAAGAGGTGTTATAACCAGACGATCAGTGCAACCCAGAAATTCATTTTGGTAAATAAAATTAACATCTGTAATTGATACAATGACGTGATCTGATTCCTCCTTATAGTAGAATCTAGACTGCTTTAACCACTCAAAATCAGTTGGTGTTTTGATGTTCATTTTTACCTTAAAAGAAAGGAAATGCATATATTACAACCAAGTATCTACATTTATTGTCTTTGACAACTGTGATAAATTGCTTATTTGTACGTGAATAACAAGTGATCACTCAGGTTAAAGTTCCTGTGTAAGTAAACTTAAATACAACAAGCATCACAAAGTATGTTCAGATGTATGCCAAGCTGATATTAAAAAATGTCCTGATTGCTTAACCTGATCATCCCAACATCTGTGTTAATCAAATAAATCTTAAATTTCTTTGGCAGCGCAGTCCACCTGCTGAGTGAGAAATGCAAATAGCATACTTCTAAATCCACCAAACACATTGCAACAAAGGGCATGATGAAGGAAGTGTGTGAGTGAGGCGTGGAAGGCAAATGCTGTATAATCTAATAAGCCTGTGCCATCTGCAGTAAAAATACGTGAGAGGTGTAGAGCTGAGGGATGCCATTCTTCAACGAATAAAGGAATGGTAACAATTTAGCACAGTCTCAAAAGTTCAAGTATAGGATTGCAACTATTTGCTGGTTTTAGTAGTGATTTTTGTTTATTTGCCTCCTATGTAGTTTCCTTAGGAAAGTGCAGCCCCGTGTCAAGTATTGAGATTCTGTAACAAGCCAAATTAACTCTTACAACAACTGTTACAGGCACAGCATCCTCAGCAGTCTCAACTTTTTAAATTATGCAACCATTTTTCAAAGGAAGAAAAACTAAAAGGGTCTATCAAAACAATCTCTAGTAAGAAGTGGAAAATTTAAATATTCAAGGTGTAAACATTTGGTGAGAATATTTAGTTTACAGAACCAATTAATGCTATTCTAGCTTAAGCAAAATTGTACCACTTTGATTACGGTGAGATTATGGGCATCTTTTCTTATAAACACATGGATACACATGTAACTGTAGCTACCACATATAAGAAAGAGTATTATGACAGAAAATGCATTTAATTGTCAGAAATCAAAATCTATACTTTACCAAATCATCAAAAATGTCACGCTGATGCACATGAATGGTAATAAGTGTTTCAAATTTCACTCTGTCAAACTTGGAAAGATCATGTGTGGTCTGGCCAATCAACGTATTCAGAATATCCAGAAATTTGGCATTGGTTACATCCATGATTTTTTTGTCCTCCCTAGCATTCCGTAGAGCTTCTTCTGCATCACGCGTCCACAATATTTGAATTCCCAGTAATCCAACCTAAAAATATAATATGTGAAAAACATACGAAATGATCACTTGTTGAACTCTAGCCTTGTTAAACAAGCCTAAGGTGGGAACAATAAATTGTGGTGTAGACAGTCACAAAATATCACTATATCCAGCATGAATCCATTTCACCAGGGTACCGTGCCTGAATTCATTGGCTCTGCTGTGCAAACTCCAAAAGTTTGTGTAGCAGGAGATATCTCACCATTGTAAAACCATCAGGCTATCATAAGTAAAGTCTAAAACAAATTTACTTTAGAATGAATGGTCAAACAAAACCAAAAAATAAATATTTGGATGTGACTTTTTCGTGCTCCCTATATCAGAAGCTTCTGAGACAGGAAAAAGGTGGTTTGAAGAAAACATTTCATATTTTTCAGTATTTTGCCCTATTTCTTCTTTCTCCTTTGACACAGCTTTTCCTTCTCTGTAAAAATTTCTTGGCCAAACCCTTTAAACACAAACAATTTTTTGAACATAAGAATATTTGGGTTAGCAAGACATGTGAAACAAGATCTTTGAAGATGGCAATAAAGCCACTTCAAAATGTCTGACAAGCCAGATAGTCCCGGCTTGAAGTAGCAGAATTTTTCAAATTTATAATGGTGAGACAATATATAATAAATACAGCTTTAAGATAATTCTCTTAGATACTTAAATGTATTGGGGTTTTTTTATTTTTTTCTTTTAGTTAGCAACATACTGGCTGGTTTTAATATTTGCAGAATTTTTGTTAAAAAATTACACCCAGCACTGTACCAATTAGCAAATTACAGATTCAGAATTTGTACAGGATGGGAAACAATTCATTACTTGTTAACAAAGTTCATGAATTATCAGTAGGATGGACTTTTCTAGGCAAACTAGAATCCTTCAACATAGGCTTCTATCAAGACTGCATTATCATAGGGACAAATGCAAGAACTAAGAGGTAAATCTTGTAAATTGCGAGACAAAAGCTCATAATCAAAGCTCTTGTCATCTTAAATTATGAGAGAGAAATCAATGTGCACATGAAATTTTATTTTCTGCTGAAAGGAGTTCAATATCCATCACAGAAAATACAAGCTCTACTTTATATTCTCTGGGAAAATAAAAAAAAAGTAATTTTAAAGTAGATTACAAGAAAAATATTATGATATAAACAAGATACCAAAACTGAAGTCATTCAGGATTGCCTTCTACTGAGTAGATCCTTCCCCTTGTTTCCCCTATGAAAACTTCCTCACCCAGGCAATTCCACAGGCTCTTTACTTTCCACCTCTCCCCATACACAACCCAGAATGCACACACATATCCACCCCTTGTATTCTTACCTGGGCTGGGAATTGATTAAGGAAACTCAGCAGCTGACATCCTGGGTCACTGACTTGGTAATATGCTGCCCTAATTATGCCATGCAATGACTTCTGCTGCACTTGCAATAAAATCTTCAACCAAAGTTCCACTGGTCCTTTTGCAACCACTGGAGTGTCCAACTGACAAATTAATGAAAGTAAAAGGTATAAAATAGAACACAGTTACCAACCTGTTGTTCCAGAACATGAGTTACTACATAGGTATTAAATTTTGATTTACAACAGCTACAGATTTTACTTCAGTTAACATACAAGAAATATGTTTAATGAAGACATATTTGAGTTTTGTTGACAATCCTTGAAATATTTATTTGTAACTAACAATATTTCAATTTACTCTGCCTTACATGATAAATAATAAAATTATTAGTCTATTAACATTTCTACAAAAAAAAAACACATCAGATAATTACTGGAACTTTCTCTCCTTCTCTTGATATGACTGCCAGTATGCGATCATAATCCTTTGAGTGAAATTCTACCTCATTTATGTTGTCCGATATGGAAGTCAGATGTGGCTGAAAGGATAATTCAGGAATCATTCAATGTAAATGTTTAACATTAGCAAACAGAAAGAAAAGCTCTAGTAACATTATCCTGCAAAGGTTCATTTGAACCTACAGACCAATTTCTGGCCATTTATAGGTAATAATTACAGAAATGATTGTGTAGAATTTTATCTCCATCTACTGTGTTTTCACAGTTTCCAGAGGTGATCTAGAAGAAATCAACTGGCTTATCTCAATGAACCCTCAGTAACAATCCAAACTAGCTGGATGAGTTTTGCAACATGCAAAGCAGGGAAATTTCACAGGATGGTTTCTGTTCTGTTCAGTTGTGAACGGAACCACCTGCAAATCACTTGATGGGACCACATTCCAGTGTTTTGAATTCTGAACGTTTTTATTAAATTACAGGATCCCTTTCACACTTCATTAAAGATCAATGAGGAAGAATTGAAATTTTTTTTCTCAAGCAAAGTTTATAAGGAGAAAATGTTTACATTTTAATTTATTAAACATTTCTCCATATTCTAATTTTTTGTGTTACAAGGAGAAAAACAATCACTAAGGTTGTACCTGAATTGTATGAGAATCACTTGCTTGTCCAAGAATTTCAACAAGTGCAGGATCAGAAATAAAAAAGAATCTTGGAAACAGTAGCCTTTTCTTCTCCAAATACCTTTAAAATTGAACAAGATTTTTATTAAACTATTTCATGTCATCATTTTTTTATGTATAAGGGTATAAGTAAGACTGAAATACAATTAATATTTCATATAAATTATTTCAATATAATAATGCATTAAAAAAATAAACAATTCACTTAAAATCACTTACCCCGTAAGTGATTTCTGACATGATTCCAACTGTTCATGTAAATGAGGGAGCATCTGCTCCATAGTGTCATCTCCAACACAGCAGGCTACTACATTTGGGTTTTCGTGAGCTCGTTGCATTATTTTTACCCATGATTTATCAATATTCTGAAAACGCTTTGCTTCCTATATATAGCAAAAAATATAAGTACTTTCACATCATAATCTGTTGGAAATTATTACACAGACAGCTTTTAATACACATTAATAGGCAAGCATTGTAAGCTTACCTGGGGTAACTCTTTCGCAATATCTCCTGCTACAAAAACAGCTTCAAGATAAATCCAGAGGTTCTGCACAACAAGCCATTCTTCAATTATGTGTGCAGAATTGCTTAGTTTATAAACCCAGCTCTGAATTTGCTTTTTAAATGCTGCATTGTACCTAAAAAAGGATGAGAAGAAATTATTTCATTTTAAATAAAGCTAATATAAAATAAATACTTGCAATGGTGAAAAAAAAACAAAACAGAACAAACTAACACATTTTTTACTTAGAACAAGAACAACCTCATGGAAAGGTTTTACTAGCTTAATTACATTCAAATATATTGAGACAAAAGTTTGCTACTTATACATAGAAGTCTTCCACATGAGGATATTTTTCATTAGGCATTGTAACCTTTTTTTCCAATAAAAAATATTTCATTAAAATTTATTGCTAATTTGTCTTATTAATAGTACTGTTGCTATCTCAGTGTGTTTCTGAAAATACCATACACAATTCCAAATACCTATTGGACAGCAAAGAGTCAAGAATCATTAAACTGTCCTCCATCAATATCATAATTTCTGCTGATTCAATTCCCTTTAACAGTAACTCTCCTCTTGCTTTGAACGGTGAAAAGCTCAGAACTTGGTTTCCCCATGTCTCAGCTACTTGAGATAGTTTGGCTTCTATATCCTTTTCCTTCATAGCAGATATGCATATATCCTGAAAAGAAAGAGCCATATTTTGGACTTTCCATTCTTCTGAAATTAAATCTTTCCTAATACTGCACATCTGGTAATAGCATATTAAAAAATGCAGAGATCACACTATGAATTTTTCCTCATGCAAAGTACTTGTATGGATAACTGAAAAATGCACACTGGGAAATGGGTAGATATATTATTTCTGTGGCTTCACATTTTGCTATTTCTGTGTAAGAAGATTTCTGAATCATAATTTCTACAAGGATTAGGGACTGTAGTGATGTAGACTCGTCACCAGATGAGCTCTATCTCTTACCATGTTTCAGTTTATAGAATCACAGAATCTGAGAACAGCTTAATTTGGAAAGGTCATTAAGTCCAACATTCTACTCAAATCAGAGTTTAATTCAAAATTAAGCAGATCACCTTGGAATGCTTCCATATAAATCAAGTATGGAGATATATATAGCTTTTGCTCTCATATTTACCATATGAAACAAGCAAACTCCACTCAGTTTTCTCAAGTTAAGCAGGGGGTTCTTTTGATTTGTGTGGTTCAAAAGAAGCCATACAAATCTAGAAAATTCTCAATATTAAATATTATGAAGGTTTTCTCTAAAAATTATGAACTATCTACAAAACTTTAAAGCAACTACAGAGTTAAGAAATTAAGTGGCCATGATCATTCAATATTTTCTTTGAGGATTTTTACCTGTTTAAAAAGAGCTAAGAAAATACTAAAAAATAATGGCAACAAGAATTTGAAGATATTTTCTAAAAGTGTCCAAAGATTCCAGCTGCTACCTCTTTCTTCATATACATAAAAACTTCTAAATAAAATATAAATTGGTTTAAACTAACAGGGTCTGAATAAGAGTCAAGGACTTTAATGAAGTAAAAAATACTTTAAAATAAGGTAATCATTTTATAAGTAGTCGTACTATATTTGTTGGCAATATAAAATGAACAAGGAGGGAAGAAATGTATGCACCTACCTCAATATCTTCTTTATATGTAAGAATTGGTGCTTCCATGATGTTTCGAAGGCAAAAGGTTTCAGATTCTACATCAAATTCATGTCCTGTTGTTTCAGCAATACGTTCCCAGTGTCTTTGCTTCATTGCTTTGTCGGACATCATTTCCAGCAAAGAGCAACACTCAATAAAATCCTCAATTTTTTTCTTGAGATCTGAAAACGCTTGCCAGTGGTGGAGGCCTTTAGGTAGCCTACGGCACCTGCAGTTAAATAAGATTGATACAGTAGTAAATGTCTCTTCTGTCAAAATAGGAATTGTTTAAACAGCTGTTTAAACAAGGAGATAGGAAGTAGATTGTACTGAGGTCAACATTTTCTATGCAAAAGTCCTGTTTGTGGCAGTTACCCTTCCTTTTTAGGAAAAACTGATGCAAATGCCCTACTAACAAATCATAATATTTTACAGTCTCAACCACTGATATGTTCTTTGCAAATAAAAAAAGAATAAATTGTAGTTTCCATTAAAACATAATTTATCTGCTCCATATCATCAGAAACTCTTTATTGGCAAAGAAAAAACAAAGCAAAATTAGTTAAACTTCACATATGAAATCCTTGTATAAATACAATATTTACTCCAGTTTAAATATCAGTAATATGCATGGCACTTATTAACATACCACTTTGGAGAGAGACATGAAAATGATATAGATATCACCAACTTCACCTCCATTTTTGGTTAGTCATCCAGACACTATTCACTAATGCAAATTATATACTTCTAATGTGGAGAAACCCAGCAGAACAGTTAAATGAACACCCGCTTCTTTGACCATACTTTTACAGAGCCTACACACTGAGAGCTAAGCAGCTGACCTACCACAGGAATGCCCTATTGTAAAGGATAAAGTATATCCCTAGCAGGAAAAATAATCAAGCCTTGGATTTACGTAATTTATCACTTATTTCTCTACCTCCCACTGATATAATTTCGTATTTTCAGTACTCAGGTACAATACAGCAGTCAGTCTGTATTTTAGAGCTATGTCAGTGCTGGGTTGCCAACATGTTTGTGTTGGTTAGTTCCACCAGTTGTAATCAAACTGGATGTTTAACACCTGCCTGACTTTCTCTGAGAGGGGAAGTATCTTGTGTTTGTTGTTCCTGTATTCAAAACTTAAAAACAATGTGCTAATCATCCTCATTGAAGAATTTACCTTTTACAAACAAAATTTCAGCAGTCCTGACCTCTTAGTTGGTTTAGTTGAGGAGATCGATGTTTCAAATCATTGTATGCCCTTCAATTATCAAAACTACATGTAAAGAGTGCATAACTAAAAGTATGGGTTTATGTCACTCTTTCTTGAATAATCTTACTGGTTTATGATAAACCTTATTGATGGAAACTTTGCATTTAAACATATCAAATGGTTTTACTGAACTCACCAAAGCGTTAATTCATTTTACATCTGTTACTATTCATATTATAGACATACCTGTTTTGAAAATCTGAAAGTTCAGTAGTAATTTTTTCAATATCTACCTCTGTCCAAAGTATGTCATAATAACCATTGATAGTGCTTATTACGGTATCATACAGTCCATACAATTTCTGAAGCAAGGTTAACTCCTTCCTGGGAAAAAAGAAGCAATTATGACAATAATTTCAATCAGCTCTGGATATCTCACAATACTTAAATACTTGATATATGAACTATTATTATAAAAATTAAAGATAGATGAATCAGAGTATGTCTCTTAATGTGGAAAAGAATGCTTAAAAAAATCCACAAAAAAGAGCAAATGGTTGGTGCCAAGGACCTAATATCCACACCAAACATATTTGAAGGAAGTTTTGCTTTCATCTACTTCTCTGAAACTTCCATTCATCCAAGAGGAACCCAGGTCATATATCCTGAGCTGGCTCTGCAGTACCAAGCAGACCATGGCAAGTGGGAACAAGTAGTCAATTTACTTTAGAAGCACTCTCTGAATCTGAACTAAAAGTCTGATTTTAAAACTGCCAGAAAAGGTCAGATCCTCATCTGGTGTGAATCATCATCAAACCTTTTAAATACGCAAACATTTCAGAATCTGATCTGCCTTTCTACAGCTGCTCAAAAATTCAGATTTTCATAAAAACTGTAGTTAAAATCTTCATATATGATGGTAGAGACTTTTCCTTGCATCTTCTTCACTTTCGACATTATTTATATTTACTCATCTATTTATGTATGTATTGCTACTTATACCTCTATTTCTAGAACAGGGCATATGGCTATTTCGTATAGTATTTATACACAGTAAAATGATCTGGTATGGTTCTGTAGCAATAATAATAAATAAAATTATTGGCAAATTCACTAGATCTGTAAAGTTTTCATTCATCTATCTATCTAGCTAGCTATTTATGTTATTTAAGGCAATGGAAAACTTGCATATTGTAATATTTCCCCCTTTAGTATAAGCCTAAGAGTCTCTAACATTCTTAATAAACACTTAAGACAGCTTTATTTCCACAGTTACCTGACTTTATGCAAAACGTCATACTCTGTAACAGGCAATCCAAACAAACGTTCACCAGACGAGTACGTGATAAACTTTCTCCACAGCTCATCAAAGTGAGACTGCTCAAATTATATTTCATACAGACAGAATGAAAATACAAGGTCATAAGCTTTAATTTAAACTTATAATGAATCATTAAACAGTTCTAAACTTGTCTTAATTCTATTAGAAGTATATGTAAATATCTGAAAATATTTTTGATCTAAAATTTTGAACAGTTTTCATGTAACATAATACTCAAAACCACATAGTGAATTCAAAAAGTGAAGGTTTACATAAGAAGCAATCATTCAAAGAAGCATCTTATAAAAATGAGATGTGAAATGAACTCAACATAATTGAGAAAAAGAAGAAAAGAGAATGATATTTGTATTAAATGGTAAAATATATAGCCTGAAGAAGAGCACCAGAATGCCAAAAAATTATTTTCACGATTAGCATCCATAAGTGCAAAGCACTCTGTTGGCAAAATAAGAAATACAGCAAATTTAACCAAAATCGTTCAATTTTCAGTATATGTTAGATACATTAGAATGTTTAAGCACCTTCTGTCAGTTACTCAGCACATTTCTCAAACTTAGAACTTACTTTTTACAATCCATACGATATGTAAGACTGACAAAAGTACTATTCAAGTTACTATAACTTGCAGAAAAAAGAAGGATTAAAAATAGATCAAAACTCATGGACTCATGAATTAAGGTTCATAACAAATATTTCTCAAGTTGAAAGACAATTATCTAATGGAAAATGTGATCTTTAGAGGATTAAAATGTTGGATCATGACTGTTTTGTAACCTGCCTTATTTTCAGTAATTATCACAGTGTCGTAATTTACTCTTCCATTTTCTAATGCTTTTATTATTTCAAGTTGATAATTTCTGCTTACAAAATGTGAAAAGTGAAGAAAGGCTACAGATCAATCAATCAATCAATCAATCCTTCCACATTAAGAAAAGCATTGTATGAGAGAAACTAAAGTATAGTTAACATGCTATTACACAGAATATCCAAATTATAATCTGATACACTCGTTATGATAAGCAGTAGCATATCTAATTTTAATTATGTGGAAATCCAACAGTTTACTTTCTTACCTGAAACATCTGTAGCCTCTTACTGGCTTCCTGAGGTGCAATACTTGGAACCATAGGCCCTTCCTTTCAAATAAGCAGTTAAAAAAAATTGAATATTAATTCACAGTGACTGAAGACCCCTGACTATTTATAGGTCATCACAACATACATATTTTTTGTTAGTCAAATTCCAGTCACATTGTTTCCTGGTAATGCAATACTCACAATGGTAAATCTAAGAAAAGATAACTTTCATGCAATTGAAAATTCTTTACCTTAATTAAACTCAATAGGACTAGACTGTGACTTTCCATATTTTGTTATTTTGCTGAAAATAAAATACCCAGGCTGTGTCTTGAGACTGTCCTTTTTAATGTTGATATGTGAGCAAAGATGCCTCAACACATGCTAAAATTTCTAAATTAATTTGTAATTTAGAATTAGGATTTTATGTAAAGTTGTACCACCACGACTTCTCTTTCTTTACCGAGTTGCGTGCACTGCTATTTCTTCGTACTGAAAAGTTTGACCTGCAGTGATGACTGCTCAGCAACCAGAGCATCAAACATCAATAGCCGAGCAGAATAAAATTCTGGCACCCAACTGCTGCAAACCAAAAATACTGAAAAACTAAGTACAAGTCTTCCATGCAACTACAAAATTCATTTACCGTTTCATATGATGTTTCAAAGTGTGATACATCCTCTTGAAAAACTGCAACTGATTCCAGCAACTCACTCTTAAATTTGGGCTGAACTTGAACCAACTCATCTTGAACTTGGGTCTGACATAGAAGAGATTAAAATAAAAGTTATTTCTGTAAAAATCAGGGACAGATATTTGAGTTATATATAAACGAAAACTAAATAAAACTTATCAAATTTTTGAACAAAAATTGATTATTTGAAGCTAAATACATTTTTCCTTTTATGGTGTTATACATTCAAATTTTGAGAGTAAATGTGAAGAGAAAAAAAAAACAAGGAAAAAAAACAACAAAGGCATAAAAAAATCTCCACTTCATTTTTAAGGGAATGTGTTTCATTACAAGGGCATGATAAAACAAAAAGATCCTTATTCTCCTTTTTTCCTTCCTCCAAAGAAAACATCAAACCTCAAAGTGTTAGAGCCATCTCCCTCATGGATGTTTCTGCTTTCTCTTTAACAACTTTCTTATTCTTTGTTCAGAAGCTTGAGAGAAAGAACCAGGAGCTGCATGCAAATGTACAACATACTCTTCTTGCAGATTTTAAATATACATCTAAAAGCTACAATAATATTTAAAGATATCTATAAAAAACATTAGAAAATTAACATACTAATAGAAAGTATAGACACTAGTGCACAACTGAGACCAAAACTGAGAAGTCAGAGAAGTGACAATTGGTCTCACACTCTCATTTATAATCTGAAAAAAGACATGAAGACGAATGGAAAATAACCTAATTTTATTTACTTACAGCTGTTTTCTGTAATTTCTTAAAATGCTTTCTCATTGTATCAATGCTATCTGATTCCTCTTTTGTAACCTCCATTTTATATGTACTTAAAATGCCATAGGCTTCCTAGATGAAAAAAAACAAACCAACAAAACAAACACCTTAGGAATGATGCATTGTAAGTTCATTTGCAGGAAACAGATGAAATTTGTAAAAAACATTTCAAAGGAAATCAGTTAATGTATTTTAGGCTGTTTTATTTTTTCAATAATGTTGATGAATGAACTATGGAATGACAGCAAAAAATGTT
This sequence comes from Margarornis squamiger, assembly GCA_035222235.1. Classification (NCBI taxonomy): domain Eukaryota; kingdom Metazoa; phylum Chordata; class Aves; order Passeriformes; family Furnariidae; genus Margarornis; species Margarornis squamiger. The sequence goes on along the minus strand of JAWWTY010000106.1, from coordinate 40,080,734 downwards.
TCTTCAATGATGTCTTGGATGGAATGCCAGGAAAACACATACAAACCAAAAATAAATTTAATATTAGAAAATATAAGCCTTTATCCTCTCAATGTTTTTTTTATTCCACTTATTCAAACTTCACCTGAATGTAGATTTTAATGAATTTTTCCTAACTCTGAGTAATTGTGCACACTGAGTTACACCTTTATAAGTGTTTTTGCCATATCATCTATAAAATCTTTGTTGCCAAGTTTGCCAAACTGTCAGATATGTGCGTATATATCTGTAATGGAATGAACCTTTTGAATTGCTTCTTCTATTTGCAATTTGTTTGCATGTCTTCTGCTTTATTATCCTCCTCTTAGACACATTGCATTATTTAAAAAGAAGTTCATTTCCACTTTTTATTCAACTTTTCCTGGACTCCCTGCAGTATGTGTAGGTCTGTCTTGTATTGGGAAACCCAGCACTGGACACAGCACTCCAGATAAGTCTCATAGCCCAAAGTAAAGGGAATCACGTCCCTCAGTCTCTTGGCAACACAACTTGTAATGCAGTCCAGAAGACCCTCAAGCACCTTTGTTGCAAGGGCACTTTTATGGCTGATGTTCAACTCGGTGTACACCAAGGAACTCAGTTCTTTTACTGCAAACCTAATTTCTACCCAGGCTGCATTGGTGTCTCGGGTTATTCTTCTCCTGGACAAGGTGAGAAAAATATCTGAGTTACTTGTTGACATGGCTAACCCTACTGACATTAATGGGACTCATTACTTAATATAGGAAGAGAGTAAATGTTTGAAAGATATATAGAATGTAAATGGTTTGGGAAAGAATGTTACCCTAAATATTGATCTCAAAGTGGCAGAAGCACAATAACAATAACAACAACAACAACAATAATAATAAACAAAAATGTGAATTACCTCGTAATTTTTAATACCTTTTATTTATTTATTTTAAAAGTTTGCATAATTCTCTACACATGTAAAAGCTCTCAAGTACACAGTGCTAAACTCAGTTCCTCTTGCTTGCTTTATTTAACATCTATGCATTGATTATCATATCCTGAAGACAGCCAGACTAAGAAATAATATTTAGTAGATTTAAATACTACTTTAAATGCTTAAATTATTGGTCAGGTTCTTCTTTTACTTGTTTAACCTCTACATCTTTTGGATCACAAAACTGATTGTTTTATAACAAACCACCACATAAATTGCTAAGACAAAATCCACTTTTGTGGGTTTCCAGTAATCACTGAAAGTTCTTTTTAGTATCATGTTAATAGAATAATCTTCAAGAAAGAAAATGTTACTATGCAGCAACAAAATTTCTTCTCCAAAAGGTGGATGAAAATGTAGAACTGATGTGTTCTATTAAGCTGACTGTTTCAAAACCTGCTAATAAATACCAAATACGTACAAAATTAATCAGCTTCTTTTAGCTTGTTTCTTATAGAGAAAACTAAAAGAATGCGTCAAGATTTTGACAGCATACAATCACATGTGGCACCATGAATTTTCTCTGGCTATATTTCAAGGGCTTAGATGATCAATGTTTGTTTACAGACACAGAAAAGTAAGAGGATTAAGGCTAATGGAAAAGCACAGAGCAAAAGGGAGAATATTGCTCCTTTGTCTTGTGCTCTCATCTTCTTATTTCTATATGTTGCCATCTAGATTTCACTTATATTATAATTTGAGACAATTTTTTCTGTTTTGTATTAATACATTATCTAGCAAATTATCTAATACTGATTCATAATAATAAAAATAAAAAATTCCCTTTTTTTCCCTTCTTCAGCCTAGTTTCTTCTAGACAGTAAAGTCATTGTTAGAGTTCTCAGATAATCTTATCTTGTGACACCTACTCTATATTATTATTATTAATAATAATAATAATATTTATTCCATGAAAAAATTATAAGTCATCTTACTTCAATAGGTCCCAGAGAAAAATCCATTTCTATTTTATTTTCTTGTATGGTAGATAAAGCTTCCATTGCTAATCTGACATCATCTAAGTCACGCAGAGGTCGGGACAGTTTCTTTGTGTATTCTCTCATGAACGACATCATGTCTAGCAATTTCGTTTTATATTGCTCATTTACATAATGACAGAGAAGCATCTTCCAGGCCTTGGCTTCAAGTGCTAAAGCAGTCTTCAGTGGTCCTGATTTTTAAAAAAAAAAAAAAAGCAATCTATATCTTATTTTTTTTTTCTGTTAAAAAAGCCTACATTATCACATATGGTTCTTTAACAGCAATTAGAAAAAAGCAGACAAGCAATCCAATTACAGCATTTTTAAAGTTTCAAACCAATTCTAAGTATAATGAAATATACGTCTGTTGTGTTGCTGTATATTATGGTAGCTGTAAAAAATGTTGGTAAGCTTACCTAATAGAACACACAGAGAAGATGAATAAAGAACAAGATGCCTACTTATTAATGTGGATTTTCAGAGAATACTTTTGATATATATTAACCAAATGTATAAAGATTTAAATGATTTATATTCATTGCGGAGATGGCATCTTGGGACTTCAATATTGAGATTTGGAATAGTTCACAGCTAAAACTGGAAGGTGACACTTCATGTCATATGCAGTTAATGTATAAACACAAGCACTGAAGAGACCGAAGAGTCAATCACTGGCACTCTATCAGAATAAATCAGGCTTTTAATAGGCAGCATTTTGTACTACAGTAAAAGAAAGCAAAGGATACTAACAGCTTGTAAATTTTCTGCTCACAAAACAAATTTTACAGCAGATACAGATTCTTCTTTAATAGTGTGGCCATTAACATTAAAGAGATGATTCCTGAAGGCCAGAAATAATTCAAGAAAAGTACTGTACCCTGCCAGAAGTTAGAACCTGCACCAAGACCCTGTAAAGAACTCTAGTCTTCAAAAATAAGCAGCTTCTGCTTCTCTGATGTTCATGGAAGACAAATTTTACAGATTATTTCTTAATCTAATCAAACAGATCCGTCAGAAGAAGGTTGCTCATTAGAAATGCTGCCAACGCTGGTATTTGGAAAGGGACACATTTTCTGTTTGTCCCTAGACACCAACCAGGGAGTTGGTCCAGAGAAGACATCTTAGCTTTGCAATAACTTGCAAGGTGAGAGGCATAAGTGCCATTGGAATGCTTAGCACAAACGGCTGTGACACAAATGCCATAGCACAAACAGCTTAGTTCAGAATATGATGTTCTGAGAGCTAGAGATACTAAACATGGGAATGGCTAAGCAACCATATCTCCTGCTGAAATAAAAACTAGAAGTGAAAAAGACACCAATATAGTTATGTGCTAGTCTTTTACCAATACCAAAGAAGATGCTTCATGCTTCCAATGTTCTTAATAAGCCCTGGCTGACCTGGTGCCAGAGAGAAGTGCCAGGGATTATCAAATTAGTGCCAATACACATTGATTAACATTTTGGCAAGCCTCCATAGTAATGGTACAGCCATGACAGAAGTTACTGTCCACATTTACACTCCAAAGAAAAGGCAAGGGGAAGGGAGGGTTTTTTCAAGTCAGATAGTCTCTTCAGTAATTTCTATTAATATTGAAACATATATATATATGTATTCATATTTACAAGAATAAACCAAATAACATGACTATTTTACTCATTAACTTACAGTACATACTAAGACAAGAATATGTCATACCTGTGTGCAATTCAATTGGACCAAGAAGAATAATGGGTTTTAAACTTGTCATCTCTTGCTCAAATACATCATAGTGAAGTATTTCCTCTTTAATTTCTGAGAGATTGGGAGAGCTAGCAAAAAATTCCTGTGGGTAGTTTAAAATGTCAGTCAACAAATGTCCTTTCCCATATTTCTGGTAAAACATGTTGCAACTGTTATTCAGTAATTAGTGAACATGTATACCAATATTATACTTGTTTTTAGCCTTCTGTAGCCTTCCTAACATAATGAAATGCAGATTTACCAATTTCCCTGTCAGTAACTCTCAAGCTTGTTGGGAAATTCCAATCAAATTTAACAGAGAAACAGATATCCAGACACATGAATTGACTTAAAATTTTAATTAGACTAACAGCAAATTTTCAGCTCTGCATATAAAGTTGTTGTTTTTAGACCACATAAACTGCACAATTTGCACTGTGACAGCCAAAAGATAGCAATGCCCCCATATTAAACAAAATGACGTGAGATATATATATAGTGTAGTCTATTAAAAAGAAAAGAACAGAAAACTCAATTAAGTCAAGGTTAAATAAAAGCTATATAGAAGACAACTTTCTTCTCCTGGAATCTAATTTTTTCTTGCTGTAGTAGATGTAAAATTTTTCAGTTACACTTAATGATTCATCATAACACTTCAAACAACCAAAAATTGCATAGAGGATTCTTTCTGGAATAGAGAATGCAGAAATCACCTCTTAAAATAACTACAGGAAGTATGGTGAAAAAAATATTTATAAACTCAAAGTAAATGTTTTCCATAGAGAAAAGTCCACACCTATCAGTACTGATGCTGTGGGAATTTCTATGGTTTGTAGTATAGAATCACAGAATGATTTGGGTGTGAATCATCTTTCAACTTCCTTGCCATGGGCAGGGACATCTTCCGCTAGACCAGGTTGGTCAAAGCCCCATCTAATGCAGCGTTGAACACTTCTAAGGATGGGGAATCCACAACTCCTCTGGACAATCTGTTCCAGAGCCTCACTCCCCTCTCAGTTTAAAGGCATTCCCACTTGTCCTATCACTCCATGTCCTTCTAGAAAGTCCCTCTCCATCTCTCTTGTCATCCCCTTTAGGTACTGGAAGGTACTATAAGGTCTCCCTGGAGCCTTCTCTTCTGCAGGTTGCTCTCTCAGGCTGTCTTCATAGGAGAGGTCCTCCACCTTCCCTGATCAACCTACTGGCCTCCTCTGGACATCTCCAGCAGGTCCTTCTTTTGTTGGTGGCCTCAGATCCAGACGCAGTACTCCAGGTAGGGTCTCAAAAGAGCAGAGTAGAGGGGCAGAATCATCTCCTTCAACCTGCTATTCATGCTGCTTTTCATGCAGCCCAGGATACTGTTGGCTTTCTGGGCAGCAAGCATACAATGCTGGATCATTTTGAGCTTCTCATCAACCAACACCCCCAAGTCCTTCTCCCCAGGGCTGCCCTTGATCCACTCTTTACCCAACCTGCATAATTGTGCTAGGGATTACCCAAACCCATGTACAGGACCTTACACTTGGCCTTGTTGAACTTCAAACAGGCTCACCTTTCAAGCTGACACCATCCCTCTGGATGACATCCCTTTCCTCCAGTGTGTAAACTGCACCACACAGCTTGGTGTCATCAGAGAACTCGCTGAGGGTGCACTCTATCCCACTGTCCATGTTGCCAACAAAGATGTTAAACAGTGCTGGTCCCAACACTGAACCTTCAGGAACTTCACTTGTCACTGGTGACTGCTTGCATATTGAGCCATTGACCATACCTCTTTTGAGTGCCATCATTTGGCCAATTCATTACCCACAGAGTGGTCCATCTATCACAACTGTGCCTCCAATTTAGAGACAAGGATGTCATGTGGGATAGTGTGAAATCCTTTGCACAAGTCCAGGTAGGTGGCATCAGTAGCTCTTCCGTTATCCACCAAAGCTGTAACTCCATCATAGAAGGCCACCAAATTTGTCAGGCATGATTTGCCCTTAGTGAAACCATGTTGGCTGTCACAAATCACCTCCATATTTTTCATGTGGCTTAGCACAGTTTCCAGGAGGATCTGCTCCATGAACTTGCAGGGCAGAGAGGTGAGACTGACTGCCTTATTATGTTTCTCCTTTTGCAGTCCGTGGGAACTTCACCAGACTGCCATGACTTCTCAAATATGATGGATAGTGGCCTATCTACTTTCTGGCCCAGTTGCCTCAGGACCCATGGATGAACCCTGTCAGGTCCCATGGACCTATACACCTTAGATGCTTAAGAATTCCCTGCAGTGGGCAGTTCACTTCATTCACCCAGTCCCTCCCTGCTTTCACCTTCTTCAGCTGGGCAATATGGCTGGAGCACTTGCCACTGAAGATGAATTCAGTGTTTCAGCTTTCTCCATGTCCCAGGTAACATCTCATGTTCCTTTTGGAGAGAGCCCACACTTTCTCTAGTCTACCTTTTGTGCCTGCAACACCTATAGAAGCTTTACTTACTGCTCTTGATGTCCCTGGTCAGATCTAACACTATCAGGACTTTAGTCTTTCAAACCTGAACACTGGCTGCTTGGACAACTTATCTATATTCCTCCCAGGCTACCTGTTCTGGCTTCTGGCTTCCACCCTCTGTGGGCTTCCTTTTTATGTCTGAGTTTTAGTCTGGGAGGTCCTTGTTCATCCATGCAGACCTCCTGGCATTTTTGCCTGACTTCCTCTTCATCAGGATGCATTGCTCCTGAGCTTGGAAGAGATGAGCCTCGAGTATTATTAACTGGCCTTCTTGGGCCTCTCTTCAGTCCAGGTCTTTATCCCATGGTACTCTACCAAGCAGATCCCTAGAAAGGTCAAAGTCTACTCTCCTGGGTACTGGGCTTCCTGTGCACCCTCCTCACTGTCCTAAAGATATTGAATTCCACCACTTCATGGTCTCTCCAGCCAAGGTTGTCCATGAGCTTCACATTCTTCACCAGCTCCTCCTTGTTGGTGAGAACAAGGTCCAGGATGGCACCTCTCCTCACTGACTCCTTAATTACTTGGAGAAAGATGTGTCATCAATGCGTTCCAGGGACCTCCTGGATTGCTCATGCCCAGGTGTGTTGTCCCGCCAACAGATATGAGGGTGATTCAAGTCCCCCATGAGGACCAGGGCTTGTGAATGTGATGCTGCTCCTGTCTGTTCACAGAAGGTCTCATCTGCTTGGACTTCCTGGTCAGGCAGCCTGTAGCAGACCCCCATTATAATGTCACTTATCCTTGCTCTCCTTTTAATCCTGACCTGGTCTTCCCTGCCTGACCTTCCTTAAAGAGCCTGTGTCACTCCATTCCAATACTCCACCCACAGAAGCCATCCCACCACACTTCCATGACACTAGCAGCCCTGCAGGTGTGTGCATGTCTCTAACTCCTCTTGTTTATTCCACATGCTACCTGTGTTTGCGTAAAGGCATACCTCATGTCAAACTGGGGTAGTTTCTTCTGGCCTAAAATCCAGAGTTACACAAACAAAAATTACAGCAATTACCAGTTTTTTAGTATCTAAAATGGCATAGAAGCAGGAAAAGGCAAACCACAACACAAATATTAGGTAGCATGTTCTTACTTCTCTTTACAAGATATAGTACCATTCCTACTGAAAGATAGAATAAGAATTTCAGTGGTTAATGTAATTTTTACATCTTTTTTTCCCTTGATTTTTTCATCAATGTTTTCCGATTTCAGAATAAAAGATTAATGAAGAACAATCCTGTAGGTGATCATCATGAAACTCACCTGAATTTTGGCCTCTTTATCTTCTGTCCAGAGGACCTTATATTTCTCAAAGTACTGCAGAACTTCACTAGCTCCTTCTTTCATAGGATTCACAGAAGAAGAGAGGACCACAATTAATTTAGTAATAGCTTCATGTTCTGCAACACTCGCATAATAATTCTTTAGCTTTCTGATAAGTGCATCTTCAGTTCCTTCTGTAAAATAAAATTATATACAAATCAATGAACTGTTAACAGTCCGACTAGAATTCTCTTCTAAACCTATGCATACCAAGTTAAGTAATGATGCTCTTCGGTAAGGCTGAATATCCTTCTTCAAACATCTGTCTGACTGCTTAATGTGAAAATACCAGCTGCTAGACAGGTGAGGCTCTATACAGCTAGAGCAAATTCAGTCCAAAAGGAAGGTTTCCAATAGGAAAGAAGATAGTCTTCTTCAGTTAAAAATTTCATTTTCTTTATTGCAATTTAACTTTAACTGGAATTTCAAAGGCCTCATAAATATTCCAAATTATTTCATAATTATTTTTCATTCTTACCATTTTTAAATTGTATATACCTCCTAAAGCAGTGTAATCCTCTTGAACTCTTTGATGAATTCCTGAGAAAATCAGGGTCAATATAGAAACTGATAGCCTTGAGATCTAATGTGTTGCTTCTGTTTTCACAATGCCTGAGCATTTTGAAGCAGATTTCAGAGAATAGAGAATTAAATCCACTCTTCTTACCATATACATTGTTTAATGAGGGGGATTTGAGGCAACTCAAAGTTCTCTTTTACTCTGAAAACCTTTTCTGGGGTCTACTCAATGGAAGGAGCCTCTGATTGATCCATCCTTACCAGTGTACTCCATAAATCTCATTGCCCAAACTTTAACATATTGTTATTATTATTGTAACATATGTGCAGTTAAAGGCCATGAAAAGGGTTATTTGCTTATGTTATATTTTGACACAGCAGAGGAAAAGACTGTGACTGTCAGATGAGGATTGTTTCCTGCCACCCTGCTTGAAGCCCACTAAAAGAGGTTAAAAACATATGGGACACACCAGAAGAAAGATAAAGTTCCAGCTCTGGACTGTCAAAAAGAAAAACTTTCCTAGATGTTACAGACTTTCCAAAGGAATCACAACAAAAGCACAGCTATATTGCAGATCACTGGCTCAGCCAAACAGCAAAGAGCACTTGATGATAAAAATATATTTAGGCTTTTATGGATGCTTGCAAAGCATATGGAGAGACTTAGAGAGATTGTAGAAGCAATATTAAGGAATAAAGTATTTCACTAAAATGGATACAGGTCTATCTCCAGTCTAACTGTTGACATGAAAACACATTTGAGGTGCTTTATAATCCAGTCTGGGAATACATACAGAAATTAAAATCTTTACAGAAATCTACTGATTAAACTAGCTCTTATTCTACCTCCATATTTCAAGGACAGCTAGTATAAAATAATTGTTTATGGTTTCAGCTATATCATTATGACTACATTCCACCGTAAGTAGGTAAAAAGATTGATCAAATTAAATAGGAGGTTCAGACATAGTAATTTTTCAAAGACTTTTTTGCTTATTGTTTCTGAGTTCTATCTCTTATGTAAGCCTGAGAAGCTTTTTCTGAAAAATACAGCTAGTTAAATCAAAATAAACCACTCCCCACCCAAAAAAAAAAAAATCCACAATTGGCTGCTTTGAAGAAAAAATAGCATATTCACAAATATTTATATATGGTGTTCTTATTAAAATTAAAAGTTGAAATAAGTTTAAAAAAAAAGAGACCACTTACTTTCCCCTTTTTTAGACCTTTTTCCTGGCAATCTAGAAGATACTTGCTGTGTGCCTGGTTCTGCTTTTAAAATAGATTTTTGCAAATGTCTCTGTCCCCACTGAGCAACTCCACGACTTACTTCCAGTATTAACTGAATCAGGCGATTGATGGCTTGCTGTATATCGTCTAAACTGGGAACAATTACCTATTTAAAACAGTTGAAATATTGTTAAAATAAATGAAATTGATTGGTATTTTCAAGACCTCAGTTCTACTCCACTCACAGGAAATTGCAGAGCTTAGCCATGAAGAAAAGCTGGAAAATATAACTTTAACAAGTTATCTGGCTCAGAATTGCCTCTAAAGAGATGAAGCATATGTATGGAGCTACTATCTATACATATAGTCATACTGTGCATAAAATGACTATCAAGTATATAAGCAGATAGATTTATTGGCTTTTTTGCAATTATTTTTTTAATTTCTACAAAATTTCAAGCAGCATTTATATAATGACTTTTATATAATGTGCAGGAATACATTACTAGCCTTGTTTTCTTCTAGAATAATAAAGAATTAAAAATTGCATGCTAAGGTACAATCACCACCTCCCATCCCTTTTGGGCCTCACTGTGATCTCAGAAATGCTTAGACTTTGGCCTTGAAGAGCAACACCTGGGCTAAGCTCCTCTAAACCTTGTCAGGAGGCTCCTGTCTTTTAACAAACAGCCTTGGAAACTTATTTTTCTTGCCTTAATAACAACCTAAGTGGAACAATATTTTGGTTATTGAACTTTCAGGGAAAGTTATCAACATAAATTGTGACCAGGATGGAAAACTACCATGACTAAAGCCAACTCTCTTGCAACCCTATAAACAGGGGTTCTGAGACCCTTTGAGCTCTCCTGGACCACAGCGGGCTGTGATCACCAATCAGTTGGACACTTCTCAGAGCTGGTGAACTCTTCACACTAGTTGTACTTGAAGGACCATGGCCAAACACTGATGACAGAACCTGGGGTGATATCCCCACTTACTGAGGCTCAACCCTTTGCCCGTTGAGAAGATGCAAAGGCATCTGACCTAAGTACCTCCCTGAACTCAAAGGGAATTTTTCACAGGTATGTGTCTTGTACATACTCCTTTAGGTCTGTGTGAGGGTGAGTGTGAATATGCTATAGCAAATGTACTATATTGCTCTCTGAGATTCTTAAGTACATTACATTCCCAAGTAAGCTAGGCCTATAAGTGAGTTACTATTTGGCTCATAGTAAATTCTATAGAATCTTCTGTCTAATTGTTTAAATTAGGTTATCAGTTCAGTGCTGATAAGTTTAAGTGCTGTTGAACCTTTAGGCCTAGATTGTCAAGTCTAGGACTAAGTTTGGCAAGGGGGTCCACTCTGAACCTTGTGACTCAATGGGAGGCTCCCTCTGATTCCTTTTAATCCTTATCCTTTCCCATCTTTAACCCTTTTCCTGTCCCCAATCTCCATGTTGATCATTTTAAGTTGATTTAAAATTTAGATTGATTTGCTTTAGAATTTAGTCTGATTTTTCTCTGTGTGCTTTAACCAACTAGTAAGTACTAGAGTGAATCTTGCCAATGAACTTTCTCATGCTTTCACTTTTATATTGAACCTGGTTTTGCTCGTACCTCTGTTGGTGATTCTTTGAATAATGTAAAACATTCATTCACAGCATGCACATATATTCACAGCATGCATAATTTAATGCAAACAAAAATCACCTGGATCAAAGGGTCCAAGGTCCTAATTGAATAAATACTGAATGTTTCATTTCTCACAAAGGTAGCATTGCCTCAAAAACTTTTGCAAGAGAGCAGGGTTTAGTAAATTAATGGAAATCCATGCAGTAGCTCTAAAGTTTTCAATTCGTATGTTCAGCAAATATTTTGTAACATAATTCTGAGAGCAATCAAATACCCAAGTCAGAAGAGGAAGGGAACTCTTGTTCAGCTAGCAGAGTACATGATAAAGAGAACAGGGAGGAAAAGAATTAATCCTCATCTGAGCTAAGAACAACTAGCAAACAGAATAGAGCCAAAACACAGGCTCTGGCCTGCCATGATCCACACTGCATAAATGCTAGTAGGCTCCCATACCACAGCTTGGGGTGGTGCAAAAAAGCACTTTCCAAGAAAAACAGCAGGAACAATTTGATGAATAAAATGTAGCAGGGGCTGTTCCTAACACACAGTGTGAATGCAAAGTCCTGGTTTCAGGAAGAAAAGCATTTACTGCTGTGGATATACAGCATGTCATGTCAGCTCACACTGAGGCCAAAGAACAGACCAGCCTGTTTTATTCGGTAGCACATGAACAGCCAAAAGTCCTGAACACAGAACTTTTTGAACTGTATCATCATCAATAATGCTGATTGAGGCTTTGTCCTGTCCTTGTTTGAAAACAATTCTATGTAGGTTAAGGTGGAGTAAAGGCACACATCACTTTCTCCAAAATACAGAGTAGGATAAAGAAGTTACCTAAGAGTGATCCAGGAAAGAAAAGAAAAACAGCATTTCTTGTTAAACTTCAGAAGAATGATCACATTTGTGATATGACCAATCCTCAAATATAGTCCTTAGAAAAACATCTTAAAGCTTTCAAGTCATCATTTTAAAATGATGGAATCATCCATAAAAGTTTTCAGAACTGGGATATAAACTGCTTAGAAGTGACTCTGATGACCTCTAAATCACTTTCACAGACTGAGGAGTTGCATATATAAAAGCAAGGCTCTCAAAAAATTGTATTATCATTAGCAAAGTGGTACTTTACACAGCACTACTGCCCTGGATCAGCCAAGCTTTTGGGGACTGGAAAGAAAGACAGATGAACGATACTTCCTTTGCAGTGGGTAGAGCTTGGGGCTTTATGCTTTGACAAATATCAACAGGGTAAACATTCTACACTTGGACAGAACTTACATATCATGTGTACACACAAACGCACACAAGGTGTGAATGTACAACAGAATGCCAGCATGAACACCAGTTCAATGTCAAAAAGATATCAGCTGAGAACAGAATCTTCCCTTCATTATAGTTTCATTAATATAAAACTTTTAATCTTTATAATCCTTATATTTGGATAATATTGTTACTTTCTCATACATAAAATAAAAGAAATACCATACATATTGGTGACACATAGTTATCTTACTCTAGAAAAGGAAAAAAAAAATGCTTTTGTTCATTGCAGTCAAGCTGCCTTTTTGTTCTCTGCACACAGAAATCCACAGTTGTATTTTTGGGTTTGAATCTTCTCATTTTTGTTCAGTGTTCCTAATTCTGGTCATCGAACTTCCTACTTAGGTGACTAAAGCCAAAATGAGCAAAGATAATATTCAATATTGCAATTCAACAAAGTATTTAGATCACACAAATGACATTTAATTAAATGAAATAAAAAAGCAACATGAAGAATCTGTTCCAGTAATGCAACTGCTACATGTGAGGACAACTGTAATCATTCTGCAAAGAACACTGATGAGCAGATTGCAATATAATTGCTAAGCCACACAAGAACAATAAAAGGCCAGTACCCCTGAGACAGAAGCCAGAACACCAGAACTGGGAGCACATTTCCTCAGTTCTCTCAGCTCTGAAAAGGCCTGAGCAGCTGTTGTCCTTTGGAACAGATGCTGGTTCAGTAGAAGCATGCCCACATCCTACACTTCAGCAAATGCAGAGATAACTTAAATACACTGTATTTTACCTTACCTATATGACACATAACTTACCAGATTGGGAATATCAAGGTGTACTTCTGCTTTTAGAAAGGGAGTGACCTCTTCAGATTTGCTTGGATGAACAGAAAAATTTATTGTCTTGATGAAAATAATTTTGAAACATATCACAAACACTTCACCTTAAAACCTCCTCAAATTACCTGAGAAATATAATTTTGAGCTACCTTTTCTGGGCACACCCACATAGAGAATTTTCACATTAAATCATGTACTACTTGACAAAACTTGCAGAAGCTTCTTGTCTAAAGAATAAGGATAATAACCAGAGCTCCACCATTCAGACAAAGGTTAGCTTTCAGAATTTTTTTTTTCAGAATATTTTCTTATTCTGGATTTTAATATCTTGATTTCAGAATGACGGAACTCTGACAGTGCTTTAAATAGGGCATGAGAAGATCTCACTGATCATTTCATGCAACAACCTATCACAAATAAATTTGCTCCATTACTTTTTAGATAAATACTCAAAAGAGCAGAAAAAAAAAATTTGCAAAGATGACAAGCTAGTGCAAAATGATAAAAATATGACTTTAACCTATTCAAAACTAAAACTAAAGCCTAAAACCAAAGAGAAAAGTACAGTTTTAAACTCTATGATATGATATGATGACCAAATAGGGAAGGATCCAACAATATGATGCAGCAGACAAATATAAAGGGAACAACAAAAAAAATCTTATTGACTTAAAGAAGATCAGGATTTTGAAAAAAATTTTGTGAAAGAAGTCCTCAAAAGAAGAAAAAAGTAATTCAGGATTTAACACACATTAATGACAAAACATCACAAACTTCACTTGCTTAAAATAGATTCTCTTAATAGAATTCTAAGTGGGCTTTTCAATATATAATGTATCATACTGAAGCAATGCTGTCTCTGAAGAGTGTGTCTGTTGGAGCAGAGAAGAATCTATAGAAATTACACTGAATATGGGAGAATGACTTTGTGTGGAATTTGACATTATCATGAAGAATTCATAAAGAGTGCATACTATTGAAGGAATCTTCTATTTGCAACTTACTTTGAAACATTTAATCTTTTTTTAATACAACCCAAAGACAGTCGGGTCGCTTTCTGGAGGCTCAATAGCAGTCGGCGACTGAAATAGGCAATTAAGTCTTTACAGTTCTGCAATAAATGAACAACACATTATTTAGTATTATATTCAGATAGGAGACTGAAAATTATTTCAAAAAATTTTAAGTCAAACACAGGAAAGCCTTTGTTATGTCTTTCGCACAATATTGTCTCCAAACTTTTACAATTACCACTCACATACCAAGAATTTGTTTATTAAAAGTGATAATTGAAATAACATGCAATATCCTTGTGAAAGCTGAAATCCATCTTAAACTCATTTTTTAGGAAATTTCTAGGAAATCTATTTCATAGCTTCTACATTACATTTGATGCTGTCAACGTGATGTCTTTCTGTAACACAGACATCCAAGTAACAAAATTCAAGATACTTACTAATCAGATCGGTCTGAAAAATGATTTCCTTATTTTTAGAAAATACCTTTTTAAACTCTTCCACTTTCTCATTGACCTTGCTATCATCACTAGGAGGTTCTTCAGAAGTACTTTCTTCTTTCTCCTTTTCATTCTTTTCTTTGCTTTCAAACGCTATACGTTTTTCTTTTACTGTAAATGAAAAAAAGTATTTTTGTTAATTGAACAGTTTGTTTTCTTTTGAAGAATGCTGTCCCCTCTTTAGAGGCAAAATAATAATGACTTTTATTTTAGTAGTACCTGGCTTGCCAAAAATTTGTTTTATTTCACAACATTTTTTCACATCAGGAATGTGGTTAAGAGTTCAGCCTATAAGCCTCAGCCTAACAAACACCATGCACTACCAAACTGTTATTAAAGATAGATAGGCAGACACAGATATAGCAGCAGAAATAAAATTTAAAAAACAAAAACAAACAAAAACAAAAAAAAAAAACCACAAACCAAAACCAAAACAAAACAAAAATAAAAACAAACAAAAAAAACCCACAAACCAAACAAAAACCAATATAAACAATTTAACAAAAGACAGGGTTTTCATCAGGTTTTTCTGTTTGAATCCTACTGAACTACCTGGAGCACTGACCCTGACTATGCCTCTATACCTGGAGAAATCTGAACCCAGAGGGAAAAAAACCTGTCTGAGAAAAGAGCTGCATTACTGATGAAGGCTTATAATAAATTTTCTTTAGAACAGAATATTTTTCTCCGACTTTATGCTATTTCTCCCATAACAATACAGGACCTTCTGAAACCTGTGTAACACACCCCAAAGGAGTGGGAACCAGCTACACATATGACAGCAGTTGACTATACTGATTTAAACCAACCAGCCAGCAAAACACTGCTATTTGAGACACAATTCTACTGTGGCAGAAAAATGGAAAAGAGAGGGATGGTACCAAATACCTGACATAACTGAGGAGAGAGGAACACTGTGTAGCACTTACAGCAGAGGGGAGGGGTTATAATGAGTGACTGAGAGAAATGGAACTTTAATGTTCTTCCTCTAGAGCAAATTTCTTGGTAATGTATACAGAAGGACAGAGTTTAATTCTAGAAATCCCAAAACTGAATTATCTCTATATTTCATGGCTTAGTGGTTTAGCTTAACAGTGGTAAATGAAGGCAAAACTGACACAGATGAAAATGTAGTGAGAGGGAGAAGTCCGAAGAAAATTTGCTAAAACAATTCAGTTTTGATAAAAACTAGCTAAATCTACAGAACATTTTATTTAAATAAGTAACATAAACTACCTGGTTCTTCTTTTTCTGGGGTCTTAGGATATGTAAGTTCATAATTCTTTTCAAATACAGCTATTAGTTCTTGAACAGCATCTTCAATGTGCATGCTTTTCACATTCAGTAACTCAGCACATTCTTTAGTATAAGCCTGTTAAATCAAAATATCAATGAATTGTCTTAATATCAATTAATTGTCTGAGTATCACTGATTATCTTATTACTGTTCCACTTTATGGAGAGTCAAAACATTTCTCTGAATACTGCATTCATCAGACTGAAACTATTCCAACAAAACCTACATATATTTATAAAAATCTTATGTTTTCACTATATTTTTAATGCTTAAACAAAATATCCATGTTTTAAATGTAATGGGACTTTTAAGGGCGAGAAGAAAATCCTGAATATTGAAGTGAGGTCACAGTCTGAATTTGAAATTACCCAAATATTGTCTCAACTGTCCTTAACAATTTTATTTACTTGGACTGATTTTCTAGTTAATACATTTTTAGCTTCTTCTGGAACCAAGAAAACATTCAGATTTTCAAATATACTTGTTGGAAAGTGGTTTTTGCCTTCCTCAAAAAAACAGTTTGGAAAAAGTAGGGGAGAAAAAAAGGCTGTATATCTCTAAGTATCTTCATACACAAAAAATCTCATCTAATTATGAAGTGGTTAAATAAATATTATCTCTGAAATACTACAGCTTAAGTATCTCAAATACCTAAGAAACCAATTTCTCTTCATATAAAATGTTTAAACCAAAATATTTTATTCACAAATAAAGTTCTGTATTTCCACAGAGAGAATAATTAATTTTTAGTTTTATATTCATTTAATCAGGCATTGCTTCAAACACACACTAGAATTCAAGTTCAAGGATGTAAAGTGGCACACACCTCATTGCAGGTCAACATATCCTCTACTTCAGTAGACCCATCTGCTGGTAAGATAACTAAAGCGGTATCTGCTATTTCTTTTAATATTGAACCAATCCGCACTTCATTTATAACACCAACCTAAAAAGAGAAAATCATATTAATACCACACACCTCTAAAGCATAATGTATTCTATTTTAGAGCTCTAAAATGTTTTGCAGAAAAATAAGTGCAAGACTGTTAAAGCGTTGAAAATCCTCTAAGGAAGTTAATCATAGCCAGAGTTGCAATAACGTAAGGGTTATTTACTATGGCTAAAAATACCCTGCTTTCACTGTGAGTTATCATCTTTTTCTATTAGTTACAGAGGGGAATTTAGGGATACAAGCACCCAGAAAAAAATTTAGGCTTTTTTAACCCCATTATAGACAATCTGGAAAGACTGAATGAAAATCAATAAAAGAACAGATGTAAGTCTAGAAATTATACAGTTACATTGCCACAAGATCTTGATTGCTAAGACTGTGTGCATTTAAATCCTGCACATTCTGATAACATGTTTCTAAAAAGATCAGTAGTGTGCACCATTTCATTTCAGGTGGCCCTTTAAAAACAAAACCTTTCACTTCTTATCTTTCAGTTCTTTAGCTTTTGTGCAACTGCACTCATGGGCAAGCACTCAGAGAGAAGCAAACATCGTCTTTGAAAATCAGAGTGGAAGTCACAGAATTGGAAGCAAAATGTCTGTGTATGGTACAAAAGTAAGTACAGATTAAGTTCCAACGTGAATAGCAGTGTACTAGAAATAATTTCTCTAAACTTGTAGTTTTATTCATATAGTGAGCAGGCTCATACCTTCCTCAAAAGCTGTTTAAACATATGCAGAACTTGATCAGCTTCTCGAAAAAAACTTTCCAGTGTCACAGATGACCAAGTCAACATGGTAAGTCCTTGCCTGAACACATCTTCCATCTAAGCATAAAAATAAAATTTCATAGATTAAAAAAAAAAAAATAAAAAAATAATTTCAAACAAATGCCATTATTAGAATCACTAACTTCACTTATTAAACAGAGTGGTGTCTAAGGTTTGGCATGTTGCAGGTTTTCAACAAAAAAATCAAAGACATTTATGCAATGTGAAGGAAGGGGAGGGTAGTGCATACTAAAGCCTCGAAGTAACATGCTCAGCCAAGACCTTCTGCTGCCTGTTTTCCCTGATACTGTACTCCCTGATACTCCCACTACTTCCTGAAATTAAAATCTAGTTTGCTATCAATCCTTTAACATATATCCTGAACACTCTCGAGAGTATAACTACTTGTCTTTCAACCTCATGTGTCTATCTAATGACATTTTTCTCTTTTCCTGTTTTGAATCACACTGGTCCTCTCCAAGTTTTCTTATAGTCTCAATGCTATTTTCAAACTTCTGCTAATCCCTACTATTTCCATTACTGAATTCTTGGTTCTCCATGGTCTGTCTCCTCTAGATTTGTCATCAAGATGTTCAACATGTAGCTGAAATCATCTCTTTTCCCTATCACTGTATGATCTACACCAAGGCACTTCCTTCACTGCAGATCCTGTACCTTTAAAGGAGATGGGACTTTGAAGGAAAGAAATACTACTGCCAAGCAATGAAAACCATCCTTTCCAGACTCTCTCACAGAGCTCCTAAGAAATTTTTCCCTAGTACTCAAAAACATCTCACTGATTTGCCAGCAAACACAATTTTAAATGTTGTCATCCCATCATCTTGGTCAAATTTTTGACATAAATTTAATTTTGCTTAATTGCTGAGAAACTTTGAACTGAATTCATTGATATTTAATTTTAAACAGCCACCTATCATATCTGCTCTTTCATCCTGACATTTACCAACTCACTGCCTGGAATCTCTTCATCCTAACACTTCTTTTTGCCATGTTTATATCACAGCTAAAACAACAAATCAAGCTCAAACAGACACAGCCATTTGCCAAGGCAGCCACTACTATCACCTTAACATACGTGCTTTTAGGAAACATATTTAACTCCAGTATATTGGGACAATATTGTTACTGGTAACCAGCATAGTCAATCTAGAAACACTCCAAGGCTCTATATAGGTTGTTGTCTTACTATGGCACCAATCTACTCATTAGCTTAGATATGCTCATTCCATCTTTGGATTTGTGCTTTCCTCCCTTCTTCCTATACATCTAAGACTTCTCTCCCTTTTCAAAAATATTTCAACTTTCTGTGGTTTGTACAATACTCACCCTTCTCTTCTGCCAGTTGTTTCCTCTAAAATACAGATACAAGATTCCCTTTGTGATATAATCATGTTTACAGTAGTATCACTAAAGTGAAAACTTACATTACTTTATCTCTTTATTTTTATTATTTAAGTCTTAAGAGCAAGGACATGTTCTTTGTTTCTCACACTTCAGTATATGCCAACTATGTAGTTACACAAATTTACACAAACTCTTGATGTTACTACTTACAGTCAAAAGGGGAGAGTTATGTAGAACAACCACATAACATACACTTGCAAATGTTTGGAACAGTGAAATGGCTTGTGGTATAGAAATTCTTCATCTCTAATAAAACTGTACCTTTAGTGCAGCAGATAACCTTTCTACACCACTGAAGAGACTTAATTCACAAGGCTAATAATTCTCTCCAACCAAAGACAAAGCTCATGACATTTAGTATTTCAGCTAAATGAAAAGCACAGTTAAAACTGCTAAAACTGGAATAAATGATAATTTACTTCGATGACAAAGCCAGAGATTTGTGTAGATAAATAGACCCCTAAAGTCCATATTTTTTGTTCTACTGGGCTTATAGGCACTAAGATAATTCTATTGTAATACACATTATTTGAGCATTGTATGAGGGATTCAAAGAACAAATTGCTAGATTTAAAGGTTTTAGTAAAATTCATTAAGCTTGCAATACGCAGATGCATCCCAATATTTAAGAATTTTATATTATCATTAAGTTATTTTAATTTCTTATGAAGTATACTGAAGTGAATGGAACAAGACCAACCTTTTGCATTTTTGGTGTCAGTAGATTTACAAAAATATTTGGTGTTCCTTGACACAAATCTTCGTAACGCTGGACAAGTCCCTGTTATTTATTAGAAAGGGTAGTATCAAGCAGACTATTTCAAGTGTTTCTTTATTGAAGCAAACAACATGTTATACAAACAAATCATCAGAAAAAACATGGGAAGCAACACAAAGTTCTATTTGAAAACAATAATAAAATTTAACACAGACATACCTACAAAAAAAACATTTTTGGGAAGTAATGAATTTGTTTCATACTATACAAGGAAGAATGAAAGTCACCTTTGGGCAACACTATCTTAATGCACAAAGGCAGACAAAGTATGATCTTTCTCTAGAGCTAAAAACCCCTTGAGTTTAGTGACCATAACTTGCAATACCCTCTTAAAACTCATTATCATGTGCTTTAGATACTTAAATTCATGTATGAACTCAATTATAAAATATCCTCTTGTCTTATGAGATACACACAGACACAGAAAAATGGTACCTCATCCCCAAGATATAGGCTTCTTGAACTACTACAGTAGCAAATACTGCAATAAGCATTAGAAATGTGACTTCTCTGGCAGGTAAACCTGAAAAATTCTTTATGGTTTTGTGGCTCACCATCTTCCAAAAGATTCCAGACTAACTACAACCTTTCTTTCTGAAAAACTCTATAAAACTTTTACTGATTCTCAGAGAGTGAACATTTTTTGTATACGTTTAATTATTTCATCACCAGAGTATATTTAACACACCATGGGGTATAAGAAGTATATATTCTTATACTTAAGTATCTATTAGCCCACACAACAGTGAGCAGAGGGGTTTCAAATGAGATCCTTTATGTCCACTTGTGCATTGCACAAATTTACCTTAAACTACCCCATACCCAGCTTTACTATTTATTTACCTATAGAAAAAATTCTATCTTTAAACAGATTTTCTTTTTATTTTTTTAAAGAGGAATCATGATACTTTTCAAGTTTACCTCTAAGCGCAACTTGTTTGACTTCAGTTTATTTTCCATTATTACTATCTTTACTGCTTGCTCTGGTACTTCCAGACCCAGCTTTATCATACATTTTGTCTCTCGGATGATCTCTAGAATCTGAGGATCAAAATTAACGAGGAACTTCTGGGATTTAGGATGACGCACAAATATAGTGGCTTGTAAGGCTGTGAAGACATTCTAATATCAGTTTCTAAGACAAACAATGGTTTCTGTTCTATAAATTATTATGGAAAACCAGATTTCTAATATTAATATATAGTGATTAAGCATGTATGGTTTCTTCTGAAATAGCTTCACATTTCTTTCAGTTAAAGAAAATATATGACTGACTTCCACCATATTTGCTTTCTGCCTTTTTCATCATAAACTAAACAAGCCTCAGATCCAGTCTTATTTGTGGCACATTTTTTTCTGAGCCCAAGTTAGAAAATGATGAAATTAATTTTCTAAGGACCTGGAAACACACCATTTGAATATCAAACATATCTAGGCATAAAGTAATACATATCCTTAGAGGGACTGGGATAATAAAACTATATAAATTATTTTAGTGGAAAGAAAACAGGAAGAATTATTAAATAGTACACATAAAGAAAATTATCTGTGTCTCAAATTTGTATCAGTACTGTTTGCAGTGATCTGTCAAACACTATACCAAATCTGCAATCCTCTGCATCAAAACCAATTTTCAAGGTCAGCAAGGCACCATGACTGTATTACTGACCATGCTTAGTGGCTCATGACTAATTTTCACATTTTAAGGGTAAATGAGGGTTAAAAAAATTATCTTATTGGATTTGTGTTAACTTAGTATTCAGTAACAATTTAAAGAAGCAAAGTACATATTTAATTACTTACGATATTCTAATTGTGACATTTCCTTCATCCATGCACTGTGATAGACTACCTCAAATTCCACCAACACATATGCAAGTTTGTTGTATGATTGAACAACCGCTTTACCTTCTGGACTTGTCAAGATATTGGAATTTTTCTATTAAAAACCAGTACATTCGAATTAAAACTCTATCCAAAAAACCCATACCACTTCTGTTTTTCTCACTTTAATTATTGACTACACATAATCTAAGTTAATACTATGAATTATACTTACAGAGTTTTTAAAAACTGTATTTAGTATTTATGATTCCAATTTATAGGACAATAAAGTCAGTAAAAACTTGTAAGGAATAAATACTAAATATTTAACACCAGTAAGAGCAATTACTTTATTATGCTGTGATAAATACATGCAATTCACAGTGAAATAGATGCTCACTTCTACTCAAAATTGAATAACTAAAAACTTATTGTAAAAGTTTCCTTTTTTAATCAGTAATTATATTTATGCCTGTTTTCTTTGGAGCAGATTTAGATGATTCATATTCATATATGAGGGAAACAGGAAAGCACCGTGTGCAGTTCTGGGCCCCACAGATTAAGAAGCAATTTGAATGCATCCAGAGAAGGGCAACAAAGTGGGTATAAGTGCTGGAAGGGACGAGGAAGCTGCTGAGGACTTTGAGCTTCTCTGGAGAAAAGGAGGCTGAGGGAGACCTCATTGCTCTCTATAGCTCCACGAGGAGAAGAGGAGAGGGAGGTGCTGAGCTCTTTTCCCTGGGATGCATGTATGGGAAAGGTCCAAAGCTGTGCTAGAGGAGGTTCAGGCTGGATATTAGGAAGCATTTCTTTACTGAGGTTCATCAAACACCGGAACAGATTCCCCAGAGAGGTCGTCGATGCCCCAAGCCTGTCAGTGTTTAAGAGGCTTTTGAACAATGCCCTTAATAGCATGCTTTAACTTTTGGTTAGCCCTGAATGGGTAAGGCAGTTGGACTAGATGGTCATTGTAGATCCCTTCCAGCTTAAATATTCTATTCTTTTCTATTCTATTCTTACATCTTGTATCTACGGCAATGGTTATGGCAGAGCAGTATTCCCATATAAATAAACATGTTGCCTAGCATACAAAAAGAGATATAATCATAGCCACGAACTTTATAATCCCTCTGCTGAAGTAAGACAGTTCACTGTTACACAAAACACTTAATTTTTCCTCACATCAACTTACATGGAAATAGTTGATCGGTTCATTTATCCTTCTGAATAGCTGTCTCACCCACAGTATCTTTCCTGCAATAGGTGGCATGTTTCGAGCCAGAGGAGGGTCATTTTTCTGGCTTTGGTAAAGCTAGAGTAAGAACAACATCATTAAACATACGGATTTAAAAAATCTTTTGAAATTATAATTGTTTTCTCTGGTACCACAATTTCTTCCTCTTCCCAAACAGATTAAATTTGTGTGGAGGCACACAGCGGTTCATGGAGAGAAGAATATATTTCTTCCCTGACTTGCTACGCTTCTGAGACGGATGCATTGATATCACTGCCTGTCTTCATTATCTCAGGCTGATTTCCAGTTGTGCTTACTTATGCCAGAGCTCTAAGTACACCAGAAGGCACTGCAAACCTAGGAGCCAGTATTCAAGACCAAGCCTGAGACGTGCAGCTATGTGACTTTGGAGCCATCTGCTGTTTAAGGAAGTGTTGGGAGAACCCTTGTGGGGCTTTTTCTCCTTTGCTTTGGAACTGGCCCATGAGAGGCCTAAGCTATATTGTTACCTGAGAGTTTTCCCTGAATAGAAATGTCATCATTATTCACCAGTCATGTGCATCTGACTATTAGCTAACATTTAAGGAGCTGGACTCAGTGATTCTTGTCGGTCCCTTACAAATCAGGATAATCTAGGATTCTATGAGATGTACTTTTCTACTAACTTCCAATCAATATGCATGTAGATGCTCCTGGGTAAGCAGCCCATGCTTTTACTTGTGCCCAAAATGAGAAAAAAATGGGTCCCGCTCAATGAATATCTGCATTAAAGAAAGTTGGCCTAAAACAATCACATATGAAATTTGCATTAACAAATTATTCAATCACTTTAGAACCACTATTGCTGTGGCGGGAGACACTTTTGATTAGAAATAACTTGCTTGGCAAAGACAAAAAGCAATTCAATAACACCTAATAAATAGCTAGAACTAGTCAGTATAATTGAAACATATTCTTCAACAGAAGAAAGGAGTGTTTGTATTCACCCAATTTCTGGCATGAAAACTCATGGTGTGACAACACAGACTCTGTGATGGCACAACTTCTTCACCTAGTGGCATGCCTTCTTAACCCTACACTGTCTCCTGCACAGTCCCAACAAAAGAAATCCAAGTAGCTTCACAGAGAACTTAAGAGAGGAACTGACCTGGATGAAACCCTCTCAGAAAATGTACCTTTTTTTTTTTTGTTTCCTGAGAAAAAAACAGCCAGGGGTAGGCTACATGATTTTTTGAGCAGGCAGCGTTACTGAAAATATGTTCATCAAACTGAGCTAATAATTACAGGCCCAGAAAGTGTTGTATAGAATGTATAGATAGGGAAAGGACACTGTAAAGAGTGGTGCAGAGCAACTTTGCTAGGCTACAGTTTTAAGACACTGTTTGGAGGAATCATTTTCCAGTCAGTGCAGAGTTTATAGACATTTGGCTCCTTATGTCAATTTGTGTCATTGATCTCACAAAATGTAAACACTTAAAAAAAAATTTTCATCAGTCTGGTTTTCCAGATTCCCATTTTACTCATTGAAGAAAATGGCCATTTGGAGGAAATTATTTAAATCTTCAGATTAACTGACTCTAGAATACTTCTTTCTTTCTTGAGTAGAAAGGGAGTTCAGGTATCTAGTTCTGATGCACGTGTTTATTTTACAGACAAATAAAAACAGGTTAGATGAATTCTTCTCTAAAAGATTACAGCTAAGTGATGTGAACAGTCCCCAGAAGTTAATTTTCATTTATCCTACAGTCATGGTGCACCACATAAATCATGAAAAATTACTTTATAATGAACATAAATGCAATTTGACTTCATTTCACATGTATTTTATGCTGTCACAGCATTCGATAATAGGAACTTATAGATGCAAATTAACAGTAGAGGCCTCATATAACAAAAAAACTGAAAGGTACATACAAATAACATACACAGCCAGTAGAGAACATGCTTTTTAAAATGTAATTGATGAAGGAATAACAGAAAAGAATTTGATTTAAAAAGTAAAATTGTGATGGCATATTTGCCTTCAAGAGCATGTTTATTGTAGCACCCACACACTAAGGTCTGTTTTTTGCAACAGGAAAATAGAAGTGTGATAAACTGAGCTTTGATAGTCAATTAGTGAAACAGGCAGAATAAATAAAAATTCATATTAATATACTTTCTGATATTTTATCATTATGTTTACAATTTATTAAAAAGAAATTAAGTACCTTTTTAGTAGTTTCAAGTTCTGCTACATAATGTTGAAGAATACGACCAACTGTATGAACTGTTTCTTCTTCAAGGCATGACATATTCAGATTTTGAAACCTGTATTAAAAATTAGTACCCAAAATGACATTTCTAAAACACAAATAATTTTTTTAATTTATTTTGGGGTAAAGAGAAAGAAGCACAAATCTAGGAAATGCTTCTGAATCTGAAAAAATGTTTTTGCTTTGAGCAAGTTTAAGCAAGTTGAAAATTTCTGCCTTGCTGGGTATTTTTGTTGTTGTTGCTGTTGCATTTTTATTAAGATTTTTTCTTTAGTGTCCTCTCATATATACAAAATGATCTAACGAAATTATGAAACAGAATATATTGATTCACACAGGAAAGCTAAAATATCTATTTTATGATTATTAAGTCGTTCACAATATCAGTAATGAAAAAGTGTGGATTAACCCCTTTGTTCTAAAATTAGCTGTGTTACTTAAATTGTGTTAATCAGTAATTTGAAGTTACTTTGAAATATTTTAAAACATAGTTGCCAATACCTTTGAAGTAACTGAAGTGAGTTCTGTGCAGACAAAATTCTCCCAAAACAGTTACGCATAAACATCTGTATCTGTGTCTAAAGAACATATAATTTAGAATAGTACTCCTGGTCATACAATACTATTTTGATGCCTAATATTTTCTTAACATAGTAGCATTTGAAATTGTTACTGTTTAAAGCACAAAATAGCAGCCTTTTTTTGTCCATCCTTAATATAATTAATGAATAGCTAGTTTCAGTCAAATAATCTCTCAAAATGTCATGTAATTCAATTCTATGAAAGAAATCAGTTGCAACTTTGTTCTGCCCAAAATCTAACCATATTTCTCCAGGCTAATAAATGACATCAACGTAGATTATTTTCTCAAGTCTCATATTTTTTTCCTTTTGGCTGCAGAGTGAAAATCATCAGTGAGGACTGTTTGATACATTTTACACCTTTCTTTGAACGTAGGAGAAAGACTGGAAAAAGCCTTTCTCCAGACAAACACGAACTCCACGTTCTTCAGAAGAACCACAGTGTAGGCTATTCTCAATCCAGTCTCACTGACACTCAGTTTGATAATTAGCAAGAAGTGATGAGATTCTTCCCCAAGTAAGTTATAGGTAGCGACACTACTTACCTCTAAACGTTCAACTTCTGACAGGAATTTCACAAAATCCACATCAAATTCTGTGTTTTGTGGATCAAGGACATCATATTGTTTCTTTTGAAATATGTGAAAGATATTTTTGAATTTTACCGCCATAATATCTATACCTTCAATTGCACACAGACTCAGCGCACTAAAAGTCTTTTCTACAGCTATCATCTCTGTAATCTGAAATACAGACATTATATTTATTTTTATAACAAATTATTTGTTCCTTCTTCTATAAAATGAAACCTGAGTAAAACAAAATAAGCACCAGCCACTTCTCTAACTGCTGCATTCACAAAAGTGTCTTTTCTGAGCTTCTGGGTCAAGTATCTTCAATAAAGCATCATTAACCCAGTTTAACATCAGTTCTTACCACGACTCAACACAAAGTAAAATAATAACCACTTTTCATTATGATAGAGGGTGTCTTTTTTATATTTGCTTGCTAGATTCAATAGGGTAATATGGAAAAAGAGTTAAAACATGACATATGCATACTGATGACACAGAGATATTTTAAAGAATAAAAAACCCCATCCTACATATTAGCATGTATATTGTATGATGAAGAAATACATCAGAGACTCAGAGAATTCCTACCCTGTGATAACTGCCCCATTATTGTCTTATCCTTTGTCTGACCTTATTCTGCACTAAGAAGAACCTATTACTTTTCCCACACAAACTCTATGAATGCTAGTTTAAAATTTCTTCAATTGGGTTACCAAGCTGGATGTTAAGACCACACCAAGCAGCAGAATCATCTGAAGAACTGTATTTAGCAGTAACAGGCATTTTTAATGTCTTAGGACACCATTCAAAAAAGCAAAGGTGTGTTATTTTTCACATAATTTTAAACCTCCTACAACAATTATCTAAGTCTAGATAATTAGATTATTTCTCTCCACACTAGCAGAGATAAATTGATAAGTCTAGAAGACAACTGTGAGGTAATTGCCTAAAGTATTGGGCTGACTCTGGGGAAGTGCCTAATTTCTCTCAATAAAGAGTTACAAACTACCTTACAGGATCATTAAGAGCATGTACGCTGACAAGTATCCACTTTGTAAACTGCCCTTTGGAGAGGTGCTTCTCTACCAGTAATAACAGCACAAATATACTCACTTTTTCTAATCTCCTACAAAAAGCTTCAGATCTTCCAAAAATGTACATTTCTGATACTTCAAATGCCTTTTCTCCTAGAGTTTCCAAAATCTCTTGCTTAGTTTTACAAAAGCATTTCTGATATTCTTTCAACAGACATATGCAGTTCTAAAAAGTGAAGGAATAAATACCATACTCATTATGCTGTGCTTATGAGTGAGGGACTAGAGAACTCAAACCTACTGACATTCCAAAGTGGTTAATTATCACTGAATTGGGTTCCAGTCAACAGGCAGTAACATCTTACATAGAGTGGTTTTCATTCAGTATCTGTAGCAAATGTTTGCAACATATGATGAACATACAGTAGTATAGTACAGTGAAAGATGAAACACTGGAAAATGAATCATCAAAAAAAAAAAAAAAGAACAGGAAAGTTTTAGTTCCTGTTAAAGCAAGTAGTTATTTAGAGGCCAGTGAAGAGCAGATGATGACTCCTGCTCTAAAGGTGACATTTGGAGATGTCCAAATGAACAGAATGAAGAAGAAAAACCATTATTTTAATTAAGAATAGTCAGACTGTCCTTTGGATAATGACAGAATTTGGCATAACAGAGTAGTCTGTTTGGAGCTCTCAGAAGACTTAAAGGAAACTGGTTATACAAATCAATGTATGTTGACAAGTCTGAATTAAAGGGATGTTGAAGAATCAGCTGATTGTTGGGAAGATCTGCCTCTAAGACAGGGTAACTGAGATTCTTGCTTATATATCATTTGGGGTGGCTTAGAGTGAAGCAACACTGAATAACCAGTGCAAATATGAGGCAGGTTTATTCTGAAAAAAAAAATAAATTTGGTTGCAGTGGAAAGGAGGTATGCAGCCTTTCTGGTTCCTTTCTATAAAAATATCACAAAGAAAACATATAAGAAAAAGAAAGAAAGAGAAGGAAATTACAAGAGTAGATAATGGAGAGGAAAGATATCACCACCTGTGGATCCAGCAATGAGACTTGATCATTGCAATTTCAATGTCCGTGGTCAGGGTGATGGTTGCAGCCTTGATCCGTTGGGGGTGGGGGCCACCACAACAAAGAGCTCTATACTTAATACACTTAGACCTTATCAGATGTAAAAACTATGACTAATGAGAAATGTAAAGTCTGTAGTCACTGGAATACAAATTTTTGTGCTAGACCTTGAAAACCAGAAAGCAGATCTTATTACAATATACTAGAAGTCACCAGGCTATCTGAATATGTAGGCATATATATAATAATTGGCTATGAATTAGAGGAAATGAGAAAAGGTCCTTAGTGAAAGCAATGCTCGGACCTTCAGAAATATACAGATACTAGAATGACGACTGATCAATATGATTAGAAACTGGGTTTATATTTCTCTCATTGAATAATGCGGGCTTGTCAGCTGTACAACAGTCACAAGAATTGCCTCCATGAAATAGATGAATTATTAGAATCATATCATTCTGTCAGTCAGGAGATATATATTTAAATAAGTTTTCTTTTTTACCTCTGGACCTAATTTTTAAAGGACTATGAAATTCTATGCCTTTTTGGGTAAGACAGGGACTCAGTAGCTGAGATGTGATAAAGGAGAAGGTGGAAATGAAGTCAGCATTGGCAAACAGTAAACCAAGAGCTGCACTTGTTTTGCCATGGCACAGTGCATGCACTTGATTTGTTCTTAATAGGTCACCATCAGATGAAGAAGACGAAGACTGCCTTAGCTCTGAACTTTCATAATATGAAAAGGAAATCTTGTACTGAAAGGAACTACTGTAACTAAGTCATGGTCTATTCAAATACCAGGTTCCGCATGGCAGAAAATGGTACCATACCAGAGGTATCCTCTCTTCCTCAAGAGGGAAGAATTTGGATTCAGACAGGATGAAAAAATTCCTTGGTTGCACATATGGTGAAGATGCCAATTCCAAGGTCAGTGACAGACCACACTGATAAAGATGAGGCCATTCTAATTTCAACAATGCCAATGGGCTAAGAATTAGGAAAATATTCAAAGCAGCATAAAATGAAAAAGCAAAGAAGTGTGAAGCACTTCATATGTATTGATATGGACTTCCTTGTAATATAAATAGGTGATCAATAGGTTTCATACGTAAATAATAAAACACAAAACCACAAACCTTAATTTTTTCAGTGATTGTTGATGTCTCCTGATCCCAGACCTGAGACAAGCCACCATCTGTAATATATGCTTTACATGTCATAACCATTTGATTTGTAACCTAGGCCAGACAAAAAATAAAAAACAAAGTAAGTCTCAAGCTTCCCAGGAAATTTTCCTGTTTCACAAAATCTAACAAAATTCCCACATGCATGTATTAAGTACTATCAGATTTTGAGTAAATTTCACCTGTGGGAATAATAGTGGCTAAATAATATATGCAATATGCATAACAAATACTCTATAAAACCCCTGATAACACTCCTAGAAGGACATTTAAGTTCCAGGACATACTTTTAAGTCTGCTAAGTTCAGCAATACATATGCATAAACACAGAATGTCTTCAATCATAATTCAAAGACAAAAAGAATTTATTTAATTCCAGCTATTCTTCCCTTACACTACCTTGCAGCATGTGCATCCTTATTTAAAGACTGCCCTGAAAGAATTTTCTATCCTAGCAGTATGTGTTACCATGGCCATTAAAAGGAGAAAACATTCTTCTACTTTTCAACCCCAAAAATCCAAAGTTAGTAATGACAAAAAGAGAGGGAGGAGTATGTGCAGATAGAGAAGACATATCACAGAGAACAGCTACAAGTATATAATTGTTTTGTCAAGTGCTGAACCAAGAATAACAACAAAGTTCCTTCCAGGAGACAAGTCTGTAATCCAAGTTTAATTCTGTCCTGATCAACAGAGTTCTTTTCCTTTCCCGTTCAGACCTCCACTACATTATAATTTTTTAACAGATGTTCTACTGATTTAAAAAAATATATATTTTTCTTCTGAAAAAAATCACATAATTTTTATAATTAATATTTTGCTTGATATATTTACCTTTATAAGCAATGATGTCATTCTCTCAGAAGTATTGTAATATTTTGAAACACCATGAATCATTTGTATAGCCTTTATCAAGTCTGGTATTCGATGTGTCATTGATACCTTAAGGCAGAGTTTTGAGAAAAATTTTATTTTCTTACTCTTAGCAACTATATTTCTATTCTATTGACAATGTCTAAATCACATGTTTCCCTAAATCACATTAATCAATCTATAAAATGTCATGGCAGCTTAACAAAAGGTTTCTTGTAAAAAAACCCTAACCAAGCTCAACAATTTTTCAAACCTCAACTAATAAGAACAATAAAAATATTTGATCAGTTGGTAAGAAATACAATTAAAGGTATTATAAAATATGAATAATTGTAATATGCTCTTTTGATGAAGAAAATTGAATACTGACTCAAAAAGTATGGGCTGCATTTTTTGGCACAATAGCAAGTATTTTTCTAGCAGATGACAGCTGTTGTCTGTGATGAATGTTTTTTTTCCCATCAAGTAGAGCTGCTAAGTATATTTAAGCAATTTCATTGTGATAACAATCTTCACATAAAATGTTTAATTCAGATATTTCATAAAACTCATGCCATAATTGTCCCAATGTTAGTTTCATTAACAAATGCCTAATTCATTTAACCATCATATGGAACACCTAAATCTCTCACATATTTTGGGCAATCAGTGTTCATGTCATTAAAATGATACTGTGATGTTACAAGTACTCTGCAACTCAATCACTTCCAACATATTTTGAAAACAAATAAACAATCAACAGAAGAAAGGTAAAAAATTATAATCCATTAACATTATCAGGCCTTGTCAAATAGCAATTCATAACATCAAGAAAAAGGAATTTTGGCCGCCATCCCCAAGTGGAGAGATCAAGCTCCTGGAACTAACTTTGGGCTGCAAACTCAAAGGGAACTCATACTATGGGTAGACATAGCAGGCATTTGCATTCAGCAGGAGTGTGAAAGAAATGCTATGTAGTATGAAAACAATCATCTGTGTCCACGTTGTTCATCACCACCACCACCCCTGAAGTGGAATCAGGAGACTCTGAATCTATCTGTTTGCTTTTTCAATCCTTGACTAAAAGTAAAACCCTGAATACAGAACTGTACAGAAATTTCTCTGATTCAAAGCCTTGAGTTAAATGTTCAGTCTGAACTTTCATATACTAACCCAGTTCAGTTACAAATCTCACCATGCAATACTGTTCACACTAAACGTCATCTTTTATGATACACACTCCAAGTACCATATTAAAACTGCACGTACTCCATTCCTCATTCACTAATACATAAAGCAGTTTTCCATAACATTTATTGAATTCAACTTAGTAAAGACTGAAGTTTTTACAATAGGGTATATCTAGCTTGGATATCATTGTTTTTAAGCTGACTACCATGGGAAATCCTACCTAAATTAACTTGATCTCTAGAAAATGTTCAAAGACATTAAACAGAAATTCGGGTATCTCCAAATTGTTCCAGATTAAAAAAAGAACAATAGTTAACTATCTTGTATTTCTAAAATCAAACTCTTCGATGGATTTCCACCCACAAATGTCTGTCTTTGGTTAAGATAAAAAGAATTTTCTCTTCGTAATGCCTACGAAGTAAGCTAATCATTATGGCCTGGTACCTGGCTCCCTCTAGTGATACCTTGAAGAGATGAAGATAAACAGCTTAGTAAAACTGTTCATCATACTTATCTCTTATACTATTCCATGCAATACCAGCTCTATGTCATATTTTATCAGTCTTTTTGCTTCCCCCCAGTTAAACTTCGTAGTAGGATCCTAAGATCCTAAGCTGCCAGAGATTCCAAAGAAATGCAACATTTCCTGACACAGGACAGGAGGCATATAGGACCAAAACACGAAGGACTTCAAAACCAAAGAGCACTATTTTTCTAGAGTATTTCCTCCTTTCATCCTATTCTGCAACAATCATTAGGAAAACACATCTGTTATAATAATTCATAGTTCTTAGACCTAATAACTAATATCTTGAACTAAGGCTGAATAGTGTACATTTACAACTAATTATTTAAATTCTGACTAACTGGTACTTCTGCAAATAGAAGCAGCTAATACCGTATTTGACATCAGAACATTATTTTACCCATTTAGGACCTCATTAGGTTTCATTATTCTCCATATAACTGAAATTTTGGTTCTTTGGTTTCAGCCATGTATCATTCATAGACACATGGAATTTTTGGTAGAAGACATACTTTGAGATTCTTGTATTATAAAATATGTACCTTGTTTAACTGCTTTTAAAAATAATATTGACAGCAGGACTGACTTATTAGGCAATGATATGTATTTACATTTATGGATTAAATACATATTTTAAAATACTATATTTTATGTAATATACAAAATAAACTAAGGCTTCAACATTTAGCTTGACAGGCATTTAGAAAAAATCAGAAAAATAGAAATGTCAATCAGAAAATAACACTTTTAAGCAAATACAAGGAAGATTTATTTTGCACTGGGCATTTTATATAAATACCTAAACTATGCTTAAAGAATGACAAAAGGCATACTTACAACATCAGTGGTATAAAGTGGCTGACAAACTTTTTCAAGGGTGTGTAAGTATTTCACATTATCCTTTGATTCATTTGCTGCATCTGTAATTCTGGCATCTAACTCTTGCCACGTCTAGAGGGAAAACAGTACTGTAAAACCTTCATACAGAGTGAACTATTTCTTTAACTTGCACTTATTTGCCCAAAGTAAACCTTGCTAAATGAATTTTTAAAAGGCATTGTCAAGACAAGCAACAAAAGTTACTTTATTATTTTTCTTATATGTATCATTTATTTTATGATCATTTTTGGCTGTATCTCTGAAATGTCATGTTCTTTGTCTTAATACCTTAAACACACCAGCATTTACCTAAATTTTTCCCTAATAGTTCTTCTCAGCAAATCTCTTTTACATGCAATGAAAAAAACCTGAAAACATAAGCTTTGCCTACCATAGTAAAAAACAACATAAAAAGGAAAAAATAATTACCTTTAGTATTTTAGAATGTCCAGCTCTCAGAACATTAAGGACAGCCTTACAGTTTTGTCCTTTGATCTGCTCGATAATAAAGTTCAGTTTAGCAGAAATATATTTCCAGTGCTCCAGTTCAACCTCTGGACCTATTTCATTAGATTCTCTCCTTATCTGCTTGCTCTCGATCAGAACCTGCAACAAATTTAAAAAAAATAAAAATAAAAAAAAAAAATGTCTCCTACAGAGAATAGACAAGTCATTATAAAGAAGAAACACTCTTGAGGATGCTCACTTAAAAAGGAACAAGCTTGCAGTTACTGACACATGAAAATGATTCCCCTTTGGAAAAGCATCCTAAGTTTGAATTGCACTTAATCATATTCTTGAACAGAAACAAAGGGGATTAATACACATGTTCAAGTCCTGTCATAAACTGCGTGAATATCAGCATATACCCATATTTCTCTCTTTAATCAGAATCTATGGATTCAAGTGCATCCAATGTAACTTCACTTGTAAAAAACTTCGAGAGATAGTTTAATAATAGTATTAAATACCAGTCATAAATATACCCATTTGTATGTTGATAAACATGCAGACAGCTCTTTTTACATGTCTTTTACATTTTTATTCCTGAGAGCTAAACACATTAAACATATTATTCCCTAAAAATAGAGTATGTCCCAATCTACACAGATTCTGTACTTTGACAAGGAATCTGTATTTTTCTTGGAAGTCTCAGACACTAATTTCTTGGATAACTGAGACCTTGCCATGCAATACTTACACAGGATAAAAAATGCACTGCTGGGCCCGGTCAAAGATCTTTCTAAGAGTAGCATCTCACACCATGAGTGGCAGCAGAAACTTCACAGGGAACGTACAGTTAGGTATGTTCTATTTACATATGTGGTCCTCACCAGTGTTACTACTCCTGCATCCTTCTGTCCTCGTTTTCTTACTATTTGTGTCTTGACTGTTTAGAAACTCTTATTCTTGCTAGATTGTAAGTTCCTAGGGATAAGGGCTGTCTGCTTAACTTCACTTGTGCATAGAAGCAAAGCACTCGTCTTAAGTCACGTGGAGAAGTAGAAGAATCTTTTGGCTGACTACAGGCAAGTCTCATATATAATTTATAAATACTTACCCATATTAATGCTGAATAGACATATTAAAACAACAACTTACATGTTCAATTTGTTTATACCATATCATAAGCACTTCCTCGAGCTGATGAAGCGTGTCATAATTTTCAGCCGCTGCAGCTATTTTCTCAAAGGACTGGAATTCAGAAAAATTGATGTAATCTATTTTTTTCAACTCAACAGTTCCTTCAATGCTTACTGAAGCACCTGAAAAAGGTAATTACAATATAAAACCAATTAAGACTTTAAAATAAGTTTCTACCAGTCTAAACAATTTAAATTTCAAAATATGTCTCTACTCAGTGTTGTTTCAATATAATAGCCAGTTTACTGTATTCATATAAAGCAGAAAATTCTGATTTAAAATTCCGCGGTCCTCCTTAAAAGCAACATATCACTATTTTCTCAAGAAAATAATCTACCCATGTATTTATTATGCAAGAAATTGATAATTTTATTTTTCCTTGCATAATGTCACAGGATCCTTATCTATGTGCTAGTGTCTTTAAATGGAAACCCTTAGGCAGATTTGCTCTAGTATGTTTCTTAAATGCAATGCTTACCTTCTAAAAATGAAAGGTATCTGTTAATTGTTTCCACAAAATTTTGTTTGTCTTTTATAAGATCTTTGGTGTCATTTAAAGAACCCCAGTTGCTTGTTGTGAGAATAGCAGGAAGAAAAACCTTTTCTATTGTATTTTTAACACCACGTAGAAGTCCTTCAGAGGCATCAAAAACACCAAAGAAGATATCCTGCATTGTAACAAAAAGATTGTTAGTAATGCAGCAACTTAATCTAGAAAGTATTACAAGCTCAGTGCATTTATACAAAAGCACTCCAATACGGCAATTAAAACTTTAGGGAGAGAAAATCTTTTAAAAATACACCCCTGGTGTGCCCATAAGACACTGTTCTCATTAAAAAAGAAAAGTCAATAATGGTTTATTACAGTTTTACAAGGCTGTCAGGTTATGCTTTTGTAACTTCAGTTATTTCCCTGTCATACAGAGAGTTTGGACATTTTTAAATAGTAGATGAATGTCTCCACCTACAACTGGCTACTAATTCATGAAACAAAAGTAGCAAAAAATGCTCTGAATGTTCACATCTGAAATTATATTAGAAGCAATTATCTGAGTGAATGCATATTACTTTGAATGAGATGAATTTTTTTCCTACTCTCCAAAACTAAACTTTGTAAGTTCTGACTGTTTTCAATATTCTAGTATTTTAAATGTCCTTCAAATAAGCAAGTATTAACATTCATGCCACAAGGCTCCTAAAACATAAATTTCCTTTCCTTATCACTTGAGTATTTGGAATGAATTGGGATAGAATTTGATGCAAAAGGATTATTTATGACCAATACTGAGACTCCTGATAAAGACACATCTTTTATCTTACTTCTGATAGTGATTTCCTCTTTCACCTTTTTAGCTCTCCAAAGGAATGGCATATTTCAAAACACAATATAAAATAAATAAACTAATATTGGATTTTCTGTTTTAAGAGTTTGAAATAATATTCATTCAAGATACATAACTGAAACTGTTTCTTTACAATTTAAAGTCCCTTGAGCACTACCTGAGTATTAAGATGTGTAGATATAAACAAGAATGAAGCCTACACTTACCTAAGAGTTTGTCTTGTAAAGCAGAAAAACTCATGCTACTTAATTTACATAGGATGAATGTGTATTTTTCACATTCAAAGACAAACAGAACAAAAAGGTAAAGGAAAACTTTTTGTCTCCTGGTATTTGCAATGAAGTCTTCTGTGTCTTTGTACTTTATAGGCATTTTCATCACAACTAAAATGTACCTAGTGGCTTTAAATGCTTCAAAAACATCAAGGAGAATAAGAAATTAATCTAAATTCTGATATTTCTTTAACAAGAATCCTTTAGGACATTAAATTCACAAGCTATCCTGAGTATTTGCTGAAGCAATACAGCTATTCATTGTCTACCCAAAAGGGAGAGCAAACTGTGTGATAAAGCTTAACACTGAAAAAATACAGTTTCCATTAATTTTAGTTGTGTGACAACAGTGAAAAAACCCAATGAAACAAAAAATAGCTACTTTTAAAGTTTTAATTTTTAACATATATGAGAGAATACCTCATGCATAGTTTTTTCATTTATGGCGCTGTCATTCTTACAACGAACAAAAAATAAGCACAGTCCTACGATTTTGTCTGGTGTCTTGTCCACATAAAATTGCATCATTTTACTTCCTTTTGCAGCACCTGGAATTATCCGACCACACTCTGAAAAGGAATTTCATAGGTGTCACTCTTTTTAAAAGTGAGGGTATTATAAAATGCTTAAAAGCAATGTAGGAAAACAAAACTGAACACATAATTTTTTTTTTCTTCTTTTGTAAGAACAAAAGCCAGCAGAATTTGTGACTGTAATTAACCACACCATGAGAAATGTACACCAAACATATACCATATATCTTACAAAGCTATTTTGGTACACTGTACTGCACTAAAAAGCTGATTTGCTCAGGCTCATAATTTTGGAATAATTTGCTGATGGAATTTGCATTCATCCTATCAAGTTTGTGTGAGAAAACAGAGACTAGGAGATACCCCCGGGTCCTCTGTGGATATAATCCTATGCAATTTGTTAGTTTAATATAAATAGGTAAGGGAACAGCATATGCAGTGATTAGAGAATCATTACGGATTTCAGACATCAAATTCTAATTCTGTACCAAGCTTGTGAAAACTGACAAAAATTCAAATATTTATAAAAAATGCAAATTCAGACAGGTTTTATGAAAGTGCTTTCCAAGGACGTGAGGGCAAAACTCCCAAATGAAAGTTACAGCCAATTCGATATTTCAGGAGAATATCTTATAGCCTTACTTCCAAGAACTGTTAAAATTGAGAATTTTTTCTAAACAATTTGACTTGAAACACACATTTAAAATATGAATTTTCAGTACTTAGAGCAAAAAGTTGCAAAATTCTGAACAAGCAAAGGTAGATTTTATTCTGGGAAACATCAAAAAAAAAAGAAAAAATAACACTAGAATGCATTATTACATCTGCCTGCAGTAATATTGCTAAACATTTACCTATTCCTGGTGCATCTCCTTCTTGATAGAAAATTTTCAACGCTTTTTTCCCTCGCTTGGCAAAAAAAGAATCAAAGGCTTCCAACTGTAAAATCAAAAAGTAAATACTTGTTACTTAAAATATTTTTATGTGCCTTTAGGACATGCAAAATTAACTGGGCCATGATACTTTTTAACATTTTGTTGGCATGCAATGCATATTCTCAAATATCGTGAGAAGATACAAACCAACATAATAGATATTTCATATATTGCCACACACAGGTGGCCTAGCTCCTGGTAACTGTGCATCAACCTTTTATGGTCTTTTCCAGCAACACAGAGACATTGGAGGATATTCTGCCACTCACAGAGATCTGTAAGTATCAACTTGAAGTTATTTAGTCATAAAGGACTTAGAAATATACACAGCACATCTGGATGGCTTGAAAATACCCTGCTATTGCTACCATACCCCTTAATATAAAGTATTAATTCATATAAGAAGAGTAACATGACATGAACATTTTATTCTGGAGACATGAACTGGCCACATTGGCTCCAAAACTTTTCCATGATGGTAAAGATTTTGCTGACCTGTGGAAGAACAATGAGACCACATCTGAGGGAGACCACACTGCCCCATAATTGCTGTACCCGCCCATAAACTGGCCACCCTAAAACACTACAGGTTTCTAGATGTTCATTTTGATTTTGTCATGTTATATAAGGTGCTTTGGATAGTAAGCATGAAAAGCTTTGAAACAAACATTGCTTGTGTATGGATCGTCATTCTGAAGAACCTGTGTGAAATTACTGCTAGTTTCCAAAATCCGAATTTTCAAACTGTTCTAGACAATCTGTGCTGGTAAAACCAGGATGTTGGATTTAACAGAAAGTGAACAAAGCTCAGAAAAGCACTGGAAGAAGGCACAGAGGAGATCAGAAGATACTGACTGATCTGGTCAAAATCCACCTTCTTTCACAGTCTCTGTAAGTGTCTGTAAGGATGACTCATTCAGCAAGGTGTGACTGGGCATTCAAACTGCCCAACTGAAAGGCTCAGCCTTGGTAGTGAGACCTCCTGGTTCCTTCCCATCAAAAAAAGTCAGAAATTTACCAAGCATGTATGTCTGGAGATACATCACCTGTTCAAGGACAAAGGATGCACTTCTAGTGGGATATATATCTTATGAGCAGATGGGGGGGTGGGGGGGGTGGAGGCTTCCCCAAAATAAACAAATATAAAACCCGAATCAGAACAGTGATAGGAATATGAGTGAGACTCAGGTGAATAGAATTTAAACCCAATCTTGTGAGAAGACAACATTGTGTGAAAATAAAAGAAAGCCAGCTCTAGAAATCAATTTCACTTTGGCTAATAGGCACTAGAGAATAACACAGCTAAAACTGAAAAAAAAATAAATAAAAATCACCACCCCCAAAATAGGGAAAGAAAAAGAAAATTGTTAAAGTACTGAAAGCACAATGACAAAAAATAGGAAAAAATCCACTACTACAAAAAACACTCCAGCTTGTGAGAACAAGAAGGGAAAACTAACTTTTGGAATTGCATGGTTCTATACCCAAGGTAAGATGTGAGCTGTCCCTGCAGCTACTGATCCTGCAAAAGCTTCTGGTTCAAGTCCATGTGGTTCACACACTCACTGCATGAATACTTATGCAGGCTAATGCTTAAAAGGGTAGAACCTAACTCACAGATGTCGAAGATGTGATATGTATATGGGAATTTACTAAATGACAATTTGTTCACAGTACAATGTTGACACAGCCCCAACAGACTAAACTGTTTATGAACAAACTAAAAATGTAAACGGGAAAATTTCCAACCACAAAAAGTTTTCAGGTGGTCCTGGTGACATCAAAAAAACACCCACAAATAAAACAAAACAAGCAAAACCCCCTATCAACTCCCTGGAAAACAAACAAATAAAAAAACCAAACTAAAACCAAATTAAAACAAAAAAGCCACAAGAACAATAAAAGTCTCAATTTCTCAAGTGTCTGGATTAGTCAAACTTGATGTAGAATAACAGTTTCACATGAAGTCAGGATGATTTAACACTGCATTCCATTTAGCACCTGTAAAAAAGGGAGAACACTTGAAGCACCTCTATGTTATGTATCAGAAAAAAACCCAAACAAACAACAAAAAACACAAAAAAACCCAAAACAAACAAAAAAAACAAACAAACAAAAAAAAAAAACGAAACCAAAACAAAAAAAATAAAAAAAACCCAAACAAAACAAAACCCAGGACTGTTTAAGGGCATTTTATTTACATTTTACATATAAAAGTAAACAAATGAAAAATGAACAAATTTGGATTGGGACTAAATCTGCCTTATAACTGAACAACTGAAGTTCTAACAACTGATTTGCTTAATCAAAGGAGATGTTATCTAGCTCAATGTTAAACTCTGAGTCAAAGCTCTCTAACAGACAAAAATAACATGATGCAATTGGAGAAGTCAAGATGCATATCTTTTCACAACTGAGTTTTAATAATCTCCTAAAACTACAGTTTAACTAGTTGCTCCTGTTTGTTCAATCACTTTGAAACGTTATGAAAGACAACACTAAAGACACACAAAGAATGACAGGTTTGGGATCTACTTACTCTACAAACCCACTTAATCCTGTCTTTTAAACATTCAAAAATAAACAAAGCACTCAAAACTGTTATGATTTACTGGGTCTTTCCAAATGTTATTATAGTATTTAAATGGTGTAGGATCAATCATTCTTCTTATTACTAACAACACTTTTAATTTTCAAAATGTTCCCATGAAGTTACACAGTTTTGCAGAATCTTTGGAATTTCAGTGAGAATTTGCTTAATAAAAATTATCACCATTAGAACATAATAATGCCAGGCTGAGATGAATAAAACTTGTTGGAACTGGTAGACGTGACAAGAAACCCTAAAGTCAAAATAACAGCAGTATTTATATTTTCCTTAAGATAAGAAAGATGAAAAAGCCACAATCAAAAACCTTGGGGATATCTTCAAATCTGCCAGGAAATTAAGCTAAAAGATTTAGTCAGGTATCCTTTTAGATGAGTTGTGTGCCTTAGTAACCACATTTTCTGGCTGAAACAATCAAAATGATGTATAACTATTCATATCAAAAGGTAATCTGCTACATATTTTAAGCAATAATTTAAATCTACAACTTTACAGAACAGACTCACCGAAGGGGTATCCAAAATCATTTCTTCCACAGTTGCCAAGTCTAAACCTAGCCCGGCACTGAGAACTTCAAATATGTATTTATATGAAGCATTAATTTGTGCTCTTCGACTTTCTCTTGCTTTTTTGTATTGAGCCTAAAACATTAAACGCATCTTTCAAACTAAAAGCACGCTAAATGATCACAGCAATGATCTTCTATTTAACTTGCAATTAATGCTGAAATCCAGCCCCTTGTACTATACAACTACATAAATGCCTTACTCTTTAAAAATATATAAACTTCCAAAGGCAAACAGAAGAACAAATTAATAAGGATTATTATAAGATGTAAAGTCAATTCTGAGGATATGTCAAGGAAAAACAAACACTAGAAATAGTACTAGCTAGATTTAAAGACATTTCCATAACATTAACTGATTTTATTTTTCACTATCAAAATTTGAAATTATTATATTAATAGAGAAAGGTCAAAATATTAATTTAAAATAAAGTATCAGGAGTGGGTAAATATTTGCAGGAACTAAGTAGAGTTTTGCTTTGATGTAAATTATTTAGTTAACATCTCCTCCTTCCTTCCTCTATTACTTTAAAATAAAATCTTAGAACACTACAAAGATTGAAAACAAAGACTCACTTTCTACCAGAAATAATTTAGTAAAAGAGCCAAGTATAAGGAAACTAAGAGAAAAACAAAACAAAGCAAAATCATAAAAACCTAACAATTAATATAAATTGTTTTTAATAATCTGAGAAAATAACCAGAAATTTATAACCTGTTTTGCTTTAACACTTTGCAAGTTTGAAGCCCCACTAGGGCGGTGAAACCTGGACAAACTTTGACTTCCAAAAGAAAAAGATGCATGAGAGGAGGAAAAGCTTCCTGATCGTTGAGCAGGGTGAGTAGATCTGGTTCCAGCATCTTCTGATATAACAGGAGCAATCGTAGAACCGACGGGATTACGCCCAGAACTACTTGTGGAAGCATGACTGCGTCCAGTATCTTCTCCAGTGCTTGAACTTTCTTTATTATTTTTTTTTGCCCCCTCCATTCTGAAATCTGAAAAAAAAAAAAAAAGTTTATAACAATCCAGACATTTCAAAACTACCATTTCAAGAAGACAGGAGCACCTCAAATTTGACTTCCCAGATACATAAATTTAATAGTCTCATCAAGTCCTCTTCCAGTTCTTCCCAGACATCTACAAACATTTTAGGACAGGTTACAAATGTCGAGTTCAAGACTGAAAACATTTTTTAAAAACAATTTATCATACACTTACGTTTTGTGGAGTGAGAACCTTCCTATATAACAAATACGGTTTAAAATATTAATACTTTCAGTTCATATCTGATTACTGAGAAACAGAAATGGTTTAGAATACAAATGACTTGTTTAAATTTTAGTTTCTAAAATATATACACAAATTCAGCAACTGATGTTACAAAAAGACTTGCATACATAGAAATTGCTATCCTACTCAGCATATTACAATAAGGATTAGAAGAACTATCAAGAATTCCCTAGTAGTTCTCGTAAAGCTTTAGGACAATCAACCCAAGTGTAACAGTCTTATATACTCTCTTAGGCACTCTTGCCTAATTCAGGAAATAAACAAAGGTGAGGCTGACTTCAAAAGCAACACCTGGTAGTACACTACTAACTCCTTATTTTTGTCCATGTAATAGATGATGAAGTGGCCACTGTTGCGTGGTCTTCAGAATGCAATCACCGGCTACAGAAAATGTTCATCGCTCTCTTGAAGTAAAAATACTACCAAAAAACCGCACCCGAAACAAACTTAGGAAAGCCACAAAAAAAAAAAATCTAAATTAACTATATTCCTTTCTTTTTCTTCTTTCTGTTTCCATGACTGGTTATTTACAAGGTTAGCAGGGCTTCTTTCCTCCTTGATTATTCCACACAGGTGGAATAGGTTGGATTTTAATTTCCTTGCCTTTTAACTGGTTCTTACTTTTAGCTGATACCTTACCCTAAAGCCCAAGATGAGAGAGGTGGGATTCTTACAGCTTTCTCTAAAAAAAACCCCAAAAAAACAAAACAAAACACAAAGGCTATACCGTATAATGGCATCCTCTCTGACTCTCCAAAATCTGTACTCAAGCTGTCTGACGGCTCAGCTGAGATTTTCACTTTTCAAAAACCTGCACGAACGCCAGCTGCTCACCTCTCCCGGCTGGAGCTTTTATGCCAAAATCCCCTTTACTCCCCTCAAGGGTGCCCCAAACCTTATCTACAGGCCCTATTCATCCAAGGAAAGTCGGTCTGGCCCCCAGTGCGCATCTTAGGAGGGCTGAAGAAGGGTGAGGGTAGGGAGCAAAGACGCGGATCATGGGGAATACAGCCTTTTGGCTCTCCTGCAGAGCCCCGCTGCCTTCAGTCTCAGCAGAGGGATGCAGGCGAGGAGCCTCACCGACCTGGCCGGGGGGACGGCTCCTCCCCGGGGGCGGCGGAGCGGGGAGCGGCGCCGGGGGCAGCGGAGCGGTCTGCCCGGAGCCGCTGCTCCCGGTGGTCCCGGTGCTCCCGGTGCTCCCGGTGGTGCCGGTGGCCCGGGCGGGGGCTCGGGCGGCGGGAGCGCTGCCCCGAACAGCCGCAGGAGCCCGGGCAGCGGCCACAACGCGCGCCCGCAGCGGCCGGCGCTGCCCCGCGCCCGCCCGGCCGGCGTCCGGCACCCCGCGGCCCCCGGGGCAGCGGAACCGGCCCCTACCGTAAGGGGCTCGTGTGCCTGCGGGCCGTGGTTCCCCCTGCACAAGGGGGGCTGCGTTAAATGCGCCGATGGAAGTTAATTTGAGGAAAGGCAGACGGAACGCTGCGCTGCGAGTGCTTTCAGCTCGATTATGAAAAATTAATTCTTAATCCCGCTCTCCCCCCCTGCCCCCCCCCCGACTATTCAATACTGGTTTTCATGCTGAGTTTTTGAGTGAAATTCCTCTTTCTTAGACTTGAAATGATTGTCTATACTAAAGGTCACCGCATAACTCCGAAGGGTGACAGACGCAACTTGGAATGTTTGTCAGGGTGCCTGGAGGCGAAAGCAGAAGCTAACCACTGCCAACATCAAATCACAGAATCGGAATCAGTGAGGGTGGGGGAAGCACAGCTGCTCATCTGGTCCAACCTCCCTGCTCCGGCAGGGTCACCCTACAGCACATGGCGCGGGATTGCATGCGGACAGTTCTTGAATATCTCCGGTCAGGGAGACTCCACAGCCTCTCTGGGCAATCTGCTCCAGTGCTCGGTCCCCTGCACGGTAAAGTTCTTTCTCATATTCAGGTGGTACTTCGCGTGCATCAGTTGCTTGGCACCACCGAGGGGAGGCTGGCTCCATCCTCTTGGCACCCCCCGACCTTAGATATTTTAATTAAAACATTAATGAGGTAACATGATCGAATGCACCACGTGTATGTTTGAGAACATGGCAAGGCCAGGACTCCCAACCAGCCTGATACCACCGGGATTTACAGAAGCATCACCAGTCCCGATGGAGCTGGGTGACGGTGCCTCTGCCTGCCCAGGCGCTGGTGTGGTGTCACCTGGAGGGACGCACGGCCAGGTGAGCACGGGGGGCCCACACTTTGATTCCACACTCCAGCCACAGCCAGGGAGGCTCCTTCCTGAATGTCCTTATGTTGCCCTGAATGCGGGCGTGTTACCCGGCACGCAGCGCCGATTCACACGCCGAGACGAGGGATTTCTACTTTTTATTCTAATTTGCACAAAGTAGGGAGCTAGGTTGTAACCCAGGAAAGGCTGGCTCCCTGATCATCAAAACCTTACGCTATTTGTACATATCGGCAAACAAAATCATCAGCATTCATTGGTTCCGAATTACATAACTTTTCTATTAATCAGTAGTTAGCCCCTTATTTGTTAGCCATAGCTCTCTCTTCTCATGCCAATTAGTCCCCAGCGAGGTTCCTCCTTCCTCAGACGGGTTTCCATCTGAGTTTCCATCTGAGTTTCCACGGACTTCCAAAACGAGTTTGGGGCGGGTTCTGAGCAGGGCCGTGGCTCGGTGGCCGTGATGGCCATTGCCGGGATCACCTTCTCCCAGCCCCTGCCCGGCCTTGCTGACTTCACCCCTGGTGGCTCTGGTCCAC
Source organism: Margarornis squamiger (assembly GCA_035222235.1). NCBI lineage: Eukaryota > Metazoa > Chordata > Aves > Passeriformes > Furnariidae > Margarornis > Margarornis squamiger. The sequence continues at coordinate 40,035,815 of JAWWTY010000106.1, read as the reverse complement.
ACTGCCCATTTCACCCCGGCACCGCCTTCTCCTTCCCGTAAAACAAAAACATCGGCCAGCCATGCGACCTCCGCAATGCAATTGCTTAATCATAACTCTCCAGCTACAGCTACTGATTAAGAACGGAGAAAAAAAAAGTTAAAAAATTGCAAGGTTTTATTCAAATCCCGAGGGGCTGGATGTCACCCAGGGGCCGAACAGACAGGACCCAGCCAAGCCCCCTCGGCGCGCCCCACGGCCCTCCGTGAGGCGGCACTGCGGGCGGGGCCGGGAGCAGCTCCGCCTTCCCACCGCCTCCTCCGTCCCTTCCTGCTCCTGCTCCTGCTCCTGCTGCCGCTCCCGTCCCGCCATGGCGGCCCCCGCGGAGCTCGCCGGGCTCACGGACGAGGCCGCCTACGCCGCCTGCTCGGAGCCGGATGGCGGCACCAAGGTGAGGCGGCTGGCGGTGCCGCGGCGCTGCCCCCGGCCTGCCCCGCTCGCTGCCGGGCGGACGTGCGGGGGCCGGGAGGCGGCATGGGGCCGGGAGGCGGCATGGGGCCGGGCAGGGGCCGGGAGGCGGCATGGGGCCGGGCAGGGGCCGGGCAGGGGCCGGGCAGGGGCCGGGATGGGTGTCCCGGAGCTGCCCGGCCGCCTGGAGCCGGGCGCACTGTGAGGGCCGGGCCCCCCGAGCCGCCCCTGCTGGCCCTGGGCGGGCGCTCCGGCCAGCGCTGCAGAGAAACCCCCCCAAACGCTTTTATTGTGTTATTAGGAGAGCGCTGTAATGCAGTCCAGTTATTCTACGTCTGTCCTCCCCTTACCTCTGCCTACTGCGCTTCCGCTCACTTTTTGTGCGCTTAGTGGGTCACAAGCGCCTGGTATTCAAAGTTACCCCGTGGCTTCAAGAAAATATCCTTAATAGAGTTGTGGGCCGTTTTTGCTGCCGAGATATCGTCAGGCTTGACGGAAATTCAACACCTGTGCAATGAAATAATAACAATAAAGAGTTCGGGAGTTCAGCTCTAAATTATGTGTCTGCTGTGAGGCCCAGTATTAAATATTCACGTGTCTGTTCGGCTTGTATGTGAAGTTGTTTGTGTGCTCTACAGCCTCATAAAAGAATAACAAATATAAGGATGCCACTTTTTGATACCACTGATAATATATATTTAGTGATACCAGTCATGCTTTTGTAAGGCATATTTATTTAACACAAATCTGTATGTGTAGGATCAGGACAAAGAGTTTTATTTACACTTAATGTAGTCCTCTGTTTATTACTTCTGAACCTGCTGGTTTTAGATTCGTTTCTAACTGGCATCTTTGTTAATACATATAATTCAATTCTCTTTGATGTATAAATAATAAACCTTTCTTCTCCACAGGATTTTATGTTTCAGCAGACCATGTTAAGAGTAAAGGATCCTAAGAAATCATTGGATTTTTATACAAGGGTTCTTGGAATGACGTGAGTAGAAGTTGCATGCCACAATAAGACTGAGCTTTCCTCCTGTTCTGTTTTTTTATTTTGATGTAATTATCCTAGTTGGTCTAACTACATAAACAATGCTGGCTTGTCAGCTGATGCTCATTGGACAGTCTGGCAGAGTCTCTGAGGACTCCAACAGCACAGTTAATGCCTAAGCTGCAAATGAACCAATATTGGCTTTGATTAGAAATTTCTTTCTTTCTTAAATGGGTCATTAATTATCAGTGTGCCACTTCCTTACTTCCTCCTTGCCAAGCCTGCAGCTAACTGGCAACTGTTATGACGGTGCTTATAATCAGGAGCCATTGCAATAAATCTTGAAATTAAGTTTTCTGCTAGTTCTCAGAGGTGGCTTATGACCACCTCCATTCATAAAAGAGCAGGGGAAAAGAGGGTGGAGACCAGGTCTAAACTCAGCCTTTGAAAGAAGGCTTTTGGGAGGCAGATGCCCTGCAGTAGTCTAATATGGGCTTATGCTGAACCCCTTTGTGCTTTTTTGACATTTCATGTGAGTGATTTCAAAACAAGATTCCACTGTGTTTTTAAACATCTTTAAATGAGTCCAGTAAAATAAACTACTTCCACTGTAGTGAAAATGTGTGAAAGTAAAATTTAATACCTTGCAAGTTGAAAAAGAAATTAGATTTGTTTTTCATGCCTACTTGTTCCACTTAAATGTTCTACATAAAAATGTATGCCTCAGGTATTTTTTTAGTTGATTAAATTGTCACATCTGAAATGGATTTTATCATAATAGCTAGCTATGGAAATTGTAAAGATACTTCATCTAAAGGTATGTTTGCTGTGTTCTTAAACTTTGTCTGGGGAGCTCTTCAGCATAATTAAGTTTCAAAGAAGATATTTTTATTCCTTGGTGAAATTTTAAAAGTGGTTAAAGATTTTCCTATGGAAATATACACAAGTAACAGTGTGACAACCTCAGGGCCTGTGCATTTGTACTGACTTTGCTATTTAGTTACTGGTAGTTTGGCTTTAAGTATTTGATTATTTTAATTTTTGTAGGTTTGTAATGTGTTCTGGAGTGTTTTTATCTGATTGTTTAAAATTTAGCTATTTTAAGGCATGCATTACAGAAAGGCAAAAATTCACAAAAATAGTTCTTCCATAGCAAGAAACATCTTGGATTATTTGCAAGTTACCTGATTACCCTTTTAAGTTACTGTTTCAAAATAATTGTTCCCATTTAGACTGCTTCAAAAATTTGACTTTCCTACTATGAAGTTCTCGCTCTATTTCCTGGGCTATGAAGATAAAAATGATATCCCGAAAGATAAAGCTGAGAGAACACCTTGGACCTTCTCTAGAAAAGCTACACTTGAACTGACACAGTAAGTATTTATGTAATAAGAGATGACATTAAGCTAACTGTGATTAAACAGAATTGGATAAGTGTAAATCCTGTTGGGTTGAATAAAAAAAATAAAAATCTTTACTATGGATACATCTTCACTGTAATATAGCCTTAAAATATGGCTGAGATTGGATACTTGGAAAGCTTAATCTGCCTCACTTCAGAGCTCTTTCAAACTGCTAGGTGAACAGTGGTACATAAATATGAAACAGTACTTTCTATACTTTGAGTATGCGTGACACCTGGGTGGGAAATTTAGGAAAACCCGATCTGGTTAGACCTTTTTTTGGATTCCCGAAACATCCTAATAACATATAACTATCACTTTTGGAATCTGCAAAAGGGGTATTAAGTCAAAACATAGACTTCCTGTACACAGGACAATTTGGTTAATGCTACTAATCATAGTAATGGTGCAGAAAGAATCTCCCAAATCTCCCCCTGTCTTAGCTCCAGGACCTCCTACCCTCACTTTTTGTTTCCCAGTGATGTATAGATAAACTCACTTGTGCAGCAAAACCTTCTCTCTAATCTGAATGAGACAGGAATATTTCTGACTCATTCAAATGTGGAACCTGAATACTAGTGAAGGGCTGTGAACATGACTGGATTAGCCCCAGGCTTATCCCGAGAACCCATGACTAGGGAAAATCTTGATAGATTAATGAATGCAGCCAACAGGTGAAATTTTCTGGTTTCTTAGGAGAAACAGCTTATGTCTCTTGGGGAAACTGAACATTTAGGATTTGTTAATTTTGATGTTTTTCTTCAATATGTAATAATTACTTCTTACAGCAACTGGGGCACTGAAAATGATGAAAAACAGTCTTATCACAATGGCAATTCAGATCCCCGAGGATTTGGTAGGTCTTTAGCTTTGTGGTTTTAGTTTTTAAGCTTTGGTTTATTGTGATTGCATTTTTTCTTTCATGTGTTGGATGAAAATGCAATTTCAAATGTTTTTGAGAAAACATCTACATCAATTTTGTTCAAAGATTATTGGGTATGTGTATGCTGTAGGTTTTTAAAAATGAGAATTAGTAGAGAAAATATTTTAAATTTGTTTGGATAAAAAAGACTTGTCTAGTAGGTCACTGTGAAGAAATTGATCTAGCTGTAGCAAAGAGGGAACTTGCATTTCATCCTTTGTCTCTCTTCTTTCAGTGTGTATGTTTTGAAAGATGGTGAAAATAATAAACAAATGTGTTTCAGAGTAATGAGTCACAGTTACATTCTTTATTAAGGATCTAGTCATTTGACAAACAAACGCATGCTAATTGTAACTACTGAATGAAGAACAACAATTGTTCTTGTGTATTATGTTATTTACACTTGGATGTCTAATTTATAATCCACTGGTTATCCATTTTAAGCTAGAAGGACAATTCTGTTTTTCTGTAGCACTGAGGATATTATTTGTGTGGCTTGATTTGATACTCTGAGTGCCTGAAAGGTCATTGCTTGTAAAATAAGTTTCACACTCAATCTATCCACTTGACATTTAAAGCTTCTGAGTTGGTTTGTATGCTCAGGCCTTGCATAGCACTAGTGTCAGTCTCTGCAAATACAGCATTAATGATAAACTCCTTGTAGTGTTGAACTGAGCAAATGCAACAAAATCCTGTTATGTAGCTGTGCTTTGAGAAGGGAAATACAGATAAAAAAGTTTGATTGAAAATCTCATTTTTTCCAGCTCTAGATAATACTGTTCTCTAAACAACTAGAGATATTTCAGCTCTGAAGTTCTTATTTTAAACGTCATTATCAAAAGACAACTCTCTGAAGGTGAATAATGTTAATACCCAAAATGCTTTTCTTTTTGGAAGCAATGTTTTTCTTCTATACAATTATATCTTATGTGAACTTCAGCATGTAAAAGTTTTGCACAGGATGAAATACTGAACAAACTTCTAAGAACACCCAGCAGTACTTTCAGTCTACTTCACTTTTTTTGCCTTGTTGCACAGGACACATTGGAATTGCTGTTCCTGATGTCTATAAAGCTTGTAAGAGGTTTGAAGAACTAGGAGTGAAATTCGTAAAGAAACCAGATGATGGTAAGTCTTGATCAGAAAGGCAAGTCAGTTTTTTTCCTTGTTTTTATTATATTCTGTCTTGTAGATCTTCCTGGAAAACTGGGAACTACGATTCTAGTAGTTGCCACTGTGTAGAAGGTTATAGAACCAGTTACTCCTGCACCTCCCAACAGAGTGTGCAAAACTGGCAATAGATCCGTCTTTGAAACAGTAGCTCATGAGTCTGCTACGTGCCTTCTGTGTGCAGCCTGACCTTCGGTAAAATGTCAAAATACCCTAAAATGCAGAAATGAGTGCTGAGAAGTCTTCCTTTTTTTTAGCTAGATTCTCTTTCACAAAAATCTCATGAGATCTTTAGGACTGACGTGTTCCAAAATGACATTTAATACTAGTAATTGAAAAGAGACTTTTAAGGGATTTTCATGTTATTCACTGTGTTCTCAGCTTAAGCAAATATAAGAAGTATAGCTGAAAACTTAACTTTAAAACAGATTTATTGATTTAAGAATTGATCTCAGTATTTCTAGCACTTCAGAGTTTCTGAGACCTTTTAATTTGTTCAGCACCTGTTAAACCCTGAGAGACTTGAAATGAGAGTTGCTGACTTAGAGCTGTGAAGTGATACGGAATGAAAGTATGTAGGACATGAAGCTTAGACTATAAATGGAATAAATCTCAGTAAAGAATTCTTGAAGCAGTTAAGGGGCAGGGGGAGTGCTCAAGCTCTTCTTTAAAACTAAGAAACAAAATTGATGCGGCAAATGCCAAGGAGGAGGAAGAAGAAGATTCGGACTTCACTTTGTGCATCAGGCTGGGAGAGCCAATGTGGGGGCTTTTTTCTTACATAAATGATCAAATATGTACTATTCTCTCAGTTGTTTTTGTGACTAGAATACATTAAGAGCTGGGTTCATTCTGTTACAGTAAATAGCCTAATAGAGCAAGTATGTCTAGAAGTGTGTGGTTAACACTTCTAAGATAACACGTTAAGCTGTTCTATCCGGATCTACTATTGAAGACAACTTTTGGGGGCCCTGTTTTAATGAGCAATATTTTTTTCAACAGTAAAACTTAAAACATTCCTGTCCTGCATTTCTCTGTTTTATGAAATGATGCAAAAGTGTACTGTAAACCAGATCAGAGGGGTAAAAATGTTAATGTAAAATTTCAGTGTGGAGTCAGGAATGATGGGAGATGGAATGGTGGCAGAGGAACACAGGATTTTACACCATCAAAGCCAATTAAAAAAATATGTCAAAACATCCTGGAGCACAAAAATATTTTTCTGAATTTAGAGGATGAACTCTTAGAGGAGCATATGCAAAAAACTTCAGTCAACAAAAGATGGAATTCTAAAGTGACTTTAAACTACAGCTTCATGGAGAGTAAGATTAACAGTTCAGCATACAAAGATCTAATGCTGATTAAAAACTAATCTGGATGTTTTTAGAATTATCTGTCTAAATTTGAACTATTTTTCCTTTTGCACGAGAATAAGGAAAAGTATTTTTCAAAATAGTCATATTTGACATTAAGAACCGGTCACGTTGTCTTAACTTGATCTTCTTTCTTTCTCTTTTTTTTCCTCTAACAGGTAAAATGAAAGGACTTGCGTTTGTTCAGGATCCTGATGGCTACTGGATTGAAATTTTGAATCCTAACCACATGGTGACTCTCACTTAGTTCTAATGAAGTATATTATATAAGAGATGCCCACTTTCAGTCCCCTGGAGAAAAATCTGTAACAGTGTTTGTGCAATTCTTGCTTAATAGAGAGGAATCATTTGTGTTCAGTCTCCTCTAAAACTATCCCCTGGGACTTGACTGTACTTGGATTCCTTTTTTTCTTGTCCTGTGATGCCACCACAGTTTGTTTCCACTTAGGAATACTCAACCATTTTCTGGAAGAACACTTACACAGATTCTCCCCTTGAACATTGATTATGTTAATATTTCACTTGACACTGTCAAATGATATGTTGACCAGAAACTCACTGCATCTCACAGTTTAGATTTAAACTAACAACAACAAAAAGTGCTGTGTTGCTACTGATAAGCTTCAACGAAGAAGAAAAAAAAAATCCCTCCACAATATTTTTGAAGAAAAAGATCCTTCTTCTGAAGAAAAAGACTTCATGCCCTATGTATAGTAGAAAATAAAATATCAGGCTAACTTTGACATGAGTTTGACATGAGCATGTTTATCAAAGTCTTAATCTTACTTATTATGCCAGGCAAAACTCTTTAAGGATCAGCCTTAAACAGTTTTGCAGCAAGGAACTTTGTGGATGCAATAAATCAATCCAGCAGAAAGAATTCAGTCTTTCAGTTCCTGACTCCTGATTTACAGCCAAGAGGTCTCATAGTTACTAACTCACAGTGATCCTTCTTGTCTCTTTCACCACTACAAAGAACTTGCTCAAAATTTTTGTTTCAATACAAGGCTGGGGCTATATTTAACTTAAATGCTCTGTACATCCTGCCTTAGGAAGTTACTAGAAAGGGTATCTGAAACAACAGTTTCCTACTAATAGGTATGTTGATCTGCCCTCTCAAAACAAGTGATGGTGCATACCTGTGAACAGCAGGAAACCATGTAGCATTTACATGTGTTACACAAATTATTTGATTTTATGCTGTTCCACATCTTTATAAATAGTGCAAATTATGAGAATTTTTGAAATCCTACTCTTCAAATAAGGAAAAGAAAAAGTCTCTGCCTTGTCTTACTGTGGTTTGAGTAGCACTTAACTCCTTCAGTTATGAGACTGTTGATAGTGTAATGGCATTGCAATTCACTTCTCAATAAAGCATTGGGAAAAAATACAAAATAATTGTAAAGCACTGTGATTAATTTGCTGATTGTTGAATTCTGGATGACTGAAAGACTCTTGGGTTTCATTTGTGGATTCTTTTTCGAGAAGAAATCTGGTGATAAAAGAACATTGAATTGGGAGTAACATAGTGAAGAAGATAACTGCGTGACTCGATTAGCAGGATGTTTCAGTGAGTTAATGATAACAACTGTCAATAACTCCATGGCTTATAAGTTAAAACAGAAATGTAGAACGTATTGCATTTGATTTCTTCTATATTAATGTAGATGTTAATGACTTGAATGCTAAGTGTTGCTGTCCTATCTCCTTCTCTGAAATATCTTTAATTTCACCTACCTCATCTTAACAAGAAGCATATATAAAGTCAGGAGTTTTATAGAACTCTGCATGAAAAACCATGTATAAAACTCAGTCCAAGATAATTTTTTTACCCTTGGAAATAAGTGAAATAGATTGTATGGTTCATCTGAATCATAGGTGTTGGAAAAAGGAGCATAAAAACTTGCTCTGCTTTATACCCCACACAGATGTGCAAGCAATCATAAATTCATTGAAAGGTAAACACAGCAACTCAAAAGATAGTATTTTTTTCAGTTTTCTGTTTATGAAGTAACCCTGATATTTTGACATTTGTTTGGTATTTTCTGGTCTCCACAGTATCTACAGATACTGTGCTTTAGGTGGTGCCTTGTTGGTGCCATTCATATACAATAGATTCTTTCCTTTTTGAATATTTGTCATGTTGCCTTTTTTCTCTGCCAATAAACACTGTTGGTTCATAGTTGCATTCTCTTTTTCTACCCTCTTGTACTTCTAGAACTAATACTTAGGCTGCTCCCTGTCTTGCTGTTTGTGCAGTTGATTATTTTCCTGTAACTCAGATCCTTTTGATAGGGATGATGATGTTTGGAGTGAGTGAGATCTCTTGAGTTCAGTGGGCTGTCTTAATAGCTCTCACCAATGATCTTACAGTCTTCTTCCTCCCAAATATGGGGCTTTTGACATTGCAGCCCCTGCCCCAGGCAGGCTAGTTCAGCTTAAACAAGTGACAGAGATTTTCTTGAATGCTGGGTTAGTTTTATGCCAAGTTTCTTAAGCTGGAATGAGAATCCAGTTCAAGGCTCCTTAGTTTCCCAAATGAGTAAAGCTGATTGTTCTTGCTGGAAAAGCTAGAAAGCTGGATTGGATTGCCTGACTCATGAGACCTCACTCTACTTTAAAAAGAGGTACACAATATTGCAAATACAGCAGCAATTCAGAGCTCTTTATTCTGAAGACTGTTGTAGTGATATCTTCTGAAGTTAGTAGGTTGAGTATGGTGCCAAGAAGCATCAGAGCTATGGCAGTGAGACAAAGCACTTGGATGATTGCAGCTTACATAGCTTTTGATGGCTAAACCGTGTTTTTTCATATACATCTGCTGCTGGCATTCTGAAGTAAGAACTTAAAATGAAGTAAGAGAACTTACAATGAAGAACAGGTGCTAACTGCAGTTCCTCACCATTCAGAGTATCTTGTTAGATTGTGTGAATAGAAAAACCATTGTAGACTAATAGTTTGACAACTCCACTTAGACTAAGTTTTATTTCAGTTAATACAGGGAGATATAACCAAAGCATTAGTAAAGAAAATCTCTGAAGTTTTACAAGCATGTCACTTGATGGTTCATATTTTATCAACATGCAGTGTCTCATGCAGTCTTGTTTCACTACACTTCAAAATACAGGTGTGACAGGAAGAGCTATTTAGCCAATTGTATGGAATCCAGTAATTAAAACCAGGATAGGTTGTAAATCAGATGAGTAAGTCAAAGGGTGTGTAGACATCCAGTGTCTAACTACATGACTAGGAGGAGACTATGCCAAAGCTTCTCTGCTTAGTAATCAAATAAAAGTTTCTCTAAGCATCTTTGCTGGTCTTGGAATGACCCCTGGATTTTTTATATGCTTGACAAAGTGCAGACATGATAGATGATTAAGTAATAAAGAAGAAACTAATAAAAAACCCACTGGCTTCTACAAACTTGTTACAGCAACATCATGAAGTGGGCAAGGTATGGATTTGGTTTTTTTCTAAAAATAGTTACTCTTGCATGCCACGGAGAACTAATTAAAACCAGTTCTCACTTACGACATCCAAGAATAAACTACTAAACACTTGATTCTTTTAACCTACAGTAATACTAAAATATTTTAGATGTAGAAAACTTTTGAAATTATTTAATATTCTCACTGATTACAGGCTGCTATTTTTACTTCTTCCAAGTAAGACTTCTTTTCTGCCAAATAAATCATGGAATTAAATAGCATGTAGTGCTTTGCCACTTGGAGGGCCTAAATTTAGCTTCGTGCAGTACAGTAGAAGTCAATCTCGTGGTTACATGGAGACGAGCCCACATTCTCCGTATGGGCTGGGAGAGGCTCTCGTGACTCAGGAAAGTGGGACACGCACCAAATGGCAAGAGGCAGGTAAGCAAGCTATTACGGAAGAAACATGTCCATCCTTGGGGCTTTTTCAAGACGTGCTTGTCTAAAGCTTAGTCGCCCTGATCCAGTCTTAGTTTGGAGCAGGGGACTGGTTTGTAGTTTGCTCCAAGGATTGCTCCTCAGGAGCTACACCCGGCACCGTCCCTCAGGTGACCCGCGGTAGGACCCAAGGGGATGAACGGCATGAAGCTGTGCCAGGGGAGGTTTAGGGTGGGTATTAGGGAAAGGTTTTTCTCCCAGAGGGTGGCTGGGCACTGGGAAGTGGTCGCGGCACTCAGCCTGGCAGGGTTCGAGAAGCGCTGGGACGACGCTGTCCGGCACGCGGTGCGACTCCCGGGGCTGGTCCTGTGCAGAGACAGGAGCGGGGCTCCACGACGCTTGTGTGTGCCTCCCAACCGGGCACACTCCGTGCTCCCCTGCCCTTCGGCTGCGGGGGAAGGCCAAGGCCGGGCCGGGCCCAGGCCCGCAACAGGCGGAGCCGGCGGGACCCGCGCCCGGCGCTGCGTCACACGCACCCGCTGCTGCCCGCGGACGTCAGCGCGCCGCCGGGTGACGTCGGGCGGCGGCGGCGGCGGCGGGGCCGGTG
>JAWWTY010000106.1:39911208-40024933 GCA_035222235.1 Margarornis squamiger | reverse complement strand
CCCCTCGGCACGGCGGGCTCCGGCCCGGCCCGGTCCGGTCCGGTCCGGTCCCACCGCGGCCCCCTCGGCACGGCGGGCTCCGGCCCGGTCCGGTCCCACCGCGGCCCCCTCGGCACGGCGGGCTCCGGTCCCACCGCGGCCCGGGCGCTCCCGCCGGGCGCGGGCAGGCCCGCCCGGCAGCGGGGCCGGGGAAGGCGCCGGGCGCGTTTGGCGGCGAAGCGATTTCCCCGGGACCGCCTTCCTGCGGAGGCGAGGCAGGGGCCGGGGCCGGGCCGGGGCACCTTCTCCGGAGGTGCGGGGCGGCGGCGGCCCGGGCTGTCCGGGCGCGACCTTGGGCCCATCGCCGGCCCCGGCGCCCTCCGCTGCCGCCTGCCCCGCCCGCAGCGCCCCCCGGCCCCGCAGCCGGCCCCTGCTGCGGCGGGCTTAGTTAAATTTGCTTTTTCGTCAAGTGCTAGTTCAGTGTTTTGACGCTCTGATGGTACTCAACTGTTTTCCCTGGTCCTTCTGGTGTCGTAGTAGTTAACCAGTTAGGCGCCGCTGTGATTCATTGAAATTAATTTTGGTTCATAAGACATCAGACTGTAAAAAAAAATAAGTTCATGCAAACTTGTTAGCAGTCTGCTGGAGGTCTCGCCAGCCTCACAATGCTCTTTGCTCATTTTGTTTTTAAAGTGCAGGACACAGATGTAGGTGTATTTGGCATGTCTTCTGTTTCAGGTCTTTAAATCTGTTTTTTGGGATCTGTTCACTCATATCTAACCAAGAAAACCCGAGACTTTTCACAGATGCCTCTTGAATACATTTTGATAACAGAGGGATGTTGGATAACATACATTACTTCTAGGGAAAAATAGTTATGTATTACAGTTTGTTACCCCAAACCAGGAGAGTTTGTTTGCCACATGCCTGTTTTTGATTTGCTGCATTAAGATGTCGTTAGTTTCCACTTCATGAGACTACCGAAAAATATTTTTTTCTACCTCCTTCTCCCTTGTTCTCTTAAGCATCTATTCTAAAAAAGATTAGAGTGGCTCTTATGAGAGAATTCATAAATCAAAGTATCATCTATTTAACAAATTAAATACAGTTTATTTTTCCTGCTGGCAGATATGATGGGAAGGATAACAATAATTTGTACTTGTTGACAGAAACTCATTATGTTGGTTATGTACTTAAACAAATAAAGCCTCTATATTTCTTTATTTCCTCACCCTGCAATTTTGTTTTGTTTTCCTGTTTATAGAATTAGAGCCTTGCACAGGAGAAAGATATGCAACTGCCTTAAGCGTTATAAAAAAACCAACCACCAAAACGAAACAGAAGCCCCAAAATCTTCAGCTAGACAAGAACACTTGGAGAGCTTTGGCTGTGTAGGGAATAAAGCGTGTGTGATACAGCTTGTATAGACCTGGTTTAATTAGGACATCTGTGTGTGAAAAGTGTTCTCAGGGTCATTGATGCTGTGGAAGGAAAGTCAGGATGAAATTTTTCTGTCTTACAATGAACAAATGAATGGCAATATGCTACCATTTTCTTTGATGATTAAAAATATGAATGGTCAAAATGCAATGATGATGACTCAAAAAAGAATTCTGTTGCTATATTCTAATGTTTTGAGAAGTTTTCCCTCAAAACTGAGGGCCTTTTAAAGAATTTATTTCCACAAAATTTTGATTTGAGAAATACACATCTCACTTGCTTTTGACATGTCTCAGTGCTTGCTGTTTCTGATGGTATGTATTTCGTGCATTGTTGCAGGAAATGGTACAGTTGTTGCTGTGCAGCTGGATGTTGCTGAATAGCGATTTTGTGAGCTTGCTGTTCAACCTGTCTGTTGTTCAGAATGGCGAAGAACCCTAATTTTCAGGAAGCTGGTAATCAGCCTACAGGCTACGTTCACTGTAGATCTTCAGACAGCTTTACTGGTGAGTACACCAGTGTATTTTCTTGAGATTTTTAAATTAACGCTTTAATTGTATGCCATTTTAACTGGGTTAATTTATATATGTGTTAATATATAATCTTCACTTAGTATTTTATTTTTTGTGCCTAGTTAAACTTACTCCTGCTCTTCCATCCCTGGAATATGTCCCTGAGTAGAATATAAACGTTAGCGCTGCAGCACTTATGTGATGAGAATGTGCTTGCAGATAAGCAGTGCATAACTTCCCATATGTTTTAGGTCACAACATTTTTTAGTACTAAGTTGTTGTTTAGAACGCTGTTACTGAATGGTGTGGTTAGTTCCCATTACTGGTGCCATCTGCTTTTAATCCTTTCACAACAGAAGGTTTGGAGATGAGACTTGAAAGTCCTGTGAGTTTCATATTCTTAAGGTTTCATATGTACTTACAAAGTCATATTGGTTGATTTTGTTGTTATTATTAGTGGTTGCTAAGCATCAGGAGATGTTTTCATTTTTTTTCCCATTAAAATTTTCACTCATAGTCAACTTTGTTATTGGTATTTAAAAGTACAAAGATGCTGACGTAGTGAGTGTTCTGACAGAATCAAAGTATTTCCTCTGTGAATGTTGAAATATTTACTAAAAATTCCTGTTTCCTGGGATTTTAGTTTACTGTACTTGAACTTAGGAGAACAAAATATTTTTTTATAAAAAAGACATGCTTATCCATTAAAAATACAAACCGTATGATTTCAAACAGTGGTGTGTTTGTACAGTAGTCTTACTGTCACACCTGTTGTGTTCTCGGAATCTATGGTAATAGAAATTGGAACTAAAGTAGTATTTTGCTAGAATTTATTTGCAGTACAGCAAATTATTTTATGAAGTACTGAATTACAAAACATTGAAGTACTACTCAAATTCCTTGTGATCAACTGAGAACCAATTGCTATTTCTAGACAAAATAGTGATGTAAGAGAATTACATTTAAGAAAATTCCCTTTGTGTAATTCTGACAAAAATATTGTCTTGCTAGGTACAAACTAGATGATGAAAGAATTAAGTGTTTCAAGGGTATGAAATTATTTGCCCAGCATTTATAATCCAGACTTATTTCATTAAGTTTTTAGTTCTAGCAATAATCTGTTTACTTGCATTTATTTCTAAAGTTTTGGTAGAGTTATGTAAATATTCTTCGCTCATTTTAAATAACATTTTTTTTAAAGTCTTCATGATAAATTTCTTACATTCTTTTTTCTGTGCCTAGTATGAAAACAACTTTTCTATGTTTCATTGCAACAGCACTGCTTTGCAGGGAATTCTTTGGTCTTAGCTTAAATGGGGGAGAGAATAAGTCTTTATTGCAGCTCTGGTTTGAGAGTTGTTTAGTAAGGATGTCATTGGTGTTCTGCTGTTGTTGCTGCATTTTCTAGATCATGTTTTTGCATGCCATATAACATGTTACAGGCTACTGTAGTAGAAGTACAGCAAACTGAAAGCTTTGGGGAGGTTATTTTTTTTCTAGCCATGACACACATCGTGTGATATTGCATGCTGCCCTGTGTAATAAATACTAGGATATATTTTCCACATGCTCACTATTGAGGATGGCCACCAAACAGCGTGTTTTTCAGTGGAGTCTTAAAAGTGGCCTTCTGACTTAACAAATGCCTTTCCTGATTATTGAAGTTTTAATGGGGCCTCAAACTCACTGAGAATGTTTTATTTATTTCTGTAGCATGAACAAAGCTGCGTGACTCCTGAAGCAGTTAATTAGCTCTGAATACCTCCTGGAAATAGGTTATGGTGCTGGCAAGAGGCTTGTAAATGGCTTGGCCTTTTATTCTGAAATTGGTTACGTGTTCTTTGACTGCCAGGAGGAGTAAACACCTGTATTCTCTGAAAGGGTGATGTTTGATGACAGAAGATGCAAGAGGGAATCTTCAGGAAGGGTTTTGCCCAAGCACCTAGCAGGATCAATCTTTTTTTTATCATAAATAATACTTTTGAATTGCAACTAGAAAAACACATGTTTAGCTGTACAGGGAAGTTGTGAGCTCATAGTGACTTGCCAAGACTTAAGAGGTTATTATGTTTTACTTCCTCAAACAGGAAGTGTGCAGATCACTTCAAGGCTTGACTGAATTCATACCAATAATTAATCCAGTCTGGGAAGATCTGAAGTCATGTATAATTTTGTTCTGTATTTTGAAGGCAGAACTGTCTCACTGGGCTGCTTTATATGAAAAATCCACAGTACAGACAAAACTTGCATTGGAAATCTGTGGTAGTAAACAAATGAGTTTGTTGAATGCTTCTTCAATATACTAGTGTTACTCATAGAATGCACACAAGGCATGAAAATACTTTCATAAAGGTGACTGCTTCCAGCACTTTGGGTCATTCAAGTATTTTAAAGGCTCCTCATTCTGGAGGCTTGTATCCCTCATTTGAATCCTGTATTCCTTGTGATCAGCATGTTCTTGTTTGAAACAGACAGTTTAGAATAGCGCATGGTATCAGCACTTTGCAGAGCATTAAACATCACAATATATTTGTCTTGCTGCTTGCACGTGGCGATTTCTACATTTCTGTTTTCACTGCTTGCTGTCATTTAGGGTCCTGATGTTCTTAAGGACTGGCATCACTGGCTTACTAGCGAATGTCCTTACTTCAAACTTTGCCTTCTTCTATACACTGATTCTTGTTTAGAGAGAGGTCTGTGTACCCTTGAGAGGGAAATGTGCTTTTGATTTTGTTTGTTTATTTAACCTGAAATAGAAACTGTTTTCCTTGAACTTTTTACCCTATTGGCACATGAAACATCCACAGCTACTTAGTAGGGAAAGTTAGTGTGCAGCTGGTGGCATTCCCTTCTCTTCACCACTTTTACAGTCTCTCAGTTTTATTCAGACAGTAGCTGTTCTTTTTTTTTAGAGGTAAGGGTGGATTCAAGAAACAAAGAGGTAGAGTGCATTAAAAAATGAAATTAAAAATAACTTTTAAAACCAAAATGTGCCAATGCTTGTGCATGTATGAAGTATCATAAATTACCTTCCCTAATCAAAGTTGGAACTAGCAGAAGAGAGATAGTACAAAGCTCCTTGATAAAGTGCATGTGATTTGCATTTGGTTGGGATGCCTGACTATTGCAAGTGAAGATCAACAACAGCAATTATGAACATGTAAGATACAGAAGTCTTCAAGGAGTATCGAGGCTTGAGATTTGCAGCTGAGTAGCAAATACATCCTTTTGTTTCCTCCTCTGGTAATGAAAAGTTCTCTGTTTTTGGGGCATTACAATTTTACTATTGTTTCTAAACTCTCAGATAATTGTGTTATGTTGTGATAAATATTATTCCTGGTATAAATAGATTCTGCTGGACTGATGTGAGTTAAGTTAATCTTACTTGTTACAAAGTAAATAATACTGGAAGTGTATGTTGCATAAATTTAAATTGTCTTAGCTAATTTTTGAATTAGCGAGTGCAAATGGAAGAAATAATGTGTTATTATGAAACCCCATAAAAATTAACTTACTCTCATGTCAGGATGGAAGAATGACTGTACAGTATTCTGTGTTCCCATGGTTAGGCCGCCTCCAGTATCTTGGCCAGTATTGCTGGTTCTGTGCTGTAGTGCCTGCAGGGACACACAGCTTCTAATTCTAGTGGCAGAGACAGTCTGTGGAAAGCTGGAGTTTTGTTCCCACTTGTGCTGTGATCTGTATTGTCAATTTAATATCCTGTATTTTTCTCAAATTTTATTTTCTATTTCTATCACTTTTTATAGTTTAAAGTTCTTTTGGATCTTGTTTCTACAGTGTCTTCATTTTGGGTGAAGCATTTCCACATGTTACACTGCAAATAATATTTAAACCCGTGGGCATGTGTTTTCTTTGTTGTGGTAGAAATGACTGGAAACAGATTCATATTTATTTCCTCATAATAGTTTTCAAATGGAGCTTAAAAATGCAGTGGTGTCATGAATATTTCACTTGAAAGATGAATGTGTTAGCTGTATGCAAGGTATGGCCTCATCATTTTCCTGCTTCCTAAGGTACACCATCTTTCTTCAGCATGAGGTGTGTGTCCAGTTTGTAAAGTGGCTAGTCACTGGAGCACAGATTTCTCTGCAAATATGCATGGTTATTGTCTGGAACAACCAACCTTTTTAAATAAAAGTAAATGAAAGTGTAACAATAGAAGCCAATTCAAGAACTAAGTTCTCCAGTGGATGCTCTTGCCATTGAGTCTACTGAAAGCTTCTGTTGCTGAAATAAACCAAAACCAACACATCTGTTTTGAATTAAGAAGAAACAAAGTAATTCCATAGAAGATGTGACTAATGCCTTAATCTATATTGTACATTAGTAGACAGTCTCCTAATTCTATGATTGAGAGGTATTAGGAGATTTGTTTTCTTAAATATATGAAGGAACAAGAAGGCAAGAAAACTGAGTGAGAAGGGTAAGAAAATTGAATTGTTTGTTGTAAAGCTTTTCTTTCTGACAGACTTTGTCTGTTACCTGTTAAAAGCTATTCTGATTGCTTATTTTCTCCTAGTTCTGGAAAGTTGATTAAAATCCTGCCAAAACACTGGTATTTTCACTTGTCACTGATTTTAGTACTGGCTTGAGAAATAAGACTATGCTTAATTGTTCATATTATTTATAATTTATGTTCATTTTCGTTCGGATAAAATTGCTTTCTAATGGTAACATTTTAAAAAATTGTTTAATTCTTAATTCCTTTTGTTGGAAGCTTTTTCTTTTAAGTGTATGAATTGACAGAACAACAAGGTGATGGAATTCTTTGAAATATTTTTTCAACTAGAACTGTAGATGCAAGCTGCATTGAATCGTATTGTAAATGAACTTTAATAGAAAATTCCTTGGGTTAATTTTTCTTGTAATATATGTTTACTTAGACTGGTCACTTTTTTTTTGCAATTCAGTTTCATGTGTGCCATTTGTAATGTTTTTGCCCTGTATAACACTGGTTGGTTTTTTTTCTCCCTTTAGGCTACCAGTATCACCATCCCTCCAAGATGAGTAACAGCCATCCGCTTCGTCCGTACACAGCTGTGGGTGAGATCGACCACGTTCACATTCTGTCAGAGCACATTGGTGCTCTAATGAACGAGGAAGAATATAGTGACGTTACCTTTATTGTAGAGAAGAAACGTTTTCCGGCACACAGGGTGATCCTGGCTGCTAGATGCCATTATTTCAGGTGAACTATAGCTTTTTGTCAGGCTCACAGGAAATGTTTATGCAGATGAGATAAACATTGTTTCTCTATGAACTTTTCAGGGTGTAATCATCTGTCCATTGAGTGTGACCTTTTCTGTGTGAATGTTTCCCAGCACATCAAATCATTGTGTCCAAATAGAAAAAGATAAATACCATGTCATGATGTTATTCTTTTGACCTTCATTAAATTGGGTTTTGAAGGTACTTTCACAAATTCAAGGGAAAGATAACTTGAGAACAGACAAGTTCTACTGCAAAATTGTTTTGATTTCTCAGAGTATAAATGGTGTGCCTCTATGGAATATACTAATAAAGTTTCATTTCGATGCACTGGAGTTGAGTATTTAAAGAGGTTTGGCTGATACAAATCAGAATATAAATATTAACATTAGGAATAACACCTATCCAACTTTTTTTTAAGACCTGGGCATTTTTCACTCTAAGTGTATTTAATAGAACTTTCTGGTAATCTTACTGCAGTGAATTTTGTCAGAGGGATAAGCAAATAGCTAAACTAAAGTGTGATTGCAAATTTTATTCAAGCTGTCATTGATTTTACTCAGGATTCAGGATTTCATTGGAGTTGCCATGTGCTGGGTTTAGAGTGAGGAATAGGGGATCAGGAATCCTGAGACTTGCTAAGCTGCACTGCAAACTATTTGTTTCACTTGCTTTTTGAAATTATTTTTTCAAAATTTTCTTTCTCACTGAAGGCACTATATTTAAAGATTGGTTCACAAGCTGTTGTTCAAAGTGGAGATGCAGCAATTGTTGTGTAGGATAAAAACATAATGCATTTAAAGACTGTTCCTGTCCATTTGCTTTCAGAGCAGAGCTGCACTGTAAATGCCAAGTATAAGGAGTTTTCTTTTGTAGATTCTTCAACCATGTCTACTTTGTATTCCCCTTGCTGCAAAACTTGTTCCTTTCTTTTTCTACTTTTTGTGTGGGTTTTGTCAGGATATAAATTTCTCAAATTTTATCTTCCTTATAGGGCATTATTATACGGTGGAATGAGAGAATCTCAGCCTGAAGCAGAAATTCCTCTTCAGGACACCACTGCAGAAGCATTTACCATGCTGTTGAAATACATTTACACTGGTCGTGCTACTCTACGAGATGAGAAAGAGGAAGTTCTTCTAGACTTCCTAAGCCTAGCACATAAATATGGATTCCCAGAATTGGAGGATTCCACATCTGAGTATCTTTGCACAATACTTAATATTCAGAATGTCTGTATGACTTTTGATGTTGCCAGTCTTTATTCTCTTCCCAAATTAACTTTTATGTGCTGTATGTTTATGGATAGAAATGCCCAAGAGGTGCTCTCCAGCGAAGGCTTCCTATCGCTTTCTAAGGTATCTTTTGTTTGCACTTTTCCCCCCAGGAATGTTAATTTTAATCTGTATACAGCTTCAGGATGAAATACTAATGGGGCACTGAATAAAAATTCATTTCTTAGTTAAGAGCTGTCATTTTGTGCTAATGAAATGGTGACAGTTGGGAATATTCAAGCCAGGCTGAACTGAAAATTCTGGTGATCTCTTCTGAATTTTGACTGGTCACTATAGCTAAATATAGTCAATCTGATGGAGCATTCTAACAGATGGAAGCAAGCAATCTAATCTTGTTTTATTTCATCTGTTCTTGCTATAACAGAATTTGGCTTTCAAATACCACATGGGGGGATGTAAAGTAAGGATTGGAGAATGACAAGAGATGCTCCATTCTATTAATTTCTTTATATAGGCTGCATCAGTGATAGCAATTTTACACTGTTTAGACTAAAGCATTCTGGAGATTGCTGTGATTTATATTGCTGATTGTTGTCATGTTCTGAAGTTGCAGAATATGGTGGTGTGGTAGGGTGATTTGGTGTTTTTGTGTGTTGGTTTTGTCATTAGATGCATAAATATTTGTGGTTGAGTTAGGCTGGTCTATGAAGTTCAAATTTTCCACTTACTCTGGAGTGGTCATTGAGCTGTTGTTAATAGTGCCAGAGTGTTCAAGTGGTGTTCATATGAAGTAGCAGACAACCTTGAATGATGGTTGAATTTATTTTTTTTAAGTATTTTCAGTGGGAAAGCTGTGAAGAATCTCTTCCTTGAATGAGTATGAGGCACTTTGGCTCTGCTAACTTAATAGTTGTGAAGGGAAAAATATTTTTTTCTCTGCAGTGTAGTCGGTCATGTGCAGTTTGCTCTGATTGCTTATTATTAATAAAGAAATGAGCTTTTGATTATTCTTGTTGTCGTTTTGCAGTCAGTGGGTTTTCTGCATGTGTAAGAGCCACTGGAGTTTTTACCTGCTGATTCTAAGTTGGTACCAAAAGACAAAGAAAGATTGTAGGGGGATTCTTGCGTAACTAAAACAAGATATAGTTTGAGGGAATCACTCCTTTGGAGATTGTTTTTAATAGCTACAAGTTAAAATACCCATTAATTTTTGCCTTATTTTGATTTCCCTTGATTAAAAAAAAATTAATTTAATTTTTACTTATTTGTGGTTTTTATTTTGTTCATGTTACTCTTTTTCAGGCTGCTCTTCTAAGTATTGTACTGAGGGACTCATTTGCAGCTCCTGAGAAGGACATTTTCCAAGCTTTGATGAACTGGTGTAAACATAACCCTAAGGAAAACCATGCTGAAATCATGCAAGCAGTACGTTTGCCACTAATGAGTCTAACTGAACTACTGAATGTTGTAAGACCTTCTGGATTGTTGTCACCTGATGCCATCCTAGATGCCATTAAGATTCGTTCGGAGAGTCGGGACATGGACCTCAACTACAGGGGCATGTTAAGTAAGCATCAAGTTTTTTGTTTGTTTCCTTCTCATTTAGTAACTGTAGTTGTCTGGACGATATGGTTAATTTGTGCTTTTGTATTTTTATCTATTATTACATGTTTTTAAAGGCTTACATAAGGAAATACCTTGTTATGTATTGTTTGTGCCATTTTACTGTTTCACAGATAATATTAGCAAGATATTTTCTTGCTTTGTATCTCAGATATTGCTCAAACATGAATGCTGTAGTAAGAGTGTATTTTCCTAGAGGAAGTGCTATTTTAATAGAAAAACTTTTACAAAAATATTAAAAATAAAAATGCATTGACTGGGATATATGATATTTAAATGGTTTTATGTTGATGGTAACTTGTTTTCTGCTTCATGAAGATTTTCATGTTTTCTCCACTACTTACAGCTTTTCTCTTAGTCTTTACATGCTTGCCCAAATAGCAGAAACAAGTCTTTGAAAACTATTTTAATGGAAGCCTAAAAACTGTGAGAAGCCTTGGGCTTGACTTTCGTCTGTGCTCCTTGTTAAGTCAACATGAGTACCTAGCACTAGAGCTTTAGAAAGATACTGTTAGATTTCTACTGTGTGATTTATAGAGGCTATAAGTAAAGAATAAAGTTAAATGTTCTCTAAAAGCCTGCACTGTATTCTCAGTCATGCATGATGAGCCCCAAAAATAGCTGCTGTCTTAGAACTACGTATCCCCTTTGTTCTCCCTTAGAAATTACAGATACTAATATTTAAACATACAAGTTTGATGTTAGGATATTGTAAAAGTCTTGTCATGCAAGACATTCGGTTGACACTGCAGTTGATAAATTTGAATAAGTCACATGGTGTTTTCTATCTTCTTTTTCTGAATATTTATCTCTCCACAATAGTATGCTCCCATTCACAGCTTTTTGGAGAATGGAATTTCTTTGGCTTTTTAGTATTTGTTCAGGCTCTTGGAACTTTTCTGTTTGTGTAAAGGTTGAGGACCACTTACAGTTTCATAATTGTGCATTTGATGTCGTAGTCCTACAATACAGTTAAAATTTCACCACTTCAAATTCTGTTCTTTTAGATGTCAAACTTAACACCCTGTTAAAATTCATACTTCTGTTGCCAACCTGCCTGAAGAGTTCAGGGGCAGATTTTCATCATTTAGCTTTCAGATGATGTTTTCTAGTGTCTCTCCTCAAAGAAGGTTGTTAAAAATGTCTTTTGAAGAGGGTGGTTCATCAGCATATTGTTCTGTAACTGAAGTTAGGGATCATTACCCCCAGTTATCTTGATAGAAAATGTGCCTAGGATGCACAAAGTTTATTAGTGTAAAATGATGGTATCAAAAACTTGCTTTACCATGTAGCCTAAAGGTTCCTGTTTCACTTGAGATCATTTAGCTTTTCAGAGTACTGGAAGCTTGTATAGTGATCGAAAGAGCATGTATGGCATACTGCTGTATATACCACGCAGCAAATTCATGATGCGTCTTGAACATTTGATCTACATTTTGTACATTTAATGGGATTTCTAGTTTTCTTCCACTTAGGAAAAACAAGACAAAACAGGCAAACAAGCGCCCAAAACCAAAGTGAATGATGGTTGAAATTAGAAAAAAAAGACAGAAAGAATGGACAAAAAATCCTATCCTATTAGAGGTATTGTGAGAGGCTGATCACAAGGAGAAACTAAACAGACCAAAACTTTAAAGTGAAAAGGAAAGGATTGATTGAATGAGGAATGTGCAACAGAATTCTGTAAAATCATGAAGGGAACTGAGAATATTGCTAGTATAAGCTAGTTTTATTACCATAAAAGGCTTAGGGGGTATCAAATGAAAATCAAGAAGCTAAATATCTTAAATGCCTTTTTTTTTTCTTGAGTGTGTGTTTGTGGCCAAGAAAGGATACTAGCAATAAATCTTTGATCTGACCTAATAAAGTTGATGTTGAGAACACCTAATTTGCAGATGAGAGTGTAAAAGTTATGCAATTATTTCCTTTTCTTTTTAGTACCAGGGGAAAATATTGCAACAATGAAGTATGGAGCGCAGGTTGTAAAAGGGGAGCTGAAGTCTGCCTTGTTAGATGGAGATACTCAGAACTATGACCTGGATCACGGCTTCTCTCGACACCCCATCAGTGATGACTGCCGTTCTGGAATTGAAATTAAACTAGGCCAGCCGTCAATAATCAACTACATACGAATACTCCTGTGGGACAGAGACAGTCGGTAGGTGCTAAGTTCATGTGAAAAGGGAAGGTAATGCATTTTGTACTGGTGATAATATATCAGTGCAAAATATAAATGAAATATTTTATAGAAACAGCATGGTACAGTGTTGCAGATGACAATTGCAAGTTTTATTTGAAAACAACCTGTTTTTTAAATGTGATTTTGATTACTTATATACCAGACCATATTTTCTGATGCTAAGCTAGCTCAAAATATTTCAATGTATTTTCTGTGTCTTCATGAAATTGTTTATATTACTAATGAATTATTTTAATTGTTTTCTTTTTGCCGTTCATCAACTGCTATTTAGTTTGAAAAACAGTATTCTAGATCCTTTGGAGAACTGTATTTTTTGCATATTTACATTCCAAACGTTGAAAGAGTTTTTTGGTTCAAATTTTTTCAATATATCAAAACCGTTAAGCAATGACACACTTTGACAGTAAGGTTGGACTCAGTCTTTGAGGTCTTTTCAAACCCAAAAGACTCTGTGATTCTGTAATTCAGATACAGTAAAATTTATTCAGAATGTGAATTACCCAGCAACTACAGTAGTTATTAGAAGCCAGGTCATGTTTTTTAGCTATTTGTTTCAAGTAAATTCTCCCAATTCAGTTCAACTGAAATTTATGTTTCTTCTCTGTTTCGTTCAGAAAGATCAAAAAGTAAAGCTTTGAAGGTATAAGGAACTGCTTCATGTAATATTATACTACTTGTCCCAGAAGATCAATCAAATTTATGAACCAATTATCAGCAAATTTTATAAAATTTGAAACTGTCTTAGATATATAGTAATAATGAGGAGTTCTGTAGGACTTTTTAGAGAGCTTGTATAACTGGTAAATTACAAAATTATGTGTTGCTTGGTGTCCTATGCCCTTCATCTGAAATTTGTAGAACAAACCATTGTTGCTGGCAGAATATCAGACAAGATGGACCCCTGCTGTAGAGATTTTTGTCTTCATAAAATACTGAGGGCACAGTGGTTTAAGATCTAATTTCTGTGTCATTGTGAATTTTTTTATTTTCTGTGGAAAGTTTGCCGTTGGACTTTTGTTTCCTATCAGTTTTAGTTACTGGAAATAGCACCACTGTCGTATGCAGGGCCAGTAGCTGGATTTTGGTGATCCTAGTGGGTCCCTTCTAACTCAGAATATTATGTCATTCTGTGATTTGTCAGGTTTTTTTCCCCTCCTGTAGCTCAGCTGTCTTAAGATAAATGGAAATGGTGGCATTTGGAGTACTTTGTCCTTTTGTGGGCTCCTCAGTATAAAATACTGACCTTCTGCAGTGAGTACAACAGGACACCGAGATGATGAAGTCTTGAGCACATGAGAACTTGCTGTTTAACAGGAGCAGGCTTAGAACGGAGAATTTGTTGCTCTCCTCACCTATTCAGTGAAAAAATAGAATACAGGACCAGACTCATCTTACAGATATGTGCTGAGAGGACAAAGAGCAGTGGACACAATCAACACAATAAATTCATATTAAATATTAGGAAAAAAATTCACAGTGGAGTAGTTGAACTTTGTAAGATTGTGGCTGGAGAGGTTATGAATATTAACCCTTGGGGGTATGCAGAACTTTACCAGCCAAGACCTTAAGGACCTTGCTCTGAGATTGTCCTTGGTTTTTCTAGAGATCTTTTCCAACCTCTCTACACTTTCTTAGTCTAACAATTGTCAACAATGTACCTACATCTTCCTCATGGGATACCTCATAATGTACAAGTGCATGGTTGCTGCTTCTTGAACATCTTTTTAAAATACTCATTCATTTTAACTCTCTCTTTTAAGCTCTGGTCTACTGGATATTCCCAACAGAGCCAAATACAAACCAACAGGTGTTTTGCAGCTCTAGTTCAAAGGTGTTATTAACAGCTAAATCTTAGATATAAAAGTGCTAAAGAGAGTAGATGTCCAAATTGCCTCTGCTAAAAAGATGCAGTCCAGCCTTAAAAGTCATGCTGTTGTGTATGATAATGGAACTCTATTTTTGAGGTAATACTTCTTTTTTTGGTACCTTCAGAAACCATGTTGTATATTGGTGTCAAGTTTACATTAGTTTAGCAATGATGAGAGAGGCTCTTAAATTCTCACCACACAGAGGACTGTCAGTAACTTTTGTATCCAAACTGCTCAAACTTTAAAATGGTGGAGTCTAATTTGGTCAAATATGCATAGGCTAGTAATAATAATAATGTTGCTAAAACACAGGATATTTATATGGGTTATGAATATTACACATCTGATTGGTGTGAATGTGAAAGCTGATTATGCAATTGACATCTTAAAGACTCTGCATTACCTCTCCAAGTGCATATTTGCATAATTGCTAGTAACAATTATCTAACATTTTAAGGATTTTTAAATAGTACCACTTCAGACACCTATTCTTCTCAGTCCTTGGGAAAATTGTAAATACTAACAGAGGCATTAATGTTTAACAAGAAATGTCTTTGTAGAACTCTGGAAGAGCAACTCTTCTTCAGAATAAGTGTGGAAGGATGTTAAGTGCTGATGTGCTGTTGAAATGCCTATGAATGCTGCAAACTAGTACATCAGGAGAAAGAAAATATTCTGAAACATGTATTTCATGATTTGCTGCTCCACAAGTCAAGTTTCTACTTGATTATAAGTGTCACTGTTGTAGGTACTTAAAAAGCTACGACTTTTAAGTTCTAGTTTGGATTTGCTTTCTCTTAACAGCAAACTATAAGCTAAGCATAATCGATGAGCAAGAGGAAGACACAAATTTTGTTGGTGACTTATTTTCAAGAGGTCATTTTGGAACGTGTAAGGAAGTAGTGACAGGCTTAACGATGTATCAGAAAGAACTGAAAGAACCAAAAGTGAAGAACAGCATCAGTGAGAATGATCTTAAAGTAAATTTGCTTTTTTCAATTGAAGGGTTTGAGTCTGCATTTTTGATCTGCTAATTGTTTTGGTTTTTTCTTTATTGATTTGGCAATAGGAATAGTACTGTATCTCTAGTGATTTAGTTTTATTCCACACAGAAAGATTAAAAGTGATTATTTTTATGGCTGAGTTGAAAGTCTCCATTGCATTTGTTGAGGGACAGTAGTATCTTCTAATGACTGCAGATTGTGATTGTTAGAATGTTTTAAATCATTCTAAAATATGTCTTAACTGCATGAAAGTTTATTTTCAAAGCTAGTTTGAAAATAGACATCTGAGCAGGAATAAATAGCCTTCTTTTCAGCACAACTGAAAATCCAGAAGACAGTGTAAAATTTAATACCTAAAATGTGTCAACTTGTATTCTGACCAGTGTTTTCTGACAATCCATAGGTCTTATTCCTACTACATTGAGGTGTCCATGGATGAATTAGACTGGATTCGAGTTATTGATCACTCTAAGTACCTCTGTCGGTCCTGGCAGAACCTGTATTTTCCTGCCCGTGTCTGCAGGTTAGTTCATCAATGTAACATTGCTTGTGACATTAAAGAATGGGGACACCAGAATAAGTTGCTGGATTTTGCTACTGCATTATGTATTTCTGAAAATGTATTATATACACAACTTTCATCAGCTATCTTAAAATTTTCTATCTTGGTGGATGGTCTTTTAATGTAAATATAGTTGATAAAATGCAGGCACCCAGTTTGAAAACTCTGGTTCTTCCATATCTCCTTTTTTTTGGAGTCATCCTCCTGTTTTTTTGGCAGCTGATATGATGGTTTTTTTCATGGAGTAGTAAACATCATTCCTTGACTGCCTAAATATTGCAATGCATTTACATACTTACTTGGAAATGTACGTTTATATGTTTTATATATTTTCTGCTGATGCACTGAGAGACTCTTTTAAAAAACAATTGTGAAAGAGTGAAAGGGGGAAGTTAGGCTTAAGAGGTTTGAGCAACGCCTTGTGTAACCCAAAATATCTCCATGGGTTTGACCATTATTAAGGTGATGATATTTTCTTACTGAAGGTGCTGGGAATTCTGGAAGAAGCTTATAATGACATTGCAGTTGTTAATTCAAAAACTGAATCGAGCCACAGTCTGTAGATACTGAAGATACCGTTGCCATTAGTTTTGGATCATAGACCGAACGAGGAAACGACCTGGACTGTAATACTTATTTTGGAGATGCAAAGTTTTTAATTGGCACAGCAACTCTTGGAATCCCCAAGGGGGGAAGTGCTTTCTTTTTCCCAAAGGATGACCTCTTTCTCTGATCCTTACTCCTCTGCAACATTGGATTGCTGACAAGCAGCTTTAGTTTGTGGGGAATGGGTCTGGTGGTTCACTTGTGTGCCTCCTTCTCAGATAAATCTTTCTCAGCCTTGCTGTTCTTTAGTTAAGTTCATACTGAATGTGACTGACTTGAAATTTTTTTTTCATTATACAAACAAATAAATTTTCACCTTTTCCCTCTAACTTTTTTGATTCTGATTTTACCATCTTCTCTTTCTGAAATAGTTGGTGCTGTCCCCTAGTTTGTGCATGTATCTGATTAATTTTTGCTAAAAGGTGTCTGTGATAAATCACCTAGCACTGATGAAATGCCTCATGAGTTGGTAGGTGTTTTACTTTTCCTGGAGGTATTTTTTTGTGTGACCTTAGTTTTGTGGAAATTGGATGAATTGTTAGTATGCCCAGATTTTTTGCTTCTGTCACGTTACCAAGACACTGTCTAGGGACTTCTCTGTTATGGTGGGACGTTTCTAAATCATTATTTCAAAAGGGATGCCAGTCTTTGGCCTCATTGAAAGACTTGTCCAAAAGTGGTTATTGTATTTCAGCAACAGTTGATCTGTTTGTCATTCCCCCTCCATGTGTCTTCATCTGTATTTGTGCATGTGTGCGTTGTCTTTTGAGAGCGTCATTGTCCTGTTTTGTTGAAAGCTCTTTGTAGCCTTGTCTGAAAGTGCAGAGGGAACAGAGAATGAGAAAACATTATTCCAAAGTTTTAGAAGATACTTTACTTATTTTTTGGCACAGAAGGATTTCCTGTACCTTCTAGCTCTCCAATGATCTCTTAATCCTCTGTAAGTGACTTGCCCTCTTTTAGAGGAGCAGTTTATCAGGAGGGAGTTCGTTTTATGTGGTGCTTTCATATGCATAGGTATATAATTTCTGCATGCACAAGCACACCTGGGTGCCTCCCCTGTGCAGTTTTATTGTAGCACATATTTGAAGTATACTGTTGTCCAGGTATTACAGCACAGACTTCCTTATCACATAGTCCTCATGCCTCAGATTTTTCCTGTGCTGCTCCATGATCCACAGGAAACATGTTATTTTCTCTCAGTCTCTGTTCCTCATTATCATACCCACAAAGTGGTGGAGAATTCCTTGGAGGTGTGGATTCTTTGAAGAGCAAGTGAAAGAGATAAAGAGAAAGTTATATAATACCATAAGTTTATGAGTACTTATTGTTAAGGAAGAGTAACCTTAAGGCAATATGAGTTCCAGTTGAGTCAATGTAATAATTCATGGTAGTTTAGATAAGGCTGTTCTGTAATCTCTGCTTACATCAGTGAATTGAAGCCTACATTATAGCAAGAATGCATTTACTTGTCAAAAGTAAAAGTGACTATAATTTACTGCTCTTTTATGTATTTTTTTCTTTAAATAAAAAGAAAAGGCTATTTTAAATGTAATCAGAGATGTAAAATTGCTGCCAAATTTTTGAGGGGTTGCAGTTTCAGAACTTTTTATTTATTTATTTAAGTTGTAATAATATAAATGTTAGGTCTAGCTTGGAGGTTGGCTCTGCTTTGATCTGGAATTTGGAAAAAATTCCCTCCAGAAGAGAGGCTTTGAGCAGGGGAGGCTATGTACTCATGCATATTAGTTTTAGAGACTTTTATTTATCTGTCTTTTAATTAATATTCTATTTCGAAAGAGGTAAGCAAGGATTACTAAAGTTTTCTTTGTCTCCAATTTCAGTGTTTTGTGATCATGTTTTTAAAGTAGTTGTGTTTACTTAAATGAGTTAAACCAATTATTTCTAGGATACTATCATGCACGAAGGAAAAATCTTAAGATACGTAGCAGTTTTTTGTCACCTAAAAACAAAGTGTTCTCCAGTCTTGTGAGAACAGATTTAAAATATAAGATGAGATTATGTCAGAATGTGTTCTTTTAATATATGGTATTCTGTTTTTACACGTAAGTTTTGCATGCTTAACAAATGGCAGATAACGTTTTAATTGTTTTGTTTTCCGTTTTATATCAGATTATCAGCAGATAATAAAAAGAAACCCATTTTTTTATTTGAAGACATAAATGCCTGCTCAATTTTTAAAGAAACACTATAATGTAACTCAGCAAATCAGTCATATTTATTAATCCTAGGTTAATCAATACATTTTTTAATCCAAAGGTAGTTATGTTTGCATACTGCTCGATGCTGCTTCTGCTGTGTGCTCTCGAGTTAGTGTGACAAGTCCCAGTACTAAAATTTTATTGTTAATGGAGAACAGTACAGAGGAGTGGATTGCAAACATCAAGTTTTGCTCTGTCTTCTTGCCATTAGTTTTAGCATTTATTCCCTTTCTCTCTTAGTAATGCAACTACTTAGGGAACCATGTTGCAATTTTTTTTAAGATTTGTATGCATTTTTAGCAGGCATAGGCGGTGGTGGTGGTTTTTTATTTAAAGAAAAGTTTATTTTAGTCCAAAGTGCTTTATGACATCACTGTATAGGATGACATTTTGAGGAGCAACAACAAATTGGAGGCTAGAATTACTGGCTGGGGTTTTTTATTTACATGACATTTTTCAAAGTGAGGGAGTAGGACATGCCAGATTCTGTAAAGGCTGTTGAGGGGCAACCAGTTTGTGTCTGTTACATTAGAGCAATTATTCAATCTGGTTATAAAGAGGATATGAGCCCTGTAACATTAGGCACGGTTAGTTGCCTTTTTGAGTTACCTTGCACATAAATATCAGTTGTAAAAGGTGAGAGCTGTCAAGGGCTGAGGTGATGCATTCATCTAAGTTTTAAGAAGCTATTCAAACATTTCCATATGCATAAAAATTGATGGAGTCTTCTGTTTGCATGTGTGCAGGTTGGGTTTTTTTTTGTCTTTTTGAAAACCTTTAACTTTTCTCTTAATCGAATCTGACTATGTTGAAATCTACAATCAATGTCTCTTTCAAACAAGATGAATGAAAAAAATGCACCCTTCTATCAGTCAGTTGTTAAAAAAAATAATTTATACCACAATGAATTAAGACCAATTCAGTCTCCTTCATGAGTCATTGGTTGTGTGCCATAGTCTCTATTGTGGCTTTGATTTTTTTGATTTATGGAGCATTGTGGAATATTCACAATAGTGTTAGAATTAGGGGCATTATTGTGCTTCACACGTAAGATAATTTGTACTTGCCAAAGCATGTATCAAACCATCCAGACTTGAG
This sequence comes from Margarornis squamiger, assembly GCA_035222235.1. Taxonomy (NCBI): domain Eukaryota; kingdom Metazoa; phylum Chordata; class Aves; order Passeriformes; family Furnariidae; genus Margarornis; species Margarornis squamiger. Next base: position 40,005,355 of record JAWWTY010000106.1, on the reverse strand, counting down.
GCAGAGTCAATTAAGTAGTGTGATAAGGTTATTTACATGCTTTTCTTCTTCCTGTTACTGTTTATGTCCTCCAGCATACAGGTTCAGAGTAACTTTTGCCAGCCATAACCTTTGTTAGATTAATAGATGGAAAAAATGGAAGGGCAATAACAAAAGACTGAAATACTAGAATGAAAAGGAGATGAGAAGATTGTTAATGCTTTCTCACACACGTCAGATGATTTGTTATGTAAAGAATATAATTCCTGATTTAGATATACAAGCTAATTTTTATCAGGAAGATTATTTGTTCAGTGTTGAAGCTTAGTATAACAAGTGAGAGGATGTTGCTGTACTTAGAGGGGTTTTAGTAAAAGAAAATTTTAGGTCTAATACATGTATAATTGTGTTTTAGACTTTTAATTTTTTTATTTAAGTGCTTTCAGAATATGTTATTCTACCGCCTTTGAAAATTGAGCAGTCATGTAATATGTAGAAAAATCAAATAAGTGTGAGATTACAGGGCTTTTTTTTTTTTCCTTTTTTTAATACAGTACTGTATTTTTTTAGAATTTCTTTTGGTCCTGTCTTCACTGTTTGCACTTGTATAGTAATTTTCATGTACAGCTGAAAACTCCTTAGAAGGAAGACAGGACACAGAAAATATTTGTGTAATCAGGTTCCTGTCAAAGGTAGGAACAAGTGTCGGCTTCGTAGTTACTCCGACTTCCTCTTGAAACACTGAATGTTAGTACTGGTAGAGGTCTTTGTACAGGTAATGCTGTTTTCTGTTTTCTTCTTCTCACTTTTTTCATCCTTTCATTTTTGTTTCATGTTTTCGTCTTTTTACTTTCACTTAGACCACAAGATTTGAAGAACTTCATTAAAAGAATTACTAGAAAATGAAAAATTTTGAGTTCTCAAAACACGTCAGATGTAGCCACAAGGTGTCACTACAGTAAAAGTTTAAAATACTTAATTTCATTCTGTTTAAACTCCTTTGGTGAAACTGTTATTCCTACTGTGTGCTTCGTTTGTGTATTAAAACTTACCAGATTTATGGAACAATTCTGGTTTGCTGTTTTATGCTGTAGAGGAGCAAGTACAGAGATGGTACCTAAAATCAGAAAGAAACGCTCGATTCATTTCCAATGTTTTCATCCAGCATTGGATGATGCTGAGTTTTGATTGGAGAAGTATTTGCCTCACCAGACTAATTTATAGTTTGAAATTAATTCTATTTTGTCAGTAATACCAACATTTGAAAAAGGTAATGGAAGAGAAGGGAGGTCAGTTTTTATCAGCATTTGCTACTGTTTTATTGTCTTATCTCTTTTTGAGATATTATAATGTAACTTATCAAAGGGAACTATTAATCATTGCTGCATAAATTTTTGGTAGTAAAGCATGTTTCTATTGAGAGAAGTGACAGATCCTTGTAGAATAATGCGGTAAATGGGGGAAATGATTTAAGCATATTCTTTTTCCCGTTTTCTAATTTGCTTTTAAAAATTTTGACGTTTTCTAATACCAGTATGTTGAATTAATAGCAATATGTCAAAATGTTCCATGTTTCCCCTAAAGCTCTTGGCTGCTCTAGGAAGTGTGGTATAAGAATTATTTTTACTTTAGAAGGTGTACTCATGTATTAAATGTATTTATCGGTGCAGAGAGAATTACTTGCCTTTCCTTTTATTAAGCACTGATGATACTGGGCGGGTTTCTTGTTTAGCGCTTCAACAGTTTTTGCTGCTAATGATTACAGCATTTGTAATCCTCTGCCTGAGTGAAGACAAATTAAATTCTAGACCCTGTCTCCTGAACATTGAAAAAATTCAAAAAGAGTAAATGTTCTAGTACTAGTGCAGTTCTAGACTAAAAAGTGCACAACTGTTTTGCACATAATGATAGGAGCAGAGATGTGATTTTCAAGTATAGGCTAGACATTTTCCTCTGATTCTGTTCTTAATCAGGCAGCCTCAGATAACTGCTTTCTAGTGGTGGTGGTGCAATGATTTTATTTTCCTTTCCACCTGGGAAAGTCCTTGAACTTACCTACTGATTAAGCAGCATGTCTCACTTTCAGCCTTACCAGTAGTTCTCATATCCTTACCTGTAGCAGATACCCATTTTGTAGTTTTCCTGTGCTTGGTGGAATCTTAGTGGACAATTACTTGCCAAAAGACATTCCAAATATGGTTTAAGAAAATGTTGAAACAAATGAGGAGTCAACTCTTGAGGAAAAAGCAGTTGAAGCATTGTCCCAGATACTTGAAATGAACTGAGGGAGAAGCAGTGTCTGCAGATCGAATTTAGCACTGGGTTTTTCCATGTGTTTTTTTTTTCACTCCCCCAGCAGGGAGTGGTGGTGTTCAGAAAAAACATGCAGACATCGAAAGGAAGCTTTTGAACATTGCTTTAACTTAAATTGAAACCGTGCTCCACCACTGACCTGACTGGGAAGGGTAAGCTAAAAGTTGCTGGCAGGAGCTCGGTAAGGCCGAGCTGAAAAGCATTGGAAAATGTTTTAATCAGTAAGCCATTAGTATCCGTATAAAAGGATTTCTTGTAAATGGAATGATCAAACTTGGGCAAGTGAAACTATCTTCAGCTTAGTTACCACATTTGAGAATTAGAAATGATTGCACAGGCAATGTGTTGATCAGTTATTTGTCATGTTCTTAGGAAATCATTGACTGTTAGGTAAATACTTTATTTCTGCCTGTGCAGTTGTGCCGATGTTTCTGAGTTTAGGCAAAAAACCCCAACCTTGCTGCATAATTCAAATTAGCTTTTCTTTATTTCTGGATAACAGAAATTTTAAAATCTTTTCCTGATTCTAATACTGTAATGCAGTGACAATGTAATGTCCAAAGTAAAAATTATCTTGTAGTACAGAACCATTAATAAATGAAAGCAATTTTGAAATATCACTCCAGACCTTTGGGGCTTTTCACTGACATGATTTTCAAAAATATATTTTCATCTCAGACACACGGTTTTCTTTTTTTTTTGTGGGTGGAGAGAAGAGCAGAGCTAATCACTCTTTCTAGTAGGATGTGATGATATTGAAGAGTCTTTATTGACATGTTTACAATACCGTGCTTTTTTAACTGTGTGAAATACACACAAATGGTTTCCTTTAGTCTCCATGGTTGTGGCTAGGTGCTGCTTATCTTTCTGTCAGTGCTTAAACATTCTTTTTTTTTTTTTCCCTCGTAGATGTTCAGTCTGGCATTTTTTTCCTTTTCCAAAGATGATGTGTTAGTCTGAGATTTTTCAAACAATGTAGATCATCTAGGGAGGATCAAGAAACATATTGCCTCCTCTGGGACGGAGTGTTTATTGATCTAAAAGATTTTTTCCTGCATTTCAGGTTATGTATACTTTTGATCTTAAGCTTATACTTCTAATTTTGGCTCCTAATGTGCTCCTAGTGATACAGAAGCTCACTTCTCTACAGGAGTAATCAATAACATTTTTCATCAAGAACTTTATCAAGGCAGCTTTTTTCTTCTCAAATTCCTTCTTCTGTCTGTCATAGCAATTTCAGTTATCCTAACCTAAAGAGCCCAACCCAGCTTTGAGGAAAAGCAAAAAAACTGGTGTGTGTTTGAGCTGTCGATGACAACCTGCCAGACAACTTACCCTCTGAAAATGAGTATTTGTCTGAAAAAGTGTGTGTAGAGGGTCAATATGGCTTGTATAGAAATAGCTGACAAATGTGGAGAGCCTGCCAATCCAGTTTGTTGGACATGAATGACAAAAAAGTGTAATATATTCATTTGGCTTCATAGTTTAGAAGAAACAACTAATGTTTTTAAGGGACCTAGATTACAATATTTCTCATGTTTGGCACAATAATAAGTAGGTTTTTACTAGTATGGTTAGAATTTCTGTAGTCTGAATTTTGACGTATTCATTTTGAGTTTCTTAAACTCTAAATTGTCTATAGGTCTGTTTTTAACGTGTTTCACCTCATAAGCAAGATCTGACATAGGTGAAAATTATCAGTAGTTATTCACCTTGACAGAGATGTATAAAGATACATCTAAATGTTATCAAATTGTTCATAATAATTCTACAATGAGTTGTATTCTAAAGTTAGTTTTTCATATGGCAATTCTATGTTTAAATCCTCTTGTGTGATTTCTGTTACACTTCAAGAGCTAGAATTAACTGTGAAAACTTACCATATATAAATTTACAAAGACAGGCTTTTACAAAAGAAAATGTTTTGCCACGTTTGTAAGGGTTCTGGTTTATTTTAGTTTGTTGATCAGTGATGGCCATCTGTTGTAAAGCATTTGTCTCTTTCCCCATTCCTCTGCAGATAATGGGCATGTTTTGTCTTTGTGTATCTGAAACACTGTCCCACACTTACAATTGCACATTATGAATATTCAAAATGTATATGCGAACCCAAGTAATACACTTATGTGGATTCACTTTTCATTACTCTAAGTTTATAAAGCCATCTGTCAGCCAACACTAGGCCAGTCTCAGCAGTGGTATAATTTGGATGACATTAAAAATTTTGTAGTAAATCAAATTCATCTGTGGTTGAACTTGATTCTTTGTTCACAAAGCTGAAGTTTTCTTCTGTGTAGTACTTTTTATAGTTGTAAATCAGTGTATGAATGGGAAAGCCCTAAAGTAAACTACTTTCCAATGTCCTCTTTCTCCTCAAAAGAAGCTTGTGCAACTTGTGTTGGAGTTAAGTTTCTTGGGCTTGTCCTGTATTTGCTGTTTCTTACCTCAGTTTCAAATGGGAGGATAAGACTGATGGTTCCATTTGATGCAGCTTTTAAATAGTTTTCTATTCCACAAAGGAATATTCAGTCTCTAATATGAATGAAGACAGGATGCAAACAATTGAAAATGAAAAATCAAGCTGAAAATACCAATAAATGATCAAATTATGTGCTACAGAGAATCCAGTTTACAGAAAATAAGACATGAACATGTGCATAAATCTCTTCAACTGACAGAAATGAGTGAGTGAAGGAAAGAAAGTAGTGGGAGAGAAATATCACAGAGAAAAAATACGATATATTTGGGGGGAAAAAAGCCATTGCAAATTAAAAATATTTTAAAAGAGTTTTTTACAGTAGGGTTAATTATAGGAAAACCACATATGATTTATCATTTTCAGCCTGCTGGAAGCAGTAATCTTATTATTTGTGATGTCTTCTAAAAGAAAGTGATCTTTGTAAAACAGCAGGTTCTGCATTTGGGTTTTGATTTTTACCACAAAGTAGTTTTTACAGCTGTATACTTTCAAGTTTTTAATTTGTATGATCAGGATAAATATTTCCATACTACACTGGAGATGTAATAAAGGTCTTGGAAATTTTAGATACTGTGAGTAGCATCTTTAGTGATCAATAAAGTAGTGGCTTCATTACTTTTCTTCATATCATTGTCTTTCTCGTTTGTGTTGGGGAATAACAGCAGTGATGAAGGTGTATTAAATATTGATTTCTGAATCTGTATTCTGTTCAATTTAATTATCCGATCTCTCTTAATGGCAAATTGGAAAGTTGTCTAATCAAGCCGCGTTTGCATGAACAATGCAAGTGCCCTGTTGAGTCAGGTCAGTGAGCACCTTACTCTGAGTCCTGTCTCTGACCTTGAGACCAGGAGGTGCTGGTCAGGGAGAGGCTATGAGCCCAGCCATCTTCGGTGTTCTGTTCCATCCTCCCTATACTCCTCTGATCCTCCTAATACATGTCCATAGATACCTTGTCTCCTCATTTATCTCAGGCCCTTCTCTGGCTGGGCTGTTGCCAGCTGCTTTCACGGGTTTCAGTGGCACCACTTTCCTAAAGCTTGTTAGCTGTTGTAGAAAGGAAGTGATTTTATCTATTTAGACAATTCTTTTGCTAGTTTGTGTCTTACAGTTCCAGTACTGTGGGATCTGATGAATTAAAAACACTGCATTCACTTTTTCCACTCTTACTAAGCTTTTGGCAATGTCAAGCACAGCCCCTTCTTCCATTTACTCTTGGTTCCAGCTATGCAGTTGTTTTTATGACTTTAGGTGAACTTGGCCGTACCTTCTGTGACTCTGCTATGTGTTCCTCGAGGTGTGGAGACAAGGACTGTACACAGGCACTTGAGATTCAGGCACAGCAAGCTGTTACAGAGGGACAGAACAACACTATGTTGTACTCAGCACCCTTCCTAGTGATGTGCAGTATTTTAGTGATCCCAGCCCCTGGCATTTGACTACCCAAAAAAAGCTTACTTTCATCTACAGACTTGGAGACTGCACTAACAAGAACATAGGCTTGTTAACTCCCAGGCTACTTAGAAACAAAGATTATAGATTTCCTGACTTTTGTTCTTGATATTGACAGTATTTTGCAAATGAAGACTTCTTTGGCTTTTACACACTATAACTAGTTCCATGATTAACTGCGTGACTCACATGAGACTTGTGGTTTTGTTGAACTTTTTAAAAGTAAACCTTGATAGTATTTCCTTGAATTTAAGTTGATGCAGTTTTACAAAGATTAATTCCCTTATATGCTTTAGAAGCAAAAATCAGATGGGTGGAATGCTGGAGGGGTTTTTCAGTTGGTTGGGTAGTTTTGGTTGGTCAGTTGTTTTGGTTTCCTTTTTTTTTCGTGTTTGTTTGGTTTTTGTTTGTTTACTTTCTCCAAAATTTTTGCTCTCTGCATTTCCAGAGAATTTTCTCAGGTTACACAATGTCTGTTTTGAGGTAGAGGATGAACATCCGTGATTTTGTTGGGTTTTTGTTTTAAGTTAATGACTGCAACTATTGTCTTTTAAAATGAGTGAAACATTCTGAACTTAAAATAATTATTTTCTTTCATATCCTCCTATGAAGAGTTGAAGGGAGGACTTTTTTTGGATGTTTAGAATTTGTGGTTGGGTATTTTATACTAATTTTCCATGGGATTTGAAATTCGTGTTCATTTTCACATTAACATATGAGATACCCTTGCTCTTTTTATACCGTTGAAATTTGGATAATAGAGTTTAAAAATAACTTCAGTTAAAAAAGCAATAACTGGAAAGTGTAATGTATTACTGTTTCTGTAACAACCTTTTTAGAGTAGAAATTATGAGTTTAAATGTCACATATTTGGACACTTGAAAATTTTTAGAGTAAATTATGAGTACATAGTATTGAGACACACAATCAATCTTAACTGTGCCTTAGGGTGTTTTCATGCAGCAGTTGTGTTCCCTCAGTGCATATTAATAAGTTTTTTATCTGATAAAATTTTCTTCTAGTAACTATTGAGCTTGGGTTTTTGAAATTGTTATTGTTTTTATTACAATATCAGTAGCAGCACAATTTTCTGTGTAAATGAGTATTTATGAAGACTTTTGTTGGTATTGGACAATTTAAATTAATTTTTTTTTTCAGTTTTCTAGTGATGTTAATGTTTTATTTGGAGGATGGGTATTATTTTGTCTTTGGTTTTTTTACGAGTTTTTGATTTTGACTTAATAGGTAAGAAAGCTAAATCTCGGTGAAAATCTGTATGTATGCATAGGCTCTCTTCTCAGGTCGTATTTCATCCTTTTCTTTTTTAAAGGTAGGATTTAATGTATATTTAGATAAAAACTGATTTTAAAACTTCAATAGATCAAAATAAGGTGAAGGGCTGGAAGACATTATTGTTGATAAATCCAGTTTGTAGTAAATTATAAAGCATATGTAACAGCTGTAAAGAGAGATGAGTTCCTGAATCATATTTCATCTTGCCTTCGTAGATAAATGTGTAAATGAAAGGGAAACAAATTGTTTCAATATGGCAAATCTATATTATTTCTTTGGAGTGAAAATGAATGAAATTGAAATAGTTCACTCTCGGGTGAAACTAGAAACTATAAATGTATTTTATCCTCTTGGTGTGGATTGACATAATGCAGATTAGTAGTATGAGAATGTTCCTTGTGTCGTCAACAGTTGTCAGACATGTTCACGAGTACTGAATTATAGTAAAGTAAAAGGGGTTCACCGTGCTCTCATGCAATTTATACAGAAGAGCCTGTAATTCATCACTTTAACAGAAATTGCTGTTCACTGCTAGAAAATTTATTTTTTTCAGGCTTTCTAATCCTTTTTTATCTTTTGTGCTCTGAAAACTGTAGTTACCTGTGCCTTGTCTATATCATCCATGCATCACCTGAATTCTGGGTGGATAACTGAAGGCTCTTTACCATCCTCTGGTGTGTGGGCATGTGTTGGCACCATTGCATGTAGCACCTAGGTGATTTTCCCCACAGGTGTCTGGAAGTAAATGTAATAATAAGGTTTGAGGTCAGCTCCATACTTAGAATACTTTGCTTCCACAGCTGACCGATAGTCACTTGGAATTTTCCAGACAATGAGACATCCTTGAAGGGTTTCACAGTGCCATGTGCAAGTTGAGCTTGTAGGGTTTGTCATAATGATGCACAAGCAAGCTAGCAGGGAAAGTATCTGCAGCCACCAAAACTGCTGGTGGGTTATGGTGATGTAGCTAGAAAATGCCTGTCTTCTAGAAACTTTAGTTGTTTTGTTTCTCAATTCTGACTGGTATGGTCTGGTTTAGGAAGTTTCACAGAAATAGTCTGACAAGGATAAAAGTTTTCTGACTTCACAGCTAAGTGATTGCAGGGGCTGATGTGAGGTAACACATTGCCAGAGGAGGCTGATCTTGCTACATTGAACCTATAATTAATAGAGAGCAGAGAACCTCTTCTGGAACTTGAGAGCGTGAATGTGGTGTTTTGAATGCCTTTTGAGAGGAGTCTTTTTATATTCACTGATAGTGCTGAGAAGCTATTCCCACAATGTAGGTCCTGAAGTTGAATGCCTGCATCTTAGATGATGTGCATAATTCCTTTTTCCTTTGGAAATTGTTTCTTGTTTGGAGTGTTCGTGTTATGAACTGGAGATATGCGTCTGATGAAAGCAATTAATACATCTTTGGAGGGATGTTAGTATAAGAGCAGGCTGCTGGTAAGGCCTCTGCTTGGGAGATGACTTTTTGATTGATACTGGGGAAAAAAATTGCTATCGGATGGTATTTCAGAAATAATGCTCTGAGTTTAATTAATTGTGCATCACAAACTTTTGAGGGGGAAGGTTTGTATCGGATACAGTGGGGAGATGATGGGACTCCAGTTCATCTTTTAAATGCTGATGAATCTAGACTTGTTACTCAAAGAGCAGTGGACAGTCTACGTTGTACTGTCGTTTGTTTCTGTATTTTGATTCTTTTGTATTTGTCATCAGAAACAAGGCAACGGAGATAAGATACTTAAGTTTTGAGGGTTTTTTAATGACAAGTCTGCCAAATTATCACATACTTCTAACAAATTGTTTGGGCTTGTCAAATTAAAGAACAATTTCTTAATTGGAATTCTCAAAAGATGCAGATTAGATACAATATTGGTTGTATCTAAAATTAGTCAGAAAAGGCATTTAGCAACTGGAGATTTGACTGAGCATTTTATTCTGTTCTATACACTTGTTTAGTTTACATTTCTTCCAAAAATTCCAAAAAAGAATCCTCCAAATCATAGGCTGAGGAAAACTGCTTAAAGCAATGCATGGAATGCAAACTGTCTGCCCAGGTTGGCTGATTTGCTGTGTTGACTTTGGCAAATACTGGACTTCAGTGGAAAGTGTGATACATTGTTCGGTGTGTTCTGGAATGAGCCTATGAAATATTTTTTATGGGAAGTGTGTAGAGTAAGAGCTAGTAGAATCATAGCATCATTTAGGAAGAAAAAGACCTCTTTAGGTGGAGTCAAACCATTAACCCAGTACTGCCAAGTCCACCACCAAACCATGTCCCTGAGTGCCACATGTACCAGATCAGTTCAGAGATGCTGACTCAACCACTTCACTGGACAGCCTATTTCAGGCACTATTGTAGTACTGTTCTTGACAAGCTTCTTGAGTATTTGGAGGACTTAATTTATAATTTTTTAAAAAAAACCCTAATTCTTAAATATATCTTATCTGACTATCCATTCTTTTTGAACTCACTTGACTCTTTTTCTCATTTTGTACTGTGGATGACCGGTGTTTGAGCTGTTCAAAAGCAAACCAATAAATTTATTTAGCTACGTTTGAAAAAAAACTTGCAGAGGGGAAAGACATCTAGGCACTGAAGAATATCAGTTAACCCATTTTATTTTAAGGTAAGCTCAGTGGTACATTATTTAAAATTGCCATTTTAGTGAAATTCATAATGTAATCTTTATTATGTAGCTTGATGGCTTACATTGTATGCAACTGCTGTGATACAATTTTAAAAGTTGAATATACTTGTTCTCTGTTGCCTAAAATGGAAATGTTTCAGTATGAAAATGTTATAGTTGTTATATCAATTTCTTAAGTGCACGTGGGAGGAATTAATATTGCTCTAATAGATTTAATAGTTCATATTCAAAATCTATGGAATAGAAGTAATATTTTGCATCTGAGTAACTGGTGAGTGTAATCCTTCAGGCAGAATTCTGAAAGAAGCTGTAAAACTGGAAAATTACCTTCTTTTCTTTTTCAGGCACAACTGCACTTGAATATCTGTGTTCATTTTAGCTTCTAGTGAATTATATCCACATAAAGAGCTAAAATATGTATTATATTTCATTCAGTCAGGTAAAAATTTGTTTTGGCTATTAAAATTAGGAACTGTAGGCAGTTACCATGGAAATTACTTGAAGTAGTTGTAGTACTTTAACGAAAACAGAGGTCACCACAGCGGTCACAAACAACAGAGAGTGCTTTTGGAAGTGGTGCATAGGATCAGGCTGATAGAAAGGGACTGGTCTCTGCAACATTTTTCCTATTTCTAGTAGCCTTTCTAAAGGAGAGAAGAGTTGTTTCTGGGGTCTTCTGAATATCATCTGGTTTGCCTCCTTCCACAGTTTGCTCCTTCTTCCAACTTCTGGTTTTCAGAATCCATCAGTGCTATTTCAGTGTTGGCTGGAAGACATGACTTGACAGTACTGTGGAACTTTCCTACCATCTAGTCTTTTAAGGAGAACTTTTATGTTGATCGTGTAATTATCTTGATTTATGGGTCAAGAAGGTTATGTACTAATATGTCAATTCTTCAGTTATTTTTAAGGTCTAGCCTGGTTAATACAGGGGCTTCATGGAAGTTGTCTAAAATACTCTTATACTGATCAAGCAAAAGTTCCATGAAGGTGGAATAGACTAATGTGTCTCATCTTAATGATGCAAGATTTGTCACAGAAGAGAGATATACGAATTAGCATCGCTCAAGGGAAAGAAATACATTTTTTGTCATTTATATTTTCTTGTGCATGGTGCTTAAGGTGTTCAGACGTATAATTATAGACAAATATTTTCAAAGTTCTACGTAAGAGATATGAAAGATACAACAGATATCTTAGATAAAGCAGTAAACACCAATATCAAGAACAAAAATGGAGAATTCTGATCCAGGTATTCTGAGATATATTTGTGCTTTTCACAAGGCTTGAGGCCCAGGAGGAGAGTGGTCTTATAAATAAAGTTTTAAATTTTACTCTTTGTAGAATTATGGCCACACTTCAATGCTAGAAGAATTGTTATTTATAGTTACTGGAGCATTAGAGCTTTAATGAAGAATAACTTACTCCAGGGTCACTGGAGTAATTTTTGTGGCCTGTTTCCTAGAATGCAGTTTCTGACAACTTCCAAAAGTACAAATGGAGCAAGAGCCTGCTTTCTGTCATGCTTGGTCGTCTGCAGCTAGAAGATGCATTTCCTTTTGATTCTCCTTTCCTCCTTCCAGTTTCTGTTGAGTTTCTGTTGTGCAGCATTTCACTTGCACATTAACAATTTCTTTATGCTCACATTCCTACTCTATATTTTTTGAGATCTTTGTAGTTAGAAAAACTGTTAATTTCTTATTGAATACTTGAAATTCTTTTCCAGGCCAGGGCTGAGTTATAGGTGATTCAGTCTCGTTCAGAAAACCAGGTGTTAAGACAACTGGTTTCTTGGCCTAGTGACTAACACACATATCCCATATGCTGTACTTTCACTACTTTATCTGCCTTCAGAAGGCCTTAATTGGAATGGCCCTGCTGGTCTTTCTCTGCCCTGAGCTCAAGGTTAGCACTGGAGTGGCGATTTTTGAGGCTGATTCTCACCTTCCTCTCTTAACTTCATATGCTTAAACTAGGAGGTCATACTCTTGTGCTGAGTGTGTGGGAAACTGCCAGTCTCTTACTGGAAGAAAAACAATTTGCTGAATTAGATGTAGACAAGAGCTCAAAGGATCAAGCTTGATACTTCTTTTGCTTTATTCCCCCACTTTCTTTACAGTGGTAGAGGCAGTCATGGTAGAAGCAGTGGTAGAGATACATGGTGCAGTCATCAGATTTTTTGGGTCGTTACATATGTTCTGCTGGCCGTGGATGCTTGACAGCAGGATCATACCTCTTTTGTGAGTGAAGAATAGCTCTTGTTCATATGTGCAGTCTTTAACAAGGAAAGCACACTCTTAGACTAAATATGAATATGATCTTCACCCCTAGCACAGTCCCCTGGTGTCTGTCTGCATGCCAGTCCTCAGTCAAGTGGGAGAGTGCATGTCTAGTCAGTCCCTGGAGCAGGCTGAGTTGCTCTCTTCCTTCTCTCTGCTGCTTCTGGTATGGTTTTTGTATTTTGTCACATCAGTCTTTTTCTTCTGTGTTTCTGATGGTCTTAATTCTCTTCTGAGCTAATGCCAAATAGTAACAGTTTAAAACTATCTTACATTTGTGCCTTTCCTTTGTTTTTAGTTTACCCAGCATGGCTTAATTGCTTAAACCTGTAGACAGAAATGGTAAAGACAGCCAAAACTCATCACTGATTTCTCTCAGTAAAACTGAGATCTGGGTTATACTGCAGGAAGAAGGGAGGAAAGAATGAAGAGTAAAAATTTCATACTTGGCCTGGGAAAGGCCTTGCTTCCTCACTGGAATCTGCTGTTTTTGTTTTGACAGCATCTTCCTGTCCTGAGCTGGAGGAAACTTAGAAAAATTTGGACAGCCAAGCTACAACAGCTTGTAGATACTGTGTTAATGTAAGGTAAAATAGGGTCAGCAGAATTAGAAGGAATGTTTTGTTGATATGAAAATGATGTGATATTTGTGCTAGATAAGATCTGGAATTGTTTCAGTAAATGAAATGGCATATACGTGGCAGGTAGTCAAGATTATTTGTAAAGATTTTTTGTGCATCTTTGTATAACATAATTGGATTAAACCTAAATGCAGGATAACAAAGTACTTGTTGATGTCACTCTGATTTATTGTCAAAAGTTTCTGTCAGAAAATTAGCCTAATAAATCACTGTATTTAAGTGGAAACAAATTCTGCACTATTTTCTTTCTTGATCCAAATTTTATAGCCCTTACTTAAAATGAAAAAAAAAAAATTCATCCTATTTAAAGTCAGTTGGCATTCTCTAGACTTTCTTTAAACATACAGTGTAAGCCTGATTGGAGGATTACATAAGTTCTTAAGAACTGTATAGCTCGTGAGTCTCAGAAGAGACTAGAGAGGTTTAGAAAGCCTGATCAGAAGAGGAGAATAGGAGGATAAGCTTTTAAAGTAAAGAAAACCTTTTAAACTGAGGGTGTTAGGCAAAGGACAAAGTAAGCTATATATGGAAGACAGGACTAGGAGCAAGTGTCATGTGCAAAATATAGCAGTATGGCCATGTAAGGCAAGCCTAGAGAATGCTTAGGAAAGCTGAACAAACTTGAAATTTATCATTCTGCCTCGAAGTATGTTTGTTTCTAATAACTGTTGTAGTAAACCTGTGAAACTGTTTCAAGTAGTCTATAGTTGTATCTAAAAATTAATGGACTAAATAGTCCCAATGCCTATTCTTTAGTCCTGTAATGATCTTTTACACTTTGACCGCATCTATCCTGTAAAACTCCTTTCAGCTCTCAGAATGTATTGCCTGTCCTCATTGCCCTTGGATGGGATATCTTCTGGCCCATGTAGACCCTCACTCAAGTAGTGCTTGCAAAGAGAGTACCAGTTGAGCTAGGCTGGAATTATGCCAGAAGGTCTAGCACTGTAATAGTGTGGGTATTATGTCTGCTTCCATTTTCTGGTGACCTTAAAAATGGGTAGTGTAACCAGAATAATCTCGAGATTGAATGCTGGAAGAGTTTTTCCTGTGCTTCTGTGCACAATTTTTGCTGTGCCATAACAGAGGAACAGCTTGGAGGTAGCAGACTTAAAATGGGGCCATCAGATCTAGTGAGGGCGTGGTTTCTGTTTGCTTGAACAGAGTGTTTTACACAGTGTAAAAGCTCTTTGCATGAGGTTTAGCTTGTTAAATTATTAATTTGGAGAACTTCGGTTGTCATTTTTCTGAGACGTCCAAAGTACCTCAGTCTGAGCCATTTTATGACACAGGAGATAGGTGTGAGCTGTATAGAATTGTTTGTTTCCTGTTAGGATACTGAGTGAAGCAATAAAGGATGTTGCTGATAATTTCTTTAGGTTTAGTAGAGTGCATTGCTGGTATTTTTTTATTTGTATATAGGTCATCTTAAAAATTCTTTTAGCTTGTGGTTGTCATCCTTTTGTAAGTGAGAAAAATAAAAGGTATTGGCTAATCTGCTTTTGTTTGCAGAACTAACTAAAATCGCAAAGTTTTATTTTTAGTGCTTGAAGGATTTGGATGGTGTATATTAAATATTGTCAATGAATATTAGTTACTGGATTTTTAGTAGGATATAAGATGCATAAGTGAGTGAAGCAAAACATGTATTCAGCAATTACCAAATTCAAGATCACTTTGCTTCTGTGGCATGTAGGGAATAAGAAGTGCAGTGTCAGTTACTCTTACATAGAATGTTTATCCTCTGGCTCAAGTTGAGATTTAATATTTTTAAATCTTTTATGTTTTGATCTTTTATGGCATTTTGTTAATCCCACATTGTCTAGCATCTCTGGACTGCTTTTAGGATGATGGAATGAATGATAAACCTGCAGAGATGTAATATCCTCTCAGGGGCATAGTGAAGCATAAGACTTACTACCTCTACAGAATGAGAAACGTTGTGGTAGCGTATTTCAGTGATAGAGTTAATATTCAGTTAAATACAAGAGGAAGAGGAGCAATAGTGCAAGGGAAGGAGGAGTGAGAAAATAAGTGGTATCTTTTTAGAAGTCTGCCTTATTGCTGCCTACATTGCTCCTCTGGGATTTTTCTATTGAGAGCAAGAAAAACAGCAGGCTCTTCTTGAAAAACACAGGATGAAATTACTGCCATAAATTTTTATTTTTTTCTGTGGTGTAAAAGCTTTATTTAGGTGGGGAGGGTTTATTACCAGTGTTTTCCTGGCATGGCTAAGTTCAATTGATTTCAGATGACAAGCTCCAGGGTTTTCTTCCTCTCCTAGCTCACAGCCCCCACTTCCCAATGTGTGCAAACTACAATTTGTTACTGGTTTGCCTTGGGCCCTGGAGACCTCATTAAGAGCCCAAAAAAGGGGTTTCTGTCTCTGCTGTTGGATGCCTTTCTCTTTTCTGGTGAACTGGGGCTGTTTGCATTCTCACATGGAAAGGAATGCAAGGACCAAAGGATGAAAACTGTTGAGTTTATATTGCTTGCCTGTTGATAAAAATGGTGATAAGAGATTAAAAAGCTGCTGTTTTTTAGTCTCTAGTGTTACATTAAGATTTGCAATGTAGAGGCAGATCAGCTTTGAGAAAAGAATGTAAGCAGGAAATCTCAAGTTATTTTTTGTTCTGGCAGTTTATACGCAGATTGTCCATTTGTTTGATGGTAAGGAAAGATGCCAGCAAAACACCACATTTAGTCACAGTTCTGAGGTACCATGCTAACTTTTCAAATTTGTATTCCCATTAAAATGCTCTAAGAAGCATATTGGAATCAAGAGACTGGGCTTTTAAGTTTGCACAGTAGTTCAAGACACTATATTGGAGCAGTGACCATATAAGAGCTGACATGTAAGTACAGTGTATTTTCATAGCAAAAGTCAACATGCCTGTGAGGGAGTATTTATTCTATCCTTAAGAGTAATTTTAAGGTTTAACATGAAATGTACACAGTCATGTCTTTCTTTGACTAGCAAACAAAACTGTCTTACATATTTAATGCCACTTAGGGTGCTGAATTCTGATTTAAGAATTCTTACTGATGTAAAATAGAGTAGGTGTTCAATAAAACTGATTTTCTTATATAAGCAGTGATTCCCTTACTCTTTTTCTGTGGTGTTGCATTGTAATCGAATAATTTGTAGCAGCTCTAGAGTTGATTGTGCCTGTAGTGACTTCACAGTATTTGACTGTTTTCAGTGGCAGTGTAAAGGCACATGAACACACTTGTTTATGTGTGTATGTACAAAGCTACACACATAAACCTATTTAGAAGATGTTAAGACTACTCTCAGGAAGATTAAATAAAGTTCCTCTATAAATAAAATGAATAATTGTTTTAATTGCACATTGTATGCTGATGTAATACTCAGCTTACACATGTAATGCAACATAAAATTGAAAGTGTTACATACAATTACGGTCACACTGGGAGTGTTAAATGTCTGTTTAGCTAGATACCAAATGTAATAATATTTTAAAGCAAATGCTTTTATAATACAAGATTTCTTAAAATTGTTCTTTCTATCCAAGAGGGTTGTATATATAAGAACTAACATTTTTTGTTAAATAAAAAAAATAAGAAATTCAGAATAAAGTGTTGATAAATTTCCTTTCCTGAATTACCACTTCTGAAAACAAATGCAATCTTCATGAGCATATACTGCTTAAAAATAATTCAAAGATCAAAAGTGCTTCAGAAAGTCTTTTGATTTAGAATAAATGTATGACAGTGTGAAATAAGAATATTTTCTGTAAAGTTTTAAAAAGGGATAACATGAATTTTCATGGTGTGAAAAAGCCCACTTTCATTTTAGGTGGGACCCTCCAGCATTTTTTAGTTTAAAAAGGAAAGCTGTATGGTACAAACTGTTCTAACAGAGACTTGATGGTAGGAAAAGTTCTTTATGGGGAAGCAGTTCATGTTTTAAACTTGCATGTGACAATGATCAGTGCTTTATCGTATTGTGCTCTATCGTATTAAGGGTTTTTATTAGATTCCTAGAATTCTGCAAGTTTTAAACCATCAGTGCATTTGTGGTACAACCCTTAAAGGAGTAAGCTGTATCTCTGTAGCTTTTGTGAGCAGTGAGTTCGTCTAGAAATGCTGGTGCTGTGCTCAGCATAGTTCTCTGGCATTGTGAACACCAGTTGGACACTGGTTTTGTATCCATGTTGTTTTCCAGAAGTTGTGAAGCTGTGATACTTACATACCAGAAATAACTGTTTATTGCCAGGGTAGCTTTTCAAAACAATAAGTATGCAACTTTAACTTCAGTAAATAAATTTAGAAAAAGCTAACAGGAACTGCTAATAAAATCAACGAGAGTCTTAAGAAGAGTGTTCAGAGATCTTGTATTCCCAACAGGAGCTGCTTACTCCTAGTTAACATAAAGAGCTTTAAACAATAATAATAATGATAGTAAAAAAATAAAAAGAAGAATTGTGGTTTATTAGGATTTTTTGTCCAATCTCTAGGTCACACATCAGCTGGTAAGAGAAGTCAGTGATGCTTCAGAGGTTGTATGTGTAAATTTTTGACCTGCAAAGAAACTAACCCAGCTGAGGGCTTTCTGGAGGGCTGCCCATTCCCCCAGCATGAGGTGATTCCTTGGATGCAGGCATTTTGGATTGCTTTCTTGGAGCAAGATCAATATTTAGATACATAAGTTCTTTTTACCTGCTGGAGTCTTTTGAATCCGTGGCCCTTGAGTTTGCTTTGATCAGAGCCCCTTTGGCCCTTGCTGTCAACAGTTGCAATCCGCCCTTTGCTCCCAGCTGGTGGCAAGCCTGGTGAGCCTGTGCAGGGACACGTCACACCAAACAGTGCATCCCTAGTTCTCTCTTTGGAGCTTTGGGTCTGAGATAGTAAGTAGCCCCAAATGAATGTAAATGATTAAAATGTTTTTAAACACATTTCATTGTGTAAAAACCTCATGTAGAAAGCATAATTTTGCATGTGATAATTAATGCTTAAGAATGGGCCTTTTACGCAAGAAGGAACTAAGAAATGTGGTAAATTTCTACAGCTCTTAGATTCTGACTGTAATTCTAATCCTTTCTAACCTAATCCTTATATTTTGTTGGAGGGGAAAACAAGCTGCCTGTCTTCATCTTTTTAATCTCACTTTGCCGTTTCTTTTATAACAAAGTGTATTGGAAGTCAGATGCTCATCATATTTTTACATTTAATGATTATTTTTAATACACTGCAACTTCATTTTTAATGGTTCAGAGTTGTTGTAGACAGTTTTTAACAGAGTATTTACGATTTTGTCATGAAAATGGATTAGCCAGTCTTTATCTGTGCTTGTTCTATAGCTAGAATGAAGGTAATATTTTACCAGTCTCCTAGAAAAGATGCCTGTTCCCTGAAGGTAAAGCTAACATAGGATTAAGCTGCAGTTCTGGCATAAAATGGGAATTTAGGAACCAACGTGTCCCAAATCATTAAATAATAAGGCATGGTTCATTCCATTTCAAACACAGTTGAGTTTAAGGTTAATATATTTAGTGAACATGAAAATTGCTTGATCTGCATTTGAAATGTAAAATAAAGGGGTGTTTGCTTATATCCCAGATATTAAAGGAAATCTGCACTCTTGAGCATAAGGATCCCATTGAAAAATTGCTGTTAGAAGAGGTAAGTAGTGAGCTGAATGAAAGACTGGTAAATTCCTCTGCACATCCTTGTGGAAACTGACCTCATGTCTTTGTTCCCAGGTGACGGATGAATGAATTTGGGTTGACGTGCGCAAAGCTAATATTAATCTTAAAATAAAATTACTTACTTTAAAAAACATAACAGAAAATACTATGGCTCACATAATTTTTGTGCAGATTAATGGAGTTAGATGAGCTTTGTCTTTATATGCATTAGGTACAATTTATTATGCATAAAATACAACTTGGCTACATGTGTGGGTATTGAAATCTTCATTTGTAACCTATGAGTCATCAGATTCATGAAAATATACTTCAGAAAGAAGTATATATGCAGACTGTAGAAACTGCTTTCAAGCAGTTCAAAGTGTTTTGTATTTGCAGGCTATGCTTGAAGTCAGAGAATATAAATGGAGAGCTATGCAAATGCATTCTGGTTTGTTTGTGGAATATCCAGTATAGGTAGAAATTAAAAGGCATGATTTAGAGAAGGATGAAATGTTGCTAGATTTAGCACTGGTAGTCTTCACAAAGATTATATTTCAAGCATTGCATAAGAAAAGTTGCATGTGAGGGACTGTAAAAAAAAACCCAAATCACGTAACTAACAAAACCTACAACAAAACAAAGTACTTTTCACAAACTCCAAAGTAAGAAGCATATATATATATATATATAGTCATGTGAAATTTCTGTGATTTAAATGATAAATCGTTTAGTCAGATAGAATTGTTCCAGAGACTTAGTTGACTTGAACACCTTTTGCCTCTAGAGAGTGCTATGCAATAACTAAAATTTTTTCTCTCCAGAAAAAAATCTCCAACTGCATCTTTTTTTTCTTTACATTAAACAGATAAATTATTGATATTTTTCAAATGGCAAATTAATTTACACTTAACATGCAGACTTTAACTGTAGAAACATGTTTGAGTGACAGTAATGGTTTCGTTGCAAGTTATTTAAATTTTAAGGTTATAATTTACTCAAATTCATCTAATTCCTTATTTGACTAAATCAAAACGCTGCTGATGTTTCTAGCATTAATTTAATGGCGTAGGTTAAAAAAAAACACATAAAAAAGAAGCTCTAAAACTTTCTGAATCTTATTTTGCATTCAGGTTCGTGAGAAGTTACTTGGAAAGAAAGTTTGAAGATAAATGTAGTTTTTAAAATTTTATTTTTTCAAATTAGTATTTTCTCAATGGATATATTCTTTTGCTTCCTTCTCTTCAGTTCTATAGTTCTTTATAATTCTTCCTGTGTTTCTTTTTTAGTAGACAAGGTTTGAAGTGCTGATTCAATGTAGTTGCTGTGTCTAGTAAATCTTGATTTTGAAGACTAATTGTATAGGCTTTTTTTAATCGGTATGTTGAGCAGAATTGAATGTTGTATTTGCTGAAATGGTAACATCAGTGTCATTGCCAAACCAAGGACTAAATCGTGGACTTTACCTGACAATGGTAGTACTTCGATTTCTATCTCCCACTGCTGAGTTTAAAACCTCAGCACTGAAGCCAAGATACCTCATCAGGAATTTTCTTACTATTTAGCATAGATTCAGCAAAGGTGTACAAAAGTGCTTTATTGTGCAGTTTTGAAAGGTGTGAATTTACAGAAATTAGAAAACTGCTAGAAAGCTGTAAGAGTCTTGTCTGCTTTTCTTTGGATTTCAACAGCTTACATTGTGTGAGTGCTCAGTAGTACAATATTTTGTTATCAGGAGTCCATGGCTATTGCAGTTGGAAAAAACTGCCCCCCCCCCAACCTCATTGAAATGTTGGCAAAAACCTTTGCATAAAGTCTATTTCAGTTCTAATTACTGGCAATCAGGACTCTTTCAAATTCCCCTTTACTGAAGCTCCCTTTAGAGTCTTCACTAATAATCTTTAGTATAGGTGAGGAATAGCAGTGATGGTACAGCCACTTGATCCAATTTTCCAGATGCTCAGGGCTCTTCAACAGGCCTATGTTTTTGTTGTCACATCCAGAAACAATATTTAGGAAAGCTTAAGACAGAGTGAGCAATGAAAGTAAGAGTGAATGTTGCCATGTGTCTTCCCATAAACAGGCACGTAATAAAAATCTCAGTACAGCCCATTATCATTATGTATTGAATGCATTTCTTACTAAGCCATGGACTTCCTAATTTTACGATAATCTCTGACAACTGTGAAGTTATTTTAGGGTGAATTTTCATACATACTAATAGATGACATACTGGTTGTTTGGTAAAAAAACCAGCTTTATCACAGTTTGATGGATAAGCTGTAAATTGTGGTTGTAATACAGTCGGAACATCTCCTGAAGAGATTTTATATTTTAGTCAGACCTGAAATGGCATTGCATGAATATGAACAATTGTGTCTTGGGGAAAGAACTAATGAATGCTATTACTAAATTTTTGGCAAAGGATAGTTTTCTTCGTTAAACATCTCTTTAGTCATTTAGTCATTTATTTACTTCAGTATTTTAATGTTTTATATGTGTTTCATTGCTTTGGATACATTTCTGTTGCAATTTGTCTTACACTTGCATTATAGCAATTTTGGAAGGAAATGCTTTGTTTCTTTTTTAAAGAAAAAGAAGGGGACATCGAATGTATCTGCAAAACAGTCCTTGTGCCCAGGATTCTTATACTTAGATTTCGCAAAATTCTAAATAATTGTATTAAATTTCCTTCATTGGGGTTACGTTGATTCAACCTTATTGGGATGTGTAGGAATAGCTAGGGTAGTTTAAATACTGGAAAGCATGTAACATGCCTGTGATGTTCCATCTAGGTCAGTTGCTCTGCAGCTTGGTATGACCTGGTGGTTTTGGAAGACAGCTGCCTTGTTTCTGATAGCCATGATGTAATTGCATCTGTCAGATCTCAGCTGATGACCCTTTGCCTTCATATTTATTATAGAAGGTTGTTCTGCTTGACGTACTAATGTGGGAGTTAAGAGTCTTTGGGTACAGTTCTGTGCTTTAGGTGCCTTATGTGATTTCAAGTATGTCATGTATCATTCAGGTACCTATGTACACCAGATTCATGGTATGGGTTCTACTCACTCACTTCAAAACAATGCTGTGAGGAAAAGTGCACAGAGTTGGTAATGTGAATCATATCTCCTTACTTCATGTCCTGAAATGCTCACTGTAATTCTTCTCAGCAGTGAGGAAGTAATTGTTTTCTACTGCTTTGAAGCGATTTTGTAGACTAATTGATTCATAAGATGGGTTAGATGTATGTGCAAGTACAATCTGTAGCTAGATATCAGGAAGGTTGAAAAGGATGGAAGTATTTTCCTCATTGTAGGGTGAGCATAGTCACCTCTCTCTGTTGTGCTGGCTGTGGTGGATGTCTGCATGAACAGCTTCAATTCACTGATCCATGACAGAGTAATTTTCTACCTCCTGATAAATTAAGTTGATTAAGTGAATAAGCTATGTGTGATAAGCACCAGAAGTGTTTCGATGGAACTTCTTGGGTGGAAGTAAAAAAAGTGATGGGAAGTTTGAAATAACAAAAAAATGAGACCTACCCTTTCAATTGTAGAAAGGTTGCCAGTTTAGTCTGTAATACAGTAGTCTAATCACGTGACAGTTTGTCAGATGATTAGACTGCTGTATTAATTCTGTCTTTGAATTGGATTTCTTTTTCCAAGATGAGGGATAGAGCTCTTTACTCTTAAATTTAAGAGATGAATACCAAGAGACTTGGAGAAAGTGACAACTTTTGCTTTTGCTGCACTTATGGGTATTATAAAAATAGCTGAAAAGTAAAGTGTAGCCACAGCTGAAATTTCCTTTTCAAGGAAC
Source organism: Margarornis squamiger (assembly GCA_035222235.1). Classification (NCBI taxonomy): domain Eukaryota; kingdom Metazoa; phylum Chordata; class Aves; order Passeriformes; family Furnariidae; genus Margarornis; species Margarornis squamiger. The sequence continues at coordinate 39,982,789 of JAWWTY010000106.1, read as the reverse complement.
TGTACCTTAATTAAATGCTCTTTTATGTTTGATTGGTAAGGTAAACATAAAATGGCCATTAGTTGTTGAAGCATCTATTTCTGGGTTTTCTTCTATTTTGTTTTTAACTGAAACATGAAACAGCTGTCATTGTGGGCCATTATCTACTGTACTGTTTTCTCTGCTTTGAACTGAAAACTTAGATTTTTAAATTCATGTTTGTGTCAGACAACTTTGCAGTTAATGCTGGAAGAGATGAGCATATTTTAGTTTTCATGGCTGAATTTGTTTTCTGTTTCTTGGTGTTTGAGGGCATGTAGTTTCACAAACTTAGAAGAGAAGTATACAGTAATAAATGAAGAAAAAAATAAAGAAAAATATTAAGGAATTCCATGGTAACTTAATTATCAACATGCTTTATGTAGGCGAAATTAAAGAAGGAGGGAGGAGGAAGTTAAGAATCTAGCTTCCCAGAACTATCTTAAACTGGGAGAAAGGAAAAAAATCATGCTATATACATGTTAGGATTGAAATGAAAAAAAATAAATCCCTGAGTCCTATAAATTAGTTAGGAGAAGCTCTCAAGTTGTTTTATGTGGTCCTGGAAAACACCAAACCCCTGAAATTAAGACATTTATGTGGACTGGTTTTATGGGCTTGATTCCACCTGACAGCCTAACTACCATTAGGGCCTTTTTTAAATAAAGTAGCAGTTTTGCTGATTAGTTTCCATGTAATATATGAGGTTGAAAAGCTGATTGAGGACTTTTCATTAACCATACTCTCCTCCTTATTTATCTGCTTCCTTATCTTGCAATACAATATGAATTCATAAGAATGGCAGTAATAAAATATTTTCTCTAGGACAAGCTTCTGAAGCATTCAGGATAGGCAAGTCACAGGTACTTCCACCCTACTCACGTTTTCGTATTTGCTGTGCTGTTTGTAAGTCAAGTGCAACTGCTCTTGCTTTCTGTAGTCGGGGTATGTCTCCTGAGCCTGCTTTATGACAACAGCCTAAGTATATTCTGAGTTTGGTGTTATTGTAGGTGAATTTATATGTTTACATAAAAATCTAAGAGTTAACATGGCACATGCATTGACAAAAGAAAAATTGAGTCACTTGCTTCATAATGTAATGAAAATAGTTTATATGGGAAGTCAGTCAAAATAGAGTTTTTCTTTGGGTATACCAGAAGTGATTCAACGCCCTGAAATAAAAGGGAAACGTCTTGTATTCTTGTGACTTGAGTGATTGATGACAAGGGAACTTCTGCTTACTCAGTGTTATTTGGTTCAACCTGGAAGTTGCTTTTCTTTCTTAGTCTCCCATCCCATCCCTCATGTATTTGATGTTGTGACCAATACCTGACTGCTTCTTCATCTCAAAATGTTATGGCACTAGGGAATCTACTTTTTTCCTATGATGTGTTGGCATATTTTCATGTATGATAGAGAGAAACAGACAGGGGAAAAACGTATTTGGAAATGTATTTTCACAAAGATTTTGGTTTAAGGAACAGGCCTGTCCAATCGTAATGCTGTTAAACTGTATCCTGTAGTGCTTGTAGTCAGTTTGCTTTTAGTGATCCCTTGTGGCCGCCCTTTCTTTGCTCTTTTGATGAAACGGCAAGGAATGAGATACTTGACTTTCACAGGCTCTTGTCCTTGCCTTTGCAGAACAACCTAGCTAGCCAGGCAATATCCTGTCTCTGAGTGGTAGGTTGGAAATTATGTATCGGGAGGCAACACAAAAATTATAGTCTGTTTGGCCTATATATAGTCTACTGATAAAGTGATTTTTTTTTTTCCTGTTGTGACTTAGGGGTCAGGATACGCATCAGTGTGTGAGCAGCACTTGGATTTTTGACTATTTCAATCAATATTTTTTGGAAGGGGATTTTATTAAGGTTTCTAGAAATGACTGTATCTTGTATCAATAGTTTGAACAAATTTACTGTGCTTCATTTTCACTTGTCTTAAAATATTTCACTTTCCAACTGTACTGACTTGATACTTTGTTTTCAGATGAAGATGCACTTAATACAAGTGGTCCTACCACTTACAGCCTGATAGCAGAGTGGGTGGATACAATGAGTTAAAATATCAGTATCTTAACCAGGAAGCTAATATTTTTATTTCAGGGTGGTAGTGTTTTTCTACCTTTATTTTGCAGTTTATAATTGGCAATGTGGGTAATGTTTAATGATAAGTATCTTGAAGATCGTTGCCCACACAAGCATGTATATTCATTTAAAATACAGGAGAATTTTCAACACAAAGAGAATGTAAAAATCAAACTAAGAAAAATCTCTCCTTTCCAAATGTGAAGTGTTTATGAGCATAAGTAAATGAAAAAAGAAAAATCTAAACAAGGACTGCTAATTGTGCCACATTTATGTTTATGGCTAGTATCATCTTCATTTATCTTGAACTTTAATAATCAAGTAATGCACTGGTTTGGAAAAGGTTGTGAGGGAGTAGATCCAGCAGGGATCTGACTGACTTGCTCTCTGTCTCCCTCATCCAGTTGATTTTAAAATAGCACCAGAAATTCTTGAATGTTGGCTTTCCTCTGTTGGCAGCAAATATCTGTGAAACTTGCTGGTTGTCCCATTCACCTGTACTGCTGATGGGGTGGAGAATGAGTATCTGCTGCTGTTCTTAGTTACTCTCGGTTAACTTTTATTAACAAGCCTGCATGACAAACGTGTATGCTGTTGTCATCTGAATGGATGAAAGTGTTATATCATATGATAGACATATTGGCTTTAAAAGTCAGAAATTATTTACTTTTCTGTGTGTATTTTCTTTGCAAAGTTGCAAATCCAGTAATTGGATGTTTAGAAAGGCCAAAATCAAGGTGTTATATATAAGCTTACTTGTGCTCCTCAAGTTTATGTTTATAATACGTTTATTGTAGTTGCCATTTCATGTTGATCTCAGTTTACAATTCTGAATGTTAAGTAAAGCCACAGACTTCAAGTATTGAGGAGACCTACTTGAGAAAAGCCTGTTTTCTTTGAGGTTTTGGGACTCACATTACCGCCGCAGCCTGTGAAGGGACGGTCCCCTGTTCTGCAGTGCAGCATTGAATCATGCAACTTTCCCCTCTTGTGTCCTTTACCCTTGTTGATGTTTTACTCTGTACTTTCATCCTCAGTAATAATGCAGCAGGTGGCCTGCAGTCAGTCTTATGCTTTTTTTAACATACTAGCCTGATTTCTCAGCTCCAGCTGTATGCATACATCCTTTGCTGACTTGGATTGTATTTTACTTAGAGGATTTCAGGGACTATACATCGCATTTGTACAAATGAAGTGCTTTCTCCTTGGGATAAACCTAGTTAACCTAGCAGGCTCAAAATCATACTGCAATCACCAGATTATCCCTTCCAACTAGGGAAAAATCGTGCTCTTTGTAGCACTGTATAGATTACAGTCTTAACTGGTTTTTAAACTGGTTCCATTTTAAAAATATGGTGAAAAAACATAGTGGAGAGTGTGATATTTACTGATTTCTGTGCACATGTGTATATCTAATGTTATGGCATCCAAAGCTTTATGGAATATCTTGATAAATTAAATGAATAGTAGATATAAAGGAAATTAGTAACTAAAAGGATCCTAAATTAAATACTCCAGGCTTCATTCAGTTAAAACTACAACTTTAAGATTTTATTTGTAGTTTAGGTATTTTGTTAGATATTTTATTTGATGCAGATGCCATACAAGTTTCTAAACCTTACAACTGATGTACGATTGCCTTTGTGGTCCCCAAGACACTTCTAAATTTGACTTCTATTCATTTATATATTCTATTAATATAGAATTTTATAGATATTAATATAGATTTTATAGAATACATTAATTTATGTCTGTAAATTTAACTTATTCACTTCTACTTAACTAAATATCATTTCACTGTGGATTTCAAATTGTTGCCCACTGACATTTTAGCTGGTCTCATTGAGCTGAAGCTTTTCAGGAGAGCTATAAATGCTCTCAAAAGGGGAATAAGTGAGGGAGAATCGTACTGATTCAGTTTGATGTTAATATTAGCTTAGCTTTGGCTATGCTACTAGAGTTTTTCTGGATTTTGAATGACTCATATTTCCATCTTTGATTTTTTTCTGTGAAAATTTGTACACAAGTTAAAACAATAGCTAAACTTCTATCCTCTAGGTAATGGCATAGAACATTCCTTCCATCTGACTGATGCATTTAAGAGCCTAAGTTTCATATATATGTGTGTAGACACACACAGTCTTCTACTGCTTCTAAAGGAATAAAAATCAATAAATTGGGAAAAAAATCAGTGAAAGGGGAAAAGATGGGGATGAACTTGTGCTCGTCAGCAGCAGCTAAACATGAGCCAGCAGTATGCTGAGGTGGCCAAGAAGGCCAAGGGCATCCTGGCCTGTATCAGAAATAGAGTGGCCAGAAATAACAGGACCAGGGCAGTGATTGTCCCCCTGTGCTCAGCACTGGTGAGGGACATTGAGCCCTGTGTCCAGTTCCGGGCCCCTCAATACAAGAAAGCCATTGAGGTGCTGGAACAAGTCCAGGGAAGGGCAGTGGAGCTGCTGAAGGGTCTAGAGTGTAAGTCCTGTGAGGAGTGGCTGAAGGAGCTGGGAGTGTTTAGTCTGGGGGAGGCTCAGGGGAGACCTTATCGCTCATTACAGCTACCTAAAAGGAGGTTGTAGCCAGGTGGGTGTTGGTCCCTTCTCCCAGGCAACTAGTGACAGGACAAGAGGACACAGCCTCAAGTTTTATGTTAGACATTAGGAAAAATTTCTTCACAGAAAAGGTTATTAGACACTGTAATGGGCTGCCCACATGGTGGAGTCACCATCCCTGAAGGTGTTCAGGAAATGACTGGACATGGCACTTAGTGCCATGGTCTAGCTGACGAGGTGGTTATCACCATTTGATAATTTCAGATGATCTCAGAGGTCTTTTCCAACCTAAATGATTCTGTGATTTTTGTGAACTCAGAGATCTGCTCTTGAGAGTACTGAGTTTCCTGTCTTAGCATAGAAGCAAATGGTTGAAGCACATGGATCATGTGTCCTAAGAAGAGGGAAAGTGAGAAGTGGAAGCACTTCAGGCTCCATGGAGGAAGGTGAATGAGTAATTCAGTTGGCCAGGAGTGGAGAATTGGTGTGTATGTAGCCTCTGGATTGTGGAACATAGGGAAGAGTTTTAGTTGGATACACAGATGTGTAGGCATTTGATGTGCAGGAATCTTTCAGATAAGGATGCAGGGCTTACAGGATTTTAATGTATAATGCAGAGATTTAATGCTTCTGTTCCCCTTTATTTCCAGACTAAGGTGGTACTAAGGATAACAGAAGTTACTTTTTCACAGTTTTAGACCAGGTCTATACGTAATTTGTACAATAAAGATAGTAACTGATAATTTGTTGTGGCTTAAACTAACTTTCATAAAACATGACATATTGGAAGAACCCACTCTGCATCTGTTGAGCCAGAAGAAAGTTCAAATAAAGTGACATAACATTGCTAATACTTGGAGTCTTCATTATTTAACTCTCCACATGAATGACAGGCAAATATGAGAAATATGTCATGAATAGAAGGTTCCACTATTGGCAACAATTTTGTGCAAGAGAAAAGAGAGTGTAGATCTACTGGAAAATTACCAGAATTTTAAGTGACAAGTAGCTATTGCTATTAAATGTAACAGGGAAAGAAAACATTTGCTTTCAGGAATCTAGCCAAATTTCTACACTTTATTTTTTATTCTTTTGTCCTGGTAGAAATTTAGCAGTACCAGTCTACTGTAGTGTGTATCTTGTTAGCAGCATTTTCTCTTTCTGGCATAGATTTTGTCTCACAGTATACTTTGTGGGATATGGTATAGTATTAGGGGTGTAAAAAAAACTCCTGCTCAGGATGCACAGGATGGGAATGGCCCAGGAGAACTGCAGAGCTGAGAGTTATATGTATTAGTTAAGGATCTTAAATCACCACAATGAATGTCATGTAGAAATGGAACAGCCTTCAATTGCTTTTGCTTAACCTTACAAGTAAATTTTAGTGACTTATTTGGATCTTTAATACTGTTAAAGATAGAAATATGTTGCAATATAAATATATTACTATCAAACCTTTGTAAAGGAAGCATTGTTTTCCTGCTATATGTAGAATCATAGAATGGTTCGGTTTGAAGGGACCTTAAAGGTCATCTGGTTCCCTCTGCCATAGGCTAGACTGGGCTGCTCAGAGCACCATCCAACCTGGCCTTGAACACTTCCAGGGTATATTATACTAATTCCCTAACAAGATTTTGGTGATGCAGTTACACCTGTTCTGCTGTTTTCCCCTGGTATAGACATGTTGGTCAGAGGTGTCGTTTGGGTTTGGGTTTATTTTTTTCTGTACACTAACATGGATACACAGAAGATTAGTTTTTAAGTATTACTGTGCTGGTCGGGCTAATGTGGTAGCAAATAAAGGATATTCCATTCCCTTTGAGAATATTATTTTTACTTTCCCTAAATTCCTTGTAGTTGGAAAACTTCTACTCTAGAGTCAAAGAAATATTTTCCATTTGAAATTTTTTTAACAATGAGAATAATACTGCACTTCTAAACACATTTTTAAGTTTACACTTTGAATAATAAGAGTTGGGTTTATTGCATAGCTCAGAAGAACAGAAGTGTTAATATGTATAAAATGTGATGTGGTGAACTTGGGATTTGTTTTGTGTATTGCAGACCATTGCTACATCTGCTGAAGTAGCCAGTTACTTCAGAAAAAAGAAGCATAAACATCTTTAATGAAGTTCTGCCAATTTTCTGAAAGATAGTTTTAAGAGGTTTTCTTAATGGGCTTTTAATTGACATTGATACTTTCATAATCAAATGTATTCTATGAAAAAATATTCTTTCCATGTGTTATTCCTGGTTCAGAAGCAATGTGGTGAATAAAGAATTTATTGAAAATAGACTTCATAGCTGCCTCTTCCCAGAAGGTATCCATTTTAACTTAAAAATCAAACTGATTTCAATATATTTGCAAAGTTAGGCATTTAGACTGACTGCAAGCTTAGTAGCTATTTTCTATCTATGAGTCTGGTAGTAGTGATGGTGTTTTCTTTGTATCTTGCTTTTTAACCTTTATCTTCTTTGAGAGGCCAATGTATTTGAGGCATTGCCATTCCTACTAAGTCAATAGTGTGAAGCTTTTATAGCATCATCTTTTTATGTCATCACCAAAATTGACCCCCAGCTGAGGACAGTATGATAAGGAAAGTGATGTATTTGAGGTGATTGCTCTGGGTCGTTATCTCTTGGAGATAAACATATTGAAAGTCGGAATGGTAATGTGCCATTGAAGGAGTTTGGAAACCATGTTTTGTTTGGTCTGGAAGTACATTAAATGTATCAAGTGTCTGAATACTAAAGGACAAGTTCAGTTGTAAAAAATTGTCCGCCCACCTCCTTCTTTCCTGCTGTCTCAGAAAAATAGTTATACTATTTAGAAATCATGTTTGTGGAGATGAAGTACTGTGACTGGAAGCTGCAGAATGAGTTTTCTCCACTCTGATTTTATTGCAACCATATTACCAGTAAGGTAGTATCATAATGGACAGAAATAGATTAATCTTTGAGATAAACAATAGTTGAACTGATTAATTGTTATTAATCAGTGGTCCCATGTCAAAACCAGAGGCTGTGTTAGAAACAAATAGGCAATATTGTAACTAGCAAAGCAATGCTGAATCTGCTGCTGATCTATTTTCTACCACCCTGTGAAGGTGGTGGGTGACAGGAGGAGCAGCAGAGAAAGTCCTAGAAGTACACTCAATAGAGTGGTAAAATAAATGTCAACTAATTCTTATTTTGTAGACTTACAGTACTTTTTCAAGAGCTAAATTTGTTGATGTTACTTGAAATTACAAACTCTCAAACCTACAGATCTAGTGTTCTTGATCCTTCTTTTTGTCAAGCAGCTTATATGGAAATGGCTCTCAGGTGTTAATTTGTTGTTCAGTATTTTTTATTTCCAAATATGCTTTCCTTGGTGTAATGTGCATGTTTTGATTGAGCTATTAATTGAAAAGGAGCTAGTGCTGACTTTGAGATGAAAGATGGTTTTATGAAAATTGAAAGTGCTTCTTGGATTGCCATATCTTGTTCATCTGTAAAACAAAAACAACAAAGTGGAAAAATAGCTAATTGCAACTGACTCTTCGCAGTGTTTTTTATTCTTATAATTTTTGTAATGTTAGCTCTATTTTGCTGTATTTTTTTCTTTATTAATATCAGTAAAGGAGTCAGGGTCACTGAAGCTTTGGTAGTCAGGACCCTTCTGTAATGTCCAGAGTGCACTGAACATCTCAAAGTTTCACTTTAGTCAAGACAGTCTTTTGCATTTTAGCTCTGTTGGATGGATTTTCAAGTGATAAACTGTGATGAAACGCAAGAGCTTATTGTTATTTCAAAGGGACACAGCAAGCTACTGGCAGGAAAAAAATATGTTTGTATTAAATGTAGAGAATGAACTATTAGCAGACTAATAAGGTAAGTAGATGCATGTTGCTGTTTTAGTTGAATGTATAGTGAAGAGATATCCTATAAAAGAAAGAATGATCTCTGGGTGAAAATTAAGTATGAAACAGTGTCTTGACTTTCATTTCAGTGTGCTTCTCCATAATGATATGAAAAATAGATGCCATAAATTCCTCAGTGAGATCCCGCTATTTTCAGTCTTTGAAATTCTGCTACTAGACTTTATTAACAGTCTGTCTGACATGAAGGAAGATGAATCCTCAAAGCTAGAAAACTGTTGCTGTAGCTTTACAGTTTGAAGAGCCTTTTGTCAGAGAAAGATACTACATTTAACAGTGTGCAGGCTATTTCTTACATTGAATTAAAGTATGCTAATAGGACGAGTTTTTGTTTTGGGAATTTGAATATACTTTTCCCATGGATTAAAATTACAATTACAAAAATGGGAGGGGCTATAGTAGTAGCTAGTCATTAATAACCAGTAGTTAGTGCCTGGTTTTTAATCCTCCTTTTCTAAAAAGTTCAACCAGGACATCTCCAAGATGTGTATTTAATTGCTGCTCAGAGGAGAGTGGGCTATCATCACCATCTCAGCCTCTGTCCAGGCTCAACTTGCTTTCAGCAGAACTGCCTGGAAGCCTCTGCCCTCTGCTCGTTCTCACTCCTGATGGTCAGGATGATGAGCAAGGCTCACTGCTGCTGCTAAGGCACTTTGCTTTTGCTGTTTATGATGTGTGTATTGGTGTTGTGCTTGATCCAGTGTAATAAGCTTGGCTGGGAAATGCTTGAGCGGCCCTGCAGGAGTTAGCCTGGAATGGTCTGGGCAGTCTGTGGATTTAAATTAAATCTGTGTGGAAGTACTGCTCTTCCCACAGCATAGTTTGTCCTGGTCACAATTCCAGAATTGAGATGCTGAGACACTGGAGCACAAAACTCAGCTTGCAGCTTTTTTGGGGACTCATATCAGGAAGACACAATTGTATGCAAGCAGTGCAGTAGCATCTATGTGACAGAGTACTTGAGCTGAGCAGCCTGTGTTAGACTGAGCACACTGCACACAGAAGTGCATTAGTGGTGTTTATGTCTGTAGTGTGGCTGATCTGCTTGGTGTAAGACAGGGAGAAGTTACTGAGGCCTAAGTACTGCTTCTGATTCTTAATACTCGTTTCTCATATTTAAAATCAAATTTCATTCAAGTTCTGTTTGCAGGTTAGAAATACTTCTTTCAGTACTTTAACATTAATGTTTTGGCTGGGAGTTTGCCTGATCCTCTTTGACCGTGTTTGCCAAGTTACTGGAAGAGCACTTGGAGAGCAAAATGTGTATACATAGGTTAGTATTCTATATAATTAGATCATAGAATATGTATTTCTTGATTTTATCTAAGTGCAATTTAGTGTTTGGTTAGGTTTTTTTGCATATGGGCATTGATTAAAAACTCCTATGTGTGACTGCTTTCGAGGGATCTAATGCTCAAAAAGTAAGGATTTAAATGTGGTTAGAGATTTTTTTTTTTAAGACTGAGTTTAATACTTGGCCAGTGTGATGCTCAGTTAAGAGTACATAATTTCATTTATATATAATATATATTGATATTTAAGGTGATGGAGTTCATTTGAGTGGAATAGGAAGCTATTCCTCTTCCTCCTGTTATCTTTGAAAACTTAGACTCTTACTCTGTTACTGTCTCTCACCTAGTGTTCTTCCTCATTAGGAGGACTGGAATATCTCAAAGAAAGTAATAGCCAAGCAGTGTCTGTGTGGCAGACCCATCACTCAGTGCCAAGAGGAAAACATGAGGTATCTTTGAGGTCATGAGAACAGAAGATAGAAATCTTCTCTCCACAATTCTAACTTCATCTATTCTTATATTCTATTTTTTCAGACTGAAATTTTTTGAAATAATATTTTACAATCATGGTATGTTTTGTTCATTTCTTTTAAGATTTATCTATCACATGGAGCAAAATGGAATGTAAAATAGCTGAGCTTTAAATAGGAAGAGTTGATAATTAGTCTCTTTTGTGGAATACTGCTCATTCTTCTGTTATCTGATCATGATCATGAAAGGATACTATAATAGTTTTGAAAATTAAGCTTACTAAACCACTCAGCTTTTTTTTTTTCTTTTTTTGAGGTGTATTATTGAATTTTATCTAGCCTCTTGGTATTTGTGAGGCTGTTCTTGTCATGAGATATATAGTATGTCTAAAGTAGCAAACATAGCTCTTTTTTTTTCTTTACACTTTCACATTAAATGCGTGTTACATTTTCATCTCAATTTTATCTAAATTACCTCCTGCTGTGAATTTTTGAACATTTTCTTATTTACTGCTTCCTCTGGTAGAGGGTTGATGTCTCTACTGACATGCAATGATGTGTACTGCATGTGTTGTGATGGAGAGGAAGATGGCATCATGTGAAGATCCTGTACCTTCTGGTTGGGGACCAGTAACAACTTCTGCCCCATGGTGATTTTAAGTGTATGTCTAAACAGAATGTACATTTTCGGGATAAGGATCTGTCTCCAAGGTTTCTGAGTTTTGTTCCTTTTTCCCAACAATTACTGCATCTAAATAATACAAGAATACCAGTGTGAAATACGCTAATATTTTACCAACATCATAGGTTGATGTTAGTGAAGTGTAAAAAGCATTGTAAAATGTTTTAAAACAGGCAACCACTTATGTAGAGTGGGAAGGCAGCCTTCAGTTCTTCGTTGCAAAGCATATAAGGTGTTGTTATTAACACAGCTGATTTTCTATCTTCTCACTTACCTTGAGTTCCTAAGTTTTGAAACTATAGTAAAAATAACATGCAGGTATTTGCATGAAACAAATGAATGCAATAGATTCTCCCTCTTTGCTTCCCATTTAACCATATTATAAGACAGGAATTTAAAATAAATAAAAAGAAACTTGACATAATTTTACCTCAACGTTATTATTTTTTGCATTCAGTGGAAGAACAAGACGGAGCTAATTGCCTTCCTTGGGTTTGCTGTGCCACCACCCAATTGACATTTAGAAAAAAAAAATGTATTTTAAAGTAGTTCCCCTCCTAATTTATTTTTTTTTTTAACCTCCACATACAATACAATGAGACAGAATTTTGAAAGAGTTTTCTGTAGCACTTAGACAAAGGTCTTGGTAGAAAACCGCTGAGAATTCTTGTGGACACTGCAGATAACAGCAGATCTGCTATCACAATTTTTTGTGCTTTCAGTCAGTAAGTTAAAAAAATGAATAAGATGGGCTTGTTTTTCAGAGCTATAAAACTCCTATCATGGAGTGTGTGTTTGTTTTGAACAATAGTTTCTGTGCTTGTCTGGTGAGATGAGCTCTTACCTGCAGATGTTTTTCTCAAGAAGACAGAGGGCTGTGGGATTTCCTTCTTCCCTTCTTTCTTTCTTCCATCCATAGAAGAAAGACCTATATCTTTCAGTTAGTGGGGAGGGAGAAGGAGAAGAAAGGTATTTTTTCTGTAGGAAGGTTAGAGTACAATATGACGGTCTCTCACTTGAAGTCTTTCCTCCTGCTCTGCCTTCCCGTGGAGGTCTCTGGGAGGCCCTCAGTGATGTGTTGTTAAGGACACTATTGCATTTAATTCCATCAGTGAACAGAGTTGTTGGCATTATGGCTTATGTTCAGTTTTTATCACTAAGTCTGAATATTGTCACAGAAAGGCTTTCATTAAAACGAAGTGTTTCCAAATGAATTTTTTTCTGAAAAGGAAAAAGGATAAAAAGGTAGTGTCATCATGTTTACCTCTTTTTCTATATGTTTTTGATTTGTGCCCACTGAAGAATATTATTTAGTAAGGCATAATTTTCTTCCATTTTGAAGTCTGTTTACTTTTATACCATACACAGTTTAATGAGCAAAAGTGAGTTCCAAAATTCCATATTTATTTCACTATAAGCTGTAAGGAGCAATAATCATGTTAGGAAAGGGGCAGTATTTGTTCTGCCCTTAATAAAATTTTATGCAAATTGGTAAATATGAATAATAAGCTAAAATTTTACTATCAAATGTTGTCCTTGAAAATTTACAATATGTAAGCTTTCAATTTCTTTGTAGTAATAGTTGCAGTTAACAATTAATGATTGTAAAACCAGAAAGTTTTTCTCTTGGTACTTGTAATTTTTATTTGAATTCCCATTTTATTTATTGATATAAATATGTAACTTTCTTTCTGCTCCCCAGAAAACAGCTTTTGAACTAGTAGTTTCATCTTATACCTATTAGCTTGGAAGGCTTACTGATTTTATGAATTCATGGAAAATAGCTGAAGGGCACCAAATAAGTTCTTTTTTCCATCCTTAGAAGGAGAAAAAAGAGGGAGCTGTGTAACTGTGTCATACAGCACAATTTCAGTTTCCAGAAAAATTTTGGAGCAAGTAATTGAACCAAATTGTTTGTAGGGACTAGAAGATAAATGAATTACTGTCAGCTAAACTGGATTTGTCAAAAACAGATAGTCAATTTAGTTTCCTTCTGAGGCAGAAAAACAGGGCATGGATAAGAAATAAATCAGTAAATCTTATATTTTGTTGTAAGTAAAACTTTTGACAGTTACATAGTATTTCAGTATGCAAGCAAGTGGAACATGGGCTAAAGGAAAATACAGTAAAGTGGGTATAAAATTGGAGCAGCACCTGTTGTAATCATAGTTGAATATAACTGGAAAATGGAATTATAATATGAAGTGGAATTTTTATGGGATTTTTCACATGTTCCTTACTACTCTGTATATGCATAATGCCTTTTTCTTAAATTTGCAGATAGCATGTTACTGAGACAAGATGCAGTTATGCAAAAGGCCAAAATTAGAGATAAAAAGGATCTTGATGAATTGGAGACACGGTCTGAAATAAATAGAATGCGGTTTCCTGAGAACAAGAGATGAATATATTCTCTGTCTTCATAAGGAATAAGACAAGAAGTTATAGGCATAAATTATAGCAATGAAAAGTTGGATATGGTGCTAAGAAACACTGTCATTAGCTAAATACAGGTCATCTGTGAAGGCTCTGAAAGCTTCACAAATGGAGAACTTTAACAAGGTTACATATTTATCAGTCTGGAGTATAATAAATGTAGCTTGATCTTTCTTTGTGACAGGGTGGCAGGAGGGATGGATTAAATGACATCTTAAATTCTCTTTAAACCCTTTTTTGGCTGTGACTTCTGGACTCTTGATTTCTAGATCATGTGTGACTCAAACCGGGAATTTGAGTAAAAGGAACTTGATGACCATAGGGTCAGTAGAGTTTTGTTTCTTAAAAGCTGGTGATTCTTTAGCATTCTGATTCTGTATTGGTAGGATAATCTAGCTTCATGGTATATAAACTGTAATTTATCGCTGTTTGTGGGGACACATCATGGTGAAACACGTTTCTTTTATAGTGTATGCACTTGGCTCTGTGAAGAAATGAAGTCTCTGCTGATTTATATCAAATACAGGAAAGGAGTTCTGTTAATGTCTTCACTGGAAAAAAGCCAAAATATTGCCAGACATTGTAGGATCTTTCAGAAGAGAGTCAGACAGAAAAAAAGCTTTATAAATGCCCTGATTTTGAAAAAACCTAATTTAGAGTTTATGCATGTCAAAACCAATTAAGTCAGTGACACATATGAGTAAGAAAAACATGTTTATTTTACTCTGATACTCAGAAAATATTTTTTTAAATAATTTTGATAATGTATGCAGGGGTCTGAGAAACTTGGAGCGTTGTCATTGTGTCCAGAGAATTTGAGAACTCTTGATTTAAATTATTTTTAAAATGCATTTTTTTTTTACTGCAGTAATATGTAAATTTTTTAAATTTTTTATAGGATTGTCACAAATCTATTTTTACCATTAGAAGATTATTTCTAGCTGTTTATGGGAAAATCATGCAGTCTTTAAAATTGTTGCTGAAAATGGTCATGCTTTTGACATCTGTATGATTATTTATGTGTGAATAGCCACAGCAAGGCTCATGATCCAGTTTCTGTCAGAGTTAGATACCTACTCATAAATGTCTGTATGTGATTCAATGATAAAAGATAACCCAGCCTGACTGAGTGTACTCAAATCTTCCTCTGGAGCTTGGGCAGCAGGCCGTGTGAATAACCCTTTATATAGTGTACTGTATTGGTAAGTTTCTTGCTTCACAGGAAATTTTGTTCCTGAATAGCAATATCATCTTTTCAGAAATGATGCCCTTTGAGGGATACATGGGGCAGTTGCTTAAAAGGCTTCAAAAGAGAAGGAGGGGGAAAAAGAGGGGGAAAAAACAACAGCAGAAAATAAGCTGATTCTGTATGTTACTGTAGCAGATAAAACATTTAGCAAAAGAATTATGTAATTTGCTTGTCCTTGGAAATTCCATTTTACTGTATAGTTAACAATTGTTAAGAGTCTGGGATGACTAGGATATAATGGCTAAAACTTTTCCTAACTGAAATTAGTTTCACTGGTCACCTGTCATGTTTGTATTACAAAAAACATAGATAAAACACCTGATTTTCTTTGTGATGTTCTGTGGTTTCAGTCAATTAATTTTCATGAATTTGTTCAAAATAATAACCTTAACCTTCTCTTCTAATTTGTTAGACAATAAAAATAACTGAGAGGAAAATGGTTCTTAAACTGGTTTGCAAATAAAAGGATTGCACCTATATTTTCTGCAGCCCTCTTAAGTTTTCCTTCCCATTCAGCATGCCGTAAAGTATAACATAGTGGTTTGATACTCTTTTCTGGTTCTTCTAGTAGATGTAAGTGCAATATTTTATGCAGTATCTTCCATTGGAATTTTCTTTTTCATAATCAGAGTGGTGCCACTCTCCTTTGTTTGTTCACCTAGTCTGTTGTCTGCTACTTCTTCCCTTTCTTTATTTCGTTTCCCTTGTGCTCTCTTTAGTTCTCTTCTTGAAGTGTTGGCGTGTTTTTTTTTTCAAACCTCTTGTTCCCTGCTAATATATATTACAGTATTCTCTTTGATTTTTTTTCTCCTTAATAATCTTGGTGGCAATATTTCAAACAGATAGTAACGTGAAATTACAGACCTGTGTTAATGAACAAAGCATTATGACAAGATGTATTCTGCAGAACTTGCAATCAGAGAGAGAAAAGAAACAAACAGGAATAACTGACTAGAATAAGAGCTAATCAGTAAAGGTAACCTTTCAAGAAGAATAATTTTTAAGAGTAATTCGAACAGTTAGTAATTTTTGACAAATGAGATACAGGGGTTCTTTTGCAATTGCAGGGGCAAATGAAGTATGGAGCTTGATAGGAAAAGGACTGTTGGGAAAAAGTGATATGAAATAGTTGGAAATACAAACAGTGTTCAGATATTTAAAAAGAAGGAGGTAGAAATGGTTTGTAAAGCACTGGGCTAACTTTCACTGGCATTTTCAATTTGTTCAACTAAAGACCATGGAAGTGCAGAAGAGAATGAGCTGGAAGTGGGGAGTAGAGCCATTTGCGCGCTTTCTCCCAGCTGTGGTTTTTCTCTCAAAGTTCTTCACAATAAAGCACATTTAAAAATAGGTACCCTACACCACAGATTCTTGTCTTGGGCAAATAGCAAACAAATTTTACTTTGAATTCAAAGTTTAGACTAGAACTATATAGGACTGTAACATTTTGATTTTTCCTTTCTCTTGGATTTAACTTTAAAAACCATATGAGCTTTAAAGCTCTAAAGATAGATATCTCATATATTCTTCACTTTAGTGACCTGTTAAAACCATTTCGTGTCAGAAGTGATGAATAGTTTTTGTGGGTTCTGAGCAAGTTCCTGATCGATTGGTTTTTAGTTAATGAGGAAGAAGAAGGGCAAGAGCTGAAGTCCAGCTGACTGTGCGGGAGCACACCTGCCTTTTCTCTTCACTTCATTTTCTCTGTAATGAAGGAACCGATTGGTTTAGAGCAATCAATGCTGACCTGTTACGATCAGGCAGTGTTCTGGCATTGCCAAGGCAATTAAATTCAGCAGAGCAAGGATTATAAAGAAAAAAAAAATAAGAAATGGCTTGAGACTTTGATGTGAGTAAGGGCTACATTAATATTTTAAGGTTGGCAAAAAAACCCCAACCCAAATACAGTTAAAAAAAATTAAATCATTATCATGTTGTCTTTTGTGTGAGATTGGGAATGACAAGATCATTGTCATTTGTCCTTTAAATCCTGGTTCTGTGACTGGGGATTTCTGACAATATAATGTATGTATTTGGAGGAGGCACTTTACTTTGAAATTTCATATTGTGACTTGAAAACTTCTCCCATTGTTGTCTATTCTATTCTGCACTGTTAAACTCATAGAATGTGTACCTTCATAAAATCATGGATTCCAGTTTAGCTGGATTTTAAAAACATGCCCAAACCCTTAGTAAATAATTGCAATTCATAGTTCTTGTCAAGTGTTAAGTTTAAAAACTTTGCCATATATTTTAAGATTGAAGTATTAATTTAAATCTTGTTGCCTTGTTGGGATGCCGTTAAAAGGAAATCAGTTTATTTTCTGTAAGAGTTTTTGCTTTGTCAAAACTGGTATATTTGGCAAGTTGGAATTGCTTACATCAAATACTAGTTTCCTGTTCCATATTTTAATTTACAAATTTTTGAATGTGGATATTAACTGGTAATATTAGTGATATTAATATCAAAATATAATTTGTCTTTCTATCTGGTATTCTCAGTTTTACTTGATTGAACCATGTTTTGGGTCTGGGAGGGGTAACTTTCCCCTCTTTATACCTCAGAAATATCAGAGATCATGAATATATATAGAAGTTCCTTAAATTATCGATTGCATGTTATCATTTTAACCTTCATGACATGAGCATCCTTTAGTTCATGCTTGCCCTTGAGCAGATGAGGTGTGTAGTTCTACTAGTTCGAGGTTTTAAAGCGTTTTTATTCAATCTTTGTAATGGAGTCCTGTGTTAAATTAACTTCTTAGTTTGAAACCTGAAGATTCTAAGCTAATAGGTCACATCCATCCTAGCTGTGGCTTTGTGCTGACTTCTGTACGTGCGTGTGTATATGTATACAACTTACTTGTCCTTAGGGAAACCCAGTGAATATGATCTTGTGTTCTATAATGGTAGGAGGAATGGAACTTTTTATGATGCCACTTTTTATTTTGCTAATTTTTGACATAATTGTTCCCCCTTCAGTAGTCTCCACCAGTTTTCAGATACAGTTGTAGAAACTATTTCTCTTTGTTTGAATGTGTTGAACACAGAGTAAATGTTCTACTTGAAAACAAAATGCTAAGTGTGGGGACTTTGAAGGTGGTTGTTAGATTGGTGCCTTTCTGCCCTTGTGTGAGGAGTGTGCTCGTGTTGACTAGTGCTAATGACTTCTGTCCCAAAAGTATCCTCTTTTTGGATGTATCATCTTTACAATCTCCACTGATACAGAAAAGCTTTGAGGTGGCTTTGGGTTTTTTTGCTAATTGCATGCTTATAAAGCATTAGACAGGTTTAATGTTAATTTTCATACAGAATTTATTATAGAATGAGAACAGCGGGTGTAAGCCTGTATTGATTATCAATAACATAAGTGAATTCTGTGTCTGTGGAGGATACTGATGTTAAACAGGTCTTGAACAGACTGTTTTAAAAAAAAGAAGTGCCCAAGAGTATCCATCCACTGACAGTAAGGAAAATTGGTTTTGGCTTATCCTGATGGGCTGGTTCAGAGCCTAACTGTGATCCCACTGCACTAACAACAATGTTTATAAATATAGAAGAAAATTGGTAAAAGAATACTTCAGGTAATCTTTCTCTTTTAAAAGTGAAGGGATATGTTAGCCATGTATGAACTCACTCTCAAAAATGAGTGGTTTAAACTCTGTATTTTTTTGCTAAACCAAGACTGCTTTTTCCAGGCCAAAAGGTTCACCAGTTTTTCAATCTCAGCCTTTTATTTGTATGAAGTTCAGTCTATAGTCAGAACCTTTTATTAAAGTGCAGGTCTGAAATGTTGCTTTCTGGAAAGGAACTTCACAGCATAAAATACAAGTAATACCTCTAAAAATGTATTTTTGATGATGGTTTAATATTTCAAAAGCCATGAAGGTTTGAATTCTAATTTAAATGTCTCAGATCATTAGTATTTATGAGAATGTGAGTCATTTCAAGATTCAGTTTTTTGGTGTAGAGTAGGCATGCTCACAGACTTGACTAATGCAAAACAAGCATGGTACAGAGTAGTCACAGTAAAGGTGCAGCTACACTGCTGTCCTTTTGCAGTGCACTAAAGCATACTTCTGTGTTTTATTTTTTAATTCTAGCTGTCCTTTTTTGTTTCTGTATGTGCAACATCATTGCTTTGAAACAGGTGGAAAACCAAAGCTGTAGGTGCAGAACTAAAAGCATATGCACTGGGTTTACATTTTTGGTTACTGACATTCTACAACAATAGTGTGTTATTTATAATAAAAATAATACTTGAATTCTTACAATTTAATATTGGCAGTGCCCACCTGACAAGATATTTTTGAAATTATGATGCACTTGCTCATTGTTTCGGATTTTTTTTCTCCTTCACAAAACATGGTGAATATTTTAAAGCCTGAAGCTTAAAAAGTTCCTTTAAAAAGATGTGTTGAAATAAGTATAGAATAATGTGTAACTGCCTGTTTATTAATTTGCACTGTTTCCTCCTTTTTTTTCTTTTTTCTCACTTTTCCTACTATTTCTGATCTTTCCATAGTCATACTTTGGGCTTGATTGGTTGATTGTGGTGACGTTTTTTGGTTATTTAGTTTTTTCTTTTTGCTGTAAATATCTCTCCTGAAACAGAAGTAGATGTCAAGTCTCTTATGTCAGTTGATCTTTTCTTGACATCATGAATTTTGTTAGCTCTTTGTTGCTCAAATGCATCTTTAAATAGGATCTAGTTGTAATACTTTCACACATTAGTTAACATATGCATTTGACATTATATATATAAAACAGAATCAGACATTCAGCAAATAATTTTTAGTATTTCAGATGTATAAGATTATTAGAGCTATTTCTGTTTTACTTAGTTGTGGAAAATCAGCAATTCTAGAAGAATCCTTGAGTATGAGAGAGAACTTTAAATGCAGTTTGATCACATAGAAATCCTATTTCTGTGGTACATGTGTATAGCAGAAAGAAAGTATGATCCTAACACAAGTGAAGCATGCATGTTTTAATTTTATTCTGGCTACTGTGGATAATAGTAGCAGGTGGGCTGTAGGGATGCAGGTTTCAGCTGCTGTAATTCTGAGCATTCTTTGTAAGATGTGTATGTACTTCAATCCACAGTGTAGGATGTAAAACCAATGGTATTGTGGCATTAAAATTACTATAATTTTGTTTCCTTATGCTTCAGTCACTTTCACTAAATATGCATGGTCCTGGACTATTTTTCCCTGAAATGAGCTTAAAAAGTTTCTATAAACCAATGTATCACTAACGTTTTTACTTCTTTTGGCTTATCTGTGTCTTTCCTGAGTTGATGTTAAGAATCTGAAAATTGGGATACTGAGACTCAACTGTGTGTACTTAGGTAGAAACGGTGACCAAGATCCCTGGACTAATATTTAAAAAGGAAAAAAAAGGTCATATAAAGTAATATCAAAATATTACCAGGAAGTTTGAGTTTAGAGTTGATGTAGCTGAGCCATTGGGAGTTGAAAGAGGTCAAAAAAGCTCTATGATGAGAAATGAAATAAATGGTTATGTTATACATCAAAGGACACACATAACATAAATCAATACCACAATTACCCACTAAATATGTAGGCAGTAGTATTCTTAAACATTAGAGTTCTTAAACATGTTATGATGAAAAATACACAAGTTAATTATTGATTTCAACTAAAATCTGGAGGCAATATTGTATCAAGGTTAATTTTGAATATATCAATATATAATCTATTTCAGGTTACATGGCATAGTAGGGGAATGGGAAACACTAACACTAATTGACCTGCCAAGGTGAAGGAAAGGGCATGAGCTGAGAGGTAGAGACTGAGAAATCTGAAAATGAAGTGCGAAAGTATGACTTTCAGCATAGGTAAGAAAGGTCATTTGGGGGAACCTTAGTTCTGAAGTTCAAGGGTTCCACTCTGTGAAGGACAGAAGGAGGTCTTGTATTCCCTATAAATTTCTAGTTAATGAAAATACAACAATAAATAATACTGATTGCCTTCATTTCCAAAAAGATATTCATGTCATTATACTGAGAATAATAATAATATTATGGAGGAAAAGGTACTATTAGCCCGATAGTAGCCTCCTAACTGGCATCAGTTACAACTAGGAATAAAGCAATGCAGTATAACGAGGAGCTACCTCCTGAAACACGTTTTCACTACATTAATATATAAGAATAAAATACATTTACTTACCTTTTAGCTATATATCAAAATAATGCAGTACTGGGCTCAAATTGCCAGCTTAATAATGTGAAGTAGATGGTTTAAGAGGCAACACAAGACATTCAGGAAAACTGAATTGATGTGATAATGAAATTTATGTCTACAGAACTGAGATTCACATAACTCTCTGATAAGATTCCTTTACCAAGATGCTCGACCAGAGCACTTCTGTCATTTCTGAGGCAAGAGTTGTGGACTTGAGAGGAAAAAAATCTTTTTGAAGATGATGCAATACAACCTAGTGCCTTTTGGCGGCTGTTGTTCCAATGTAATGTTGTAACAATCTAACTGGATTTGGGATGGGAGAGAGTTGTGTATCCTCATAATCAATCACCTTGGGAAGGCCACTACAAGGTAATAACAATGGAGACTTATCAAATATCCTAAGGGTATGGTGGAACAAGCACGTGAATGCCGCCAGCTCAGCTGGTCCCAACACAATATGTAACTGCAGGTTTCTGATAGACTGTACAATTGTTAAAGCTAATATCCTAAATCACTAATTCCATTCTCACTATTTCACCTGCTATGCAGTATAAACACTTTTTATTTCCTTTTTTGTTGTTGTTTTGCTTTTTTGGTTTTGGGGGGTTTTTATTGTTTTTTTTGTTCTGGATTTTTGGTTCAAGTATAGTGGTTTATTTCTTCATTGAGGAGTCACATTCTACCTGTTAACTGAGTAAATTCAGCAATAATCAAAAGCAGACAGAAGTGAAAGAAAACAATTTCCCATCAAACTGAATGTCATGGTTTTGTTTTGGGAACTCTGGTTTGTCAGTGCTAGAGATGTGCTGTCGAGGCAGAATTTTTCTTCCAGGTGCCGTCGAGGTGAAAACAGATGTGTGACATAGGTTTATAACGTGGTGCCAGGGATATTGTGGTAAGAGTTTAGATGGTTCAGAGCACTTAAAAAAACTCCTTCACATTTTCTTTGTGTGTGTCTGTATATATATATATATATGAATTTTAGAGCTATGTTTGAGTGGTTTTGAACGTAGTACCAAATTTAACAGTAGAGGAAAAAAAAGTCAAAATGTACCTTAATTGAGGTCTAATCCAGTACCTTCATGAGTAATGGAAATATTTCAGAGACAGCTTTAAGCTTGGAAAAGAGGGGTTTCTGAGTGCTACATGTCATCTGGACTGAAAAAGGCAGAGGTTTATAGAGAAGAAATAAGGTTGTTACATTAGAGGGTCCTAGGTAAATCATTAAATTATTTAAGAAGCCTTTATTTTCCTCTAACTCTAAAACCTTTCGATTTGCAACTTTCAGCATTTTCAGTACAATTCTTAGTGAGCTTATGTTGCTTTTTAGAAACATTTGATGAAACCTCTCTCTGGCACTTGTTAATGTATAGATAGCCCACTGGATGATGGCTTAATGCATCCTGTCTTTAAGTAAGTATTCAGATAAAGCTCTGTTTCATTCCCAAATAAAAGATTTTTTTTGTTCATAGTGAATGAAGTTGTTACTCTAAGGCTTTTTCTGTGGCCATAAAACTTAGGTAACTACAGAAGCAGTTGTACTGCAGCTGTTAGAAATATTTATGCACAGGCGAGTACTGACTTCTTCCTGTCCTTTCAATGCTCTGTGGAATCTGTTGCTAAGAATCTGACAGCATTACAAAGAAAGATCTAGGCAATTTTTTCGTTGTTACTGATAGAAATATGCACTATTGTCTCAAACATAGGCTAATTACCTGGTGTGCAGCACCAATTCACACATCGAGGTGAGGTATTTCTATTGTTTGTTGCAGTTTGCTCAGTGCAGGGAGCTGGGGGATAACCCATGAAAGGCTGGCTCCCCAGCCATCAAAACTTTACATTATTTATACATTTTAACAATGTCATCAACATTCATTGGTTACATATTACATCACTTTGGCATTAATTAGTACTCGAAGCCTATTTGGTAGTTAGATTTCTCACTTCCCATTACTCTCTATAAATAGTTCTTCCTTCCATTTGAGTCCGGGGTCCATTTGGAGTAGTTGGTCACTGAGTCAGTGGTTGTGATATCCCACTGCTTAAGTGTCACCTAGGAGGAACCTACATGCAGATCACTCAGTGTTGAGCAAATTTTGTACAAGTGAGAACTTTACTTTCTATTACACTTAAAAGAATTAAGGTTTAAAAGAAAAACCTTTATTTTTCTGGTTGTCGTTTTTTCTCTTCTCCTTCCATTGCTTCCAAATTAATTTTAAGAGTTATGACATTGGATTTAAACAGTTTAGTATTTTTAGATGTTAACCTGTAGGAAGAGAACTGCGTTAGGGATTATTGTTCTTTGGTTAAGGAACCACTTGAAGAGACCTGAATTCAGTAGCTCAGTAAATATATTCCTGTTCTCTGCAGTCTGCTCATGTGCTCTCAAGTTTTAATGGCATATTTCATAGACATGTAAAAAATTATTTATTTTCGTCTTGTAGGAAAACAATAACTGCACTTGAACAAAAGAATAAAATTTTCTTGGGGCTGTGGCACTCAGTGTACCACTCCAGCCTGATGGTAGTCTTTCAGTGAGCAAATGTCCACTGTAATCAGATTAATTGGTGCAATACTGCAAAGTGATGTTCTGAATTTAACAGTTCTCCTTATTGCTTATTCAATCACCAAGAGAGAGGTGGCAAATATTATGTGATACATGTGGTTGTACTCTACAACTAAAACAAATCACACCAAAAAAAAAAAAAGTGGGGAAAAAAGTGAAGCAGCAAGAACAAGAAATAATTACATTAGACTAGTTGTCTGTCTTAAAAGCTGTGCCTTTAAAATAGCCATAATTCAACTCTTCTCACAGGATCTTGAGTTTCTGTAGATTTTATTATCCATGTCCAGATAGATACTGGAAATGACTGCCCTTCTCTTTTGCCATCTCATTTTTGCGGTGCTGCGTACGAGTGTTTGTGCAACTTAATATAGACCTACTTGTAATCCAAATTTATGATCTTCTTTCACCATGTTATGTATTATTTCCAGTAAAACACAATTTGATTTAAAAAGAAATAGACCTGTGAAGCTTAGGAGATTTAATCTTCTGCACTGTCCACGTTTGATGAACAGTCCCATAAATAATATTTCTTTTGTCCTTTATTTTATATCCCTGTTCAGGCCTGCAGTAGTTAGGAGTTAGGTCTTGAATATGCTGGAAAGTACAAGCAATGAAGATTGGAGACACTGATTAACTGAGATAGCAACCATATGTGAGGCAGGTGATACTGCTAATTGATACCATGTCAGATTTTTCTCATAAAACACAGAACTTGGTGACTTTAGAAATAATTGGTTCTTACTTTCACCTGATCTGTCTCACATCAGACATTTGTTTCACCACGATGAAAAATGTATTACAGTTTCCAATGAGGCTTCTCTTCCATTTCGTAGTGGCTAATATATATTTCATGTGAATTTGAGTCTTCATTAATAATTTCTAAAATGCATCCAAAGAATGATTATAGTTAAAAAGTTTGGCTGAGCTGTGTGTTGTCAGGAGCAGAATGGGTGTTGCACACTTTATTTATATTACAACGGAACACCAAAGCAGTCAGAACTGACACTCCACTAGTTTGTGACATTACTTGTGATTCTTCTAGGGGTTTTGCTCCTACATACATTTGCTCCTACTGCTGAACAATTGAAGTTGATATTTCTTGTGACAGTTACTGTTGACATGGCATCTTTAAATCACTGGGTAGTACAGGGGTTTAGTAACTTTATGATTGTATCTTTAGTAAAGGAACCAGTTAACAAAGCCATTCTTGTCTCAGATCTAAACCACACTCGAATATTAACACTAAATGCTATATCATAAATGTTTAAAATGTATCAGGCCGAATCAGCATAATGAATTACCCCACAATTCAGCATTCCAAAATTACACAACCAGTTTGAAATGGAGCTGGCGGTACTTTGCATCAGTTCGCCACCTCCAACTACAAGGAATTGAATCCATACATACAAATTTTCAAATCGTAAAAATATTGATGAAAAATATGTATTCAGTCATTTTTATGTTACCAATACTTAGCTGATTTCATTTGAGTATTGCTTAGTACTTTTCCAGTATAATTTTAATGTAACAAATGGTAGGGTTTCTTGCCTATATTGTTGGATGTGGTTTTCAGTAAGTAAAATTTTACATTCTTTGGGAAGAAGGGTTTTTTGTTTTGCTGTTGTGGCTTTGGGTTTTTTGTTTTGGGGGTTTTTTGACTTACTTTAACATTTAATTCTGGAGGTCTTCTCTTTTTTAATTCTGCTTATGTGGTCAAATACCAGGAGTTACTGTACTTCTGATTAGTAATGATTCATCTAAACAAACCTTACATAAAAAGACTCATTTCAGCAAGTGGCACTTTTTTTTATAATTTTCATCCTCTTTTTAAAAATCAGCCCTTCTTTACCACTGTCTCTCCGATTTTGATATCCCAGAGCTAACTACTAATTTCTGTATATGTCTTCACTACAGTTTTATAGGAAGAATTTCAAAATTTCATGCTTTTTTTAGACACAGGTCAGAACCACAGTTATTTCAGTGTTGAGCTACCTTGATACAGGTTGCTTTTTCTATTTGTGCACTTTCTTCTAGATCACTTTGTTCTAATACTTTTAAAGTATTTCATTGTCATATTGTATATAGTCTGCTTCTAGTCTTGATCTAGACAGCATTTACTGTATTGTCCTTGGAGTGAGGTGTAAATATTGCATGCTAAATTCACAGAATGAGAAGCTGGGGAAAATGGAAATCATTCTCAGAGTTCATTTAACAGAACTTTCCTGTATTTTCTTCTGTTTTAAATGTATTTCAATATGTGGAGGCTGCAGTGTATCTATATAATGAAGCCTAAGCTAAAGTGCCCCAGAGTTATGAAACTACATAAGGATGCAGGGTGATTCAAAGAAAAGGAATCCTGTTGAAGATTATGTGCATTTTGGAAAGAATTTTGGCTCCATGTCACACCAACCTGGAAAGTGTGCAGAGCCAGCTCGTGTCTGCTCTCTAAATCTTGTGACCAGTTTCTTCCTCAGACTTTGAGGAACAATGCTTTCTTCTCTATTTGGAAGAACAACTTTTTTTCTGTAAAACTGAATTTATTGGAGTCCTGTTTTATGTATTCAACAGAGATAGTACAAAGATAAATTAAGGTGATATTTGTGTTTGGCTGCAAAGTTGAATCGAGGATAAGCTTTAAACACAGATTTCATTACATTAAAGTCTTACTATCTTCTCCTACCTTGTTTTGTTTTCATGGGAGGGAAGTCCATTATGAGATTAGGTGTAATTGCAGATTTCTGCCCAGATTCAGATGGGTTCTGGGAAATGGAGCTGTTTTGGGTTGAGGTCTGATCTGAAGCAAAACCAGACAAGCCAAGTTCAGATTTGAGAACTTAAATGTCACTCGAGATGCATACAATGTGACAATGGAGATTCATGCAAGTTTTTCTGAATTTGGGTTTTTCTGGTTTAAAAAACAGTCATTGGAAACCAGTAATGAGAAACAAAGCATTTGTAAGCTCGTTATTCTTATGTACAGAATACAAAACATATTGCATTGTGCAAATGTTACTTATGTTCTGAAGCACATCAGTGTTAATTTGGTTAAATACGTTGGGAAACATTGGTTGCTTGGTTGATACACTGCTTGTGTATAGTGCACAAGCAATTACATGTCCTGTCTAAGTATTGTATGCCAATATTTTTAGCCACTTAACTGGTCCAGCATAAAATGTCTGGATGCGTGTTTTAGCACATTGCACAGAGAAATGTGTTGTGTTTTCAGACTGCTACACTCTTGATTGTATTTGCATCAATTGCGAAGGTGAAATCATTTGTTGCTGTACAGACTTTGCAGGTGTTACATGTGCTGTTGCTGCTAGAGTTCAATGATTTTGTCTTATGTAAGTTTTTTGTTTGATTTGTCACTATTGTTTTCAATATTTGCAACAGGGATTTCCTCTGTTATACAATAGGCTTTATGAGACTTTCCTGTCTAGGAGCAGGAAAAATTGTCTTTTGGCAAAAGAGAGATATGTTTTTCAAGTTTGTTCTGGCTTTATTCTTTACTTTATGTTAATATTTATGTCCACTGGCTTTCCACATGATTTAATGCTGGCAATAGATTTTTTTCCTCCTTGTTTTTTCTGTCTTCCTGCCATGGGTCTGTTGATTCAGCTGTGTGAGTCTGAAGGATTATATATTTTAGGGAGTTGTCAATAAATGGAATTTAGATGGTGTTGAATAGCACTGTTTCCTTTTCCACTAAAAGACAAGCAGTATCTTCTAATGCCCTTGTGTATTAGGCTGTACCTCATGCATCTTTCTGGCAGTGATTGGAGTGTGAATGTTAGTGGTTTCTAAGCAGTTAGGGGAGGTATAAAGTATGTAGGACTAGCACTGGTGTCTCGTACCGAATGCTTCACAAAGGAAAATGAAATGCCACCTTCATAAGAGCACATTTTGTATGTATTTAATTTAGTTCTTTGGAGTTTGCTGTTGCTGGCCTACGTTGTGTACATAGTAACTTAGAGTGGATATCAGTGCAAAATACCATTTAATTTCTGCTACCTCTCCTTATTTAGTCTGCTGTCTCAATGTTCTCAATGGACTGCAATCTGTGCTTAGTATATTTTAGACTTTGTCAGAATCTTACTGGTGTTATTATAGTGAAGGATTAAAATGACTCCTAGAGTATGCATATTTTTGTACTTTGACACATATGTCCGAAGCACTGTTCTGATGCAGGCAGCTGAGCTTTGGTATTAGTAGTCCTCCAGGGTATCCACAGCTGAATGAGTGGTATGCTCTGCAGCAGCTGTTATCTGAATTAAATGTGTCAGCTGTACAAATTTAAAGAGCAGAAGTAAAACAAAATTTAGTTTTTCAGAAATGTGAGTATTTGTAGCCACAGCAGAATACCATTGTCATAGTTTTGTGTAAAGATGAGGAATTGCTCTGGGAGGAATGGGGAATGGATGAGGGCTGTTGCCATGTGGATGCCTAATTAATCAACGCAGGGAGTCCCTTCAAGTTTAAAATTCTATGAAGCTCTAGTAGAACATGTGGTTTTCCTACTAGTTAAAACAATTTTCTTGCTAGTGCAGAAAAAAAAAAAAAAGGCCAGATTTTTCTGGTATTTCTGTTGTGGGAATTTTAAGGCTATGTGTAGCCTGACTCACTGTGGCTGCGGAAGTCTGTGACATGAGGATGAAACTCTTACAGCATTTATACTACCAGTATCCATTATTCTTAAACAGGGCCGGAAACCAAAATAGAGGGGCAAAATTCTCATGCTCCAGTCCTGTTCACCTGCCAGGAAAGTACTTTTAAACATCACGAAAGATCATGGTTTTCTCTTTAAAGAATGATTCAGGGTTTTCTTCTGTCTTCCCCCCAGTCTTATTGGTTGAGTCTAAGGTCCATTGAGAGTGGAGCTAGTCTAGCCACTGGATTGTAATTC
Organism: Margarornis squamiger; assembly: GCA_035222235.1. Taxonomy (NCBI): domain Eukaryota; kingdom Metazoa; phylum Chordata; class Aves; order Passeriformes; family Furnariidae; genus Margarornis; species Margarornis squamiger. The sequence goes on along the minus strand of JAWWTY010000106.1, from coordinate 39,954,405 downwards.
TTTTACTCCTCAATCACAAAAAGGTTCATAGATAACTTTGTGTTGTATAAACTTGCTTTGCTGCTGGCAGGAATTTGAACAATTTCTAATCTCACTGAAAAAACAATCAAGAAGATTGCTCTAGTGTTACAATTTCATAACACAAAAAATTTAAATAAATTAGCTTTTAAAGCTAATTATGAAGCAGTTTCTTGTGTTCCTATTAATATGGTTACTTTGTTTATTCTCCAAACTCTTTAAAGCAGGAAAGCATAACTGAAGGATGTCAAAGTCCCCTCTCCATTAGCCATGCTCTGTTGGTTAGCTGGGAGTGTGTTTAGCCCAAGCAGCACAGCTCAATCAATACCTTTCTTGCCTGAGAGAGACGAGGGAGTCTCTGTGGTGAGCCAGCCTCCTGGTGCACTTAAAAATATTCTGTGATTTTTCCTGTGTTTAATTGAATTCTGTGCTTCTGAGGGTGGAGAGAACAAGAAGAGTTGCCATTGTTGAATCCTGGACATTACCTGTGTGTTTAGGGTTCATACTGTGCTCGTGAATTGACAAAAGAAAGTCAGCTGGTTCGTATGGGCAAGTCTGAGGAAAGAACTGCTCTTTCCCTGACTGTCAGCCAAGATTCCTGGTGGCGATCATTGCAGGCACTTGGCACAGTTACATTGTGAGGGCTAAGTTCTGCTTTACTCTTAAAACATAGGTTCACCTTCTTCATGAATAGTAAAGATTTTCTCCAATTTTGCTACTTCGTGTTTTCTACATAGAATGACTTGCAGGAAATTTGCTACTGTGATAATTAATTTATCTGTGAGTTAATACTAATTAGATAATAGCATATAATTCTTTTTTGTTACAAGTCATGAGAATTAAAATAATTTCTAAAGGAAATTTGGAGATTGAACATTAGTACGCTACATTGCTATGAGGGTTGCATTGTTTTTAAAAAAAAATCACAGGATTCAGAAATGTGTGTCTTGATACGCATTCAACTTGATCTGATAAGGAACACAAGTGAAAATGATGCTGTTGGGAAGTAGCTATGATGTTGGAAATATACTATGTAAGTGAAAGATTGTTTATATCACAGACTCAGTATATTGCTTAAGATTCATACATTCTGGTGTGTCTCAAATGAAATGAGTTAATTTCAGACAAAGTTTTCTGCATTGTGGGAAACCTATTTTGTGGGGTAATGGTATTTGGTTTAAGTAGTTTTCTGTGTTGCTTGTTCAGCGTTTATTGAGATGGTATATAACAGTCCTTTTAAGATTTTTCAGAATTTATAGTAAGAAGTGTTGAATCTCTTCAGAAAATGCAGAATTGGACTGAATTGAGGTTAATGGTTGTTTATGGAAGGCGAAGCCTTCAGGGTAATACAGCAGGTGAATAGGTCACAGTGTTCAAGAGCAGCTCAACTGGATTTACAATTAGAATGTAGAAGTGGAAGTTACACAACCAGGATTGAAACCCAGAGCTAATTTTGTTTCATATTTGAATGTTCAGAGATTTCTTTTTCATTGTTAAGGAAAGATACACCAGCAAAGAGATTGATATCCTGTATGTCCAGTGTTAGAATTAGAAACAGTCATAATAAAATGGAATTCATTTTTGGCTTCTGAAGAAAAGCCTGACTGATTTGCTGGGTTTGTCCTGGCTATATGAAATCTTCCACAGTTCTGCAAATTTGTTGGTAAAAGGATTATTATTTTTATTATTTAAAGCCTCCATGAGGACACATATGCAGTAACAGACCATTTCTTTGCTTTTCTTGGCAAATTAGTCTGGAGAGATTTTTAACGGATTTCACATCTCTTTAAAGATTTTTTTCCTTCTTAAATAATACTGGAGCCAACACCCTGATTAGGTGCAAAGTTGCTGTGAAATTTGTAGTATTTTTGCTCCTTTTTCTTTTTTTAAACAGTTATTCAGTTCTTATGGGTCTGCACATCAGTCATATTTGAGTGCACAGAAGTTTGTCATGTTTAACTTGTTCTATTTACCTTTTTTCCCCCTGTAGGTATATTCGAATTGTTGGGACCCACAACACAGTGAACAAAGTTTTCCATATTGTGGCATTCGAATGCATGTTCACGAACAAATCCTTTACTCTTGAGAAAGGTCTGATAGGTAAGAGATAAAACTGTTTTCCTTTTATATGAACTGTTGCAAATGCTTGTCTTTTAAAGCTGACCATCACAGCACTCTTACTCTACTTCTCTTTCTACACAGGAATCTCTAACTTGAGTTAAACAATTCCGTAAGCATAGAATTAGTTGGGCAGGCCTTGCTACTTCTCTGAAATTCCATTTCTGTGGATTAATTAATGATTCTGCAGGAATGCTGAAATTCAAATTACGTCAGTTGTTGCTGACAAAGCCACTGGTAATTGAGTCACTCTGTGCTGACAATCTGATTTTTCTTTGCATGTCATAGTATCGTTGCTCTTGCCTCCCAGTAGGTTAGCCTGAATTCCTTTACAAGAATGGAGTAACCAGAGCTATTTATTGCAGTGAAGATGGATTTGAGCCGTTAGGGACTCTTACATAGCCTAGTTTCAACTGCTAAAAGTAAACTCTCGTGTGTTGATTTTCCCCCAAAGAGTCATAGACCTGCTTAGCCATGGCAAAACATTATATTAGCTACTGTTATTCTCAGAACACCACGTTGATGGAGCTCTGTTAGCTCTGGACAGCTTATATAATACTGATTTAAGTACCTTGACATTGCTTAAGGTAGAAACCTCCAGCAGACCAACTCTACTGAATGATAAAATATGTCACAGTAAGATCTAAAACCAATGTTTTTTGAATAGTTCAAATAGGGTGGTTTCTGTGCTTTCTTCCATATAAACTCATGAAAGTCAGATCTTGAAGTTCATTGGAAAGAGTATTATGTGCCTTTTAGTAGTTGTCTAGATGGGATTTCCCCCAGTTTTTACTTCTGGCATGAAATTGAGAATTTCAGCAAAATTCTCAGAGTTCGTCTGATTTTAAATATATTTAAAGTATACACCTATGACAGGTGGAAGGGAAAAGTGTTTTCAAAATAAGATGAGAAGGAAGATTTTTAGTAAGACAAGTTGGGTTTTTTTTCTGAGAAAACTCTAATATTTACACATGAAAAAACTGAGATTCAACTCCTTCAGCCTGTTCCTTATGCATTGTACAAAGGCGTTGCATGGTTACACTTGATTGCAGGAAGTTTGACGTGAAATTCCATGATGTTTCTTTGGAAGCATAGAATAAAGTAGCCTGGCAAATCAGACTTTACTGATTTTTATATTGTATAGCCCCAAATTGCATAAGCTGTCCCATAATGCAAATAAAATCAAATTCCCTTTGTTTTAGGCAGTTTGCAAGTAATATTGCATTACAAGTAGCATTGCAATTGCTATTGACAAAAAAATAGAATAAGCAGTAAGGAAAACCTGTGCTAAAAGAAAACGTCTACCTTCAGTAAGCTAGGTAGCAGAGAAACAAAGTGTTTCAAGTTTATTAAAATCTTTAAGTTAAATTTCATATTTAGCACTGCCAGATATGAATTTTTGAAAACTTCAGACACAGTCAGAGTTGCTGTGTGCAAATAAGTGTTGCATATGTATCTGCTGGATACCAGATTATCAAACTTATTTAGCAAGTACTTAATTCAGGACTAAAATAACATACTTGCTTTCTTGCTCTTTTTTATTATTTTTATTGTGTTAACACAAAGTTTGCTTGCTGGTAACAGTTGGCAAGGCAGTGAATCCACACATGTTTGTGGAAGTGTACTGTAATTGACTTGTGCTTTGTAGACTCAATTTTATTTTCTGATTGAAGGATCATTTTAGTGAGACAAACTATTTGGTCTGCTTTAGTATTTCATAAGTTTCAATGGTAATCTGGGGTATGGAGACTTTATATGGCTTTATTACAGTTTCTCCATTTGTGAAAACATTTTTGTGGTTACAGACTCTTAATAGGTAAAAAAGGTTTGGACAGCATAATAGTATCCACTGGTAGAAGGGGGATCAGTGGAACTATGCTGTTTTCAGTCTGGGTCGATCAAGCTGTTGTGTGTGTAAGTCATTTGAAGTGACCAACAAGAAAAGAGAGGCCTGTAGGTCTCTCACCGCATTTTATGTTTAAGGGATGGTGGTCAATACAATTAATAGAAAATTAAAGTAAGAATTCAGTGAGTAGTTACTTAAAAGCAGGATGTGGACTGTCTTCCAACTGTAGATGAGGCAGCAACAGCAGGATACATGACCCTGCAGAATTTGTGGTGAGAAAGGTACAAATAGAAAGATTCAGGGATTAGTTGAGGGCAGTCCAGTTGTGAAAGGGTATGGGGGCATAATGGCCAGCAGTATTTGCCTATTCAAAAATATTTTCAACGGCTTTGATCCAGCAAAGTGACCTTATATCCATTTAGTATTTTGTTTTCCATACCTCTGAGGATTGCCATAAGGTAAGTACCATGTTATCTGACTCCTGTGATAAAGCAGACTGTCTGAGGTCCACTTCTGTAAAAACTCTGTGTAACTACCAGTGGGGTAGTTAGCACAGATTTATTTTATTGCTCTGATGAGGATTTGTAATGTTTATTTCTGTTTCTGCAGTGACTGGATAGAGTAAAGTGGACTGAAAGCAGTTAGGAAAGTTCCATGAAACATAAGAAAGTGCAGTAATCAGAGTAGGTTGCTTTTAAACTTTCATCTTCAACCCTTGAAAGCAGGTCAGTGGAGTCGTCACTTATCCCATATGATAGTAAATATGGTACTAAATTAGATTAGAACAAACACAGCTACAGTTTCTAAAACCTGCTGTTATTAAAAAAATGAAATATTGGTCAGCTCTTGAAGGCCATACGACCCTTTTCAGAAAGACCTTGTGACCCTTAGTGCTTCCAAAACAACACTGAAGATAATATGCAGAGACTTCATCATTTGAAAACTCATTCCAGAGAAATAAGGCCTCTGAGGTATTTGTTTAGGGACACTTAAGATTATTTATTTATTTATTTTGAAAGCTATCCGACTTGATCAGAAAGCTAAGAGGGTAATTTATCAGCTATATTACTGCTGATATGTAGTATCTATGCAATGGCTGTCACTGTACAGTGAAGATTAGAAGACTGGTATACAAATAATAAAAATAAAGCACTGTTTCATGATAACAACAATTTTATGTTGTGTTTTTGCATGCAAGGTTTTAATGAAAAATCATTAACTGGACATACTAAATTTAAAAGTTAATGTGGTAGATAATTTATGTGGTTACTTTATACAATTCTGGATGTTGTAGTGGCATGACCCAATGGTGGCTGAGTAGTAGTTTTGAAGTAAAAGTAGCAGAAAATGCTTCTTTCTAGCACTGTCTGTTGTTTTAGTATCGGTTTACACTTTACTGTCTTGTGAAATGAGGTAAGTAACAAAAATTAATTCAGTCATATGAAATTATTCCCTAGCACAGATGTTAGGGTTGAGATGTAATTTTCTTTTTGGCATAGTATTATCTCTAAATGTTTAAGTTAACAGTTTTACATATTAAATTCATGATATTGATATAACTGTTTAACAAGGATGTAAATATTTTTCAATCTCAAAATCATAATGCTTGCTTTTAATGAACTTCTGCTTCTGAAATTTTGAATGGTCTTTAGACACTAATATTTAGTCTAGAATCCCAAACAAAAGAACATTTTCACAAGCAAGAGGCATGCTCCTTTGGAGGGAGAAGCAGTACCTGGCGTGATATGGTGTGTTGTAAGAGCTTCTAATCTGCTCAGTGGCAAGAAGTTACAACAGCAGGTGAAGGACTGCTCCTGTGCAATACCTCTTTTGGTTTCTGGGGTTTTTTCCCCACCTAAATATAGGAACCAATTCCTCTTTTCTGCCACAAAGGGAAAAACTTGATAACCTCGCTTAGTCCTTTAGTCCCCTCTGTGCTGAGGGGGAGTCAAGGACCTGTGTGGGGGTGTGAGTTTGACCAGCATATTCATGTCCAATGTTGAGCCTGGTTAAGGTCATAGGAAGTGCAGTGTGAATGGCTTGTATGTGAAATGGTGTTTATCTGTAGTCTGTCAGACTGTCTTGTAACTTGTACATTAGACACAAAAGGGAGAACAGTGAGTAATGACTGAAGAGCAGAAGATGGATATAAAACCCTGGAATGTCCTTGGTCACCCTCTGGGGAATGCTGTTCAGCACTTATGAATCATTGTGAACCTTCATTTGTGTGCTGTTCAATGCCTCAGGAGAACTTGTTTGAAAAGGGAAAAAATGATATAAATACATAAGCATTCACTTGTTTTTTACTCTGGCAGTTATTTAAAACAAAACTAAACCAAATGTGTTACAGAGAGAAACCAGTCATATCAGTTTCCTAGTGTGGTTCAGCCTTGTAAAAGATTGCTTTGTCTCTCTCCAAGGAAGCAGTGAGAGATGCTATTTTTGTGTCTAGTTTAACGTTGACTGCACACAAAGCTATCATATTTTGCTACTTCTTTTTTAAAAAGGTTAGCATTCTTCAAAAACGATGCAGGCTTACCCAGCAGTGTAAGTCAGCTCTGCTGCAAGCGTAGCCTTAGGAAATCATGAAAATTTGAAGACAGTCTAAACACTGCAGGGATTTTTTTTCCCCCCCTCTTTCTAGAAGGGCAGCCACATGGTTGGTTTAGTTATTGGTACCCATTTTTCAACAGAGTTCTGTTCATATGGTTCCAGTTTATTTCTTTTTTTTTCTTTCTATTTTCAGTGCTGCAATGAAATGTAGTACTTCCTAAAACACTTGTTATTTCTCAAAGCCTTCTCCAGGTGCAACACTTAATGAAAGAGCCCTGTAGCAGCCAATTGGTCAGGAATTTAAATTATGGCCCTTTCTAATGAATTGAATGCCTGTCTTCTAATTTATAGGATCAGAATTCATGAGCTCTAGCAGATATCATGTGAAAATTCATCTTCTGAAGTTTTTCAAATCCAATTTCTGATAGTTGAACATAGACTAATATTAGTGGGATTTTCTTTTCCAGATAATATGGCTTGTAGAAAGCTTTTCACTGAAACAGGTGGAAATGCTGTTAATATTTTTTTGAAGTTGATAGTTCTTGAGCTCTTGATCGATTTCTTGATTGAAGATTCAAATTAAATGTAGCAATTTCATCAGCAAGTTTCAACTCAAAAAAAGGAAGAAAGTTTGTAGAAGGAGAGACAGGATTTTGTGATTGTACTTTTAATTAACTGAGAAGTCTGTAGACTTCATATTTTTTCTACCATGTAGCAGGTAAACAAGGGCAAATTCATACACTGAATAAAGATTAGACTTAAGAAATCTTTCAGTGTATGGAAAATAATGAAAGCAAAATGCCCAGTATCCTTTCATTTAATACAGTATGATCAAACCCTGGAATAACGCTTGCATCCTTAATTTATTTCTTTTAGTATCAGCTTCCTATTTTCTAGCCATCACTTTCTAGTGAGAAAACTTATGCCAGGTTAGTAGATCTCCATGTAGAGAAAGAATGCAATTTTACAGTTATATATGAAGCAATTGAAAGCTTTAGTAGTTGTTTACGGGTCATTAAATGGCTGGGTTTTGAGCTGGTACAGAAACCCACTCTGTTCTGTTCCTTCCTGTGTTGCAAAAAGCTGGTTGAGGATTTTCTATCATTTCCCCACCCACCCATATTAGCCAATTGATTGTAGTTAAGTTACAGTGGATGGACAGAAAGCAAAGGCTGACCAGTCCACAATGGGAGATGAAAGGAAATACCTTACACTCAGATGTGGAAGCCAGTTGACAGTGGCTGCATTAATTTTTTCTGAGTACTTGAGCGGAAAAATATTCCTATGAAAAATCAAGTATGCTAAAAAGAAAAAGCAAAAAGCTTAAGGAGTGATAAGTAGATATGACTGAGGCTACAACACACTTCTGGCAAATTTTATCCTGGAGGATTTCTAAGGACAATGGAATAAGATACATGTCTTATCTTTAAATATAGCTGGTATAGATGACCCTTTAGGCCATGTCTTGAAAATTACAGTCCTCTATAAAAATACTATTACTAGAATTAAATATGCTGCCACCTGTTCATCACTCCATGCTGCAGCATAAGACCAGGAGACAAGAAAGTAAGTTTTAATAAATGTTTGCTGCTGCTGTCCTGTAACCTCAATCATCTTTTCTTTTGTTTGCTTACGGAATGTATATACTTTGCCCACACACATCTTTTCTGTTCCATAAAAGCAAATCAGACTTTTCAGGGCAAAATTGCTGTGTAAACATAGGGAAAAAAGCACTTCCCATATTTGTAATCTCCTCTTTTGTCTTCTTTTACAATATTGGTTACTGTAAAAGATGGATAGCTGGTGGATTAAAAAAAAACCAAACAAACAGAGAAACAAAAATAGAAACAAGACTGTTGGTTTTGGCAGTATGTTTTTGTAAACAAGTGACCTGAATTGAAGGAGAAATTCTAACGGGAAAAAGGCAGAGAACCAGAAGACTTTAGAATACAGCACAAAGCAGAGTCCCCACCAGATGGTATTTTTAATAAATTTATCAAGCGGATATAAAAGATGATAATGAACATTCAGAATAGGGAGTGGCAGACCCCCTAGAGAGAAAGAACAGTATGGCACATTCCACACACTTCAGTTAGTTAGAGTCACTTTCTAATTAGCCATTGTAGGGAAGACCACAGAATTACATTAAAAACACACCAAGGCAGTTTCTGTGTGGTTGCTAAGGAGTTTGACTACTCAGGGTAACATCTTTGTAGAAGGTCATGGATTAGTGCAGAAATCTAGACATGAGAAGGAGTAGGATGATGCTTAGAGAGCATGCAGGCAAAATACTGGATGAGCTGAGCTGGGCTGCATTCAGCTAATGCCTTACACACCTCAGAGTGTGTTTGGAATATGACATGGAGCCTCAACGTAAATGTTGGTCTTGACACTTCATCTTCTACTCTTTTTTTTTAACCAAGATTTCAGTAGATTCTTCTTCATTAAAAAAGCAGCCATATGTAGAAGATGCTTTAAAGCCTCTATAATATGGATACTCTAAGAAGTTCCCTTACTCCCAGAGAGGAGGGGAAGAAAAGGAAATCAAGGCAAACTTTATTTCGATGCCAGTACTTTTTAGTTTGCATTGTTAGTCTTTGCTTTATTTGGATTGTTCCCAGTGAAGTACTTCTAATGTCTGCCACCTGCTCCCCTGTAAGAATCTGGGAATTGTTGAGTGCCTCTTTTCAGTAATAGGGGAATCAAGAGATTTCTAGAATAATAATGTGGTGGGTTTAGTAATTTTTTATGAGCAAAGAGAAATGGCAGTACATTTGATAGCACAGTAGATTTTTCAGAAATGGTTGCTTTTCCACTGCCTTGGATTATTACTTGGCAACAGGTGTATACTTTTTTCCCCTGTGTGTTTTATGGTGTTTTGGTTGGTTGGTGGTTTCCCCGAGATTATGTTCCTGACACCAGTAGTGCACTTAAAACACAGAGTCAGCTCTTTTTGGAAAATTATCTCTTCTTTGCGTGCTGGAGACTCATAGAGTAGCTCTGAAATTTCACATAGCTATGTTTCAGCCATTTTCAGATGTTGCAGTATTTTAAATACATATTTTCCAGACAACTATTAAAAGTATGTAAGTAAGTTAATCATGTGCAGCAGGCTTAAAAAGGTACTGGTCCTTTGTCCTTTATCAGAGGCTGACACACAGAATCTCATCTTCTTTTTTTAATACAGCCTGTGCCGAACGAGTTCTTCATATCACTTAGATGAACAATCAGTGCCTCTAACATTTTCCCCTCCGAAAACGAAGGCTCAACAGGCAACCTTGTTTTTCACGTGTTCAGAGAGCATTATTTTTCATCCTTGCTAGTTTTAACTTTTTGTTTGAGTGGGGGAGTAGAGTCTGAGAAGCAGAGGAGGTTAGCTAAAAACTAAGATACTTAGGAAAGTCCTGAACCTGATTGGGGCATCTTAAATGGCTTTGGGGTTTTTATGTTATCTGTCATTTTGCTGGAAAGGTGAAATTCAAAAAGCTTAGGATTCTCTCTGAATTACAAATAGAAAGTGCCATACCTGATCAAGTGTTAAAGGAAAATAATAGGTAATTTCAAAAACAAGCATTGAAGCACTTGTAAAACAATGCTGGAGACTACTCTGTGCACAGGAGAGTATACCTCCTTCTTACAGTGTGCTCCCAGAGGAGCTCCTGTTGTGTTGAACTTGGATGAAATTGCTGAAATTATGCCAAGTTCTGACTATTTCATGAATTCTGTTTGATTTGAAAGGAGGAGGGAAACTACTGAGCATTGGATGTCAATCAGATTAAACAGGACTAAGTGAGAATAAGGAGAGCGAGCATTCCTCTCTTTGGAAAGTTTTCTAAAAACTAGCACTAATATTGCATCCTTTGCTAAAGAATAGCAATTTTAAATGTTACACGTTTTTTAATTGCCCAGCACCTACTGTTCCTCTACTTCTAAAAATGCCTAGTAAAAGTTTAAATTACTCTGTATCTAATTTGGTTTATAACAGCAGTTTCCAGTCTAGAGCATTAGGTTCTGGATGTGCCAGGGAGAAGGAAGAACTTAAGTTAGATGATGTAGACATATGGACCACAGTGTTGGATATGCAAGAGGGGCTGTAGAGGTGAAAGAGTTTATTATAGGTGTTGCAGCACAAGGTAGCAGTTTAGAACTGGCCTGTGCAATTAGAATTGTAATCTGCCTTTTTTTTTAACTGATATTCTCTCCTTCTTGTCATAATTTTCCCATGTGTGCTTTTACTAATTTGAAAATTCTTTGAGTTTTCTAACTTGCTCATTTTCCCTGGAATATTCCAGTAACTGCATAGAAGAAGTCAAATTTGATAATCTGCAGTAATGCCTTCAACTTTCTTTGGCATAACAAGACTACTGCATGCTGGCATTTTTTCAGGCTGCATATAAGATAGAAGAAAGAATTATCCAGCAAGGATCTTTGACGACACTAATGGGGAGATGACAGGGGGAGTACTTTATAGTTCCTTCACTCTCTCCTGTAAGGAAACCATTGTCCTGTGTTCTGGCCTTCCTTTTTTCAAAAGGGTGGGTTCTAAGTAGTTTAGTTTATTTTCTATTGGGATATTATAATTTTTTTGTGTGGCATTCAGTCATACTTTTTTTCTGTATCTTCACTGAATGAGAAATACTTGTGCATTTGCTATTCCATTGTCTGATAGTCTTATTGGTCTCTCCTATCCTCTTGTAGTCTGATACTGGTATTGAAGGATTTTGTAAGTATTAAAAAAAAAAAACATTTTCCTTTTCTGAGTTCTGAGGTGCAATTTCTGATCACAGTCAGAGAGACTATCAGAAGTACGAACAGGTGCGTGTTGAGAATAGTCTCTTGAGCTGTGAGACTTCAAGCCCTGGTTTTGAAGAATTTGAGTCCTGACTTCCTACAGCCCAGATCAGTGCTTTAAATGTTCTCAAATTATTTCTTTATTTCTATTTCTTTGTTCTTTTGGGGATAGAGAGGGAGGTTTCACCATGAAAATGGGAAAAAATTGTTTTAAAATTTCTCAAGTTTTGCTGGACAAGATATTTTTCCCCAATTGTATTGAAAGAGTGCTTTCATACCTCCAAGACTGAAATCCATCTGTTAATTTACCAAGCTCTTCTGGGATCAGTGCTGTGTAAGTTATCTGTACCACTTGTTCATAGTTCATGTTATATGACTTAAATTTCCTTCTGTTAACCAATCCTTCCCCAGAAGTGAAGACTATTGGTATATGAACTGTTCTCTGATTGTGTATCTGTCATCTTTGTGCATTTAATTCACAGTTCCCACTGAAAATGTTGCAACAATTGCAGACTGTGCCAGTGTGATTGAGGGTGTCAGTCGCAGTCGCAATGCCTTATTGAATGGAGACACAAAAAACTATGACTGGGATTCTGGATACACATGCCATCAGCTTGGGAGCGGAGCCATCGTCGTACAGCTAGCACAGCCCTACATGATTGGATCGATACGGTAAGAGGGTTTATTTTTCTCTGAATTAAGGGCCATGGTGAAACTTTCCCTAAGCAGTTATTTTCTTTAGAGTATATGACATTTGGAAACAACATTAATTAGGGGACTGGTTTAATAATTGTCATTTGGCTTCTTAATTCAGTATAATAGGCATGTTAAAATTATATGTGTGAATTAGTTGTTGAGATACAGCAGTGCAGTTCCTGAAAATATTACATTACAGAGGCTTAATAATAGTAACAGTCGAATTGGAAGTTATATACTTACTTTAAAATAGAATTTAATTGCAGTCTCACTTGTGGTTAGGTAGGTGCAGTTCTGCTTGTCCACTTCATTGTGAAAGCAATTTTATTGAAGGAAATCATCATCTCAAATCAGCCAGGTTTCCTTTTCAATGTACAATTAGTGCTAGTTCTGACTTGAACACAGAGGGTGTAATAGAGATAAAATAACCTGAATATTCCTTTACAGCACTGGATTAATGATTGTGTCTAGATTTGGATTGAAGTTCATTGGGCTGTTTCTGCAGTGAGTGTATACATATGAAGATGAAAGTTTTAACTGACATAGAGACTTAGGAAATAGATTGGAGTGTGGGATTTTTCACAGGTGAAGGAAGACAAAATTATTCTTGGAAACTTCAGATTCTCTGGCTATGACTGTTTGGGGTTTTTGTTTCATAAAATCAGGCATGCAAAACCTTGTCTTTATGTCATCACATTCAATGTAAATTTAGAATACGTAATTAGGGACTTAATTTGTATGCTTTGTGACAGTGAAAAAAAGAGAAAGATTTATGAATTTCAGAGTACCAGAGTTCAGAGCAGAGATTGAAACCCCAGGTGAGTATGGCTTGCAACAGAGACCATGTACATAGGTACGTATTGCTAGGAGCTCAGTGCCATCCACCTGTTAAAGTTGCCTCTTCAAACTGACTGATGAGCCAAATGAGACTTGGAAGCTCTTTTATAACTTTATCATTTCTGTTTTGTGTGTTTTGGTATTGGCCAGTGAAATTGTTGTACAACTTTGAAGATTAAGTTTAAAATCGGACATCCAGGCAAATCTGTAACCTAACAAAAGTAGTGTTCTGTCTGTATGCTGGCTATGGATGTTATCCATAACGCAAGTTTGGCTTTGTTCTTGCTGAAACAAGCAGCTTTCTACAGTCAATGTTTTATGCCTTTCAGTTTGATGTTTTTAATGTTCAACTAAGTATTCCATCTCAAGTAGAAAACCAGGAAAATGCAGTATTCAGGTTTCTTAAAATAGATAAATGAAATGTAATTGCATCATTTTCATGCCACTTAAAACCTAAGTCAGAGCAAAGGCTTTGGCCACTTGAAGGAGTAAGAGAAGAATATACTCTCTAAAACATGTAGTTTCTCACTTCATAGTCTCTGTCTTCCGATCTTACTGTTTTCTGCTGTATTTCAGTTGGTGAATCATACCATGTTTTCCAGTCTGTGAAAAAAGCGTGACTTTCCTACATTAAATACTATGCTAATGTTTACTCTTGAGCAGAATACTTTTAGTAAGTCTTACTATTAAATAGTGTGTTGAGTGAGCTAGACTTTTGGTTGCCAAGAAGTGATAATTGCATAATCAGCAAAGGTGTAGAGCAAATTAAAAAAAATAAAAAGTAACCCAAGCATTAAGTAATTTAAAACTAATAGGCATTTCCTGATTTATATGGTATTGCATTGTACAGCTACAAGTTCAGAATCTCATCTTTGTCTTTTTTCCTACATGTCTAGTAAAACCAAGATGAATAGCTTACTTTAAAAAAACAACGTTATCGTCTGGGATCTCTTCTGACTGAGGAGGCTCCTGCATTGCCTAGAGACAGAAACCTGCCTAAAAGAACAAGTGTTTTGAGTTGCCCATCATAGGCAGCCAAGGGAAAGAGACCCCTCTGAGTGCGAAGTGAGGTCTCACTATGTGGCAGCTACAGCTTTGGCAAGGATCTAGAACATGTTCTGTATTGTGCAGTGCTAAAGATGGTGACAATGGTGTCTTTATTTAGCATCAGGTAATCTATAAGTGGTACAGAAATCAAGTTATATATAAACATAGAATAGAGCAAAAAGTCTTAGTATTTCAGGAGGAATTTTTTTTTAACAGAATGTATGCCACAACTGATGGAACTATATTCACTGTCTGTTTTCCTGGTGTTTGCTTGCTTGAAAACTTCCTTGATCTCGCACTTCCACCTAATCGAAAAAAATTTTGTGAGCATTTTCCTTAGACTGACAGTAAGCTGTGACTGCAGAATCATATGAATTGCACTACCCGCAGAAACTGAGTCAGTAGACCTGTGGGATTGGATTCTAAATGAATAATTAGGAATTAATGTGCGTATCATTTTAGTTCAGAAACACAAATGTGTCATTGAATATATTTGTTTGAGAGGGTAAATACACAAGCCTTTGAAAATGGAGTAGTATCTGCTTTTAGTCTATAGAAATCTGAATACCACAGGAGAGAGCCTCGAAGACAGAATGTGTTACCATGGCAACTAAATTCTGAGTATGAAAAAACCAGAAGAACACTTGGTACTCAAATATGCCTTAGAAATGCACAGAGAGTTTAATGTTTCAGGAATGTATATTTGTATGCTTGCTTTCTGCCAAAGTCATTCATTGTCTTAGAATCTTAGAACCCTTCAGGTTGGAAGGGACTAGAGGAAGAAGACATCTAGCCCATCTTGTTTCTCAAAGGAGGGTCAGCTTTGAAAAAAGAACATCCTACTCAGGGGTTTATGCGTTCAGGTCTTGAAAACCTTGAAGGAGAGCAATTCCACAACTTCTCTGTGAGAACCTGCTCTTAGGTATTGACAAGCACTGTCAGGTTCCTCCCCAACCCTAGGCTTTCTTAGGCTAAACAAGCCGGTTTCCCCAGCCTCTTGCACAGTGTGTGTGCTCCAACCTCATGACCATTCTGGTGGTTCTCTGCTGGAATTGCTCGGATCTATCACTGTTGCATTTGGATCCAAAATGGGATTCAGTATACCAGATATGATCTAACAAGTGTCAAGTAGAGAATAATCTCTTCGATCATATTTCTGGCTCAACTCGTATTGCTACACCTCCATATGCTTCTAGCCTTCATTGCTGAGAAGGCACACAGGCAACTAATGGCATATTTTCTTCAATTTGACTCAGGAATGCTATGGGAGACCGTGCTGAAAGTTTGTTAATACTGAATACTTCTTCAGGCATTTTTATATAAATTTGGTGCTCTTGACTTACATATCAAAATTTACTCAGAAATTCTGAAACAGATATAATGACAGGCAGTGCTCAATAATATTTTCTAATAGAGAAGACTTGGAAAACATGGAGGTTGGACTAAATGACCCTTAAAAGTCCCTTTCAACCCAGAATTTTCTACAAGTCTATGATTTTTTTTAAAAAATAACTAAATAAATGTTGCCTTTTAGATTACAATATTAAAAAATATTTAAGATGTTTATTCTTTTTTTAATACTTGAAACAGCCTGCTAGGTACTTGGAACAGTTAACAGAGAAAAAGCTAGTTTAGGTAGTTTTATCACATAGTTGCCTGTCTGGACGCAAAATTACCTCTGAAAAGGCCCTTCCTTATCATTGACAGGGAAGGTATTGTATTTAATTAGGAAGAGAAAGACAGCAATTGATGTGTGGAAGATACTAAGCATATTTTAACTTTTAAATGGCTAAAACTTTTATATTGAAATGGCTGCCATATCGCAATAACTCTGACTCTCCCTGCATTTATCTGGAATAATTACAGTACAGTCTTTGACTGATTTTTCCTATGAATTTAAAAAAAAAAGAAAAAAGAAGAAAAAAATAAAATGGGATTTGTTATAGTATGGAGGGAGACAGAATTCTTCTATACCATAGTGTTTTTCATGTTAGAATAAATAGAAATATTTTGTGTCTTTAAAAAAGTACATTAACCACTTACCCAACTTTAATCTATTTGAAGACTTTATTGCTAATATGAATACATGATACTTTTCATATTCAAAGTAATTCTTAAATTAACAAACAGTATCAATGAACTTTTCCTTATACCATCATCATATACATCTCTTACGCTTTCTGATTTTCCATAGCACTTCTGCTTAGGAAGCTTTTCTTTCTTTGCTGCTCATTTTCTGTGCTTGTCTGACTTGAAAGTGAAGTCATAACTCAGAGTGAATGATCATAGAAACGCTTAGCAAATGTGCAGGAATTTTGTCTCCTCTGTAAGATCCCGAAGAAGAACTGGTTTCTTGCAGGATAACTACTGAAACATAAACCTCTTCGGTTTTTTGCAGGTATTTATAGACATCCAGAGGCAAAAATGCCACAAGAATTTTGAAAAGAAAGTCCTTCCATGCAATTTTGGGGTTCCTTTCTTTGTCTTTCAAGAAGTGTCACTACCTCATGTTTTAGTTTCTGTCTTTTGGATTTCTACAAGTGTGCAAACTGTTTATAAATACAGTATAATCAAATATTTATGCCATGTGTTTTAACTAGTGACTTAGAGTATTCAGGAAGCAGGTGTTGTCTTGTCAGGTGCGCGACTAATATTCTTTGATATTCTGCTAAGACCTTGGGTACATGTAGTTATACAACAGTCTGAACTAAACAGTGACAGTATCTTTTACAGAAATCTAGGAATAAAAAACAAGCACAAACAGCACAAAATGCTTGTAGAAACACAGAACTTTCAATCAAGGGGCAACACATGACATTTAGGGAAATACTGTTTAAAAAAGTACTGCAGTATCTTTTTATGAAACAGATAGTCAGTATAATCAGTTTCCCACACCTGTAATGTGAAGTCTTATTTATATTTTAAAAGCTTTTATTTTTTAAAGTGAAACATTGTCAACGTGTGATGTAAATAATGATGTCTTATTAAATTATAAACTCTAGATGCTCAAAGAAGAAATATGTTTAAATCTCACAGTGTTTCAGGGTGCAAGCTGGATAAATCTTCATTTGACTTTCACTTCTTAATCCTGAGGATGAGATTTACTAATGAGCTAATTTAGCTTTTTATTCTAATATGAAAAGTCCGAAGAACTCAGGCAATTTTGCTACAAACAGAGGCATTTCCAATGGGTATAAGTCTGACTTTTTGAGTGGAATATTTTCTTTCCTGTCATTTAATATCTGTCTTAAGAAAAACATAGCCTTTCTACAAAACTTAGCTTGGTAATTTGCTGGAATGTATGGCAAAGATTATTGTACCTGGCATAAAAAGTGGCCTTTGTGCATAGTGTGCACTGGTGAATGTTCATGTTGTCACCTGAAAGCTTTTCAGTGCTTACACAGAAAGGCATTTCAACCAGAGTAAATTCCAAATAGGTTCTGTTGTCACTCTCCCTCCCCAGTCTCCCAAAAAAGCTACTGGAGAAGAAATAACTTTTTATTTTCTTTCAGAAGTACCAAAGAAACAAAAATCTATGCTTAGTATTCGTGCTAAGTCACTTTGGGAAAGATTCCTCCAACTTTAATTAGTCATTGTTTGGTTTGTGATAATTCTAAGCCATATGCTTTTTTAAACCTATTTCACTTGGGCTAGGTTGTTTTGGGAGAGAGCAATTATATGCGTTTTTGAAAGTAACACAGATGTCCTGTTAGCCTTTTGCTCTAAAGCCAAGTCAGTTGTGTTTTAATTGCAGTATTATTAGTTGAAATTACAGTCACCAGTGTGCTTGTGATATTCAAACTCTTGATCATAGCTTTGAAACACATGGATCAAGGAAACAGCACTGAGTCCCCATGATAAAAGGATTCTATGAACAGCGTAATTAGCTACATTTTCATAGCCTTTTTGAAAGAAAACAAATGGTTTTGCTTTTCTCTCTTTTTTATTTAGAATACTTGGTTTAAATGTAAATGTTAAATCAATTCAGAGCCTGTTAATTAGTAGCAGTTACCAGATACAGAACTGTAATTGGTAAACTTTTTTAAAAGAAAATACTCTTCATTCAGTGTCTTCAGTATTTGGAGGACTTCAAGCTGTAAAAAAGCAGAATGGGGATGATTTGATGAAGGAGAGGGGTTGAAATTGGGTGGGGTTTGGGGGGGGGGGGGTTAAGTCTTTCATGATGCCACAGGCAACTATTTTTATTTCTTACTGAGTCTAATCGGAGTCTTTTAAATTGCAAACAGACAGTATCAATATGTGCTAAAAGGCTTGTGTTAAAAGTGTTTTATTTTAGCTTCTTAAAGCTACTTTTGATAGCATGTTAATTTTGGTAACATTAATGAGCTAGATTGAGCATGTAGGGAATATATTTTAAGTCTGCTTGTCCACTACCCCCAATTCCACTTTGAATGCTGGAATTTCAAAACCTAAAAAAAAAAAGTGCTGAACTAGATTGTTTGCCTCTGTCCTCAGCACTGGCAAGGCTGCACCTCAGGTACTGGGCCAAGTATCTCTTACAACAAGGAGATAATCCCTGTATAGAGAAAAGTAAAGAAGATATATTTCCCAGATGTGTTTTTTGGTACTTAAGCTAAATAATATTCCTGATGCTTTAGGTCTTCCTTTCCGTAAGAAAAGTATGCAAATCAAAGACTATTCAATCTGATGCTTCGTGCCATTCCTGAAGAGCTGCATGTTTGTTAGAATAAATATGGAGTGAGTTCTTGAGACCTTTATGGTCTTCCTTTTTCTTCTGCCTTTTTAGCAATTTGTTTAACCATTCATTGCCTTTTTTTCTCATATTCTGGTGAACCAGAACTGGAAATTCCCATTTTCCTACTCTTTTTTTTTTAATTTTTTAAAATATATTTCTGATATATTTACCAAACCCTAGAGAATACAGTTAAGAAAACAGCTTAATCCTTTTAATCACCCAGTCCTTTTTTTCTGTCCCCTCCTAAACTGACCTTTGAAAACAGATCATTTTTTCTCATTTAAAGCAGACAATGCCATATGCCAAACAAAAGTAATTGGATGAATGTAATAGATTAATATTCATAAGATGGTTGTTAGAAGCCTGTAAGTCTATTAGTGGCCTTAGGATAATAAGAATAGAGACACAGTAGTTTGAGATGCCAGAAATAATAAAACCTTTGCTGAGTGCTAGAGGTACCTTCCAAAAGAAAAGTTGCATTTATAAAGAATTAAGTGGATGAAATAAAGGACTGGAAAACTTAAGAAGCTTGGTTTAATGTTTATTGTACTTACCATTCAACAACTTCTGCATACTTAGGTTACTACTTTGGGACTGTGATGATCGGAGTTACAGCTACTACATCGAGGTTTCAACGAATCAGCAGCAGTGGACTATGGTGGTGGATCGCACAAAAATTTCCTGCAAGTGAGTTTAGATTTTTTCCACTTATTTGCCCAGAGTAAGAACTGAGAACTAGTTTTTTTGTGGGGTTTTTGTTCAGTACTTTTACATGAGTTACTGTGAAAAGAATGACCATTACATAACCTGTAGATTAATACAACTTTAGACGGTAACAGCCTCTACTATAACTGAACATCTAGACTTTCAAACCAGAATTCATTTTTTTAAGAACCACATCAGTACTGGATCTTCAGACAAGCGGTTGGATTGTTCATTCTTAGAAACAGTCTGCCTACCATACCCTTGGTTTTGTGATCACTGGAAGTTATACTGTGTTTTTCTGGAGTTCACATGTTTATGATGACTGCCGGTGTCAGATCACCCTACCTTGAGAAATGTGGAGAGAGAAAAGAGCATATTTGTAAAGGATTTTGTTAATCAAATGTCTTTCTCCCCTATCTGAGCACATAAATGTATTGTATTATATTTGAAGGGAGTGGGGAGAGTGAGTGCAGGGACCAAACCATAACAGACCAAACAGTTACCAAAGCTTGACCTTGTCTCTGTTCAAAAGCAGAATACCTGACTTAGGCACCAACCACTCTGCTTTTGAAAAGGACCCTTCCATAAAATAAAGATGTTTCTTAAACAAAAATAAAGAAGAGAGAAAACCTGTTTCATTTTCATTTGAATACTTAAATCAGGAGAAATCAGGCATGACTGTTTTCGCTGTGCATACTTTCCATTGGCTTTTCTGCAGTTTCTGCTGATGAAACCTACTCTTCTAGTGTGGAGGAAGAACATAGTGTTGGTAGCCTTTTTAAACCATGTGATGATAGTTCTACCTCCTAGCAAAGGGTGACCTAGATACTGGTCATGAAAAGACAGTCTGCAAATTTATGTACTATATATCCAGAAGCCACGTATGTTCAGCATCCAGTGCACACTGATAGGATATGATTTCCTGACTAAGCCCCGGGGAAGCTCAGAATTATAAAAATATTATTTCCCTCCTTTCCCCTGAGTAAGTTTTCCCTAAGATGCACTTTCTTTTTAGGGACAAAATTAAAGTCATCAGCCCCCACCCATCTTGTGCCAATCAAAACAAAATTGATTTTACAAATTCAGAAATGCATCTCAATTTGTCACATCAAGTGAGAGAATTATGCAGTCCTTTGTAGCAGCACTGCTGACACACATTTTTCTGAAGTTTATATTCCATCTCTTAACAAACAGTGCAACTGAAATGCTTTGCAATGTGCTCTAGACATGTTGGTGAAGGAGAACTTGACATGTCCTTTCACTGTCTATATAAAGGGCAGGGTATTGATGAGCAGAAAACCTGGGTTCTGCCTCCAGGTCTGGAGAAAGACTAAAGATTTAATCATTCTCGAAGACATCTCAGCTTAATAGATAAAATTCATCTTTTTGTCTGTCTCCAGCAGTGGGAGCAGTGAAAGGCTAAAAGCACAAAAGGAAGAGAGACACTCTAGAATCATTGCGCTTTTTCCTTGAGCATTTTGATACTAAAAGCCTGTAACAATCAAAAGGAACACTTGCTTAAGTATGCACAGTGCAAGTGAAATTGCTGATCGACTGCCCAGTTCAAAGATCTTCTCATCATGTTCAAACCACACTTTTTTGTTTGGTTGGGGTTTTTTTAAAGCCTTAACCTTGGGCAAATAAAGATGCATCCCTGAAGTAAAGACAGCTGCCTTCTTGGAGTATACTTCAAAATCTTGATTCAAACATAGGTGCTCTGGAAGTTCTGAAAGCTGTGGCTGCAGGAACTATTTTTATGTGGATTGGAGAATTGCATTTTGCCTAACTTCTTCCTCTAACAGATATGCGTTCAGCTGGCATAAAGCCAGTCTTTAATCTTGAAGTCTACAAACATAGTTACAGACAGTGCTAGGACTCTATCTGCTCTAAAAAAATGCAAAGATCTGGTCATAAAGCTTGCAGAGTTCATTGCCCATCAATTTTCAAGTGATTTCTGTGCATTTGACATTTTTTCATGTTCAGTTTATATCTCTTGCCCTTTATGATCAGAGAAATGGACTTCTTTTTTCTTTTTACAGACAAAGAAAACTGAATATATGGCATTTTATTTTCAGATATGATTTGTAGAAATGCTGAAATTACTTCACCTGAAAAGTATTGTAATTGTAATGACAGATTGATAACTCTGTAAATAAGTATATATATCATATAGAAAAATAAATATTTACTATAATATCCATATTTTCCCATAGTAAATATGTTAAATAAATATATAAAATACTATATAACTGCCAAATGCTACAAATGTTATAACTGCTCCGTAAAGCACAGAGCATTGTAATTACATAAACCCCTTTTTTACTGAAAAATACTGAAACACAATACTATGATCTAGAAAACCATACTCTTAATGCTTTAAAATAGTTGAATGTAGAATGAAAGAGACATCATCGTTCAGTGACTCATGCACTGAATGAAGGTCCTCACTTGAAAAAATAGAACCAGTTACTGCTAGGAGTATGTGAAGAACTGACTCTTAGGTTAGTTTCTGTAATTTAAAAAAAAATAAATCTCAAATTGGAAACATGGAGGGGGTTGCCATGAGAACAAACAAGTTATTTTCACTTTATATGATTCTGATGGCAACAACAAACAGAGGAGATAGTTGGATTTTAAACAAAATTAACAGATGCTAGTAAGGCAGAGGTTGCACAGTTTTTTTGTTTTACTGTCATAGTGTAAGGGTAAAGATACTTCTGCTGGATGCAAGGGATTTCTTGTTTTTTTCTTTTTGGATTTCTTTTTCCTTAACCAGATTAGAGCATTCAGGGTTAGAAACCAGAGTGCCCTCACCTCTTGTATGTTTTTGAATGCTGCACCCTCTCTCACCTGGATGAAGCAGAACATATCTTTCGCTAATGTGGTCCGATTTTGCAACTATTTTTTGACTCAGCCAAATCCAATTTTTTTTTTTTTTATTAATACTTTGGCATGCCATCCTGAAAAGGACTAATCCTCTGTTGGTATAAAAATTGTCTTCACTTGGACTTATGTGTCTTTGTTTAAAGAAAACAAAAAGTAGATATGTCCTTTTCTGGTACTATGATTGCCTGTTTGACAAGTGCCTTTCAGAGCACCAGTCAACTAAGAATCCTTATACATGTATTCATGTCAGGCTAAAATACGAATTCTTTCCAAAATGTGTGCTCCAAATTAAGTCTCTAACAAATCCTGGAGATGTGAGTGCAACGTAAATGGTTGATAAGGTCTTGAAATGCTGAGTTTAACATTTCTGGCATCAGTTTTGTATTTAATGTACTGCAGTAGACTGCAGAAAAATAACTCTCTTGCTTTTCAGTGTAGGAAATGAGAGTTAATGGAGTTAAAACAGGAGAATTTCACAGGGGCCCATGTTTGAAGAGACAAAATACTTTCAATGAGAAAATTTACATTACTAGTAATATTCTCTATTTGCTTTTCTGTCTTTAAAGATGCATGGATGAGAATTGTTTCTGTGGATAAGAGGTGTTTTCTTCACTGGCTTTCTCTCTACTTGGTCTTGCAGACTTTTGTGAAAGTCATTAGCCTGCTGTCTTGCAAGTGTCCTCTTAGGTTTCCAAATAATTTTGCGCAATCTCTGTCACAAGCAGTAAGATGAACCATAAGGGTACCAAACATAGACTTCAACAGACACCCTAGATCATGAGGAAGTGGCAAACAAAATGATGAGAAAGAAAACTAGATTATGTTTAACCCGCATATATTGGTTTTGGCAGACTACTGAAGCATGAACTTCCCCTTTAAACTATCAGTGTGCTGCATTGGGTTGTTTTAATGGCATTTTTAATGTAGTATTTTATGTAAATTAATAATTCAGTGCTCAAAGGCAGGAGCTGACAGGTTACTCCTAACCTTCTCTTCTCCGAGTTTTAAAAGGCTGAAGACAGAAACTGGATGTCTGTTATCTTCACAGGGGAACCTTGTGTACCTTCCCTAAGTGAGAACCAATTAATGCATACTGGTTGTGTAATTGACAATTTTCAGATGCTCCGTGGAGACCTTTTTTTTTTCTTTTCCACAATAAGCTGTTTTTCTCTACACAGTATGACAGTAATGAAAAACAGTCATGTTCCCTTCTATTTTTAAAAACATTTATTATAAGTGGACTTGAGCATGTTAGTGTTCACAATAGGGACTGGCACTTGTTAGAAGAATTTGCTGACAGAGTCTGAAAGTCAAGTGAAAAACACAAGATACCAAAGGCCAATAGGAGAATCAGACCTCAGAGGTAATGACACTTCTGATAAAATAAACCCTGCAAAGACAAATACAAAGCAGGCTATCACAAAGCTCATCAACTCAGTGTCATTCGTTAAAGTTCTCCTGTGTAGGTGTTGTGAAATGGAGCTAATCCACTGGCAGCAGGCATAACATTTTCAATTCCCCAGCAGAAAGAAAGGATCTAATGCTCTGGTAGAATTTGGAAAACAATGAATATTATTTATGGATCAACAGTTCTAAGGCAGTTGGCATCACCTGTCTATATGGCTGTTTTGAGAGTTTTATGATTTTCTTGTGATGGGCATTACCTCATTTTCAGAAGGTTTGTAACATACAGCATAATATATTGTTTAAAAGTTTTTGTTGCTCAGAATATACTGCTGGTATTATGAATGTTTAAAAGCTTCCAAACTTAATTTCATGTTTCTATTTAGTATTTTTTATTATATAGCAATTTCAAAATCTAAGTCTCAGCTCAGTTCTGAGAACTTTTTTCTGTAGTTTACATAAGAAGGTAATGCTTTCATATGGAATGCCCTTTGTGATGTGGGATTCATTATCAAAATTTATTAACTGTCTTCTGATTGATTTTTCTAGATTAATTTTCAGCTTTGAGGTTTATTGCTCTTGTGTAGTGTTTAGTATTTCTATCCTGTGACATACTATGTGCATTTCCAGTTTTCATTCACTGCTGAGTTTCCTTTGATAGCAATTCACAGGTCAAGAACACCTAAAGAGATCTAGGTCATGCACTTAATAATTCTAAACTACTTCTCAGATGTACAGAAGTGTTTTCCATGTTGTCTGAGGATTTGAAGTGAGAAAATACTTCTGCTTTAAACAATGTTAGTGACAAACTTGAGTTTGGATTTTTTTTCTGGGTATATTTTTGTGAAACCAGATTAATCTCCATCATTATATGATTATTTCTTCTGTTAATAGAGATAGTATTTGAAGTGTGTGAATGCCTTTCACCATAACTGCACTTGGGACATTATGTATTTATATTTGCAGTTTATTATACTTAGCCACAAACATAGCAGTTTTTTCCTTCTGTCATCTTCTAGTTCCTCCACTTCACTGCGTGATCCAGTCTCTAGAATTCCCTCACATCCATTTTCATTCATCATTCTTCTCCTTAACCACTTGCATAGGAATTTGCTCACGTAGTAAAATGGCTGGAACATTTCTCAGCTCTTTTGTCTTTCCAACTGCCTCTGTGCCTGCATCGCTTTTTCTGTTTCTTCCCATCAGTTTTGCATGCATCTGTTGTTGTGTCATACATAGAATGAGAAAATAGCCTTTTTCCTAATTTTTGTGTAGTCCTTAATTCTGTTTCATGCCTGAGCTCCTGCATGGTGTGGTGGAACAAGATAAAAGGAGCTGCTCTTGTACCTGTGATGTCAAACAGAGTATTTTGACCATACTTCATCCTATTTGACATTAAGTCAATTTCACAGTATAACTGTTCTTGTACCTCTTCTGTCAAACAGAGTGTATTTCAACTATTGTTCATCCATAATTGAAATATACTCCACATGAAACAAATTTCACAGCAACTCTCTGAAATCCAGGTGCCTGCTCCAGGGTTGCCAAATTCACTGTAGTCACATTCATGCAATACGAGATGAAATATATTCAAGCAAGATGTCTGGGAAATTGCTACATTGTTAAGCTCAATTTCAAGTCTCACTTCACAGAAATAAACTGAGAGTTCTCATTAGTCTGTTCATTATGCCGCTAGTAATGCCTACTGGAGCAAGTCAGACAGATATAAAGGGTCATTTTGTGTAATTATTGAGCTTTTAAGCCCTGCACGATAGAGGCATTGAAGTACATATTTTTCCTTGTGTTTATATGCTCACATTTTGAAAGATTCTAATAAGGCAAAAGAAGAAAGACTTCAGCTTCATAGGCCTGTCTTGCTAAGCACAAAGAATTAAGATTTCACAGAGAGAAAGCAGAGTTTCCATTTCAAAGCATTAGGGGCCTCTCAGAAGTGTGTAAACTGTATCTAACATTTCATTTGCTAGCTTTTATTTTTAGGTAGTTCTAGCTTGATTGAAGAAAGGTCTAGCTTCTCTGAAGTTGTGTATCTTTAATGGTGATTCACGATCAGAAGGAGGTTTTCAAATTTTTAATTTGTCTTTTCTCGATTTCCACTTCTACACACTTCATTGTGTTTGCTTTTCAGCCACAAACATACATGGATCTTTTGAACAAGCCTTGACCAGAGTAACAAGGAGTTGCAAACTGCAATGCCTTAGTCTCCTTTGAATGTTTTTCCATGCACTTGTTTCCCTGTAGCTGTGCATGTGCCAAATGCGTTAAAGTTTTGCTTTGCTCTTTTGCCCTGTGACTGGCATGTTCTCGGCAGCTCTTCGTCTACATTACTGTGAGGAGAGTGGAGAAAACACCACAGTAAATCCAACATCAATTTGGGTGTTAACTTAGTTCTGCCCCAGAGAAAATTAGCAATACCAAATAATACCCACATTATCAGCACCTGTTTCTTTTAAGTACTGGATTTTTTTCCTCATGCCGTCTAAGGCTTGAATGTCTCTTTGGAGATCAGTAAAAGCTGATAAGTTAATGATGCAAATAGATGTATGTATGATGAATATCATCTAGAAAAATACTTTTTTTAAAGAAGTGGTAATTGAATATGTGTAGAATATGTGTAAAATATCTGTTGCATAGTCTTCTATTTAAAATAAAAATCAAAGCAAACATTCGCTTACTTTCAAGAAGTATTGTTATTTCTTATCATATTGAAGTTTCAGGAAAAAATAGACTTTGGAATGGCTTTGCCTTTTTTGTTCTTGCCAGGTGACTTTCTTAAGCTTCTTTAATAAAATGGAACACTTTCAAATCATTCCTTTTACAAGAGATTACGTTGTAACTATAAGTTAGCTTTCCCTCTTTAGGGATAAACACTGCTTCTGCTGTAAACAGTAGGCACAGGAGGAATTCACAGTAAATGTATTTTTATTCAGCTCTGAAAAGTGAAAAACTGTCCTGAAGAAGAGGCTGTCATTATCAACCATCAAACATTGCTATATTCTGCTTGACTGTATTGAGGTCACTTTTTAATATTAAATAAGATCAGTAAGAGGTTGAGTTACACGCTGTATATTTTATCAGTACATAGCCCTGCTTTGGAGATGCAGGCTAAATGTGAGGGTGGTGGGCAATGATCAGTGTGTCTTTTAAACCTTATAGGTAATGCCTTGCGTGAATTAAATTTTGCTTTATGAGGAAATACTAATTTTGTCTTCTAAAATAAATTGTACTCAGAATCCTGGCTGTTGGTCTGTCTACAACAAGCACTATTGTTTTCAGTGGACAGCCTCACCTAAATATATAAACCTGTTCGACCTTCTGTTATGTGTCATGGAGAAGCTCTTTGATAATGTAAGAAAATACGCTCTTAGGTTTATTCTTTTTTTAATTGTGACTGTTGTTCAGCTTTACCTCAGTGTATCTTTCTCCTCTCAGAAATTTGTAAATTTTGTCTTCCTTCTTCTGTGATTGATTGTTCATACAGGCTGTGAATACTTTTATATCCCACTCCCAACATTTGGGTCCCAGTTTGACGTATAATATTAAGCAATTCTGAAAGATCCTGTTGTCTCAAGAGGTCTGTGCCAACTATTGCCAACTTTGCTCAGTGCTACAGAAATTCTAACTTTCTTACTAGGAGAAGAATGCTACTGCTGTCTTGCATCCTGTTGAGCTAAGGATGTTTTCCCAATAGAATCAGGAACAAGATTGCAGCTACGTCTGGTTAAGGGCTCAACAGTGCAGATTACTGCTTTTATATTACGGAAGGATCCTGTGACAGTCCATTAGATTGCCTTCACAGTCATAAATTCTCTCATTTGAAAATGTCTGAGTATGCATACAGACACAAACACACATGCACACTCGGCACCTGTATAAATAAGTATCGCTACAAAAAAAGTTACCCAAATTGTAAATGAACAAGAGATGCCCAAATGCTCATGATCTAGATGGTAAGTTGCTCTTTTGTCTGTAGCCCTTTCTTACAGGCAAAGTTATTGAATAATACAGCAACTGTTGACACCTTGTATAGTCAGGAGGCCTGTCAGATGTCACTGTGTCAAATCTAGAGATTTTTCCTAATTAGGTCGTTGATAGTCAGAATCTAATTTCATCAGAACTCTGAAAAGTACACATTTGATTACGCTGGCCTAAACAGGTATGGTCTTTAGGGTTACAAATATTCTGCATTGAGATTTATGCAGTATTAAGCCATTGATTTATTCACAGTAATGTTTTTAGCAAGACAGATTATAACCATGAATCACAAAGCTGAGGAATTATAATATCTTTAGGTTCATCCTTTGGGGATTCCTGCACTATATGGTATATGTGGTCTATTTTTTTAGAATAATTCTTGGTCAGTTTTGTTTGATGTACTTCAAGCGATGGTGCGTTCATTCTGCTTTTTGCTTTTCTATTAGTCTGAATTCCCACAGTAAGAATTTTTTTTCTCAATACCAGTACTGAACATCATATTACCTAGTCTCATTACATTATTTTTCTTCTATCCCTGTAAACTAATCTTTCTTTCTCAATGGATTTCATATACTTCAGCTCCATATTTATAAAATCATTCTGCCTTTTTTCCTGTTACCTTGGTTGCTACTTAAACAAGTTTTGCCTGACTTTGTTTTGTGCTCTTTAATCATGAGTCGTGTTTTCTTTGTTTTTCAGATTTTGTGAATTTTACACAGCTCTTTGTATAGAAAATTTTTAAGGCACAGAGTTTCGATCTAAATACTAAAATGTAGTTTATCAGTCGCTATTTTGAGGGGGTTACATTTTTTTCTGTTCTATAACACAGTAACAGAAGCAAAAGTTGCATTTGTTACTTTTATCTGTCTTAGTTCACTTTACTCTCATGTCTAAAATTACTGCAGTCATGGATTCAGTTCAGGGCTTTTGTAGGCGATCTTCAGTCTGAGGTCACAAGGCTTTCTTTTTCTGACCTTGAGGTTAATAGATAATTCAGTGTGGTAGTAGAAAGGGTAACAGTTTTCCTCCCTTCCATTACCAAACCTCAGTGTGCTTGTATTGCTGTTAGGAGGAGGCACATGCTGATTTACTTTTCTCACTGTTTTATTCTTCTTAGAGGCTGTGGTTCAATTTACTGCATTCCTTGGAGGTTTGACATGTCAATTAGTTGTTATTGACAGTAATAGAAGGGCGGTTGCTGTAAATGTGAAGTTTTTACGAGTGGCCATGAAATTACACCTGGGGGAATGTAAGAGACAAGTGTGATAAATACAGTGTTAGTGTTCACACTACAAAGAAACTGATTAATAGGGAGCTTGATTCTGTCTCATATCTCTGAAAGTATTGCTTATATATTTGTTATTAATCAACTACTCCATTGGTATGAAAAGTTATACAATAAAAATAGCTTGCAATCTGTTGTAGACTTATGGGTGGGGGAAGTCTTCAAAGCTGAAAGCACCCCATTAGTTGTATTACTGAGTGTGTTATTGCATTGGATGGCTTTTCATATCTTTGCTACCAGCATGAACATAAGGAGCAATGTTGGTAATGAGTAAGCACAACAAAGCCAATTTAACCTCTAGCATTGTGCAGACCTGTCTTGTGCTTGTGTGCTCTGCTGTACACAGAGGTAAGATGAACTCACCGGTCAAGTTACTCAAGCTCACAGCCTTTGTCCACTGTCACAGGATCCCCCAAGGATGTATTGGTAGACACGGACAGTTCTTGCTGCAGCATAGAAATTTGGTTCATGGCATTCTGCCAGACAAGTGCCAGCAAGTTGCTAATAATTTAATTTTTGTAAGATTTTAAAATATAAATTGTATTTTTGAAAGCATAGAAAGAGATCCTGTTGAAATTGAAAAAATTTGTAAGCAAGCTAAATGAGCTTATGCAGGACAAAAATGCTAACAGTTGCCTACAGTGGCCTAAATATTTGAAAAATGATTACTTAGTTTAGTTAGAGAAATAATTATTACATTCAGTGTTACCATAATTAAATTTGACTGTATTTTAACATTTTCTTCTTGTAATATTTTTTCCAAAAAGACAAAACACTGAAACTGTGAAAGCAAGTTTTATTATAAGGAGACTTTCACTTTGGAAGCATTATATAGATGTCAGTCAGTGGAGACTTTATGAATCTATCTTATGTCAGAATTTTCATTCTCATAGGTTTGTTTCATCAAACCCACATTTGGTTTCTACAACAAACCCTATGCAATAAAATGTTTATAGCAGTTTAGTAAAGTGTTCTTAGAGAGGACAGAGATTTTGTTTGGATTGCTACAAGGGACCAATGATGGAAATTACTGCAAATAACTACAAATTTAGTTTATATTCTTTCAGAATTATGTGTTCCTTATGGGAGGTATATTTAGAATAAAAACTTTTAA
Source organism: Margarornis squamiger (assembly GCA_035222235.1). Lineage (NCBI taxonomy): Eukaryota > Metazoa > Chordata > Aves > Passeriformes > Furnariidae > Margarornis > Margarornis squamiger. The sequence goes on along the minus strand of JAWWTY010000106.1, from coordinate 39,924,395 downwards.
GGGCAAATTTCAAAAAAGGTGAATATATATTTTTGTCAATATATGAAGCTATTTTGCAACAAATACTGTGACAAATGACTTTTAGTATTTATTCGCACATTTACTCTAGGCTCTTGTTATATTTCTCTTAATAATTTTTTCTTATCTCTGTTAGAACTTCAGATCATTTCGGTTTTTTGGGCTTTTTTCACTATACTGGATAAAGTGTATTTGCTAACTTACTAATGGACTATAACATAAACATAGCCAAGATGCATTATTAGGTCGATTTTGTCTCTGTCTCTGAGAGCAGCAGAGAAAAAGCTGTTAATTTCCAGCTTGTACCTTCCTTCCTTCCTTAGAAGTCCCGCGTTTGACAGGCCACCTTTTGAAAAAGTGCTGCCATGATGATTAGCAGAATAGATGGAAACTCAGTTTTAGTTGAGGTAGAGCAGGGGTAGAACTGCACTTAAGTTGACTTTGATTTAAAAACCAGAATGTTGATGACCTTTGATTCCTCACAATATTTTGTTTCTCATGCTGTGTTTTCCTCCTCAGTGGCTTGGGAGGCTGGATGCGAAAGGAGTGACTGAGCCAACTACTCTGTCTGACTTCTGTGCTTTATGGGTCTGCCTCTCTGAATTAATATGTTAAATTACAGCTGTAACAGGAGAGGGAGCATTACTTCACTTTACTGTTTAGTGCTGTTACGGTGGAAAGCATGGGATTTATAGGCAATTTATAAGGTAGCTGTAGAGATTTTTTTTTTATTTTATAACAAAAAATAACTGTATAACAATTACTTTTATAGCATTTTTAGTGCACACTTCTGTGTTTATTTTATAGGTACTCCATAAGAGAGGTTAGTATGGTATTCATTAATAAAACAGGGAGTGCAACAAAGCATGCAGGACATGCTGCAATACCCCTCAAGTCTCACAGCTTGCTTATGTGTGCACACAATTTTTTATTTGGCAGCATCACATGCTGGTTACAATCTGACTTGTTTATATCAGTACAGTTATCAGACTAATATATAGAAAGACAACCCAACTCTTCTTCCCTTTTTCTGTCATCTGCTTTTACAAATTTCCTTAAAAAAATATGTAGTAACTGATGAAGAAGTCTACTTCCAAATAAGCCAAGAAGTGTTTCTTTGATTACTGTAGAACAAGGCCAAAGTGTTAGAAAGTAAAATGGAGGTCACATTTGCTTCCCAGTCTGCTTTGCTTTCCTTCTTGGAGAGAGAGCAAAAAATGGAATTTGTATGCCACTTTGGAAAGTGAGAAGATGATGTGCACACTGAAAATGTACATGTAAAGCAAGCTTTGGTATGAATTTTTGGTTATTACAGCTTGATGAGTGTTAGTTGCATGGAACAGCTTTCTCCTTTGTCTGACATCTGTGGCCTGAACTTGGTTTCAGGCTCTGATCAGTGCTGCTCTGCTAAGTCCACAGTATGGTAGTATTCTGTAGTGCCAATGTCTCATTAGAAAACCTCAATAAAAGATAAGCTTCCACTTCTTTCTCAATTTGTTCTTTCCAGAAGCGAAGGAAATAATGGGAAAGAGTCACTATTTATGTCCTATTATATGTAATAAATCTTTAAACAGATAGCAGCTTTTCGTAGAAATAACTACGCAAAGATTCCAAAAAACCATTATATTCTTTAGAAGGTGAATTGCTATTTAGGAGTTATAGATAGTTTAAGCAATAGCAAGCTATTGGTTTAATTTACCTGGACATCAGTATTTCTTGCATTCTTCTTGCAATAGCCTAATAAAGAAAAAAGGCAAGAAGAAACATTAAAGTAGAGCAGTTTTTAATGATTTTTTTTTCCTTTCTCTGAATAGAGTATGCTGAAGAGATTGTAAGATGCACAAAGCCATTGGGTTTTCAGCTGTTGCTGTTGGAGAGATGAAAGTACTTGGCCCAGGAGTCTGTTTATATGTTTGAACAGAGAAAGTGATTTTCATTGCAAGGAGCTCTAAGTAAGACAGGCAGAGTCAGAGAATAAGAGAGCAAAAGATAATTATCTAAATTATGTTCAGGCTATTATAGAAGACGAATATAGTTAAAATGTAATTAAATATGACAGACTCACAGGATGCAGGCATGGCTTTGGAATGCTAATCACCAATTACTGCATCTCCTTAGGGGAGCTAGGTAGAAGAAGAGAGTTAAAAGTCGGGTGACTGAGGTGAGATGTAGAGTGTTAAATATAAAACACTGTAGGACTGTAACAAGGCTAATTTCTTTTGGAAAATGAAGCTGTGGTATCAGGGGGCATTTTGTAGCCAAATAACTTGTAGTGCTGCGTTTCAGCTTGAGGACCCTGGTATAAATCTGAGTGGACGGCTAGTCCTGAGTCTTCTCTTAGAGATGTAAACCTCTGCTTGAGGTAGTGATTATTTCTGTTGTGAAAGTGATGACCAGAATTGCTGCAGATTGGGCCAGCAAATCTAAAACAAATCAACCAGCAAGACAGCTCTCAAAGAAGAAAAAAAATCAGCACTGACTGAATAATAAAGCAAAACTGTGAAAAATCTATTTGTTAGAGGGTCACTAATAAGGACTGGAGACATAAAAAGTCCAAAGACAGCAATGTCATTTTATGAGAGAAGTAAATTCTGATAGCTTCTTTATGACTGTGTCCTAGGTAAAGACAGTGAAAGTATTGCCACCAGTTTGGAAGATTTGTTTGTTTGACATACAGGGAGTAAAGGTGAAGCAATGCCATCTATTACACAGAACTATCTAATTCCAGGCTAGAAATGAGGTGCTTTTGATATGCTTTAATGCTGCTGTTCCTGGAATTCAGTGACTTATGTGTGAATCAATGGCAGAGCTATGCATAAAGTTCACAGGAAATTTTTTTAAAGACCATCAAAAATGATTTTGATAATAGAAAGACCAGCTCTTGCGAGGAAAGTATAAAGTAAGCACATATGCATGGCATGACTAGACAAATGGTGTGACTACAAAATAATTTGCAAAACAGAATTTCTACAGAGAAACTGAAATTATTAAAATAGTACCAGCAGAGATAGCTGGTAGTAAAAAAAGGAAGGTTAGAAAGAAACTTAAGGCTTACCCACAATGTCTTTAATTGAGGAACACCACTGAACAATTGTTATGGCCTGATACATAAATAGAATTCTTAGTGAATTTGTTATATCGGCAAAAAAAATGCAAAAAGAGGTCAGATGGGCCTTGATAATGTTCTGTCAGTAATCTCTTTTCTCATATGGGTATAGTTACATGCATAAATCATCTCTTTGCTGCATAATTATATCTCTACTGGAGAGGTATTGCTTTGCATATATTGACGTTCTCAAATGTGCAGTTACAGTCAAATCCATGCAACTTTCTAGTGAAGGTTTCCCTTGCTTATTTCAGAAGTGATTCTTTCTAAATCCATTTAGCTTGTTTCTAGTTTGCTTTTTTCCTTTTTGCTAAGGAAGTAAACTAAGAGACCTAATTTTCTCATAATACAATCAAGTACTTATACTCTAGTGGCAATAATCTTGAATTTTAATAAGTTTTCTACAAATTATCTATAATTTTGATTTTCTTTTTCCAATGGGAAAGGAACAAAATGGACACATAGCAAAACAGTAAATATTCTTAGGAGTGAATTTTTGGAAACCTTATCTCCCTTCAGGTCTCACATCCTCAAGAATTTTTTTTGCTATTTTCCATCGTGTTTAAATATTATTAAAAGGGTAATTATAATCCAATACTAATAACAGCATTGTAGCAGAAAGTAAAGACTTGTAATGAAGTGAGAAGTGGAAGAACTTAGGAGCATCCTGGATGTGCTGATCTGGAAGTGTGTTGTCAAAATGTTCTTCAGTCACCTTTTTCTCAACATCTCCTACTATCCGTCATGCTCTTCTGGTGTATTTGCAAATAGATGCATCAGCTTCCTTGTTACCACATCATAGGACAGCCAGTGGCATTTACTGCCATCCTTGGAAAATCTGCCCTGAGCTCTTGCAGTGTTTATTTGACCAGTGCTCAGAAATAGTAGAAATAAATACAAACCCACTTCTATTCTATGATACCTAATTAACATATTGTCACTGAACTCTGCCTTAGTGTCTAGGAAGGCATAGGCTGTTCTTAATAGCTTCTTAGAATTTTATACTCTTTTATTTAGAATAGCTTTAAAATATTTTCCAAATCACTACAAAGGGACATCTTGATTTTTACATCATTACTCTCCTTGCATAAAGCACGTGCATTTAAATGTGAAAACATATGCATAATGCAAACTATGGCAGTGCTTTGTTGTGAGATGTTGTGATCATCTGATTGTCCCAACCACTCATCTTTGGGACTTTGTACTTCAAGGTAACAAGTTCCATTTGACCACAGAGATTGGCTGTACTAGAATAATGTGAGAAGGAAATTGGAGAGTTACTCTCCTGTTTAGGGGGAAAATGTTTAAATCATAACAATCTTTCAGGTCTTGGGACAGTCAGCAGAGTAGTCCATTCTCATTTTGTATTTTATTTAGGGCATGAAGAAACAGCCTGAGCTCTAAAATAAGAGTATAGCCACATGAGGGATATAAATAAACCATACTATTAGATAGATAACTGCTGTACCCCTGAGGCCTGCCACAGACGACAGCTTTCTGTTATCATGAGTAGCTCTAATTACGTCCATTACCTTATGCAGTAAGACCAGTAAACTACTTGAAATTAAGTCTTGATTGGGCTCATAATATTCTTTAAGCAAATATAACCAGACAGCAGTGATAAAAGTAATAGCCGACTAAATTCAACCCAGAAATGTGATGTTTGTGACAAAGGGGTTTTCCTACTAAGAGAAAAATCAAGTGTCTGATAAATAGTCAGCAACCAAGCTGTTCATACTGCAAGTCTTTAGATTGTCTGCTGGTAGTGACTGTTTTATTCCAGTTTTGCTTTGGTCCCTTTTTCTTATATGTACACTTCTGAAGGTATTCTAAACCCGTTCTGGAAAACTATCTGATATTTTTCTTCTGTAGCGAGTTAATCAAGTTAGACTTAACTCCCCTGTATTTCTGAAGCCTTTTGTAATAGAGTCTAGTTTGGCTGTAAAATAAAATTCTGTACCTCATTTTCATGTTTTATGAAAATAAAATAATTTAAATTTTAGTTTTAATGTGTTCAAGTACTAATCTATTATAGTGGAAGACTGCTATCAACCTGAAACCTCTGGTTCCTGGTATTCTTTTTATTTCTTCTGTTTTACTGTCAGCGTGTTCTGTAAGCACAAAGGTACGTAGGAAGTGGTGTCCTTTTCCTACTATGTATTAGCGTACTTGAGGTGTTGCACCTCACTGAGATCAGAGGAGTGAGGAACAAAGATTATAGTGGTCCCACTGTACCTCTAGTGTTGTCAGTCTAGCCCAAAAAGTTATATGCCAATTCTCCTCACTGCCTCCACATCAGGATGTGGAAATCCTCATAACCTGAAGTGCAAAGAATGCTTTGTGTCACTTATAATGCCCTGGAAGGACCTTGGCCCACACAAAGAAAAGTTGGCTCCTCTGCCTCCACTGCTCTGCTTAGAATGAGATGAGTTTGAATTTTTGGATGGTGTGTTTTGGGGTGTTTTCCCCCTAGATCTGTAATTTTCTTTAACCAGGCTCTGAAGATTTCTCATGAGTAGTTAACAGGAGAATGAATTTACTTTTATTTACCTTTTGTTTATCTAATACAGTCAGTATTACCCAAGGATTTTAGACTTAGATCCAGGCTTTTTTTCTTTTACCATTTTCTTAGCTTCAACAACAGTATGATTAATGTACCTGCACACAAATTATAGTGGCATAAGGTATGTATGAAATCATATGGGCAGAGTCAAAACTCTTAAAAATAAACATGAGGAAAGAGTGCTGGAAATTCAGGTGATGAAAAGTGTTTCTCTATTTGCCTTATTAAGTGATAATAATGCTTACTATCACTTGAATGCATTCTTTTCTGACAGTGTTCAATATTTGTGTGTCCTTCTGGATTTTCTTTGTAGATCCTGGCAAACAATCACTTTTGATAAACAGCCTGCATCTTTTATCAGGATAGTTGGAACTCGCAACACAGCTAATGAGGTAAGGAACTTTTAAGAAAACCAACATTCTTCATGAATATACAACAGTACAGTTTTTCAGATCTTGCAGTGAAATTCATAAGGCCTTCTCAAATGTGCATGCTTAATTTTTTTCCTCTGGCAATCTAGCAAGATAAGAATGAATGCTTTTCTTACTTGAGTGTTTGAACAGTGTCAGCATCTGTTTCTGGTTTTGACCTTTCCACACTGCCATCAAACATTCCCATTGGGTTTGGTTTTAAATTAATTTCTATTTTGAAGAATGATGAATTAGTGCACTAGAGAAAGGTGTATGGTCTCTGATTACTTGGGTTTTATCACCTTTACGTGATCTTTTTAATTAATAAAACATAAGAAAAATTCCATTATTTGTAAGAAAATCTCATTTGCTAAGGTTCATTTATAATTAATTTTCATACCTGTTAAATCAGTTGAACTAATAGTAGCCAGACTAAGAGATTTTGTTCATTTTATACAGAAAAAAAATGTTTTGCCCTAACCAAGTGGAGTGTAATCTTCTCTGTTTACTTGTGCTTCTGTCTTCCGTAATCGTTGTGCATTGTCTCAGATTCGTTGTCTAGATTTTACACTTGACTTCAGTGAAACAATTTAAAGAACGTGAATTTAAGAATATATGTTAGTCTGTGTGAAATTACTACTCCATATGACAAAATTCTGAGAGGCACCAAGAGCGGCTGCTTCTGTGTATAAATGTGCATGTCTACATCCCACACATGTAATTCACTGCCAAACATTGTACTTTCATGCTTTACAATGAACTTGGGATAGCGCTATTACATTTGGATTAATTAGAGTTTGTCAACTCTAGAAGTCAGGATTTCTGATCATATTTAGAATATGGGGTTGCTGGTTCTTAAGCACTGGGAGAATTGTCCAATAGCATTGTCCATGTCCAGTTTTAGTGCAATTCCTGCAAACATACGCAGCACCAGATATCAGCATCACAGCCAGCAGCTGGAAAGTGGCTGACCAGTCAACAGAACTGGGAATACAAATTTTGATTTTTGTGTTTCTAAGCACTCTCTCTTGCCATGTACTCTTAATCAGGGAGTTCTTAGAAATACAGTCAGAAGGCCTTTTCCATCACTGATTCATACTGACAGTCTTGTTTCCTCTTATACCAGTGTTTGTAAGTTTTCAACTCTTTGTCAGAAAAGAATGAGGTGCATTGAGTAAACTTGGCAAACCAGCCGACAGGAAATACTACTTTCAACTTTTAATTCTTAGAGGTAGTTTTAAGCCCTGAAGAGTAATGGGCTTTTAACCATAATTCCAATTTCAAATTGATTACTATTTTCCAGGATTTTAATATCCTGTGTAATTTATTTATATAGAGCACTGCATAAGTATAGTGAAGATCAGTATGTGTAAATTGAGGTCACAGCTATTCATGTAGTGGTGCAGTGGAATTACAAACACATGCTGCTGTTCTTGGTCTTTACCTCTTTTGTTTTTTAAATCTGTACCCAACACTAATTTTGTTTGGATATTTTTTGTAATTAATTTCTCCTAAATCCTATAGAGTAGGAACATTATCAGCATGCACATATTACTAAATTACTCTTAATATATATATTAAGTAGATGGTCTGTAACATTTTGGCTTTAATTTTCAGAAGAAGGAATCAAGATATTTTTCATATTTCTGATTTAAATAATAACAGTGTAGCTGAAGTCTTGGTTTGTTCTGGAGTGTACAGTCTCAGTAGTCTCTTCAGTAAGAATACCAGCAGTTTCCATAATTATTTGCCCACAGCTGATTGTATATTTTGTCAAACTATTCTCATTTTGCATAAAGTATACTAACAGCAGCATGTTCTTATCAAACAGTATTACTGTAGTAGGTTCAAAAATACTCCTTACTTGTTCTACCAACACATAACCTTTGAACTTTGAAGCTCAATCTGTACTTCACAAAGGGAAGAATTGATTTTTGGGCTTGCCAAAATATCCCATAGAATTTCTTCACTTTGTAAATTATTTAATCTTTTAAACTTATTTTTTCCTTTGCTGTGTTTTCCAAGTTTTGGAAGACACAATGTTCACAGATTTTTTGACCTGATATTTGAATATTTTTTTGTATATTAGAACAAGACAGAAATCTAACTGTTTTTTTTCTTCAGCTTTCAGACATGCTACTTTTGTAGGGAAGGATTATTTTTCCTTAGTCTTTGTCTTCATTTATTTGTCAGACAGGTCACCTGATACTTTTTGTAAGTTTAGCTTGTTATTCCTCTTTGGTATTACTGACCTGGAAAGGACACCTAGTTGCTAATGTGAGAGCTTTATCTTACTGCAGCAGTGTATATGTACTTGGCCTTCCTTCTTTGTATGTCTGACCTTTCTTAAAATATCTATGAGAAATATAACATGATGCAAGTCAGAGGATGATACTGAACTGTCGTCTTTTTCTTTTGAGAGAAACACATGCTGGATTCTTTGTTTTAGTTATACTGTTCTGAAATACTTAATTCCGATCCCAGGTAAAGCAGTTGAGGCTCAGTTGTATTTCTTGGTCTTAAGCTTCTCTCACACACTATTCTTTTTATTTTAAGGTAGCAGAGCAACTGAGAAGAATGTTCTAGATTTACTGGCTTGTCAGTGTGTCAGATGTTGAGCATTAAGAATTTAGTATGAAAGAGTCAGTAAAGATTAAAGTTAAAATTTAACAATCAGGTACTTCTGGTTTTCTAGACTAGTATTAGCTAAGTTTCAGTGCTGTCCACACTATGTTTAAAAAAGCGGCATCACTGTGTAAAGTGAGGTTTTAAATGAGAAACACTCTTGTTGTGGGATATGGTAGAAATACAGAATCTTCTGATTTGAAGACCTCTCTCCCATTCATCAGACAGTGCTGCCTTTCAAGGAAAGCAGCATCCTACAGAGGTGCATTAATGACAGAATGTTCTTTTCTGCAAGGCCTTTTCCTCATAATTGTGTCTGGAAAAATGACGAGAGCAGTTACTTGAAAAACATGGGAGCGGGATGAGCACAAGAGGGGCTTCTCAGGAAGTGTTGCTAAATACAAAAATTGGCTTCTCAAGAACTGTAACAGATGGAAAGAATTCATGCCACTGTAGGTATTAGTTCAGTTTTAAAAAAAAAACCTCACCAGAAGAGTTGCAGAGAAAATCCATTTTGTGCACATGTGTCTGTGTGTGTCTATGGGTGTAGATTTGTAATCTGTTCATAAGTGTGTATATTATAAAGACATAGCACCTCATGGGAGCTTGTCTTTATATATAGAAATATATGCATGCTTCACTATGTATCTATAAAAAAAACTGCATGAATTCTTAACACTGAGAGGCACAAAAAAATATAATGGGGATTAAAAAAAAGCAGTGACTGTGATATTTTTTTTATTCATTTCATGTATGCTGTCAGAATTGGAATTAACTAGCAACATCCTCAGAAAAGACCTGGGGCTGCTGCAGATACGTCAATGCAGATGTCTGCTCAATGTACACTTGAGCAGATGTGGTCAAAAGGAACAATAGGATTTTAGGTTGTATTGAAGAAAGGATAGAAAATTAATAATATGTAGGCTTGTGTGAGTATGGAGTATGTCCATGTCTTGTTTATAGTATGTGATTTTGCCCACATTAATTTGAAAAGGTCTGGGAAAGGGCAGTTAAGATTATAAGAGATTATCTTTGTTTGTGAGAAGAGCTTTAAAAACATGATCTGCTTGCAAGAAGAAAAATAGATCTCATAAAAGGATACAAAGTTAAGAAAGACAATAATTTTAAAATTCAGATTTTAATATTCATCAAGCTTGAGCTTTAAAACAACAAGACATGAGAAAATAGCAGATCTTGAAACAGTGTAAGAAGAGATTATGTTTAGTATGTAGCAAAGCTGTGCAATTCGTAGCAATGAGAAATCATATGGAAAGAAGTTTTGTAACAATTTTAAAGAGTTCCTCCCCCTTCTCCTCCCAGGCACTTCAAGAACAAGAAGTAAGTAGGAGTAAGTAAAATAGAAAACAAATTGGAAAAAATGCTTAAACAGATGGTCCTCTAAGATACAGTCACCTGTACAGTGGTCCTATTGTTTGAAACATCAGTAAATGATCACTGTCTGAAATGGAGTATTTCATCTGATGAAGCAGCAGCCTCTGTGGACACTCTGAATGCCTTTCTACAAACTCCAGGACATGTCTGTAGAGCTACCATTTCTATTACAACAGAGGGCAATCTTGAAATAAAATCATGTTGGTAATGATTTAAATTTCATTTCTAGTGTACGTGAACATTCAGCCTTTTGAGGAAGTAATTATATCGTGAGATGTGTTTAAGACAATATAATTGCTGTTGTCATCCGATAGCCTGTAGTAGATACTTCTGCTACTTGGCAAGGAAAAAAAATAATTTCCAAATATCTCTATCCACTTCTGAACCATCTTTCTGATTTTTAGTGCCATATGTAAAAGTTGGTGTAATTTGTAGGCCTTCTCTTGGTCCACTGGTGTCCTTTTGTAATGTTTATTGCCCATGGATAAATATTTTTGACCTCATGGTGAAACATTCTCTTCTTATTAATTACTTTGTCACTGATCTGGCCTGCACAGTTCTATATAGACTTAATCTTACTTTGATCATGCTTTTGGCAGCATTAAATTGTTTTGCTTTATCTTCGTTTTTTGTTCTCTCCAGGTGTTTCACTGTGTGCATTTTGAGTGCCCAGCACAAAACAGTACCCACAAGGACGAGAGTAGTAAGGAAGTAGCATCAGCAGAGGTGGGGAGTGGTGGACAATAGCCCTGTTCCAGCTGCAAGCGCTAGTTCCCTGCATTTCCCTCCTGGATCCACCTCGCGTTCACGTGCTCACCAACAATAAAGGAGGTTGAAAGGGAGCTTTTGCAGCCCCACTGATGTCCTATGAAATTATTCAGAACCTTCTTGTGCTGGCACCTTTGCTTTCTTTGTCAACGAAGGGGACCATGTCTGAAAGCTGGAAATATTGAAATGGAAAAGGCTTTTCCCAAGGACATGAAGAGACTGCTTCACTCTGCTCGATTTGTTCAAATCAGGCTGGTCTCTAAGGGGCGAGAAAGTAGGTCTTCAATCTTCATCAAGTACCCCATTAACACCCTACCTCTCTAATCTAACCAAGGCAAGGAGAACAGAAGGAAATAAAAGGCAGAGCTACAGTGGAAATATAAAATTACTGGAGCAGAATGGAAGGCATATGAAATAAGTATTTGTTCCCTAGAGGTTTTCATTAGCAAAAAAAAAATATTTATGGAACACATCAGTCCGGAATATATGTTATTTTTAAAAGGGATTCTTCATTCATATTCCTTTGTAACTAGTAATCTGTTTTCTAAATAATTTTGACTCTGTATTCCACTTTGTCTCTTATTTTTGGCTGTAGCAAATGCTGTACAGTAGATTAAGGAAGTATCAGACATGTTTACCTGCTGAGATGCAAATTCCCGCATTCATCAGTGGGATGACAAGAAAAGCATTCATGATATCAACAAACTGATTAATGTAGCTATATTAATCTTGACCTTAGTTGACTTTTCAAAGTACAAAATTGTCATTTCTTACACTCAAAAAGGAAATTACTAAATCAAACATCTGTCTTGAAGAAAACCATATTTTTTGACTCCTGAAGATGGTTACTTAAATTTTGCCTGCATTTCTAAGACAACTTGCAACAGATCATCAAAAATGTTTGGTCTAGAAAAGTGGAACTCCATGTGGTCACTGATGAGTAGTTGTTTGAATAGAGAATGAAGAATTTGCAGGTAACATTGTTCTAAGAAAAATTGTTTTACAGTCTGAAGCTAAAAATGCAAAGACTGTTTATGCATTAACATTTCTTGTGATCTTCATAAAATGTAATGCTTTTGCACTGTATTGTAAAAGATCTGCTTCTTACACAAAGTCCATGTCTGTCTGGATTGCATTGCCTGCTGCTTTGCTTATTCTGTTTTCACACTGATGATGATGCAGTCTCTTACTTTCTAGACCTGCATGACTTTTACAAAGAACTCCATGTTGGCCTTTCAGTATGAGATAAAGAGATTTTGTGTTGAGACAAACACTGATGTAATTGGCAAAATCGATTAAGAGGGTTGTTGCTTCTCACAAAGTACATTATATTGGAAATGTCAGCTAACCAGTTTTATGAACTGGGAATTTCCTGTGGTGATAAATAGCCTTGTCAGAAGAAAACAAAGCTAGTGCAGGATAAATACTGTTTTCCTTTGCATAATCATGATGATAAAATGAGTTATATCAACATAGCAAATTATATGCTAATTTATCACACTACTTAATTTGAAATAATTTCCCTGTTGGATACTAGTTGTGCTATACCCAAGAAGAAATATACTCAGTGGTAGCAATGAATCAGAGGATATTTCAAATAAGAAAAGCGTCCTTTTTCTTTCAAATAAAATTGATTAGGCTTTATCAATAATATTGCAGTATTTTTCATAGCCAAATTATGGTTTAGTTCTGACATTTGCATACAGTCCCCTCCCTTCCCGCTCTTACCTTCTCACTTGCGAATGCCTGTTGGTGAAGATGGATGCCCATTGTGCTGTACAAAGCTTATAATTTATGTGCCACAGCTGCCTCAGAGTTCTTGGAGCAGGATCCTGCTTGTGACAGCCACCTCCTGGTCTGTGGCCTGATTACCTTATGACATAGCAGCCTTTGGAGCATGAAAGAATTGAGAGCAGCTACTGTGGACACCACTCTTGTTTAAGTCCAAAAAGTTGGATTTTTTTTTTTTCTCTTCGAAAAGTAAAAGCAGAAAACTTTTCCAGCTGTAATCCATGCTGGAATTACTGAGATGCATGGAGCGTGTCTTGCCTTTGGTAGCTCTAAGTCCTTCCATGCCAGTAGTGGTATTTCTTTGCAGTTTGGTCAAACAAGTCTGCTTTTCTCGAACTGTGGAGCAAAGGGTATAACTTTCTGGCTGTTAGTATTCAGTAGTTGTAGAGAATGTTAAAAAAACAATTAAAATTAAAAAAAAGGGTTGTGCCAGCTGTTCTGAGTCTAGGCTCCCAGAGAAAGAATGGGATTTTTCTGTTTGCAATCTTTGATGTGCACAATTAATTTTTATGAT
>JAWWTY010000106.1:39731179-39911108 GCA_035222235.1 Margarornis squamiger | reverse complement strand
AATTAATTTTTATGATCTTGTAGATTATAAAGTACTGCACATCTTTTTGATCTTGTCCTGTGACTCATTATGGAACAGAAGTTTCTCTATTTCCCATGATACTCACTCTCTGCCAAGAATATGAATGAACATATCTGAGATTCCCAAAGCAAAACCTCTGAGGTCTTATAGACCCTTCAGTTCCACCCCCCCATAAATCAGTAAAAACAAAAAACAACTTTGCATTGTCCCTTCATGCAGGTGAATAGCACTTTTTAGTATTAATCAGATTGGCCCTTCTCAGAGTCTTTATTTTATTTAGAGTTGCTCTTAGAACCTGTCACCAAGGTGAGCCCAATGAGCCCCCAGGGTTTTAAGGCAACCCCTGACACAACTTCACATTTTCAACCTTTGCCCTTTTTATTTAAAGAAATAATGTTTCCAGAGAGCTGAATTCTGCTTGATCTTCTAATCTTACCAACCAACAAACACCCCTAATTACCTGTATTGCTTGTCTTAAACATTGTGTCAACAACATATTACTAGTGACAAAGGAAGATATCACACAGAACTGATTTGTGGTTTGGTGTGAATGTTCTCATTCTTTCTAATTGTTGTCTGTGTTTATTGACTTCCAATTTCAAATGTAGTTTCTTTATATTCTTCTGAAGTTTTTTTTTGTGTGTGTTTTGTTTGTTTGTTTTTGTTTTGTTTTTTTGGGGGTTTTTTTTGCTGTTGTTGTTTGGTTTTGGGTTTTTTTGTGTGTTTTTTTTTATTTTTGACCTTTGTCTTTCCTTTCAGTGACAGTAAGTTGGGCTGTCATGGCTTAGTATCAGGATTTATCAGAGTGATGAAATGCTATAGTTATTCAGAACTGTGCACTCACTCATGCTTTATTTGCATCAGGAGTAGAGCAGAACTGACCAGGTATTCATTGCTTTCTTGTCAGAAACTATACAATAGACCTGTTGTTAGATTTCTACATACTGGAACTAACTATATTGTCATTATTGGGCTATTAATTCTCTTTGATACTTTAGTATCTTTAAATTCTTCAGGCCTCATTTTGTCAATTTTTCTTCCGTATGTAACCCATGTGGAGCTCAACGAAGGCCTTTCTAAAATCTTTTTATTTAACTTTTACCAAATTCAGATAAAAGTTTTCTTTATTCACAGAAGTGGAGGGGGAAATTATTATCCAGTAAAATTAATTTTTGAAGTGAGCCAAAATTGTGCAGCTGTGTTTTCAAGCCATTTCCAATCAGCTCTAAAAGAAGTTCAAATGGCTTGTTAAATGGAATTACAATGAGAGAAGATAACCCAAGTCTAATACAGAGGAGACATCAGCAGTTTTGCTAGAGTAGGAGCTCTTCTTCATTGCAGATTCCTTCATTCAGAGCTCCATTTCTTTCTTTTTTTTTGCCACAAAGTTCAGTTTTTCTTATTATGACAATTCATGTAAGAGCTCAGTGCTTCTCACCATTGCTGAAAAATTGCATTTAATGCATCTTCCTCTTTAGTGATAATAACATTAGAGAATTTTCAGTTGAGTATCTGACTTGATGAGAGCTGGTTTCTGTGAAAGAAAACAAAAGATGTCTATAATTGTTCTAGTCTAATTAAATTTTCAGTACAAAAATTAGAAGACAAAGTTAATACTGGTTTTGTCTTGATTGTTGTGTTTGTCGTTCTGGTTATAAAGTGATGCCCATTCAGAGACACTCAGTAAGGAATTAGAACTTAGATTTGATTTCACATGCTATACATTGCATTTCTCTATGAAGATGTTAATTGGCTTATGCTTTGACAGGTGTTAGTGTACTGTCAAATAAGCAAGTGAATACATGGGTAATTTTGTTGTTGTGGCTAGAGTAGTGAGCAAATAATCAGAGCCAGTACGAATTAATATCTTTAAAAGTAAACGTTTAGGCTTGTGTGTCATGATGGTAGTTGCCAGAGGACTAAACCATGCTTCAGAAAGAATAATTTGTAGATCCTAGGAAATGCTTGAGGCCTGCTTTCCATCCCAGTTTCTCAGTTAATGGCCTCTGTAGGTTAGAATCATTACTTATCTCTGAACTGATTGTTGCTGTTGTCAGTTGTACTAGTTAACTCTGATATACGTAGAAGCTCCCTAAAGCTTTGTTCAGGAGACAGAAATAAAAGTTCTGGGTCAAGTGTTAGGAGTACCTAAATATTCATATATATATGTTATAGTAGCTAATTATTTGGCTTGAATTTAGAACAGGTGCTAAAGCTCCAAAACTAAAAACAAACAAACAAAATGTCTGTGCAGGCACGTGTGAATTGCTGCTGTTGTGGTATGGCGGGGTGCTGGCTATTTTATAGTTGGTTAAGAAGTGCAAATATCTAAACAAGGTGTGGGTGAGCAGGTCCAAAGCTGTTTGTTGCCCAGTTAGGTATTGGCATTTTGGCTGTATTGAGGTGTATAAAGCATAGAGCAACTTAAATGCTCATCTCAAAGACAGGAGAGCAGTCCAAGAACACAGATATTCCTCCAAGCTGCCTTGTCTGCTATGGCTTGCAGTGTTTGCAGAGTGAGACTTATGTTAGCTCCTCAAAAAAAACCCTGCAGTCTTTATGGCCCTTCCCAATGATACATGATACATACAAGTGGTGGAAGCAAGGAAGCAAAGAATGAGCTCCTTACACCCTTGGCATTAGACATTATCAGCCAGCCAGTTATTAGAGAATTATTTCTTCTACTGTTCTTTCCAGCCTAATAGAAAAAATTATAATTGAAGGAGCATTTTGAGGGAAAAACTGACAGGGAATTATGTGGTTGCATCTGTGCATATGTAGCAAAGAAAATGTATGTGTTACCCAAGTTGAAGTGACTACTTGTAAAGATGTGTTTCTACATGGCCTTTTTTTTTTTTTTCTTTTCAGTTTGGGGAATTTTGTTAAGGAAACTATCACTCACCTGATTGTGAGCACTAAAAGAGAATGTAAGGAGTGAGGCATTAGTAGTTTTAATGGAAAGAGGAACACAGAGATAGGATTCTTGTGGTCTGAGCTAGTTCTGTTTGTCTCCAGTCTTCACAGCTCTTACTTTTTCCTGCATGCTTTCCCCAATCTGCTTGTTGTTCCCTTTTTTCCCCTCCCTACCTAGGCATCATATGACTGGTGTTCCCTGTAACTTTCCTCCATGTCATGATATTTTAAGGAATTTTAAAAATGTATTTATTTTTGCCTCTCTCATAGGCTGAATAAAACATCCTCATCCCCCTTCATTCACATCAAACTTCAAAGGCAGCTGTCACTAGCCTGTCAAGTCCTAGTGAGCAACATTTAAATTTGGCTGTCTATGGATATGCCAAATACTAGCCCTTTTGGACCTTGTACTTCCATAATCTGTTTACAATCTGTTACCCCTTAAGAGGCAAATTAGTGAGAAGGTTACTGTTGACTTAAGAAGTGGGTCAGGTTTTGTGCTGGCTAAAAATTACATTTAAATATAAATTTAAGTATTTATTTCTCACCCTGATGCACCAGACATACGCTCAATTTGTTAGTCGTGCGTTGCTCAGTGCACTGATTGTACATAAGTGTTCTTTTCAAAATAAACTGCATCATCAAAAGTGAACTTTGAAAGAATTTGTAACTTTTCAGTCCGTGTCCCTTTGTGAAGCTATTTCAGCTGTCTAGAGATCCAAACATCACACTGAGCACATGGACTCATTTTGTGAAATACAGCAGTACTTCACGATTTGGACCCCATGTCTGTTAACCTTGTCCAATCTCTTGTAAAATTTTCTTTCCTTTCTTCTTTGATCAATTTCATTATTGTCATTGGTTTTCTTTTTGTAATGAATGTTAATAGAAGCTTAGATTTTAGTGAACTTTTTCCCTTATTTCTGTGTTAATAGCTCCTCTTTCCTGACAGACAGTAGTTTTACACAATGTTACACTCCCCTTCTCTGTAGCAATTGTATCTTGAAATTTTTGTGCAATAAATTCTTTTCCTTCTTTCTCATAGAGTGTTTCTAAACTACCTCAGACCTTGTTGTGAACAGGTACGAGTTTCAGCTACAATTTTTAGACTTTATCATAGTCTGAATATTCTTTAAGTGCATGTGTATGTAGCGAAATCACCCTGCCAGACCATGATTGCATTTTCAGGAATACTGTCCCAAGAGAGACATGTAATTGGGATGAATTCACAGCCACACCTGTTCAGGCTTATGCTGATACCTCTTTCAAGAAAAGCTTTTCAGGAGCATGACTTCTGGTATGGGAAGCGCTTCAGCTTTCTCTTTGAAGGGACATGATGCTGCCTGCACTGGACTGCGTTCACCTCTCCATTACCGCGACAACCGTCATAAAAATGCATCGTCAGACCTCCCTTCCTGGCTGTTGGCAGGAGCCATGCTATTGCACTGACCTGTGCTCATCATATGAGAATAAACCCCACATGGCGTGTTCCGATGACCTTGGTATCATTCAGTACCACAGTGGATGTGCATTACCAACCCTTTGGGCTAATTAGGTTTCAGGCAAAATGATGGTTGCAGATTGTGCTGCAGTGATGCAGTTGATAACTTTGGGAATTGTCTGGTTTTGTAAGTTATCCATTGTACAACTCAGCAGACCTTGTTAGTACTGATTTCCTTTTCACCAGCAGATGCGCACATCATCAAACAAGCATTTTGTAACATGGAATTTTCTATGAGCATCCAGAAAAAGAAGCATCCCAATTACTTACTTAGTAGCAATGTGTGTATTTGTAACAAAAGTTTTAGAATTATTAAACTGCTGTAAGCTATTCTGTGCATGCTCTGGCATTGTATTAACAGTTTGTATTAACAGCTGATAAGCAGAGGGCTCTGGAGAGCAAGGAAGGCTGGCTGTGGATTTGTTTTTCAGGAGTTCCAAAGAACAGCAAAACGTGCCAGAGTGGATGCAGGACCAGACAATGTTCAAAGCAAATCATAAAGTGAAACTGTTGTGCTTTGTATTTATTTCTTGGGGATTCTTCTTCAAAGTATTTAACTTCACAGGAAAATATAGAGTATATTTAAAATAGTGACAATTAGAAATACACCTTTTCAGGAATGAGAGGGGTGTGATTTGAAAAATAAAGTGATCTTTTGTGCTTAACTATTTGTCTTTAGTTTTGTTAAAATAATGGTGGAACCTGGCTGATGCTGCTCACATATTGCATGTGTGAATAGAAGAGTTTTGGCAGACCTGTATTGATTTCTCATCAGGGCAAGGAAGTTAATAACCTCATCACTGATACATTAAATCACAGTGAAACAATCTTGATATCAACATAGAAAATGCTGGTGATTTTTGCAATGACTCTCAGGCCAGTGAGCATCCATGAAGCTACTGTGAATATTGAGAAAAGCAGCTGCTGGATGTTGCTACCAGGATGTGCCACTGTACACTCTGGATATAGTGTATGAATGAGTATTTCACTTTATTTCACAAAAAAGTGGGCAAATATTTTGAGACTTGAGATTCTGTTTTCAAACAGACCAAAAAAGGCTTGATTTTTGAGAGGTGTTGAGCACCTGATGTCATCGGACTACCATGAAATGTGGGAGCACTGAATGTTTGATTCATAATAGTAGGCCTTTATCTTCCTGGCTTATCAGCCTCACATATTGAACAGAATTTCTGTATGCCTTCTGTAAGCCTTGCCTGGATTTCAGAACTTCCTTCTCTAAAGCAATGGCTGTTCTCCAGTAACGATGCTACATTCCTCTATCATGAATCTTTTTAAGCATTTGTAGGTGTGTCATGCTATTCCCTTCATAAATGTATATACCCGTTGTTACCTAATGGAGAGGTCAAACTCAAAAAAAGAAGTATGATTCCAAGTTGTAAGATCAAGCTGAGGTACTACAGAAAACCATACAATGCCATAATATAATTAGATCCAATTTCTTTTGTGTGTTGATTTGTCATACAATAGTTAATGCATTTGACAGTTAAATTTTAAGGAAAAAAATGAGATTTTTAAGTGTCAGATCCTGCTATTCATTTTAAAAAGTAGATGTGTAGATTTTGAAGCATAAGCTGTCACTCACCTCACTTACTAAATTGTGACACGAGATGTGGGAATACTGAGGCAAGGGAGCCTTACTTTTGAAATTACGTTTGCATAATAGGGAACAGGGTGAAGGTAAGAAAGAAAGCAGTATAATCCAGTCAATGAGAAGAAGTGCATGCTGAAGCCATCTGCATTCCCAGGCCATGTGTCCAAGTTAAAAAGAGAGTCAATGATTTTTGCTCTGTCTTGACAAATCAGAGGCCTCTTGAGGCCTTTGGGAAATTTTCATTGCAGCCCTCAGGCAGAATTTTGATTGTGTTCAAGATAATGCAATTTGTAGCAAGTGCTGGATATATTATACTAGAAGAAAAAACACAGTAAAGCATAGAGAGGAAAAAAAGGAGTTGGATGAAAGCAAAGCTAAGAAGAAATGTACTTTCTCTTTGCTCTGGTGAGGGCCCAGTTTATGTTCAGGCTTAGGCTTTTAAAATCATTAAGGGGCAGGTCTCACAAAGGGAGTGCAGACAGAAGTGGCAATAGAGCTGCCTTTCCAAACAGCAGTGGAGTGCAGTCAGTTTGGATGGTACAGTCTGAGGATTTATTTCAAAGTTGTTTCTAATCCTGTGACAGGCTCATTTGTTAATGAGCAGTGGCAACTGAAGCTTAAGACACCGTGGCGCCTCAGTTGAGTATGAGTTGGAAAGACCAGATACAGACCGTATTATAATCGTTTTATCTTCACAATATGAAGACAAATGCACATAAACAGGTCATTTTTGTTACTTGCTTGTATTTTACCCTCTATTAACTGCTGCTTAAATATCCTTGTAGGCTATGTTAATTAAATTAAACACCCTGGAACATAGGCAACGGTTGCCTTATAGCTCCAGGCAAAAAAGAAATAATTCTGTAAGATCTTTTTAAAGTCTCTGTATTTCTGTGATTTGTTTTTCCTTTTTTCTCCCCCAATAATATGATGACCTTCTACAGCTGGAAAAGTGTGTGGGTTTTGCCCCAAAAGCATCAGAAGAACTAAGGTGTGAGTTTGAAAGCATATCTCATTTAATACGAATACATGCATCACAAGAATATCCCTTATTGCAGCTGAGTCATCAGAAAGTCCCATGTGCCTAGTTTATGCAGTGCTGACTTTAGTCGCATTTATGAACGCCTGTTCTTTGTTGTCTGCTTTTTAAGGTGATAAACATCAACTTGGAGGTTGCTAAGCTTTTTTTCTTGAAGACTGCATGACTGTGAGAAACTAAAATACTCACACGTCTTCACCCCACTCAGCAACAGCCTGGCGGATGCTCAGGCTCTCTTCTGGCTTGCAGAGAGGACACGGGCTGGTTGTTATTGATGTGTTTGTGGAAACGCTTCTGTAGCTTGGGTGGATCAAACACCTCCCTGTGTTTTTTTGGATATGACAATTCACAGCATGTGTATAACAGAGATGGTGGTATTGCTTAGCACTGAATTATCACCATCTCTGTAATAAAATCAAGTTGGCAAGAAGAGGTAGTATTAGAATATAAGGGGTATGCTTGGTTTCCTCTATCACTTGAACATTATTTCTTTGTGAGGGGACATTCTATACCCTATTGACAGCTCGATTTCTTGGAGCCTTTGATGAACAATACAGTCTTCCTGCTCTGATACTCTGTTTCTGATGGTAGCCTATAGCAGAGTGAGATTCTGTGAACAACCATTTCAAAAGCTTTTTGCAAACTCTAAATATACCAGTTAGATCACTGGTATCGTTGTGTTTGTTGATTTCTTCGAGGCACTGAATGTATTTGTGAGTTAATTATTCCCTTTACAAAAGCCATCCTGCATTTTCCCATTGTGTGTTTATTGAGGAGGAAATGGAGATGACCCCCCCGCCCCGCCATTCTGTGCACTGTGGAATAGCTTTTACATTTTCAGATCTGTCAGGTCATACATTTGCTTTTACCCAGGACTTGCTTCTCAGTCCCCCATTTCATTCATAGTCCTTCACTACCACTTCTGGTATGGTTTTTAGAAGACAGGAGCATGTGCTCTGTGCAAGTAATCAACTTGCCTCCAGCCAGGGAAGCTCAGCTATTGAATAGCCAAGGGGTTTGATCATCCTCAGAATCACAGGATCAGTAGGGTTGGAAAAGACCTCTGAAATCATGGAGTCCAACCTGTGGCCAACGCTGCCTTGTCAAACAGACCATGGCACCAAGTGACTCCACCACCTCCCTGGGCAGTCCATTCCAATGTTAAACAACCCTTTCTGTGAAGGAATTCCCCCTGATGTCCAACCTGCACCTCCCCTCGCACAGCTTGAGGCCATGTCCTCTCTCTTGTTGCCTGGGAGTAGAGGCTGAGCCCCACCTGGCTACAGCCTCCTTTTAGAGAGTTGTAGAGAGCAAGAAGGTCACTCCTGAGCTTCTTTTTCTTTGGGACAAAATCCTCCTGGAGATTTAACTGCTGTCCACTGTGTGTCTGCTCCCTGGTTTAACCTTAGCTACTGCCTTGTGCCTCAGTTATTCTCAAATTGCGTGACTTACTGCCTGGAGCTCATGCACAGGGCAACAGCACAGATTGAGACATAGCTGTGCTTATTTAATACAAAGACTTCTTTGCCTTGCAGGTCATGCATACTTGCACATATTTCTGCATACCTGATGCAGGCAAATGGCTACAAGCATATCGGCTGTGTTCGTGTGTGCACTTTGCTAATGAGAGACTCTAATTTGAGGATTTTTGAGCTCTGAAAACATGAACTGTTGCATTCTTAGGTAGTAAGCCTTGTTACAGGTTTCAGGGTTGCTGCTTGAAAACTATGTAAAAGTGGTTCTAGCAATCATTATTCCTAATTGCCCTTGCCTTGGAAATGCATGAGACCAAGTGTGAGTTCTATTCTATTTTGTTAAATAGCCATTTTGCAGTTTGATTTAATGGTTTCATTAGACACAACATATATGAAGAGATCACACACAAACAAATATACTTGCATATGTCAATGAGGAGTATGATAAGAGTATTAGAAATTTGCTTAAGGCACAGCTGAGGCTGCCTGCTCCAGTTCTATAAGTACAGGCTGTTTAATAAGGCAATTTACTATCAATCCATCATTGCAATGTGTTAAACTGAGGATATATAAGGAACTGAGAAGTCTTGGTTTCCAGCAGTCTAATGAAATGAACACTTATGATGTGTATTTTAAGAATTGAAAATGTGGTAAAAATAGATGTATTTCTGTCTGATCTTTATGCTGAATGCTCTGTGCTAGACCTCTACATAAATATCCTCGTTGTTTTAATTCAGACATAACATTATCACATTCTTTTTATCAACTGCAAGGTGAAAAGATACTTTTGCCAAGGTGCTGACATAGTGTAGTTTTATTGCTACTTGCACTGTTCAGACTTCAGCATCACATAATGGAGGCGACACTTTATTTTATAGGTGTATTTTTAAGCCAAAGTTTCACTATTAATAAACAGATAAATGGGGGTTTATTGATATAAATGGAATATATGTCATGGTGATCTTTTAGACATGTTTTAAGCTGTATAACGTTAGTAGAAGTTTGCTGCCAATATATAAACTTACATGATAGTTATATTTTGATCTACCTGGTTATTAATGATATTAGATGGAAATGGCTACCCTTGGAATTGAATAGAACAAGGAAAGGAATTACCTATGCTTATGATGCTGTCATAGTACTGTCTGAGTTAAAATATAGTAGGGGAATAAAAAAGCACTTCTTTGCAATTGAGACTGTTAGAAGAAATGCGTTTTTCAGGAATAACACAGGAGGTAACAGTGGGGGTATACAAATATTTCCAGTCAACAGCTTTCCAGTTGATGTGTACACTTAAGTCTTTCCCTAATATTTAATGGTCCTATTTTCTTGTCCTGCTCCTGGCAGCTTCCATCCTCTTTTGTAACTCCAGCATGGACGGCTTCCTGGCGGTGACAGTTCTGATCTCTGGCTCTCAAGTTCAATCTACTGAAAGGGAAATAAATCATGTAATTACTACACAGACATTTTCTTTGTCCACATTCTCATATACGATTGGTGCAATGCTTTATTTAAAGGGAAGGAAATACAGGTAGCTTCTTTATCAAAAGCATCACTCCCAGTTGCAGACCTGTAGAAGAATTTGGGCAGAGAACACTGAATATAGGGTTAGTACTTTCAAAGCCTGCAAAACTAACTGGGGAAAGTTTTAGCACAATTGTGATTTAGTATTAGCCCCTGCTTAGAACAGCCAGCAAACTCCAGTGTTTATCTCCTTTTCAGGAACTGGGAGCATACAAATGTTATCTTGCATATTTTATGAGATCTGAATTCCCCATTAAACTGACCTTTCTTTTTGTTTCAAACTAGACTAGGACCTATGACTTAGAGCACAAAATCCTGTCATCTTCTGGCATTTGCCAGATTCAGGTTTGACTGATTGTGTGTTTAAGAACTTTCACTGTCTCTTACACTGGCACACATCTGTTTGGATGACGTGCCAACGTGGGGGTTCTAGTTACATGAGTGATTAAAACATCTGCTTAAAAAGGATGCTGTTTTCCCTTCATGTCCTTATAAACACTGGCAACCTCAGAAACACAAGCCACAAGTTTTCTGATTCTCCAGGGCGTTTTCTTTCTTGTTTTCCAAGCATTAACTCTGAACTTCTCCCAGTGGTAGCTGTTTAGGGAAATGGCTGTCCCAGTAACTTAAATGCTGTGATTTCTAAGCTTAACTATTACACATTTCAGATATTCTCTCAGAGGAATAAGGCAAGAGGAAGAAGGCTTATTATTTATCTTCAAAAAATTATCCTTTCAGCAGATTTATGTATATGAAGGAGCTCGTGAAAGGGCTTGGCACTTCACTTTAGGTTGTCATGATCCACAGTCAAGGAGATGCTCTTGTAAAGGTTGCAAGGAGGTTTTTTTCCTCTGAAGGAGATGAGACAGACAGAAGCTAATGAAATATGAATTTTCAGTGCCACGTCAACCAACTGACCTACAAGTAAAGCTGTTTCTAAGGACAGGAGATGGCAGAAGAGTTTAGATCATCTGCTTTCCAAGGCTGCCAAATCCTGGTTTGCTATGTAGTCAGTTGGAAGTAGTCTGAACACTGAAGATGGTAGATATATCTGTATTTTGTGTAAGGAATACGATCTCTAATTGTTTCCACTGATTGCAGTAGTGGGCAAGCCAATCAACCCTGCTGTCTTAGGCAAGACGGATTTATGTGCCTACTGCTAAGACACCATAGAGAATGGCCATGGTTGCCTGTAACAGTCCTGCATCAAGTGCAATGATTGACTTTTATTCCATAGAGACGCTTGTGTAAGATATACATCCAAAATATTAAATGTTTTCAACTTGATTACAAGTTTTATCAAGGTAACTGCAGCACGGTCTCTGTCACTAATGTCACTTGCAGCACCTCCCTGGTTTTCATATATATTTTAAGGGTGATATAAGATTGAAGTTTTGCTAGTTGTGTAACCAAAGAAAATAATCTCTGCTAGGCACTATGTAAAGGTGTATTTCAGGTGTAGCTTGGAAGTGTTGGCTGGCCCATTTTAGGGCAAGGAAGTTTACTAACACATTCTGTTCCCCTGAAAATATTGTAGAAACCACTAGGTAACAAGTGTTTTGTAGAGTGCACTTCTGAGAAAGTGAACTAGCAAGTTGCATTAACATTTTCTTCTGAAGTGAAAATAAAATTGCCCACTGTTTTTGAGTGATTTAAATCTTAAGGTTGATGGGCAGATCACAGTCTTACTTTTCTAAAGATTAATGGTTTTCCTTACCTGTCTTTCTCCCTGCTGTGTTTTTCTTTTTCCCTCCACTATCAGAGCCGAATTACTAAAACATAGCAGATGCTGACAAATAGAGAGAACCCTCTATGCATTTAATTTATCATGAAAGTACTAAAAATTTAGCTTTTTAGTTCACTTAATCATTTTGACAAGTTGACAGTACAATGTATCATCGCTAGACAGATGACAATGCTAATCCTCCAGCAGATTCTCAAGGGAGATTTTCATTGTAAAAATTGACATAAATTGTATCAAGGTGAACAAAATACATTTAGGAAAACAGCTATTTGCTACTTCGTGCAGTTCAGGATCTCTCTGAGTCTTTATCACTGTTGACTCAGAGTTTCTGCTAATCTCAGCTGCCTCAAAATTTGGGCTCTGGTAAAGCTGGCAGGTCCTTCATGTCAGCACTCACTTTTGAAGCTGTTGAGATGTTGACAGATAGGAAGTACACAGATGTTTGTTTAATGGTTATTTCCCTAGGGGCTCCTGTCAGAGCTGTTGGCAGGAAAATAGGGGAATTACCTTGGAAACTGCTAACTCACTTTCACTGGATGATAGACCAGTGCTTTACAAAACAAATTTGACCAGTTTGTGAATATATGAACTGCCTCCAGAAAGGGAGGAAACTATTCCTAGCATAGATGCTGTCACACATCTGTTGCTCTGTCAAATCAGTTGTATTGCTGTTGGCAAAGACTACTGTCCGATGCTTCAACTGAAGGGAAACATTCTCTAAAGCATACATGACCTGTTGAGTGGTCCTGGACAGGAGATAAAGAGGGAGGAAGCAATTCCTGATAAGAGATGCAGGATGGAGGAAAGAGAAAAAACAAGTTTCATTTTTAGTGCATTTGAAGTGTGTTTTCAGAAACCAGGACAGTCATCATGGTATAAGATTTGGGCAATATGAAATTCTAATTATCTCCTCATGTGATGACTGTTTGTCCTGCAGTATGAGGTTCTGATCGCTCTTTTCTTCATAATTTAAATACTGATGGTCAGAAGACCAGGCTGCAGGCTGAGGCAACTGAGGTGGCTGTACCCCTGTGTGCAATCAGGTGTCGGAACTGTCAGCTGGCAATACATTACACTGCTCATTTTGCTCCACAAATTACGTGCTGTGCCCACATGTTGAGATGCTTTTAACTCAGTTGCACACTTCAATCTTTCACATTTTTTTCCCTGGTATTAGCTATTTTTTTCCCTGTGGCCTGTGTAAGAAACACACAGCCCAAGCTGAGGAGAATGTCTAAGCCTTGCTGGTGCCTGCCATATGGTGACTTTTCCTCAGATGTATATTTCTCGATTTATCTGATATATTCAACATCACAATCCCCATATGGTTATTGCTTCTTTGTGTATTCCAGTGGGAGTTTATCTTTTGCTTTTCAAAGATTTGCCACAGAAACTATCCTTAGTGGAACGGCGTTGTGCGCCTGGTTCATCTAATTATCCTCCCTAGTTAGGGATGCATCAGGGGCTCTGTGTTAAATTGGGGGAGGCTTTTAAAGTTGAATATCTGAATGCTGAAATCTGTAGAAACACTGAAGACTGAACAGAAGGCATCGTATATTGGAGTGTTCAGTCAGCTTTGACTTCTTACTGACTACAGCTGACAATGACTTTATTTTCATGGCAGAACTTGGGGAATCGCAGTAAAGAGACATCCCCTCCCCCTAAAGTGACTAGAAATATTTTCTTCCATTGCAGCAAATTCACATGTCACGTGCTCAGGAACCTTAGATGAGCTATTACAGTAATGTACTGCTGCATCATAGTTCCACCCGTGCAATATCAAAATATGAGCCTTTCTCAATGATACTGGCAAGTCAAATCCATCTAGGTGCTCAGAAGATTTTTAATCAAGTTACAGTAAAAAATTAAAATCATATTCTGTTCATAATAAAGCACTTGTCCTGCTGTCTCATCAGCCTTTTCCTGAAGACCATGCCTTTTCACAGCATCCTACAGGGGGCATGTCCATGTCAGTGAGTAGTGATTCTAGTGGGAGAGAACAAGTGCACCAGCCTGCTTGAGGCTCACCTTGTGGAGCACAACATGAGTCAGTGAAGCCAGCAAGTCACACTGCCAACGAATCCTAAAAACAGAGTCCAAAGAAATGCCAGCTAGGTGGGACTCTTCAGGATACAAGCAACACACTGCTCCTATGCCACAGTTTCCAGTGCTGGAGAAGAATCAATTCAGACCACAGTTAAATGATAAAATCAAACCAAAGCAGATGCTGCTTTTCCTAGTCCCTAGCAGACATAGCACAGCACAGCATAGTATGACTTATTGCATTATGTGTTTATCATTCAGACATCTATTAGATTTTCCTGTTTATAGCCATAGTAATAAAGGAATTTTATATAATGTCTTATTACAATGGCATCAGATATTGGAAAGCAACATTGTGAAGGATGTCACTGTGATTTTGAGAGGTACAGTGTATGCATATCATCAAGACTAATTAATGGTAACAACATTAGTGTGAGACTTTTATTACTTGAACTGCCTTTGGATTATCTTTCCTGTGGTTTCAAACCAGAAAATACATAAACAATTGTCACGTTCTGCCCTTCAGCCTCCAAATCCACTCTTCTTCCTTTCTCCCTCCTCTTGTTAGTCAAAATCAGGTAGATGGTGTGTACCCAAATGCTGTAAATCAGGAGGTGGTACAGTCTAAGGTCTGTGGCATATGCAGTATTTATAATTATTGCCTATACTCTATAGTAATTCATGCCTCTAAAGCATCAAGTATATGGTAGCATTAAGATAACAAAAATAGGAATAGTAAATAACTTTTAACATACCTTCAAGGTATTTTTCTGAGAATAACCAATGGGTTATAGATATTGATTATACGACTCTTACCACCATATAAATCTGTCTAGCTCCTCACCCATTTTTCTAGATAAATAAGGTTATAGATATATGAATATATGCCCATGTATGTATGAAAAAATGCAGATGCACACAGACACACGGACACACACAAGATCTTTCTGCTTCTTTCTGCTCCTTTGCTGTCTCACATCAGCTCAAAATGGAATCTGGCAAAAACAACAGAGTGGCACAGCCAGGGCGGATTCTGAGCACATTTGAGAGAGACTTTTGATCTCATAACTGCAAGGTTGTCTGATTTACTCTATTTACTCTTAAATAAAACTATTTTGGAGTTGTCAGGTGCCATAGCCATGAGCACCACCTGTGCTTAGGTAGTTTAGATAGACGTAGTGACTTCAGAGTATAATGTTAAACTGTGTGGCTAAAACTAGTTTCTATAATGTAGATTTACAGAAAATGATTGGAATAAAACCCCACATAAAAGCAGAAGGAATTACCAGTGTCCTAGCAATAGCAGAATTAGGTATCTGAGGAAGACAGAAGCATTGTAATATGCATGGCTTGAAGGCAACCTCTTTCCCAAAGAGCTGTTGTTTTTTTTTTTCACGAGACAAAGGGATCCCTAAATACTCAAGATACACTATGAAAAGCTTCCTGAGCTAATGACTTCAGTTCTTGAGTGATGTCTGTGATGAAAACGCTCTTCTGATCAATTAGTTGGGTGGAGAGATTGGTCTTTACTTACGTGGGTGACAGCAGGTCTGCATAACTAAAATATAGTAAAACCATTATGCTTATAGCCTTTGCTCACAGTTTGCCCACCTGCAATCTCTAATTCCAAGTCTAACCCAGAATCCTATGTGTGAGAAGGAAAAGCTGGTGGAGATGTGCAATAATGAAGGTCCGTGAAATGCAGAATCATTGCCGTATTATGTTTCCTTCTTTTTAATATGTTTTTAAAGTCACCTGAGTGTATTCTAAAGACCGCTACACTGCAAAATACATATGGGATTCAAGTTTCAAGGAACTCACATTCTAATTTCAAGCGCAAAAGAATAGGTAAGGTCGCAAAACAGTAGACAGATCTGGGGCAAAGGACTTAAGTCTGTGGAAGCAAATTTCTTGCACCTGAAAGGAGGTTGTAGCAAGGTGGGAGTCAGTCTCTTTCCCCAAGTGACAAGTGACAGGAAGAGAGGAAGTGGTGCCAAGTTGCTCCAGGACAGGTTTAGATTAGGTATTAGGGAAAAATTCTTCACCAAAAGGGTTGTCAAGCACTGGAACAGGCTGCCCAGGGAAGTGGTTGAGTCACCATCCCTGTAGGTATTTAAAAGACATGTAGATGTGGCACTTAGGGACATGGTTTAAGTGGTGGACTTGGAAGTGATGGGTTAACGGCTGGACTTAATAATCTTAGAGGTCTTCTCCAGCCTAAATGATTCTATGATTCTACATGAAAATAAGTTGGGTTTTTTATACCCAGGGACTGGATTATGGATTTAAAGGGACTTTTCCAGGAGTCTATTATATGAAAGTAGAAACCATAGAACAGTGGTTTCTCAGCAGAAAATATAGGATCCTCTTCCCTTGTAGTTTTAGATTTAGAGAAAGCAGCTACTACATACCATCCCAAGATGACCTTTCCTCAAAATTTGCTGCAACATAAGAAATTTGACTTGAATTGCTGGATTGGTTTTTTTTCATTCATACCTCAAGGCAAAAGTGATTGTAACAGCTGTCTTTCATATTTCACTGTTGTACATCTGTGTTTCAATTGTTGTTTTGTCTAAATTTCCCTTTAGCAGGATGTAGATTACCGAACAAGATTTATGGCTTCACTATGCAAAAAAATTCAAGACATTTACAGAAGTCTGTGTATTTATACTGTTGCTCTGCCTGGTGTGTTTCCACTAAACAGCACAACTAAATTCAGCCTGGGACATGAGATTTACAATTTATGTGAGTAGGAAGGAACATCTATGTTCAGGGGGAAAACTGCTGAGAGGGGGAGGAGAAACCAACAAGTGAAACAGGTTATTTTAAATTAATAACCTCTGCACATTTTTGTCTCCTCCTTCCTGCTTCTTGCTATTGCTCTTTTGGGCAATCGTTTTATGACATGTGTTTGGTGCAAGTGTCCCTTTGGCTCTAGTATGTGTCAGGAAAGTGGCTGTCCCACAATATAACCAGCAAGGATCGATACAGTGACAAACTGTTTTACTGTGAGTGGAGTAGCTAAAACATAACTAATAAACTTAGAAGAAAGGCTGGCAGGGCTGACAATCGCTAAATTCAGAGGAGCCTTGGACTTCGTGAGAATCTTTTTGCTTGACAAGTGCTCTAATTAATGATTAAAGGAAACGAGGAGGCTCAGCACATGAAGCAGAGTGGGAGGAAACTGCTGGCATGATTAACAGCTGGTAAAAATATGAATTTGAAATAATTGCACTGTTCTGCATGTTCATGGCCTCTTTTTACTCATTCTGTGCAGTTCTTTTGATGACAGAAAGAAAAGAGACTAACTAACCCACCCGCTAGCCTGAGATCTGTAGGAATTAATTTTGTGGCCTCTGATCAAGAGAAAGCACTTCTCTAATGGTTATGGGAAGGAAGGAGCAAACCAGGATCGCCTCACTACCATGTCAGGTCTGGGATCTGCAATCTATAGCTGTAGCACAGTTTAAATTCCCTATAGGATACAAGCCCCAAAATGGTAATGCTGTACCTCATTTTATAGATTCAAGAGTGAAACTCAAAATAAACTTGCATTTCTGACTACCAGACAGGTCCCTCCAGTCATGTAGAGGATCTTGTATGACTGTAATTTGACTGCAGATGGAAAGTTACAGGCTTACATTTTGCTGATGCAAATTTTATTTGCTGAAACCTAGTTTTAAATTTAAACACCCCTCCTGAAATGCCCCGTTTGGTGAATCTGGGTACACACCTCTGCATTCAAATGGGTTTCTTAGCCTGTCAGATGCTACTGGCAGGACAGTGATTTGGCTAGGGAGATTTTTCGTACTCTTATGATTATTAATCAGCTAATAACCACCTTGAAGCTTCATATAAGCCTCAGCAAACCATGACATTGACTTCAGATCTCAAGTGGGACTTCTGAATAAATGTGTGTCCTCTTGGCTTGTCCAGGCATTTAGGACAATACTGGAGAATGACATGCACAAAGAAGAGGCAGCACAGAGGATAGTTAAATTGAAGCATAACACTCAAACCCCCATGCTGTATTTGAATATTGTGGCTAACACCAAGGTACACTTCTCTATTCTAAAGATGGAAACCATTTTAAAGGTGGAAGGCCTCTCATGCAAAGCATGGCAAGAGAAAAAC
The DNA here is from genome assembly GCA_035222235.1 of Margarornis squamiger. NCBI lineage: Eukaryota > Metazoa > Chordata > Aves > Passeriformes > Furnariidae > Margarornis > Margarornis squamiger. Next base: position 39,893,102 of record JAWWTY010000106.1, on the reverse strand, counting down.
CCTGCAGGAGTGAGGAGAACAGGAGTTTCTGCTCCACAGTGGAGAGAAGCTGGAAAGAAAGAGGAAATGAAAGGTTAGAGGAGGGAAAAGTAAGGAAGAATAGAAGGAAAAAGAGAGACGTGGAGAACTAGAATAAATTAAAAGGGCAGCACAGATCCTTAAGAAAGAGATGGAGGAAGCATTAAAAAGGAAAAGAGCCAACAGTATTTTCCATGAAGAAAATTCTTATTTCCTGGTTCTTTCCGAAAAATGGAACCTCAATAAGCAAAGTCACTCAGAATCAGGTTTTTTGTGTCAGACAAAACAAAGAGAAGAATGAGAAGCTGTGGCAAAAAGCAGGTATGGGAAGCCAAAAATCTCAAAAGAAGCTTAGTTTTGGAGTAACTGAAGTGAAACGAAATACGTGTGCAAATATGCTTTCTATTAAATCAGCTTGAAGGAAGTCATACACACCAATGGGGCAAAAATTACAGCCAAGGACTTGGGAATAGAGCAAGAAGTGGAGAAATGGTAGTCATAATCAGCTTGTTCAAACATTTCTTTACTGTTATTTACCTTCAAAATACTGTTTTTCTTGAACATTAAAGGTCCAGAGCATATCAAATATATTACAAACTACAGTTAATTAATTTAGCATCCCTGCTAGAGAAACCAGTCCATTTTTCTCTGTGTCAGGTGGCTTCTCCAGTAGCGCACTCAGTCTTGGCATGCTGCCTGGATATTCCCTAGCCTCTTGGAAATGTAAGACAGGTGCTACTCTGGGTTGAATCTGTCCATCTTCTCTCTGTGTAAATAAGTAAAGCAATCAGAGGCAACAAAGAAGCCAAGAATGAAGCTGTGTTTGATAAAGTCGTACCTGGGCAGTTTTTCATCTTTGGAATCTCTTGCAAAATGTATTCAGCTAAAAATAAAACTGTGGATACTGAGCTGCTGCAGTTGCAGTTTTTAGCAAATTTGCAAATCTCAGCTGCCACATTTTTTCCCATCTACATAAATACTATTGGATAAGAGATGGAAGAAATACTGTAGTAAAATCTCCATTCTCAAAGGTACACTTTTTCAAAGGTACAACTTGTGAGATGAGAAGCCTATACAAATACTACTGGGTGCAGCTGAGAGCACAACGTAATATAGATGATGTCTGTGTCCAGTGCAGGTCTGAGTTCACTTGAGCCTATTTGGCCATTTCAGAGCTAGGCTGGCTCTTGCAGTCACATTAGTGTTCCCTAGTCTTCCAGAGAGAGGCTTCATCAATCCAGCACAGCGTTAGCCTGGATCTAGGTCTGCAGCTTGATCTAGGTCTGCACCAGGCCTTGAACAAACAAGTGCTGGAGCAGGAGTGCAGAGCTGCAGGTGCACAGGCAGTGGTTCTGCACAGCATTAGCTCAGATCCAGCTTGAGCAGAGTTGTACTCAGTCTCACTGCTCCTGGCTCTGGAAGTTGTCCCTGCACACTGTTCCTGACAGTTCACCTGGTCCTGCCAGCGTGGCACAGGCACTGAGGTACTTTGAATCTGACAAGGTTTATAGTTGGGGCTCTGTGCGGCACAGAGTAGCCCTGTGATTTCCAAGCTTTTATGTGGTATGTCCATGCTCTCCACCTCTGCACCTGAGCAATAATATGAAACATCTCACACCCAACTCCTTCTGCAGCCATACTAGGGATAAACCACAATCTTAATAATCCAACCTCAGAAAACAGAGAGGTGATTGCATAGTCATGTCCATGGTATTAGTTTCTGCAAATCACAGCTCTGCAAGGCTCAGGTGACTGTGGAAATGCAGAAGAAGATGGATTGCAAAGGTGTGTTGAGCATGGAAAAGTGCTTGCCTTCTACACTGTCATGATAAATCAAATATGTGACTATGAGTATTTTCAGTGGAAAAGTAGGATGAATTTCTTAGATCCGCCAAAATGCATATGCAGGAGGAGAGGCAGATAAATGAAAAACCCTTGAAGGGAATCCCGGGTACTCAAATATTGAGAGAGAACCAAAGCAGGTTTCATTTGCCTCCTGGACACATTCATCTCCCTGGGAAAACACAGAAAACCACAGGGGATAGTGGTAATCTGAAACATTCCCCTTCTTGGATAACAAGGGGAGAAGGAAAATTCCATTAAAATGAGTATGTAACCAACCACTAAAACCAGCTCCTTTGTCATTCTAAAGACTTGGAAGGAGAGCTGTATTTTCACTACAACAGCACTAATAGACTTTCCTGATTCTCTAACCGGTAAAGGAAACCTGAGCAGCAACATCCCTGCCCACAGAATTGCTTTTTTTTTTAAATCTTTTTGATATATCCTGGAGAAAGGACTCAAAGATGTTAGTGCAATTAAGCAGGAGTGAGACAGTGTTTTTAATAGAAGTGATTAGTGTATGCCCTGGGAACGATGTGAATTTTTGCCAGAGTAATTTTACACCTTCCTCTGACTTATCTGGTGGTGGCAACCGTCCACATGTGACAAACCCCATATAGCTAAGCAAGCACACTGTTCTGGAGTTCTGAGGGCCAAATTTTCGTTAACCAGTCTGCTTCAATGCAGCAATTCCACATTTCTAAGATGTCTTCCTGAAGCAATACTTCATGAGCCATAGCCTCTCACTCGGTCACAGTTCAATCTCTCTCTTAATTTAAAAATGAAAATACTGGCTGCAGCCTATCTCACTGGGGTTTCTGAGCCTGAATTAGCAATTACGAACTGTTATAAGATCTGTGGAGAGCTGACAGAGCATAGTATTATAATCAGTTTTCTGCTGTCTTGGATACTGGATTTGGGTAGCTCAGTGTGTGTATGTTCTGTTGCCCTGGTTCATGGAGACAAAAGGGAGAAGAGCAAGTCAGATAAAGATTCAGAAATTCTTCTTTATTACTGTATAATGAAGGGTAAAAGCACATTGATTCTTCTGACACATTCTTCTGGTTCCCATGTGCTAACACATTTGTGGCTTAGAGACTAGAATTTTGATTGATACCTCTGTGTCAGTACTTCCCCTCCATGAAGAATCAATTGTTCTACTTAACATGAAGCAATCACCAATAGGAACTCAACCTTTGTGGATAAGGATTCAGAATGAATGTTAATAGAAAACTTCTGGTTAAGAGCCCCCAGCTTCAGTGAATACCCATTTACTTTGTGATGTTTGTGACAACTAAAAAATTATTCAGGAACTGGCAGAAAAGTATGAGTCTTCTTTGAAGGGTTCAAAAGTCAAGTGTGTTCTGCGGCTGGCAGGATTGGACCAGAGATACTAGTTGCAAGATTCCTACTGATCGGTATCTACTTCATCTTGCTGCCAAAACTTCTGGAGGCTTCAGGCTTTCTGAAGGAGTCAGATAAAAGCTATTTTCCTTTTCTGGGTGAGAGTGAGGAGGGGAGACACTAATCATCCCTCCTGAGTAGCCAGCTGCCTTCAGAGCAAGGTCCCATGCACTGGGATCATAGCCAGCCATGGTCAGCATGAAACAGGTTTCAAATCACCAAGGTTACAGTAAGCAATAGGCTAATCCCATTTCTTTAATAGGAAAAGCACCATGTTGTACCTAGTCTCATAGGAGTTCTCTCTCCAGCCTGCCTGGAAGCTTCAGCTCCTTATAAAAGCTCTGGAAGAATAAATCTTGGCCACCATCCAGGGTGACAGTGCCACTGATACAGATGTAGACTATGTTGTCCATCTGCAGCTTCTCTGATTTATACATATTTCCCCTTTTCCCATATCCCGCTCAAGCCCCTTTCTCAGAGTGAAACCAAATCATACTCCAAACCCCTCATGCAGACAGCCCTCATTGTTGGCCACCTTATGGCCACTTTCTGGCCAGCAACGAGGGAGTTCTTACATGTCAGTCCCTGGTACTGACATTACTGTGTCTTATAGCAAATACTTCACATTTCCAAGTCACCCTGGGTTTTAATGAACCATATTTAAGCAATTCACCAGCACCAAAATCCATGTTGTTATTTCAGCTGTGCCCCTGAGATAAGGCAGGTGGTAAACAGATCCAGCTGGACAGCAGATTTGCTTGCAAAATGTGTGCTTGTTCTTTTGGAAATTTTAGAGAGCTCTTGCTTGACTTGCCCTTTAGAAAAGCTTTGTTCTATTAGAGCTTCCTGTTTCCTGCCCACAGCTTCATGTCGTCTACTGGAAGCAGCTGACAAAAGCATCAAGTTCAGTTTTTTCATAAAGAAAATGCTCGATGTTCTGCTTGTCCTTTATGTTGATCTGCAGCATGCACCCTTGCAAGTGTTTTTTGTGGGTACAGAGGAGAACAGCGACAGTATGCCCAGCCTGCCACTGTTGATCTACACAAGCTCTCTGCAACAAATTATTTACCCACTGCGTTTGAATTTTGTTTCTGAACAGAGAAAGGTTTATATAAGTGGATCTCTCACCCAGGGCTACTAACGGAGTATTTTGTGTAAAGAAATTTTAACAGAGGGACTGTACTGATAGCCATCACTATGTTTGGCACTGTAACATTTGCAATCTAAAATCAGACTGATATGGGCTTGTTCCATAAGGTCATAGAGCTGTTGGAAAATGGCTAGTGTGTAATATAATTATCTCTCACAAACTAATCATTAGCAAATAATACAAGCATGATTTAACAATTCATTCCAAGTGCAGAATACAATTTGATCTTCAGATATACGTTAGGTCAAAACAGCCACATTCACTGTCAGCTGTCAATCTGTCAGATGATTTTATAATGTGGAGTTTTGAACACAATTATTTTTGTAAACCTGTCTTTCAAGAAGGCTGTTCTGTAGTGAGAGATGAGAGATGCTCATCTAAATCCTTATTAGTAGACCCTGCATGGCATAAAGACCTTTGCAAGTGGTTATACTCCAATGCCACTCAGTGGAGATTAAGATGCTCCTCTTCTGCCAGCTTCTCCACTCATGCCGTTCCCAACATGGTGGGAGGCTCGAGGTGGTGGCATTTCCCAAGCTGATTTTCCTAGAATGATAGCAATGCCTTAAAAAATGCACTTTATTGTTATGCCCATAATGCTCTCTCTTGTTGGGAAAGGTGTTTAAAGCGGCAGGGGATTCTGTTTCCTTAATCAGTCTCTAACTAGGGTGAATTCTTGGCAAAGAAAGGCTTCCAACACTGATACTTGGATGGATATTTCTAAAAGATGGGACTGCTTATAAATAGACAATCTGCTGTTGTGAAGTATTTTGAATGATTCTGATGCATTTCAAACATTTTCTGTTCTTATTCTCTATTTAGCACAGTTGCATGCATAGTATTAATTGTAATTATCAGATTCAATACTGCACTATGTAGCCAGAAAAGGCCTGGGAGGTGTTCCTCTTCCTTATACACTTCTTAACCCCGGCAAGCAGGATGACTAAAGCACGGCATAGCTTGCTGTTCACTTAATAACTAGTGTTAAACAGTGTCCCAGAAATCCGTGTAGATGAGAGTCCAGGAATAATATCAGTTCCAGATGGTTTGAGAATAAATTCCTAAGGATATCTTTGTAAGGCTTTAGCTGCTTTAAGGGATATTTTATTGGTTTTCACCTGTGCATTTTCCTACAGAAGCCTTGAGGAATGGGGCCTTTCTTCTCCCTCTCCCTGCTGTTCACCGGACCCTGCAATGGTGGGATGAGCTGGTATTAGAGGCCAGCTTATCACCTTGGGTTGACACCAGGCTGGTAAAGCCACACCCCTTACAAACTTATTCAGGAGCCAGCAGGAGTCGGCTCCTCAGAAACATCTGTATTTGAAAAATGAATGAGATAGAGATAGAGTGTGTTACCACTGCTAAGTAAATTATTTAAACTTGCAACCTGTTTCTATCTTTTCCATATGAAAAATTAATGTACCACAGGCCCTTTTGCATCTTCACAGTAAAAAAAAAAAAAAATCATCTTTTTATAGGTTTATTCCTCTTATGGGCTTTTCACAGCCAGTATCAGACTATTTCCGCTATCAATCCTCAGGCCTCTCTCCCCCTGCCCCTCTCCCCAAAGGGGACAACTCTGTTAATGACCATCTAAGTATGAACATAACAGAGCAGGCCCAGTAATCTCCAGAGCACCATGTGCTACTGAGAAAGGAAAGGTGAATCAAAATGCTGTTCTTAATATTTGTGAAGAATGGAATGAGAATTTTTTTCCATGTGCTGCATGGATCTTGCACTTGGCATTACCCTGATGCTTGCTAAAAATCATGGCCAGTGTTCAATCTGGGTGCATAAAATAGGCTTTTGTTTTTAAATTGATGCAATACCTGAATAAAACCACACTCATTTTCAGCAGTGCTGAGCAAATGCCCCTCCGATTCATCTCACTGGTAGTTAAGAAATCTCAGCACCTCTGAAAAAATCAAATAGTGCTTAAATTTACAGCTCCTCTATTTGAAAATACCTTCCCCAGTCTTCATCTCTTTAAATGGAAAACTATGAAGCCAAGGGCATAGGGTGATCTGCACAGTTAATAATGTTCCTTGCTCTGTAACAAATCAATGAAACACTTGGGAATAATGGCATCAACTTGGATTTAACAGTTTCATGACAGTGTCGCTTTCCAACAAATGCTGGACACATGGCATTAGGGAAAGGTGAGTGTTCCCATCTTGGAGGAAGGGAAAGGAAGAAGAGGGGACAACTCCCGATTTCCCAGAATTGGTTTCAGTCATTGCTGAATGATACCTTAGATTTTTAGTAAACTGAAGTGGCAGACTGCCTGATCCCTCCAGGACAGTTGCACAGAGCTCATTGCAAGTAGGGGCTGATTCTCCTTTCCCCTGTGACCTGCAATTAACATCTGTCTGACTGTGAAAAGCGTTAATAGTTCTAGCCCTGGGAGTGTTTGTGCCTGCATTTGGATTCTTCCTGCATCTGCCCTGAGCAGTGGTAGCTTTCTCTCTCACGTCCCCTGTTTTGGGTGGCTGCCTGGGAGCAAAGCTAGTGTTTGCTCTTTTACAAGACTGCTCTCCTGGGCATTCCCACATCTTTATGGGCCCATCTTTCAGGGCCTTCTGCTTCCCCTCATTACTTATTTATTGCATTTAGCTGCTTATTTGGCTGACACTGCACTTTCTGTCCTTGTGCACCTTGTCCCCTTCGATGTGCCACATATATTTTAAAGACAATTTTATTAAAAAATAAAAGCAGGTGAGTTAAATAACAGTTTGTCTGGACAAGACCTCAAAGGAAGATTTACCTGAGCTACAGTATGAGCTTCATGCTGTTATGGAGACAATATTTAGTTTTGCTTCTTTCATATAATTTGTTGTAGAGCATCCCAAGCAAATGCTGCCAAACTGCTGGGCAAGGAAAGAGTGAAAGGAAAGCAACCTACAAACTATTTAATGCTTCCTGATATCTACATAATCAGCCAGAAGGGCAACAATGACATATTAAGGTTGACATTGTGAACTTAATGAAATCATTTATTTAAGAGTTTACCATTTTTTTCTAGGATCCTTAATGAAATACAGATGAAAGAACCAACTGGGATTTTTTGGGAGCAGGATGAAATTTTTGTACTAAAAGCTGCTGGGGAAAGTGCTTTTCCCTCTGGAGATGGATGATCAACAATGGCCATCTATTTCTTTCCTTAGCATCAATAACATGGAAGTGTGTATTGAGCATCGCTTTGTGAGAAACCCTTTGATATCTTTGTTAAACATTGTCCTTTGCTGTAGCTTTATCTCTAGCAGCAAATCTGGTCTTTTGTACAGACAGAATAAACTATAAAAACAACTTATTCTCTTGAAGGAATCCATTCAAATTTAAAAAGGAGAATACTTGTTACGAGAGGTGGTTTATCTGTCCCGAGGAGAGAGGTGCCTTCCTCTGATCAGATGCACCTCGAAAGGCACAACACAGCAGCACCTCTCGCAGGGCTTTCTCAAGGCGACGGCCGGGCGGCCGGCCGGGAATCCTGGGGAGAGGCGCATCCCGACCTCCGGCACCTCCCGCAGCCCCAGGGCGGGGGCGCCGGGAGAGCCGCATCCCTGGAGACCCGCAGTCCCTGGAGAGAGCCCAGTCCCTGGAGAGAGCTATAGTCCCTGGATAGCCACAGCCCCTGGAGAGAGCCACAGCCCCTGGAGAGAGCTGTAGTCCCTGGATAGCCACAGTCCCTGGAGAGAGCCACAGTCCCTGGAGAGAGCTGTAGTCCCTGGAGAGAGCTGTAGTCCCTGGATAGCCACAGTCCCTGGAGAGAGCCACAGCCCCTGGAGAGAGCTGTAGTCCCTGGATAGCCACAGTCCCTGGAGAGAGCCACAGCCCCTGGAGAGAGCTATAGTCCCTGGAGAGAGCCATAGTCCCTGGATAGCCACAGTCCCTGGAGAGAGCCACAGTCCCTGGAGAGCCACAGCCCCTGGAGACCCGCAGTCCCCGGAGAGCCGCGGTCCCTACGAGGGCTCCTCGCTGCCTCCCGCGGCACTTCCAGCACCGCCCCGGCTTTTCCCTGACTCTTCTGCTCCCGCCCCGGTCCAGCCGGGGTCCCGGGGTGCGGGAGCAGCCGCAGCGGGGCCGGGCTGTGGGCAGCGACCGCCGTGGAGCGGCCCGGCAGAGGGAGCCGGAGACCGCCGGGCCCAGGCGGTGGTGCCGGGGGTCCCTCTGGCCGTGTGTCCCCTGTTTTGGATGAAGGAGCCAGTCCCTCTGCCCCGCACCCGCAGTGCCCGCCCGCACCGCGCCGGGGGTCACCCCACGCGTGTCTGTCCCAGCCGCGCTGTCCGTGGCGGGGAGCATCCCTGGTGGGGAGCTGCTCTGTGTGCCGGGGGTGCCCGGTGTGTGCCAGGGGTGCTCTGTGTGTGCCAGAGGTGCCCCATATTGCCAGAGGTGCCCTCCACCCACCTCCCTCTCCCTTTTGACTGATCCAGTTTACGATCTGTAATTCGTCTAATTTAATTTGACAGCAATTCCATCGTTGTTATGTTTATTTACAAGAGATGCCCCATGATTCGTTTAGTTTCTGTCTCTTGTTTTCCTGCCTTTTCCAATCATGGCCTCATAATTCCTACCCAGTTCCTGGGGCCTGCCTTGCCTCATGGCTCCTCTAGTGTCAGTCACATCTTTGTGCCATGGCCCAGGGAGGGTATGGCTCTGTACAGGACCTGCTCATCCTTGCCAAGGTAAAACTACTGTAGCCCTACCTGAAATCTCTTCTTTTGTTGTACTATTACAGGTGTTTTCTACTTTCCATCAATTTAGTTTGGTACTCTTCCCCCACACACACTTTTTTCCCTTTTCAAAACAACTTGCAATGTTTACCTTCAGATGCTTGTTAAATATGAGGAAGGCAAATAAATACAGCTTCATTGTGTCAGTTTCTAAGAGCTAGATACCAAAAACAATTCAGCACAATGAAGCACAGCACTTTAAATGCCAAATTCTTATTTTTTAATCACCTCTCCCTGAAGCTGAGTCTGAAATTTGTATCAAATCCCACTTGTGCATTGAGGTATAGGAAAAGCTGAGTATATCCAAATGACTTCCAGAACAGTGTTTCAGAGATGCTTTGAAATGACTTCCAGAATAGTGTTTCCAAAACTGCGATCCACCAGTAGGAAATCATGAGTGGAAGGGTCCCTCATCCATTGTGTCTCTCTTTAGAGTTCAAGTGTTTAATTAGGAAACACTTAGGATATTGTCTGGGATTCTTTACTGAGCAGAGACGCCTAAAAAGAGAAGACAGCTTTTATTTCTTCCTTAATGTATTCTCATTGTAGGAGAAGAGATGAAGGTGTCATCTTGGTATATAACACCTTGTCAGAGAAACTGTGCAGAAAGTGAGAGATTGTTTTCTTTGCAACCTCACAACTTTGAAAGTCACATCTCTACTCCCAGAAATACTCTAAGCCTACAGTTTACTGGGAGAGAGGCACAGTACTTGTTTCCTGACTTCGTGCAAAAAATAATACATGGGAAAAGGAAATTTGTCTCCCACATGAAGTACTTCAGTCACCTGGGAGTCCAGAGGTCTGATTGCTGCCTCAGGGAACACAAAGTTATTTCATCAATTAATAATGGTCCCTGGAGTAGTGCTCGAAACTGAATGGTGCTTTCTCTCAGGTGCATATTTTCAGTCCTCAGGTGTTCTGTAACAGCAGGCCATTGCCACCAACAGGCAACAGCTGAGGGAAAGCTGTTGATAAGTAATTTGGGATATTGATACATTATGCCTAAGACCCAACTAGGTGGCTGTCTTTGTTTTCCTCTTAAAAAAGAATAATCTCATCCTTTTGCCTCTATTTTTGTAAATATGGATACTTCTGCATACATCTGAGTGGTAAGATGGTTTGGGTTTGTTTTTTTTCAGTGACACAAATGGCTGCTTTGAAGTAAGTAACGTCACCAAAAAATTGTCGTGTTTTAATGTCTAAATCACACTAGTATGTGTGAGCACAGTGAAAATTTCAGGATGGAGATTTTAAAGCTAATGAAAAAACTATGTAAGCATACATGACTGCCAGCTATGCAAATATAAGTTACAGAAAAAACTTCTAAACTTGGATTTGCATTTATTAACTTTGTAATTGTATGCATAATAGGCAATTACACAAGAGTTAATAAAATAATAGTAATAATAATGATTTGTACTAAGTAATTGAAATCTATGAAGCAGTTTGGTGTTTCTAATAAAGCTGTGATGTCTTCAAGCAGAGCTAATGAGTATGATGGAAGTGACTAGCATGAATAAACTAAATTAATGTTGCATTTCTCAAACAAAGATAGTGAAATATTTTTAAAAGGTGTCTGAATATTAGTCTAATGATTATATAAATGGGAAACTGAGGCAGGAATGCAAGTCACATTTTGATTTGCTTTGCATCTGAAGTCAGAAGTGGAATGCTACAGTCTTTCATATAAACACCTTTTTCTCCTACTCAGTAAAATCTTGGCTGTTATTTACAGAAACTGTAAAGTGCTGGTATGCTTCAGCATTATTTCCATGCCTGGGGCATCTTCCCCAAAACACTGTTGTGTTTAGTTATTTGATTTCTTTTCTCATGTTTGCACCACTTTAACTGTACCTGTTTGTTATTGTTGAGTTCAGGTGTGTATCTTACTCTGAAGAAGTGAACCGATTGCTTTGGGATCAGGGTGTCATTGTCTGTGCTTTTGAGGTCTGTGGAGAAAGAAGGAAAGAAATGAGATCTCTGAATGTGAGAATGTTTTTGTTTGAGAATGGCTCACTTTTAAAAGTACTGGTTTTTAGCTTAGGGTTTACATTAAGGTTACTTTATTTATCTGGGAATTTTAGTTCTGTGTTCTTTCTTCTGTGCCATAGGATATATTTAGCACTTCGCAACAAGTGCTTTTTCACACTAGAAAATTCTGTGTAATTTGCAAGTGAGGTAAATATCATCCAATTAGAATGGTCCTTTCTTTATATGTTTTGTGGGGGTTTCATCTGGATAGAGAATTAAGACATTTGCACTGGAAGAGATTCACTTTTCTTTATCCTCTTGTTTCATTGCAATGCCTGTCTCCTAAAGAAAGTATTTTTACTGGAGGATAGGATGAAATGTATAGAATGGGTTCTTTCAGCTCTCTCACTGATAGTATTACTTTCTCTTGCTTCATAAAAGTACTGGATTGTAATGGTATGGATTTTTGGTGATTTGGAGGGGGATGCAATTAGGAGGAAGACGGGAAAACTCCAGAAATAAGGTAGCAGAAGATGTGTCAAGCAAGTCAAATGGCTGATGAGATGTGGTGTTAGTAGTTTGGAACTCTGCTGTCAGCAGTGAGTAAGGACTGCAGGGGGCACAAAGGTTGTAAGTCAAGGTAACATGTATTGGCAGAATTATGTATCAGTATTTTGAGAACTAGATATATGAAATTAGGTTCTCTTGTTTCCCTCCTCTCCCACTCCTTCCTTGCCTCCAGCTGAGCTCCTAATGGAAAAGCTGGGGGAAGGGGAATGGGAAGCAGCAGAAGGATGTTTATTGCTGCTTGGTAGGAATATAAATTAAGTAAGTAATGATGTGCATTGAATAAATGGGTTTGGGTTTTTTTGTCTTACTTCTTAGAAGAGGTTGCTACAAACAGTCTGCCTCTGCCTTTCACTCACACTCAAATGTGTAAAGTTGACCTGTTCCTAGGAAAGTGTCACCAAATCGAGTCTTGTTTTGAGCATCTTCCCCTTCTACAGGAACCAGAAGTTCCTTCAATCGAGCATAACTTGGCACATTTAGGACTACAGCGTAATGTGGGATTGATAGGTCTGGTTGGCAGAGCTCTGGGAACCATTCCTCTCTTAAAATAAGAAAAGGGGATTCTTGAAAATCTGTGAGAACAGAAGGAATGGTGGTGTTCCTCTCATACCCTTTTTATTTATTGGTAAATTCTGAAATTTCTATGGGTGTGGGGCTGACTGGTGTTCATCCCCTCCACATGGGCTACTCACACAGGGAGTCACCTACAGTAAAGGTGCCAGAAAGCTTCACAGATGCACCTTTTCCTTAAGCTGCATTTCTGGAGGCAGTTTGAGCCCATATAAAATGGGACTATTCCACATTCTTCTTGAGCAGAAGCAAGTAAAAGGAGGGGTTCAGTGTTATTACTGGACATGCTGTATTTAGCATGTGACAGAAAAAGGAAAGAAAGAGGTGATGGCCTTGGGTGGGATCAACTCTGGTCACTGGTGCTGAGGAGGTGAGAGAATAATTGGACTGAGTCAGGCAGTAAAAATGAGTGAAGCTACATGCCATGCCAGCTGACCTGGAATTTTAACCTAGGACTTAGCCAGTTTAACCTAAAAATGAGAAAGGAGTGGTTTGGCTCTTTTTGAAAATCAAAGGAGCCATCAAAGACCTTTCCATAAATATAGGTCAGCAGTCTGCATTGTAAGTGGACATAATGCTTTCTTCAGCTGCTCTAGGTTTGGTATAGAAGGTGTTGTGACCCAGTCACAGAGTGTAGCCTCATGTCTGAGTTATGTCACGCAGCCCTTTAGAGCCCAGCTTTCTGATTGCATCTGTTGCAGGTTCCCTCCAGCCTGTGTAGGATTCTGTTCTTTTCTTGCTAAATAATCCAACCTGTTTCCACCTCAACTTCACTCTCCAAGCTCAAGCCTCGGGCAGTATCTTAAGACTGCTGAGAGCTGCTTCACTTCATTCAGTACAAAAACTTGCAAAATACAGTACAAAGGCTTGTCTGTGGCCTGCAGTGTCTGTCTTCAGCATGTAATAAAGAAGACGGGTGACTGCTTTAAGGGAGTGCTGCAAAAACAGTCTGTTTGTGTTTGTTTGTTTATGGTGGTGGTTGTTATTAAATCCTTTCCCTCCACTTCCTTGTTTTATCTTCCTTCAGTGCTTGTTTTGCCCTTATGCACAGGCTGACCCTGAGAGTTTGGGATTATCTGCTAAAGTGGTAAATTCAGCTCCTTCCCAAGCCACTCTCATAATTCTTGCTGTCTCTCTGAAGATCAGTGAAGCAGGAAGGTGTGAAGAGAAATACTGGTGAGAAGGTGTTAAGAGAGGAAAGACTTGCAGTAACAAAGATGCTTTGGCACAAACAGTTATGATCTTTTCCTGCTTGGTTCGTTTCTTCATAAACAGCCAGATCCCTGAACTGTGTATTCTCTGGACAGCATGTCACTTAATTATTTTGCACTGGATGGAAAAAAAATATAATTCCACTAAATTAAAAATAGAGCTGCAAATAGGCTTGGTTTGATCTCTGTGGTGTCTGAGGCAGAGGAACAAGATTAATTCCCGCAATTAGATGTTAATTGATGTCTGAGCATGTCTATTCCTAGAAACAGCAAGACCACATATAGCATAACTAGCACCATTAAAAAAGCATCGTCTACCCTCTGTGCTCAGCAAGCACAGAACTGGGGGAGAGGGGAACTTGCAAGGGCCCTGCATCTAAATAGAGCAGTGGGGGGTGCTGTGAAATGAGCAGAAACTTGTGATGAGGAAGAGGGAGGGCAGTCTCCTCGGATTGTTATGATCTGGTGGTTAAATGCACAGAGTATTGCAGAAGAACTGTGGCTTTGTTTGTTAAACCTACATACATTTTATTTTCATTTCATTGCTGGTCAAGTCTGCTTGAGTTTCACATCATAAGCAACTACAAAGGTTTATTACAAAGTGATGAAATATGTAATAAAGAAGAAAAAAAAAACCCAGAAATTTTCTTTGGCCTTTGGAAAACCATATACTAACAATTTTGATTAAATGGAATAAGAGGTCACTGAATCTGGTCTTTTACCTACTGTGTGTAACAGCTTCAGCTACATCCATTTCAATAATGAAATTCTGTTTCTGTGCTGCCTCTGTCTTATATATAAAGCACCATGCACTGTATATATTTCATTTTGTTTCCATTTTACAATACAGTAAAAATCTTTTTCAACTAGAATAGATGCTAGCCTTGGATACTGAAGTGGTGAATAGAATAATAAATCCTGTGCATCACTAGCTTGACTTTCATCTAAGAGTCTCAAAAAGCTTTATAAACATCAAGTAATCTTTCCAGTGTGTCCGTCACAACTGGAGAGGATTACCACTGCTCTGCAGCCATTATTATCATTTTGTATCATTGCATCTAAGGACTCCAATCAGACTCGACTGTACTGTGTATGTAATGAAGTGTTCTGTCCCAAAGACCTTTAAATAATTATTAAAAAACAGGAGAGGAACACAAGAGGACAGAGGAATTCAGGATAACAGTAGAAGGGGAAATTAAAAAAAAATAAATCACAACTTGAGTAGTGACCAGCGTAGGAACAGGATGATCCATCCAACCACTGTCCTGTATCTTGTGGGCAGTCTCATCTCAAGAAGATGAGACCTGAAGAATTTTTTCAATGACTCATTAGATTTTACTGTGTGACTGCTTCCATATTTGAAGGGCCGCAGAGGAAGAGCATGCCTCAGGCACTCTGGCCTTGATGAGGGATTACCTCAATGTCAGGGCAAAAATTTGTAGAGTGGAGTTAACTGTACTGTGAAAGAATAAAGACTTCTGTGTTACATGAGGCAGTGATGCAAATGGGACCGGTGGGCTGAGGGAAAGAGGAAAACAGGGGCCTTGTCCTAACAGACCCAACAACAAACGGAATGTGGATAGACCTCACTGTACCAAAACCTTGTGATAACCTCAGTTCTGTATTTCTGCTTCCAGATATGCTTAATGAGGAATTTGCCACATGAAAAGGAAAGCACTAAGACTGTACCAGAATGTGTTGTATGTTGTGTATACCCTGGTCACCTGTGGTCAAAACAATTAAACTGCAGCAGGTGTGAAGTGAGCTCTTCTGTTGATTTAACAACTGCAGAAGCAATTTTAGGAAGCAATGTCTGGCATGTTTAGGCTGTGCTGTGATTCTGTGTCACTCAGGCTTACCCCTTGCATTCTTTGTGTAGCAAGTGAGGTTTTCACTAGTCTTTCAGGTGAAGGAAGAAGTTCCTTCTGGGATTTCTTTCTAGCCCAGTGTGAGTTAACACCTGGGGCAGGAGGGAGAGTGCTTATCTCAGAGCACCCCCCTACACTGACAGTTAAGGGGGGTGATGTGCATCTGAACCATCCATGCTTGGTGTGAATTCTTTATTGCTAAGCTGATAAAAAATAAGCTGAATGTCTCTCATTTTACAGCTCTTCTACTGCAGTTAGACTGCAGAGCTAGCTGGGGTTTTATACTTTCCATCTTGGGTCTCTCAGGACACGGAGTCTGAGGAGCATCTACAGCAGAGTTATTCGCTTTACCCTGAGACCTGTTCTCCCACTTCTGAGATGCACATGCTCATTCCTAGTTCTTTCCAAGGGTAGGGATCATACCTCTGATTTCTCCCAGCTGTTGGACACAGAAAACACCTAGGTGAGGAGAGTGTTTCTGATTGCTGTGTGCAGCTGCTCTTGGACTAGACTCCTCCTTCTCTGTTTTCACCCTGTGACCCCACTTCTGTTTTTCTCATTTGTTTCCTGAGGACCTGGCTGTTCTTGGTAAAGCTGAAGCAGAATTTGCTTCTCAGTCCAAGTCTAGACAGCTGTCTGCTTTTTTGAGTGGATTGCCTCTACTGCCTTGCTCCTTTCAGCAGAGTAGACAGGTCCAGGTCATCCCTGATGTAAGAGTACTGATGTGCAGAAGCCTGTACCGTTGAAAGTACAGCAGTCTGTAGAATATAAGCACTTGTGAAATAACAAAAGAGAAGAAAACCCTCAGAGCCCTCGCACTGCTTCTCCCAGCCGGGCTGCTGGATCTCAGTAGCTTCTTAGGTACCTGTCATACTGCTTCTCCCATCCTCCACATCACCCAGGACTCCCACAGTACATTAGGCTTCCTTTGTGCCACAGCTGTAGCTTGCACTCCCACAGTGCCTGTGAGTGCTTGTTAGCTCAGGCTTGCTAGCATGGGCCCCTTTGCCATTCCACACCATTACTGCTGGCAAACCTTGCTGCCAAGTCCTGCCCCAGTGGCTACAGCCAGTGAGGTGGGCAGAACATGTACCTGCTGAAATCTTTGTGCAGGTCTAGCTCTTCGTGCTCTTCATCATCAGAGGGCTTGGGTGGCTGCTGTGTCAGAGAGCTGGGGTTCATTAATCCTGGGCAGTGAATCTCTGTGTGTATTGTGTGAAATGTGTGTGCTTATGAAATTCCTCTTGTGAAGTCTGTGCTCCTTGCTTTATGCTGGGTTATCTCTGGCTTTACTCTAGCATCCCAAAGACTTTGTGGTCTAGGGAGATGTCTTTCAACCCGAGGATAATAGACTAAACGTGAGGCTGTGCCTTGAATATATTAAGTCAGGCTGACTGAGAAACACTGTTGGTTCATTCTCTTCCTGACTAATGATCTTACAGAAAGCCATTCGATCTGCCTGGAGCTTGCACAGGCAAAAGAAAAGAGGGTTGATGCTTTGGGTGACCACCCTCTAACACCAGCAAATGTGGTATTCCTTCTGTGTGTCTTGTTTGTGCATTCCAGTACACATCTCCCTGTTGGTCTGTAATATCTGTGTCCCATTCTGATGCAGTGAGATTTCCCAGCCATTTTAGTGCCAGTCTGTTGTCATAAGCAGTGTGAGATCTTGCAGCTGTTGGTCTCTTTGAAGATGTCACTGGAGTTGAGGATCCAGCTCAATGGCCATCAGCCAAGGCTGGGAAAAAGACTGCAGAGATCAGAGTAGTGTTTGGCTTGGCATGCTGGCTGGCTGCCACAGGCTGTGATTCTACTAACTTTTGTGAGATAATACAGGTTCAAATGTGGTCAGTTTTTAGGTGGGAGAATGCTAAGGGAAAAGCTTGTGCTGCAAGGGGTGTAGTCCTTTGATGAAGGAACTGGCATTCCTCTCTCTTCAAGGGCAGGCAGCACTTTGCTGTGATAACAGGGGATGTTGTCCTTCTGGAAGTGCCATCATTCATGCACTACATGAAAATTGCATCTGGTTTATGCTGCAGTTAAAAACTTCCCAAGGCACTGAGATTCTTATTCTGCATGGCCTGTTCAAATTTCCATGTAAACAACTTCAGGGCTCCCTCCCTAAATCTACATTCCTATGATAACAAATGTTTGAGATACTCTGTGTGAAGGACTGTGTTTGCAAGAGGAGGAGAATGCATGTGAAGCATTACTGAAGTGCTGGTGATAGATAGTAACTTAATACAAGATTTTAACTGCAACCATGTGGAAGTCATTTTACTTTGCGTTTGCAATGGGTTAGGGGCATGTGTGGCCTTGGCCACTGTTGCTCCATGGACAAGTTGTAATCCACTGTACACCCTATTAACTCAATCACTCTTAGTTCCACTCTGGATGGAGGTAGCAATTTCATCTGAAAATGATTGGGGGTTTTTTAATGCCAAAGAAATGTGCAGTGTTGCCAGTGTGCTCAGAGGAATAGTGATTAATCTGTGTTTAATCCACATATTTGATGATTTTCCTGTGTGAAAAAGATTGGGCTTTGTTTACTTCTGTGTAGACAACTCAGCAGGAGAAGAGTGTTCTTCATATTCAAGGTTTTTTTTCTGAAAGAATAAATCATTTTTGATTGGGGCCCTTTGCAACTGAGGCTACAACTAGCCTCAATAGTAGAGTGAATGTTTGGATTTTTCTAGTCTAAGAACAATGAGATGTTCTGATGCCTTATATCATCTCCAAAGGGCAGGTCTGTGATGCCTGTGGCATTCTAAATGCAATGTGAAGCGTTTCAGTTCTCTGATCAGGAATTGTTGAGCACCTAAGCTTTGTGTGGGATTTCTAATGTTTCTTTGTTGCATTTCAACTTGGGCTTGACTGCAGAGACTCATAGCAAATACTTCTGATGATATTTTAGCATTTTTGCTGCCTTTTAAAATCTAAGATGAAAAGGAATGTAATGAGCCACCTAATCTGTGCAGTACTTGCTCTCCCTTTCTTATATGCAAGAGGGACTGCTCTTTTTTCCTCTCGCCACTAATTGACTTGATCTTCCCTTTATGCTGCTGAATCTAAGATGCTGCTTTGCTCTTGGATCAAGGAGGGAAAACAGCACATACAAGGTAGGTCAGTTCAGGTACCACTGGGGAATATGTACTAATTACACTGATTTCTCACCTGCATCTTGAATGACAGAGTTGCTTGAGAGACAGAGGGTGGGGGCCCAAGATTAATCATTGTAACCAAACTTGCCTTTGAATAAGGAAACTTCTGGGTAGTTTTTTTGCCTGGTGGATGCCTGTTTTACAAAGCTGTGAAATGATTCCAAATGAGAGGAAAGGGCCTAGTCAACACAGGCCATCTCAGATATCCTCTTTGGATGGTGGGGAGATAAGAGAGATAGAGGGGTGCTGCATGGCTGTAACTAATTTAAAAATCTATTTTTGCTATTTAAAAAGCACTTCTGTTTCATCTACTTGGGTTCAGCATCTGACATTGACTGGCTTGTGCGGTTTGACTCTGGACTTCTAGAATTCTGATCTCAGTGAAAATGTATTGGAGAAGACAGAAATGGAATAAATTAGGAACCAAAGCCATCCCCATGATAACTAATTCAATATATCTATAAACATCAAACAACCCCACAATTGCTGTTGAAGCTATTGCATGCAGCAATCATGAGAATTCGCTAAGCATGTAGATATAAAACATGTTGGCAGATGGGAAAGGAAGCCATAAAAAGGGAGAGCTTTTTAAAAAACATTTGGATTACATGTTCACACATCTCATTTAAAAACAAACAAAACAATAGAGCTGTTATGCCAACCATCTCCCTCTAATTCCTGCACAGTGTAGTCGACACGTACGATTTACATTGTACAGTAAAGAGCAGCCATTCCAAATGAGCTGAGCCCCTGCACAGGTTTCAAGGCCATCTGTCAGACTGCTCAGCTGTCCATCACTGGAGGCCCAGCGTTACCTCTGGGCTTGTGCAGACCTGCTGCTATTTCAGTTTGTCTATTACTGTCATTTGTTGACATCAAGAAATGAATATTATGGAAGTATTATTTATGTGACTAAAACAAATGCTACTTTATTGGCAGCTGCCTTTTGTCTAGGTTTTGGTTTGGTTTGGTTTTTGGGGTTTTTTTCTGTAAAGGGAAGAAGAAAATCGTCATGGCTTATTTTTAAGTTGTCCATCAACTCTGACAACAAAAATCCAGGTTTAAGGCTCCGAATTAAATTTAGCAAGCCCGTTGTTCTCAGATATCCTGTTTACGCTCAATGACTTTTTAGTTACCCTTGGCTGCAAGAAATTCATTATCTTGGGTGTCCTGTAGTAATGGGGGTAGGGCACACCAGTTGAGCTGTACTAGCTGTTGAACGCAGTTCTTGGTTTTTGATTTATTTGTTTTTAGTACATGCAAGTGGCACCAGATGCAGGTCTTATGCAGCAAAGGGCACAGCTGCTTAGTTTTGTTCCCTTGGTTTCTGGTGAGGTGTGTTGTAGCAGAGTAGAAGTGAGGAAGAGCTGCCTGTTTGTCTTGTAGCTGCTACACACAGGTGAAATACTATTGGAATCACTTATACTTTCTCTTGGAACAAAGAAAAAAAAAAAGAAAAAAAGCTATTTTTCTTAGATAGAAAACCTTTAGCAGGAAAGAACAGCAACAAGGGTGAGGAAACTCCCAACCGAACAGTCTCTCTCTCTCTTTCCAGAAGGACAGTGATGAGAAAGAGAGAATTTGCTCTGAAGCTCTTTTATTGACTATCTTACCAAGCACATCTCAGTTTTTTATCTATTTGAAGAGAGGGCTTATTTTAGAGCCTAATAAACTAGAACAACTCCTGGTTTAGAAATTGAGAGTTTCTTGGTGTACTTTGATGTGCTCATTTTAAAGAAAAGGTGGGGAGTAGTTCCACATGAATACTCTAGCTGATTCAGGGTCCTGTCACAGACTATTTTTCTTCTCTCCTTTTACTTTAATTGGACAAATGAAAAATAATGAAGAAGGGACATGGAACAGGCTACCTGGATCAATAAAATTGTCAGTTTGGCTGCATCAATGTAATAGGCAGGGCTAATGTCATTTGGCTAAGTAAATGGGTATGTTTTGTGCAGCATTGTGGTTGCCCAGAGTGCTTTCAAAGCAAAGATAATAACAGAGCTTAGCAGCTGTCAGGCAATGCGGCCTGGTGATCTTAGAGCAGAAGAGACCTTGTCCAGTTTTCAAGAGGAAAGGGTCTTTCTGCCAAAGCACCAGCTCTGCTGAGGCCAAAGGGTGGGCTGTGAGGCTCAGCAGGGCAGGGCTGGGTACAGTTTAGCTGCCAAATTGCAATTCTGCCAAATATAGGAATTAACATAAGATTTTGCTGAAGTCCACTCAGTGTTGCTGTCTTTGTTGCATTTCGATAGTGTGTTATACTTAGGTGTTGAGCACTCTATGGATAATAAATTTATAGCCATGATCTTGGTATCGGACGTGTCCAAGACCCACAGATTTAGATTGGTGGAAAGCATTCAACCAGTCTTCTTGTAGGCAAGTACAGCCCTAACACTGCTGGCCAGGGTGGCAAGCCAGCTTGAACACTGCCTTTGCAAGCTGAGCAATGCACACAGAGCAATCCCCAGTGAAATCCAGAACAGCTTTTGCATCTCCAGGGAATGGAAGGGATGGTCAGAGCAATCTCAGCCACGCAGTTTCTTGTTCTGCCCTTAGGGTGGCTTCTTCTCTCCAGGCATTGGGTCCTCTTGCTGTTATAAAGAAGTGTTTGTTCTTTTGCTCGCTTTGTTTCCCCCAGCACTTGAGCAGAATTCCATATCCCTTGGTGTTGTAACACAGATGCATAATGCTGTATGTCTGATGTCTGTCCACAGAATTGTTACTAGCAGTAAGAAACTAAAAGTTTTCATAAAATGCGACATTGTTTGTAGTCTTTGCTACCTGAAGACCTTGTAGCAAACTCATTTTCATGCCACTTGGTGTTTTTTGGGTTTTGTTTTTTTTTTTTTTTAAGTTCTGTTAGCCCAGAAATGTACAGAAGTCTTGTGCAATTTCTGTGATGTTGCAGCATTCCTGGAGAGGTTTTCTTTAAATACCAGCAGAAGATGGGGGAATCTTAATTGTCAAACTGCAGGAACTGTTAGTCTCTCTAGAAGGTAGTTTCATTTCAGCCAGATACCAGAGGTTTTCATAGTTATTTGATCTCTTATTTCTCAGCTTTAGTTCCTCGCTGCTAAATGTGGCAGTTCAATAAATTTTGTCCACTGATCATTAGACAAATATAGATGTGAAACTGAAGTGCTCCCAAAGACCTGATCTGTGGGAGAGGTAGCCATGTGAGATGCAGGAGAATTTAGGCTGCTATAGCACAAATAAAAGGAAAGTCCTTTAAACCTTAACCTTCAGGTTCTGAGTCTACATTTTTCACATTCTCCTTTGGGAGCCACATACTGACTTTATTTATATTTAGGGTCACACACTTTATTTTCTCCACCACACAGGCTATTCTGAATTAATACTGACAGACAGCCTCTTAATAGTCTATATATAATACCTTTTTTGCAAGTATTTCAGTGCTTTACAAATAGGATTGCATGCTTTGATCCCCTTCCCAAAGGGCAAATACCTCTGGGAGGAAATGGACACATTTACCACATTGCAAGGAAAATCAAACAGCCTCCTAGGGTGAGAAAGTGAAGAATAGTACTCCAGCTAACCTTAGGAAACTTAAATGGCTTCTACGAAGAAGTCAGTGTAGTGTAGTCCAGTCACCCTGGCTAGTGACCTGTCCCTTCAGTAATCTTCCATGGCTATTTGTATTTCATTTCTTGTGAAAATGAAATACTGAGCCAAAGCATTAGTTCAGCATGGAGCCAGATATTTTATGTTGCATCTTGACATTGTGCAGTCACTGATGCAGGGCAGAGAGTGAAGCTGTGGCAGAGAGATTTACTGTTTTTGTTCCTGAGGAACAGTTTGGTCTTGTACCCAGAGGTTGGGTCAGTGACTGAAACTTGCTTCTGCAGGAAGCTCTGTGTCCAAGATGATAAAATGGCCACTGTCAGCTCACTAAATGGAGGCTGGTGGTGCTACTTTTAAAAAACAAAGCAACTTCCCTTGTTGCATGCCAGGAAGACATTATACCCAAGTTTTGCATCCCACTCCACCCCCACCAAACTTCCCAGTGCCATCAAATATCAAGCCACCACTGCAACTTTGAACAAGAGTTGGTGGGATGTAGGCAGGAGGTTTGTGTGGAGCATGTGTGTCACTTCACTGATCTTCACTTGACAGATGCTCAGGACCTGAAACAAGACTTGAGATGGGGATGGAGAGAGGGAAGGTTTCATCGCGGCCTTAACACTCCAAAGTGGCATGGGGGCTCACACTTTTTTTTCCTTTCTCTTTGAGGGCTTTTGGTCAAGCCTTTGCCACAGTGTTATCTGCCACTTGTCTGAGGAGAGAAAGTGGGTGGATGTTACTGCACAGGAGATCTTAAGCCCTTTCTACTGCTGGAAGAGAAGGTTTGCAAAGAAGAGACAGATCATGGCCAGGTGATGTAGGGGCAAAGCATGGAACCAATAGGGGAGATGCCTCGGTATCTCCAGGACTTAACAAACGCTGTCCTGCCAGTATCTTAGCCATCACTGCCCTTTTGTCCTTTCCTAACTACCAAAGACAGTGCAGGAAATACCACAGTGACTTCTCTCCACAGTGGCAGGGGTTGTGCCCTTTTCTCTGCAGAGGGATGGGTACACAGGTCTCAGCCTGGCCTGGTGACTCTGATCTTGACACTGCCTGTGATTTTGGCGCGATGAGGAGCTTGTATTCCAGTCACACTAGGGAAGGTGTGTCTTTTACTGATTTTGCATTTATGGACAAACAGAGAAATGAAGCTTGATCGTTTTATGTAGGTGGGTGTGGGCTGTAACTCAGTATCAGAGCTGGCTCCCAAATTCAAATAAATTTGGGATAAGTGGATACTTTAGAGCCCAGTATTGCTTCTCTCTCTCTGCCAAATTACACAAACTAACTGCTGAACTGCTTGCCGGTGAAAGCTGTCATCTCTGCTAAAGTAATGCCTGTGTGAGACTGTCTTGTGAGTGTTGTAGGCCAGTTGCAACTCGAAGATGTGACCATATTTCATGTCCTTGAGAAGGAAAGCTCTCTTTTCTTTTTGGGTGGGTTATGTACCGTGTTTGACTAAATCTTAGTTGTCTTGGCGCCTCACCAATACAAAGGAAGTTGTTACACTTCTCCGTAAGGTCTATGTGCCAGCAGAGAAGTAAAACAAAAGATGGTTAGAACAGCAAAATGGAAACTTGTTATCTGTTGCAAACCTCTGGAGTTCAGCTGCCTTCATGGACTGTAAGGGATGGCGTGCAAAGCTTGTCCTTTTTTTTGTCTGGCTGTGCTGGCACAGAAAGGGCCCCAGCAGTCACGGAGAGCAGGCTGAGTAACTCCTATGTAACAGAAGCATGGCACAAGGAATGTGCCTCTGGCTGAAGCGAGCAAGTCACTTCATCACTGAGGTTTTCTTAAATGGGAGACTATTTACCTGGTAGCTCTCAATTAACATCCTGATGAATTCTGTGCAGGAAGAGTTTACACAGGTTCCTTGGAGGAATTTGCTATTTTAGATTTCTCTGTTTTTCTATATTTAGGCAATCAGCCCCTTAGCCATATGCTCTAAAAATAAAGAAAAAAAATTAGACATTCTAAGACTTAAGGCTTTCATTCTTCTCATATGCTTTGGAGTAGCTGTTATCTAGCAGTGGAATTACACAGTATCCACAAACAGAAGTTCCCAGTTAAGCTCTCTCAAACAGAAAATTACACCAAGAAATCCATGAACAGTAAGAACAGCAAGGGTCAGACTGTCTTACTCTGAAGAATTATATGGTGCAGGAAGCCTATTACCTTTTGTTCTTCCTGCTGTTAATGCCCCAATCTCAGCTCCATGGAGCTTTCTGAGAAAACAGAAATGTAGAGTGGTATTTGAAATGCATTTCAGCATTAGAATTCTATTTTGGTATGTTTTACACAAAACCGTGTAATCTTTATAGCAGATATTTAACTCTGATATGTTTTATCTGCAGACTGCTCTCAAAATGATTGATCCTCCTTGCCTTTACTCTAGAAAGATGCTGAATGTTGGCTGAGGAAAACTGATCTGTGTTGATGTTAAGTGAATGAATGAGGGCTGGTGTGAAATAAAGGCATTAATCTTTCTGCCTTGCTGGATGCATGCAGACTGCATAGGGCCTGACATTTGTTTCAGTTCCTGCGGAGTGATTTAAGTTCCACAGGCTTGTTGAATTTCCTTAGCTACCTTTGTGCTACCAGCCAAAGGCTGGTAAAAGAAAACCACCCCAGAATGCACAATTCAATCACAGATCAGCACTGTCTTGTTTAACATATTGTATCTCCTCATAAACAATTTTATTGTTTCGCACAACAAACATGGTTAGAAAGGGCAGGTACAATATACAACTTGATTGCCTTCAGGAACTCATGGATGACAGGTTCTGTGACTCCTGAGATCTTTCAGGGCTTGGGATAGCAGCATAGAGCACCACCCCAGCTGCTGTGAACATCTTGCGTGTGCATGCAGCTGAGGCAGCAGAGCTGGCTTTACCTTTACTACCCAGACAGAGAACAGCAAAGGCGAGGAACTGGTTCTGACTTTGGTCTACTTGACCCAGGGCTTCTGTGTCAATTGAATCTGCCCGTTTCAGTAGCTTTTAACAGCTGAGAACTATCTTCAGGAAGCTTGATGTAAAGAACCAAACCCACAGTATCAACCACATGCTAATAATCTCAAATCAATCACTGTGACTGATAAATGTGTAGCATCACTTGGCAAATGAGCAATAGCTTTATATTTTGTCCACAGAATAATAACATTGGTTTAACACCGGGTTAAAGGAAAGGAAGAGTTAAAGGCAGAACAAAGAGAGAATTTTTTATTCTTGGTCTGGATGGGTATTTGGTACTTGCAGAGGTGCTACTAAACCCTACCTGCGTATCTCCAGTGACTGCAGTATCAAGCTATCCCTAAGGTTCCTCATATTGAGAAAATCCAGACATAGTTAAGAGAAAGGAAGAAAGGATTTAAATTGGAAGTAGAACTCAACCTTAATGCTACTTGCTACAGTGTGTTAAGACAGCTCTATGAGTTTCATCTACTAAACCGCATCAGTGATTGAACACTTAAAAATTAATGTTTTCGTTACAGATGGAAGCGGCTACTGGCAACACAAGCCTCCTATCTTTAGATGTGATCACCTCTACTGTTATGACTCTGTCTCTCAACATGACAGTTTGATGTGGATGTGGGCATTGTACTTGATGAGGGAGAATTTGCAAAAGGGATGATGGAGCAAGCCTATGGAAATCACAGCAAATAGAGAAATCAAGGCCTGGAGTGGTGCTAGAACAGGTCGACAGGTATGGGACAGTCAGTTTCAAGCAGCAGGCAGGAGCTGCTGCCTCAAGCAGAGGCAAAGCAGTGCTGTTAAGGCAGCAGCTGGAATACACTCAGCATCACCGAGCTGATCCTACACACACACGCTCCCTTCATCCTTCAGAGTTCTGTGCCCCCAGGACAGCATGACACACGCTATTGAGAAAGATCAGTAACCAAACTGTGTGCAGTCACTCAAACCTCTCAGCTGCTAGGGGAGTGTTATTATTGGAATTAGTGGAATTGCACATTAACATAATGGTGGTTCCAGGACTAAGTCTATAGTAGTTGATAATGATTAAACTACTGCTAAAGAGGCAAAAAAAGATATGGGTACAAACTACATCTCCCCAGAAGACAAGCCAGACAAGCACTGCTAATATGTATGTGGGTGTGCAGGAAGTGAAGGCTGGTTGTAGTCCAACAGCATAATTCTGCTACGGCCCTTTGATGTCCCAGGAGATTTTTGTGTGTATGTGTCTGTATGGAAAGATCCATTTGGAACTATTATTTTTGAGAAGACCCGAGACCAAACAGTCGAAAACAAGTGGTATTTCAAGTGTGACTTGAAAATAGCTGTATAGCTGTAGAATTTGTAACTATAAGGGCTGCTTGCCTGATTAGTATTTCAATCTATATAAATATTGGCGGGAGAGGTGTAGAAGTCTACTTGCAGAGAGAATAAAGGTTTTATCTCTGGCTGCTGTGCACATGACAGACTATCCATATGCACAGGATTCATGCAAAGCAGGTATGGGTGGATTAGCTAAAACATTTTTAGGTAACCGTCCTCTTTACACTCTAGTGTAGACAAGAACAGTTGTGCTGGCTAACAGTGACTAACTTAAATTTTAACTTATCAGAGTAAATCATCTTCCTCATGCTGCTACTAAACATTGCATGTTAAAAGATGCCTCCAGAAACTGGGGTAGTTAGAGCTTTCAGGAATCTAAAGCAAATGTAGGATAAACACTGCAGAAGGAGAAGGTGAAGGAGAAAAAGACAAATTACTGCTAGAATGAAGAATAAATTTAGCTTTACGCTAGCTCAGACTCTTTTCTCCTTCCTCGGAGTCTTGCATTTGTTTGCTCCTTTGAAAAGCACAGATGAGACTGAATGTTTGAGGAGCTAACAGTGAACCTTTAATTTAGCTTGCTTAATGCAGCAGTGCTGATCACACAGGTGTCTTTCAAGGAATGATACAAGGCAGTGCGTTTTTGGTTTCTTTTGTTGTGGTTTGTTTGTTTGTTTGTGTTTTTTTTTAAAAGGATTTGTTCTTAGGAGTCCTTGAACAGTCTAGGAGGAAAAAACCACCCCAGCATTTTCAAGTGTTCCTTCCAAGAACCCTGAAGAAAGCTCCTTCTGGTGTTGCATCTCTGATGTAGTGGATGATTTCAACACTGTCAGGGATACCAACTTTTTTTTTTTTTTTTTTTCCCTAAAACCCACCTAGTTTGAATTCAGTTTTCCATCCTCCCTGAGCATGCTAGTAGAGGAAGGAAAGTGTCTTCTGTAACTCCAAAAAGACTAAAAGGCACTAAGAAACATGGAAACAGTTGGTGTCATCTGTCCTTTCGTGTGAAGGGAGAGCCGACAAACAAGAATAGGTCTCTATAATTTTATTCTCATTACTTACACAGTCACTGCACCGTGCTACAAGTTATTAACCCACAGCATCCTACTGCATGTTATTGGCTTTGCACAAATCTAGCAGAAAGAAACATCCTGCTTATGGTTAAACCACTGCCATCAACACTTGCTACTATCTGAAGAACAAACCCCTTTTGTTAGAGGATGCAGTCATCATCATCTTTAAAAACTATATATAATTTCAGTAATCTTTTCCTAATGCTTCAGATGCATGTATTGAATTTGAAATCATTTACAGTTAGTCTTATAAAGTTCTGCCTGTTTTTCTTCTAAAGAAAATAGCAGCATATTGCAAAATAGGAAGGTCCATTAGTAAAATATGTAGTTATTACTAAATAATCCATCAAAAATGTTTTCTAATTATGACGGTCCCATTTCTTTGCATATAACATATGTTGCAGAATTGACTCAGACAAACTCTACACAGGTATATTCACAAAGATAAAGCAAAATGGTTTTCTGTAGTACCAAGTCCAAAAAGTTGGTGCTGTTTGGCAAGTAATTATCTGCCTCTTTACTGTTTTATGATCTGACTTGAAGAGAAAGGTGGACGTGATCATTAAGCCCTTGTCACTTTGCATCCTCTGCCTCCTGCTTTTATGCCTTCTTTCCTCCTGACCAACCTCAGACTGGAAGATGAGGCATGCAGTTTATGGGAAGGTGTGCGTGAACAATGTCTGCAGTTCAAAATCCCCACAGCTCAACATCCAGGACAGGTAAATTATGTCTGCACTGTGTTTCAGTTAACTGAAGAAATAGCCTGTCACTGCAGTAAAATACAAGAAGGTTATCACTTCTCTACACCAACATCCATATTTACACCTGCCTGGACTAACATGTAGGGATTTTTAAGAACAAAGCTGATGCTTTTTCTTTTTTTTTTTTTTTTTTTTTGGTGTGTGGGGAGTACTGAAAAGCCAAAAAGAGGAACACTCAAGCAGAACTACTTTCCAATGCCCAGCTGCACATGCTGACTGCCTCAACAAAAAGGAAGAATAAATGAAGACTTAGGAAGAGAGTCCTTCTCACTGATGTCTTTCAAAACTGGTGTTTGAGTGGCTCTTTCCAGCAGCAAAATCTGTTGTCCCGAACCAACTGCTGATTACAAGAAATAAAGCCCACTGTTGCAAAAGTTCACCACGTTAAATGTGCATTGTGAACACTTTTGAACAATTTAATCTTATGCACTCTTTTCCCCCTGTGGTCCTTTGTGCAGTAAAGTATGTACAGACACAGTCTTAACTAAACTTAAGATTATGAACTGGGTACACTAGAACTGTATCCTTACACCAGCTCCTGCCACAACAGCATTTGTGTTGGACCACAGCTTACTAATAATTCTATTATTTTTGGGGTTTGTACACAATTCTGATCAGGTGTTTGAGTAAGGAAATAAGCCATCTGGTGCCAATAAACACAGTTCATTTTAAGTGCAGTCTTAAATGTTTCCATTTGTTTTCTAGGTATAGAAGTTTCCAGGAGAACACAAACTTATTTCCAGCATGACTTGGCTATAAGCTTATTGTTAAATTAAGGGATTACTTTGATTAGACCTCTTCTTTGCTGTCCCTCTGATGACTGACAATTTCAATAACTACAATACAGCAAAGAGAAAGTTAAGTCATTTGTCTGGGCACTTAACTGCCTACACATCAATGTGAGTATAGGTGCTGTCAGATATTCCACTGGCACATTTCTTGGAGTCTATTATAATATCTGTATTTTTATGAGTCTGCTAGTATCAGTTTTCCCCCCTGATGAGTCTTTGTACTGAAATAATAATTGTAAGATAACAAAAAGTGCTTCTGTCCCCTAGAGATTTATATCTAAGTTGTAGCATAATCACAGAAGGAATTGCTGATTGCAGAATGAACTGAACACCACAGAGAGTACAAAGCTAAATATAAAGAGGACATTGTATTCACTAAGAAAAGTCATGCAAAATTCAAGTTTTGAGTGTATTGACCACCTTCCATTGAGTAGATAAAAGCAGTTAATATTACTTTTCGACTGCTATAATTGCACCAGGACTCTTTTCAGGGTGTTGCCTGTGCCATACAGAGGAGTGGCTCCTGTTCTCAGGTACCTCACGTTACAGCTACACTGCTGGTTGTTCAAAACACTGAGCAGAAACAGCTGCAATTAACAACAGGCTCTGGCACAGCACCCTTCATAGGCAAGTCTTATTTTTCCTTGAAGCCCTGGCTCGCACCCAGCTGTAGGTTTGAAATTTGATGAAAAGGCAGAGCTGCTTTATGTAACTTACCTTTACTAGAACACAGCCATCTCGTTCAAGAATCATGCAGAGTTTTATAAATGAAAGTACGCCATGAATTTGAGAAAAAATGAGCGTATGTGTTCCATGAATCAGGCACAATTTCATTTCCAAGCAATTTTCAAAATTGTTTTTAAATAATTAGTTTTATATTCTCATTCCCTCTAATACAGTAAACTGTTTTTAAATTAGCCTTGTGTTTCTAGCATCTAAACAATTAAGAAACAAGTTATTCCTCTGTTTATCCATTATGAATACAGCCCATCATGGTCTGGAATACAGGTACTCTAGGTGAAGTTGTCAAAGTGCATGAAAGAACATTTAAGACAGTTTAATGCCAATGATATAATGTACAGTATGCATATGACTTAAAGAAAATGAATAAGTTGTGCATACAATTACTGTATCTAACCTCAAAGTTAAATGGAACAAATTTGCTACAGTAGATTTGCTTACAAAACAAATCACTAAACTGAAACCCAGCAGAAACACTATCCTTCCCTTCCAAACCAGCAGAAAATCCTGTCCACCTTTCCCCAACTGCAAATTCAGTTTGAAGTTACTGACTTAATGTTGGTATTTCCCCTGTTCATATTTTTTACATGAATTTACAGCAGAAATGGTGCAAAATAGCAAGACCTGTTAGAATAGGCAGAAAGGAATTCAAACTTTAATCTGATTGGTTTAATTTTTTTTTTTTAGCATGAGGAAAAAGAATAAAGTTACAAGGTTTTTTTAATATTTTCACAATGTTAAACTAAAACTGAGCTCTAGGCTACATGTGTAAGTAAATCTAGAACACAAAAGGGTTAAATAAGATCTTCTTTTAAGATACAAGAACTTAAGCTTTCTTTACGTTTAACAAACTTCACAGAACAGATACTGCAAAGGAACAACCCCCTCCCCAACTTTTTGTTTAAAGTGAACATTGTCCATAATTCACATGAACTTTAAGTAGTGTTCTCTCAAGAGCCACCTTGAAACCATCTGTGCACTTGTAATGAGATTAAAGAGAATATTAAGGAGGAACAAAGTAGCATCTTCAGTATTAATGCAGAAAAGTCTTGTGTATTAATCAGAATGCCCATCAAATGCTAGGATAGGATTTTGTATGAAAAGAAAGTGCGTATCACAGCAGCCGCCAAAATACATGTTTTTTTTAAACTCCTCGTGGCAAATGTAAATAATATTCTTGGACAGTCCCTCTCACCAGGACCGTTTCCTGAAAATGCAGCACATTACAGAAGATCTTGCTGCTGATTTCATATTCTTGAATAACATCAACATGAAAAAAACAGCTTGCCTTTCGGATAGCTTGCATTTATGATGATGGGACACTTCTGATTTGCTTCATGGTTAATTAATGCTAATACAGTCAGATGCTGAGTGTGTGTGTGGAGAGACATATATATATATATATATATATTCTTTTTTTTAATTAGTTGTCTCCTTGTTAAATGTTCCTAACTGGCTACAAAAGTAACAATATAATTTGGCCTATAATGAGTTAATTACCTGTAACAAGTAGAATGTAGGATGACTCATACAAGCCCACTCCCGAAACACTGGGGTTTTTCAAGTGACACCTTCCTTCACACCGGCCCCCCTCCCCGCCCCCCGATGCTTTAGATCTGCCCAGTATTTGGAGATGAGACAGTCTTTCCTTCCCTCAGGTTTTCTTACAAATTTACCCACTTGTTAATAACTTACTAATAGACTGAGACGTTAAATTCATTCAGGATTAAGCTGGGCGACATCGGTACAAATCCTTTTTACTGCACAAACCCTTTGTGCAGCAGGAGGCAGCCCGACTGTGTTGACAAAACTGGTGCAATTCGGCTCAGCTCAACGTGACATACCGTAATACAGAACCATAGGACTAACCAGATCCAGAATGTTCTACTCCATGTAATGCTTTTCACATCCACTTGCTATACTTGCTTTGCAGGCAGAGATTTTCGTGAGAGCGTTCAGCTGCATAGAAGGAGGGCTGGCAGAGCCCATTTGATTATCTCATTGACACTCTGGACGTGAGGAACACAAACTCATTCTGATAAAAGGGTGTTTTACAGGTTGTTCCCCAATACTGTTACTGAATTCCGTTTGCTACAAAATGTCCTTTTTTTTCCCCAATATATAAGTCTAGCTACAGAAAGTCAGTCTGTAGAATCCAGCCATGGCTACTGTGCTGTGAATTAGCCTTATTTGATCAATTATCAGATACCTGCACTTAGCAAAAGGCAAACAAGAGCCAATCAGGTTTCGGCCGGTGGGAATGGCTGCACTGCTCAAGGTACGTGGAACCTGTTCACACAACGCGTAGAATCTCTGCAGATGCCATGTAAAAAGTATGCACCATTTACTGCTCCAGGATGGAGTTGGCTTTAAAGTGAGATCATAATTTAACAGAATAGAAAGAAAAAAAAAGAAAAAAACTAAACAAAAAAAAAACAACCCCTGATAGGTTCTTTATAGTAAGATACATATAAAAATTTTTCATAAGAATCTCTGTCCCCCTTTCTTTTTGGCTTCCTGGGAAGAACCAGAAAGGTGTTCCTACCCCAACAGAATCCCTGATGCTGGTGACACTGCCTAACTCAAAAGCCACACGCGATGAAGGCACGAGTGACCAGTCAGGTCTTCTGGGCTTAAGCAGCTGCAGTTGCTGCTCTTAGTAGTATTTCACCTCCTCAGGATTCACTAGCAGTGAAGAGGTGAAAGGCTGCACATTAAACAGTTTGTCTGAAAGCCATGTGCATAGCAAACTTTTACACCAGCTTCTATACAACTATTTGTTTTAACTCTGCAGCTGGAATGTTTCCAGCATAAGGCTTTTAGAGTGACTCCAGCAATAACAGAAGCCTTTGGATTTTTCTCGCTTTGTTTAAATCCACTAGCCATACTCAAAAATAATATTTCTTCATGTTTTATTTTTATACGGTGGCTAGCAGGCACCTTAGTAACCAGCCAGAAATCAATTTTAACCACCATCAACCCCTAAACTACAGTACCAGGACGGTTGGCTAAAGAAAGGAAACTGATTGGCTGTAGTCTGAAACTTGCCTAGTACAAGGTGTCTGGCTGACTTTGTCCTAAATAAGGCTAACATTAGTGAACTAAGAGAACAGCATTTGGTTGCAGTCTTGCACTCAGGAACATCCTTCGCCAATGCGTTGGCAAGATCTCCCTACTTTCCGATCCAGTTTCACCATTTTCATAATGGCTTCCTCACGCCCACGTCCCATGTGGTCAAACGTGCAGTCGTGTTGTTCAGGCAGGCGATGTAACATACAGAACACATAACCTGCCATGGAAAGGGAAACAAAAAATGCAGTTAGGGACTTCAGTAGAGTGGCAGAATCTTACCTGAATCAGAAATGAAGGATCCCTACCTACTGGGGGACTACTCAGTGCTCCAAAATTAATGTCAGCTTGAAGTTTTTACTTATCTTCCTTAAAGGGTATTAACAAGTATTTGATCATTTACTGCGTTTTGTGGAGTATTTATCAACACATTACCAAAGCCCAAGTCATGCCTGATTTGTGGGATTTTTGCCATCCTCTCATCCTACAGGGGAAGCCTCCAAAATCACCTAAGCCAGGTGTGCCCAGATAGTAACAAAACTAATTCTTTTGAGTTTACATCACCTTTATTGGAATCTTCTCTACTTTTAAGTGGAGTTGGTTGTCATTTCTGAAATTCATGCCTATGGTACTCTAGGTTGAACTCCCAAGTAAGCATTCAAGTCAGAACTGTTAAATTTAAGCACCTTTCTTCCTCCTCACTGCCAATGTTGGCAGTGACTGCAGGAGAGTTCACTGCTCCTTTGCTATTCCAGTTTTCAGATGCTTCTCTTCATGGACTGTTCTGACACTAACCACAGGGGGGAACAGGCATTTGACATAGGGCCATGTCACGCCACATCATCTTGCGCTGTAGCTGAAAAGATGTAGGTTATTTTCTCTTTGTGTAAAGCTAGTCAATGTTATTCAGCTTTCCAGGGAGCATGTGACTTAGAAACATGTCAATACTTTTTCCTGCAGGTGAAGAGGGCATCTTCCAGAGCCACTGGTTTCTAGCCTAGAAAGGAAATCAGCTTTTTTCTTCTTTGTCCCTAACACTTTGTAACAGTAAAGAAATTGCCTCAAATTTCCTACCTCCAAAAGGAATGTTAACTAGCAATAAGTAGTATTACGATGATATAGTAGGGAAAAGAGTCACACAGCTACAGGGCTCATGCAGTCCACCATATACGAAACGAAATATGTTATCACCTATACTGTGATATTTTTCCTGCCTGGTGGTGAAAGGGTAACACTCTGCCTCCTACTTGAATTCTTTACGTTACTGCTGCTTCTTGAATGCCCAAAAGATATTAAACCCACAAAATTAAGGTGTTGGAGAGATGGAAAAGGATAAAAATCCGTGAATGATTGTTTGTGCATACACACACACATGTTTATATATATAAAAATATGTGTGTGAGGTATTTCAAGTTCCTGAACTATAAAACATTGATTGCAGAAGAGAACAACAGGTTATCTTTACATGAGGGTGATTGTGAAAAAAAACAGAGAGGGAAAAAGTATCACACAAAGAATTATTTAAAAAAAAAAAAAAGAAAAAAGAAAAACTGATGTATCTTTGCTCTTTGTTTCAGTAGCACAAGGCTATGAAAAGACATGACTATTATCTATGGCTGGCTTTGAAACCCAGTTCTAGAACAAAGTAAAAAAGACAAATTTTCTCTACTGGTATATTCAATTCAGAAACATGGCTGGAAACATGCAGATTGAATTGATACGTATCTTGCCCCTCGTGATCATTGCCTCCACTTCAATCTCAGTCTGGGTCTTACCACACTCAAATGTGACAAATACCTTTCTGGAGGTGCCAAAAATTCAAAGACTGATTGTTAAAATGAAAACATCCTTGGACTGTAGTTTCAATACTGAACAGGCATTCCACTCAATTCTTTCTCACATGGTCTGAAGACTTTCCTTACTTCTCAAAATAGGATTTCAAATTACTGAACCAATGTCCACTGCAGGTACACGAATACTTAAATACCTAAATAGATGAGCTCAAAACCCAAGTTCATGATCTTATCTGCAATGATTGTGTAAGAAGCAGATACAAGAAACCCTGCAGATATGGACTGGGCAGGAGGCACCTCACCACTTTCTGTGAAAAATCTGTTTTTAAATCCTGATGGTTTTATAGATCCTTTCCAAATGGTTAACAAGCATATGCAGAAACACTATCCAATGCTATCTAAAAGACATCTTTAAAATGTATACAATCTTCTACAACTCTTCAGCAAGACCCTTTTGCCAGTTCTAAAAATCTACTAAGAAAGTACATATACAACATGACCGACCACTTTTGAACATGACCTTTCAAGTGCCCCATCTTCTCACCTTCTACAAAACCTCCTGCCTCTTGCAGACCAGTATAGCTTCATGATGTTCCTTTCTACTTTGCCAACCCCAACACAATCTATTCTGTCCTTTGCCGTATCTTTATTTCTTTTTAGAGAATCTGTTTTCATTTAGGAAAGTCTGTACTGTATGCTACATTTATACCACACGACACACTATTTCTTTTTTTGTTAGCCAAGTATTTTTTATGCATTCTTGAACAGAATTTCAATAGAATGACAGGTGATTTTCATTTTCCCTGAGTATGCCAATAGTATTTCTAATTTCAGGAACTAAATTATCTAAACCTGTTATTAATATATATATATATTTAAATATGTACTGCTCATTAGAACAGACAGTACCTAATGAAAGAATACCCAAGCACATTTTGAATGTTACTGAAATAGTTTTGCATATATTGGCTGATCTTAAGGAAAGGGGTTTATTCGTGTTGAATTAGCAACGCAGATCTTCTGGAAGTTCCATTTCCAAAAAGAGAATTCAGATCTTTAGTCTCATTGCTTCGAATGCCTCAGTCACTTTAAAAATTGGAATTTGTACTTTTGTAAGTTTTATTTAACATTTAAAGGACTTTCAATCACTATTATATAGTAGCTAATTGAGTGACAGTAGTTCTGAACATTTTTTCATTAGTTCAGAGTAGATATATTCAATTAAGTTATTACTGCTATATTCACTCCTTGCTGCTTCACTGGTTTGGAAACCAGAGAGAACATTCTGTGGTCTGTATGTGCACAAGTGCCTGACGTCATATCAAAGCCACCAGTTTTTACAACAGTTCCATTATTAACTTGCGTTCTGGGGCAGAAGGCCCATATATGTACTTGTGTTTTGATCCTTAAAGCCAATCCATACTTAGAGGTGAAACTTTTTCTCCTGAGAACTCTGCTTTTATAGTTATAAAATAAGTTAGATAAATGAACTCTTGCAGTGTATTTGCTGTTAGGTTCATTATGGGACGGTATCAAGTACAGGTTGTCTCCCCTAAAGGAATTTACTGCAGAAATGCTTCTTTTAGCACAATATAACTAAGAGACAAAATAAATAACTTTCTGCTAGGGGAAAGAGCATTGGAAAAGGGAATCCATCTGCCAACTAAAGTTTGTTTACCCAAGCCATCAACCAAAAACATACCACAAGCATAGAAGATTTCAATCTAGTAAATGTAATACTACATCTCACAGCACTGCAATTGTTGTTTTCTGATGTTAGAAGTAAGCTATGAATCACCTGCTCCTCAGGTCTCTAATGCAGACATCTTGGAAAAACATTATGTAGTGCCTCAAAACATTTATGCTCCTCTGAGCACCCCAGAAACGACTTCATAATACATCATCAAAAAATTCACTTCCATTTCATCACCAGAGCATAAATGGCTAAAGCCATAAAGCTGTGTGCTATCTCTGCCTCCAGGAGGAGTCATTCAAAGGAAGCCCAAGACTGCACACAAGCAGCTGTGAAGTTGCTCTCATCATTCCTGAGGAACCTGCTGGGAAAGGGGAGAGGACAGAAAACAAAATAGTCTCCCAAATTCAAACCGGAGAATACTGCAGACCTACAGCTGACTAGGTGTGCGTGATGATGAAAACAACTGGATGTTTTTCATTGCTACATTCAAGAGCACTGGTTAGATGGAAATATGAAATGACAGTAAGCAAATATTTCAACTCAAACCTACACTTAATTCTCAAGTTTTTGTTTTCAAATTCTACAATCAGTAAGAAACTAAAATACCAATTAAATCGTATGTGAAGCATCAGAAATAAATCAACGAAATGGCCTAATAATAATCGACAACACAAAAAGCCAGATTGTAATTTTTGTGGGTCCCTGATTTTATTAGAATTTCTTTCTTTCTGTTAACTCAACAGAAAGTAGTCAGACTTTCTGGAATGTGGCACAAATGCCCAGCAA
Source organism: Margarornis squamiger (assembly GCA_035222235.1). Lineage (NCBI taxonomy): Eukaryota > Metazoa > Chordata > Aves > Passeriformes > Furnariidae > Margarornis > Margarornis squamiger. The sequence continues at coordinate 39,856,017 of JAWWTY010000106.1, read as the reverse complement.
TTGGATTACTGCAACCTACTAATGGAGAAGCACAGCACACTGGTGGGACTGCTCTAGTGGATGTCCTTAGCAAGGCACGGAGTCCCTGAGTTTTCTAATGTACTTCTGGAGAATATGCCACTGTTCCATAAAATATACAATAATTATCCCTACTATGTGAATAGCATTGTGATAGAAAATGAAGCCCCTTTTTCTCCCGTCCAAAGATTCTGGTCCTGATCTCATTGATAAGACATTCAGAAAGCTGTTAAAAGAAGACAGATTTATTTGAGCGCATAGTTTGAAAAGTGGAGCAAGTGCCAAACAGGCTTATTAAAGATTTACACAGCTTACATGTTTAAAAAGTGACTTTAAAGCACCCCTATTGGAAACATCTTGATGTATATTATCTAAAAATTTGTTACATGCTGCCTCAATTACCCTGATATTCAGTAGTCACTTATAAAAATAGGGAGCACTTGAACTCTGCCATACAGCACATGTGTCACACGGTTAATTCGGCAGCTCCATCTACCAAAGAAAACTGAGCCTCATTTATGAGGAGGTACATTTCTGTGCTTCTGGAAGCTAAGCCATTCAAGTATCACTGCTGACGGGAAAAGACAAAGCCCTTAATTACCAAGTACCATCAATCATCTTAATTGTTCACACTAGACATTTATGTTTTCGTTGCATGCACTAACTGCTCTGAAGGTTTAGCTTTCTATACTACATTGACCCCTTTTGATTCATTCAAAGAAATTCCTACTGGTAGGTCAAAGAAAGTGCAGTCAACATTACCATAAAAATCAGAGATCCTGATACTTCAAAATCATCTTACCTGCCCATGAGTATTGGCATTTATCATTTTCATTCCCATGTCAAAAGGCAGAAGTTCAAAACTGTCAGAATTTGCAGCTTCCACCATTTCCAATATTTATTTAATAAACAACCTGGTTGTATAGAGCCCTATATCAAGCCTATTCAAAAGTAGTCTTAATAACGACATAGATATAATCCTATGCAGAATTCTGTGCTGTGTCCTTTGACTTTATTACATTCTTCACAAAGTATTATACTTGTCTTGCAAATTTGAAATTCTAACCAACAGATGTTCAAACAGAATTTGCTAACATCTCGTAACTTAAAAGTTGAAGATGCTGTAAAAATTCTCTACCAAACACATCTAACAAGGTATGTTATCTATCTATCTATCTATCTATCTATCTATCTATCTATCTATCCATCCATCCATCCATCAGCAGAGTTCTGTGCAAGAAGAGATTTTAACATCTGTTTAAAAGATGAACATATCTACAGGATATCACACAGCACAGACAAGCCAGGCAGATCAGCCAGCAGAGAAGATTAGCTCATGCCATGGTACGTGCTGCTGCAGCACTGGAGAGAATAACTGGACATCATTCTCTGAAAGTGTCTAGTACTCTCCAAAACAACAACATTTATGCATCTCCACTATCCCTTCCAACTGGAAAAAGGATTTAATATGTTGCAGATTATACTAAAAATAAAGCTATTTTAAAAAACTGTGGGAGGGAAATACTTTTTCTTCTTTTAAAGATATGAAAGAGGTAAGAAATGAATGGAAGAGAAGAATGAATAGCTACCAAGATACAAAGCAAGTCCTAAAGGCTTGGACACAGACTAATTCAGAAAACACTTGCTCTCTGGACTTCAATATAACCCAGCTTGCTTCCCCAGTGTTCTGCAGATCGTTCAAAAAGAACATGCAGTAATGGAAGGACATGAAAGTGCTATGGTCCAGACTAGCAAAACTTCCAGTGCAACTTAAAAGCACTGCTGTTTTGCAATATAAATATATTCTAGCCTGCTGATATCTTGTATTATTCTCCTTCTAGACAGCTCCATTCTTGCATATACTCTAATTAATTATCTCTTCTCTTTCTTCTTTGGGGAATGTTCTGCACTGGCATTGTCAGCTTTCATTTCACACTTCAAGGAAATTTCAGTTTTACTGACATTGTCTATAAAACCAAACCAAATCCCACCAAGCTAAACAAGAAATTTTCACAAATAAGTGAGCTAAACTCTTCCCCTGTTTCCCTTTCCCAGCAAGCTGTCATGGACTTTGAGTAAGTGCTGAAGTAGTTCAGAATAAGTGGCTAGGAATCTTGTCATTCATTTCCAAGGGGAAAAGGGAGTAAGCCACGTTATGGTGAAGCTTTTTAACCAGACAGATGTATTTATTAAAACTCCACAAAACATAGCTTCAGGCAGTCCTTTCTATCATTTCCACTACAAGATGATCAGATCGGGAATATTAGCCTCTTGGTGCTAAAAGTTAGAAGTCTCTAAATGTCAGTGCATATTATCTTAAACATTGCTCTCAAAGCATTTCAGTTCCGCCACCCTTCACAAAGAGCACAGCTGCAAAAGATTCATGAAATATACAGCAGGAAGAAGTGTACTTTTCCTATTAACTTATTTTTCTAACCATTTGCTATGATCACTGCAACTTATCTTTAAATATTTCCTTCTTTATATGGATTGTCAATACTTACTCCTGATTACCAAAATGATCAACATCTGAATCAAAGACAGGAAAAGGAAAGAGGTGGTATAAGACACCTTTGCCACTCTGTCCCTGAGACTGGACATGCAACTTGGGACTTCCATCCTGCTCTTCTGTGAGTGACATTATCAGGTTTCAGGCTGGAAGCACACAGCTCTGCGGTATCTCTGATGCTACATAAAATTTTATGTCTGAGACTCAGGGTGCTTATGAGATGCTACAAATTCGTTTTGTTTTTCTACTACTGGGTTTATGCTTAGGAGGAAAGAAGGGAACAAATATTTTTTTTTTCTCTTCTTCCTCTATTTTTCTGTCTGCCACAAAGAGGGTAAAGCGATATGTATGCATCTGCATTAGAGACAAAAAAAGCTATTTGTGAAAAGAACTGGTCAGGAGATGAATGGAAAAAAATTTATACAAAAGAGAGAAGATATAATCTTAATACTGTAACAGCCACTGGAAAGGTATGGTTAAAGATTCTGAAAGAATTCTTTGGAGTGCAAGGAAAAGACTTTGTATTTCCAAGTTTAGTCACGTATAACCTGCGTTTCAAAGTGTCTTCTGTCTATTTTCTTTAAGATCATAAGCCTGGGAAGCTGCTTTAGGGAGCACACAAGAGATGCAGTTTTGCACTGTGGAGACTCTGAAAACAAACTACGTTTTATCCCAATTTGTGCTAATTTCAAATATACTTTTCTATTTATCTTACTACTTGCACAGAGAGCTGTCAAACTATTTTTTCCTACATTAAATGTGACACAAATTTTGAACAGAGATTTTATATCACTTGAGGACAGAGCACATGCTGATTTTTTAGAATTTTTTTTTTTTTTGAATCAACAATTCTTAAGGAGGTTCTACATAAGACACAATTCTATTCCTCAACTTTGGAACTAGAAGAACACAAAAGAAAATTTCCTCCTGTTTCTTTAAAGACAGTGTATTTGGAGTGGGAAAAATTAAGATATGGCACTCTTATAGACTCAAGTCCTACCTTTGCTCTAGTGGATATTAATTCCACAGAAGTGGAGAGCATGTTCAGGAACAGATCTGAGGTTTTCAGATGATTTCTGAACTTCAAGGAGTCCTCAATGAATCAAAGTCATAAATACAGCACACTTGTTATTAGAAAATGTTTGCTGTGGGTCAGGTCTGACTGAACACTGCAGGTCTCAGTAAAGACTGTATCTCAGTTCTGTCATGTACTAGGAAAAAAATGGTCATTAAATGTTTTGATTTGGACTAAATATTTTCCTTGCTGTACAGAACTCATGCACATAAGAGTAAATACTTCTACATCACAACTACTTCAGCTACTATAGATTTGTGAGTTAATGCCAATATCTACTGGGGACAGACTAACAGAGCAACTTAGGTTGATTACTGCCACGGATACACCATGTAATCAATACTCACTTCCAAACTTCTTGATACCTTAGCGGTCACTGACCTACACATTTCATCTGCAGGCTCCCCTTCCAACCTCACACACTGTCCCCAGTTTCTTGTCTGAGTTGCAATCCACAGCAGTGGGACACAAGCAGCAGTTGTGACACCACAAGCTGACTCACCAGCTGAGCACAAATGCTGGGTTACCACTTTTGTGAAATGTCTGTAGAACTGGGCTCTGTTCCCAGCTCATCTTTGGTAACGGATGCAACTTCCCAGAAATTAGCATTTTAATTTGTTATGTAATCTATCAATATAACTGAAAGAAACATTTATCACCAAAAGGCTTGTGCAATTGTTGAAGCATAAAGACAGGGAAAAAAAAAAAAGGAAAAAAAAGCCCACCCAAAACACCCCAAACCAATAAAGTTTAATTTAACAAGAGAATTTTTAAAGAAATTGCTCCAAACAACTTACAGCACCAACAGAGGTGCCAGACAGTGAACACCAGTGACTAAGTTGAGGGAGAGGAAAAGCTAGGTTCAAAATTAAAAGTTTAGACTTTAGATAGGTGAAAACAGTTTCCTTTTTTGAACAATTGTGTGATCTTGCAATGATGTGTTGAAGAGGAATTAGTATCACTGCTACACTTGTAAAAGGAACACCCATTGCCACGTTTGCAGGACCAAGAACACACTGAAATAGTACTGCACCTCCTATATAATTTCTAGTTTCACAAGATTATATCCTACAGGATGTGGGAGAATGAATCCAAAGAAAAGAATATACAGGAAAAAAGCAGAATTATGCCAAAAAGGTCTCCTAGTGTCCAAGGGTAGACAGCTAATAAAGTAGAGGTAAACCATATTAATAGGTAACACTATAGTAAATCTAGTACTCCTATAAAATTAGATTTTTCCACAGGCTATACTAGCATATAAAGAAACATTTGTTTTCTATCCAGCATATTTAGATTTGAGAAGTGAGAATCTTGAAATTAAGGTGTCCTGAGAAAGGGCAGGTGGATGACAGAGCTATCCCAGCATCAGTGCAGGGACCTGTGCAGTGCTACATGAGCATTAAAACTTCTAGAATTCTCTACATCAAGCCCACCTGAGCTAATGCACTTCTCCCAGAAGCTGAGGATTTAATTAAAAGCCAAAGTGTACCCAGTGATTTAATTAAAATAGCAAGCAATACTGAGTGATTCAATAATGTATGTATATAATTCTGTTTAGCCCAATGACAATGCAGGAAAGATAAAGCTACTAATAAAGAACTAGAATGAATAATGAAAGGGTCTATACTAACATACAGTACTTGTATGCAGTATTAATTTTAACAGTTCTCCTGGATCCTGCATGTATTTTGACTTCATCACATGCTGAATATGATATCAGGTTTGACTTTCAGTATACTCCCTGAGTTGTATTATTTAAGCCTTGAGTTTCAGTAGCTTTACAGAAGTTGTACCATATTGATCTACAGTCTGACAACAGCTAGTCTTGCTGGCCAAATCAGCGGAGAGAAGCAGCTCTGTTTCTTTTAAATCTAAATAAAACCTGTTTTATGTCTTCATTCCCTATTTACACCTTATTAGATTATGTGTTCTGCTCCATGTGAGTCTTCTATTCCTGTAGCCTCCTGCAATCTATGTCAAGAGTAATTCTTCTTCTAACCATAGGAAAATAGAGCTCCATTCAGAAGCCATATTTATACCATAAAGAAAACCAAATGCATAGAGCAAAGTACACTTCCACTCTTCCACTCTTTTTTTTTTTTTTGTGTGTGGACTTACACAACATTCCCTGCTCCTGGCTTGTTCAGAATATGGCAGGACCCACATACACCACTTGTGCAGATACTTGCAAAACTTTCAGCAACTCAGGAGTCTTTAGCAGCTGTGAACACCCCTTTAAGTAACCATGGCCATTTCAATATATATAAAGATACTTTTGTGAAAACAGATGCACACTGATCTTTATGCCTTTTCCTTAGAACGTCCATCCATTTTCCTTAGCAAGCTAATAGAAAACCAGGTAGTCTCAAACCTCAGTACCTACCTTCTTATACCTGAATTACGTAATTCAGGTGACATTTTCCTTTAGCTAGTATTTTATTTATTTATTTGTTTCGTAGGGAAGAAATACTCTAGCTCCTGGAAAGAATCCTGACTTTTCAACCAAATTTTGACAATTCCTTTCAATATTCTCCTAGTACTGATGCAGAAATTATGTTCTTTCCTCCCTTCTTCCTGTGAACAATTTAGACTTTTCACCAACAAAATTCACCAGGTATCAGTCATCCCTACCTAAGCCTTACTTCATGGTCACCTGTTCCTTCAGGATTTGTCAGATTATTTTTGGGCCTTCCATGTCTGCTTCAAATACCAACCCCACTATTAAAATCAGCACTTCTATGCATAGCTATTTGTTAACATATGGACAAACACATTTGATTCACTCTGAGGGGGATGTATCTTTCCTTTTGAGAACAGACTGCTGCAGCCTCTGGCTGACCAGGAGAAGCTTTTTGTGTGCACAGCCCTGGTGAAGCTGTAACAAATGCCTGTGACACTCTAGATAAATAAGAACACTGTAAAGAAAGAATTTTTATTAGAAAAGGTAGATCACTTTAACCTTCAAAAATGCTTCCTTTAACATCTGGCAGGTAGGTGCCTATTAACTTCATTTTTCTGATAAGAAAAAACAACTCAGAGACTGAGCAAATCACTTCCCTAAAGGTACTGAAAGAGACAGAATTAGAAATAAGGTAGCCCCAGACAGACTTTTATGTTGAAGTTCACTAGGCCATGTGTTACCTGTGCATAAAAGACAATTTAAAACCACACCATCGTTTATTTTATGCATACAATTTGTTCTTCTGTAACCACAATTAAGGGTATGTAGGACAGAAGAAACCTAATGTGGTACCCCAACAAAATGCTTATTTTTTATCTCATACTGTAGTTTCCATGTGAAAACTCCCTGAAGATTATTTACTGAAGGACTTACCACATCAGTAGAGTCAAAATGAAACCACTTTTTGTTTTGTTGTTTTAAAGAAACATGTTAACTTATTTATATATGGACTTGAGAGAATGACAACCCATTTCAGTTACTGATTGGGACTACAGGAAGGTAACAGGCTCACTATACATTACTAAATCAACACTGCCAAACCTTAGGTAGCAAGAAAATGAAATGGTGACAGAAATCAAAATGAGCACATGCTGTAAGAAACCCACGTTAATTGAACAAGCTAGGGGAATATACTGGAGCCTCTTCAAAAGGTATTTCATGATTACTAATTATAAGCAGAACATGAACTCCATTTACACTTTTAAAGCTGTAGACAGCTTTTCTAAAACCTAGACACTAAGGCACTTTTCTGGGTCTTACCCTTGGAACCCACGATGCACCAATTAGTCAACTACTTTTAACTGTTTAATTTCCAGTATTTTCAGAATACACATTACTCAGGAAGACTGACATGAGTTAACAGCTCCTATTCACTATGAATTAGAGTCTTGGAATAACATCTTCATAAAATAAAACAAAACAAAAAAACCCTTGGAGTTCAAATTCCAACTTCAACAGGTTTTGTGTTGTGGTGGGTTTTTTTAATACTTGCAGCAATATAAGCTAAGATGCTTGGCATTACTGAAATGGCTGAAGCAAAAGAACTATTCTGGGAGCAACCCTCTTAGGACAGCAGACAACAGAAATGCTGCATATGGTACATCTTAAGGGCTAAGAGTAAGACTTGCCAGAATTGCAGTACTTAACCAATTACTACTAAGATGGGTTGGTTTTTTTTCAATACTTTTACTGAACTGGTTGGCTCATAATCTCCAGAAGCAGTGTTTGTATTTAATTTTAATCTGTTATACCAACACATAATGACACCCTGAAACCAGATAAACCTAATCCATCTAGAATGTGAATTTACCAGCACCATTAAAATTCTCCTCCACAGAAACAGGTTCCATGGAAATGGAATCATGATTTAATATTTTGCCAAGTTTTAAAAGAAACATTTGCCCAACATTTGCTGGATGACTTTGCACAAAGATGGAGCAGCTTATCTACTCTAATTTGTCTATTTCTTCCTGTCTTTCTGAAGATTATTTCTAAATTAACTGAGTAAATCAAATAATTCCAAATTTATTTTGGCACAATCCAAAAAAGTGCCTCATCTCCTGTGTTTATGAACCAGCAGCTCTGTTATACAATTTAAGAATGTGCAGCTGTTTTGCTTCCACTTTTTTGATAACTGAACCACAGTGAGACTTGATGCTACAGTTATCTGTAAAATAGGTACACTCTCTGCTATGTGGACACATTTCATTTCTTCTGGCTAACAGAAATGTTCAGTGCTTGACAGGAGCCTGTGCTTTTCTGTCTCCTACCCCTCTGCTCAGCAGAAGACCAAAACAGAAGCAAAGCAACATTAATACCAAGAAAAGAATTTCAACAGGTTATTACAGATTTATATAGAACTAAACAAAAAACAGGTATGTGGAAAAAAAAGCAGAGTAATTAGGAAGGAAACTTATACCCTCATGAAGGAGCGGTCTGTGGTGGGCCCCAACAATGTGCTACGCTCTCAATCCCACGTGTTCAGCAGCATGAGGCAGCACTCCGGCTAACCCGCTATGTTAGACTCATTTCCTGGCTCAAAGTCTTACTGTTGTAGAGGCCACTTGTGAGCGAATGTCCTCTCCAATCAAAAAACAGACAAACATCAGGACTTGCCAACATCAAATTAAAATTGCAAGCCACCACATTTTGCCTTCACCATGCCTGAGGTTAGGACTCACTGCACAGTCTCCCCCAAGAGCAGCAGCGAGTACACAACTGTTCTGTCACTCTGCATTCTGGGAAATTGTAACTTCTTACAGCACAACCCAGGCCAGTAAAGCTCCAAGATCTTTCCTGTCCACACAGGCAACAAATACAGCTAGCAACTGTTTGACTGGAATGTGCCACAACTGACCAATTATTTTTTAAATGTGATTGACCTAGAAGGTTTCAACATCTTCCCATCCTATTAAGCATCTAATCTGGCCAAAGAACATGAAAAACTCTAAGATTCCTGTCTGGGAAGCACATAAACAAATGGACAACCTCTCCAAATGGCACTGGTACTGGAAGCTAAAGCCAGACTTACTTTCCAGGCCCATTTTCTTGCCATCCCGCTGATTACCAAGAAGTTCTGGACAGGTGGAGTCTGAAGTACAGGCAGGCCCATTATGATGTAGCCGATGAACAGCAAACTATTCTACACAAAAGCTGCTGCAGAGCTGGCACACTATACTAATTTTTCTTTAATTGCTGACTAGAAGTGGATCTAACATGACAGATGTGAAATTCCTTTACTGATCATCTAGAATATCCTTGTATCTCCCATGCAATACCAACACAAAGACCACTGCAGATTTCTGTGTGTCGGCTTTACACAACAAGCAGGACCAGAATCACTTTTTGCTGCAAAATACTAAGACTCTGCAATATACATGTGGTCAAGTAATTAAGACCAGGTCTAGAAATGTGTAGTGTAATCAACCTGCCTTTTCCCAAAATACATTTCCAGAACTCCGTGTTATATAGCTACTTTCACTCACAAATGCCCTGCCCCTAGTTTTGAAGCAAGTTTGTGGTAACCACTCAGTTATCACACCATTGAGACAACACCTTAATTTTCAGATCAAGGCTCACAGGCAATTGATTTCAGACTGCTTATAAAAATGCTGTAACGGAGTGTAACTTGAAGAATATAATTCCTGCAATTCTTTGATGATAAAACTGCCACATGATTTTAGTACAATCATTATCCATCGTAAGACACTGAACTAATGAAAGGTCCATCCATCCCAAACTAGAGAACATGGACAACATGCCTACTGTACTGTCACCGAGAAACGTTTCACAGGCAGCTGATTTTGTTCCAGTAGTGTTGATTTAAAGGTTATCCAGTCAGAGGCACAAAATGAGAATTCATTTAAAAATTTCTCTTTTCCACTGAAGCTTGCAAAGTGCATCAGCAATTAACAATTCCTATCACTTCTCTCAGTTTGCTGTGTGAAAAGGCTCAGAACTCGTCTTACAAATTGCTCTTTTGAAGATCAAAGGGAAGCCGAATTTGTCTGTGTGTGCTCTGGATGAGTTTGTAATTTACTGGAACTTTCAGAGGAGGCTTGGCAGCACACTCGTTTGACAGCCCCAGGGTACAGGATTCAGGGGAGCTCTGTGACTCTTCCCTTCTGAGTTCCTTCCTTAGCTTTAATTGGCACCTCATTAGAAATTAATGAAAATGACATCCTCTGTTCTTCCTGCTCCGGGCGTAGTATGCTACAAAAAGGCCCATCACAATTCATAACACATTCAATTTATATAGCAATGGCTCTTAAGCATTATTTATGAGATGTGAATTTCTTGTCAGCAGTTAATAACTTGAACACAGCGGAAGAAGAATGAAAAAAGATCTTGAGAGTATGCATGTATGAAAACAAACAAATCTTTCCACATCTGAAAAATGTTGTGTTTGAATTGCTGGAACTCCCTTCTCAGTACTGAACTGTTTTTCTTCCCAGCAAAGCCCTGCAGCACTGTCAAATCTGTCTAAAATTCCATGTAGTGTCAAGGGAATCAGTTCAGCAGCATCACCTCTCCCTGGGTAGGTCTTACAGGAGACCATACGGCCAATATAGATCTCTCATAGATCTCTGAATTGGTGGGAAGCAGCAGCCCACTCTCTCTGTTCCCTTTTCAAAAAAGCTGTGCCCCACTGGACAAGTCCCAGTTATCTGGATCAATATTTGCAGGTATGTCTACATTAAAACATTGTCCATATGTACATATTTTTCTTTCCACTATGTCTCACTAAAAATCTCACTGGAAGAGTCACCAGGACACATCAACAAAAAAGGAGATGATTTCCAGTACTTTTAACATTAGGACATGATGTGTAACAGCAAACAATGAAATTGCTGTTCTGTGGCGTTAATTTGGGTTTTAACAAAAGTGTTTCAGACACAGCTTTGGAACAACATTTCTATGTGGTAAATCCTTTTTCCTTACATTGAAGCAAACACACATTTGTCATTCTGAAGATGATGTCTGTTTTTTCATTGATTCTGACTATTAGAATTTCCTTTAATGTTTAAAGTTGAGAGTTTTTTCCACACATTTTTTTCCCATTGCTTTAGTTAAGGGTTAAGATGCCAAGAATTTAATAGCAGTGGTTCAAAGTGCAGATCAAACAGTGTTCTACTTTGACCATTACTTTTGAAGAATGTATGTGCTTATTTTACACCAGTTGATTCTATCTCACCACCTCCAGTTGAGCATGCATCATTACCTGTGCTTTACATTATGACAAAATAGGATAACCTGGTCACATATGGATTTAGGAAAATATTTTAAATGAATGAGAATTTAACATATTTATTCTGTTCCATTTTCCACTACCTCCTCCCCAGGGCTTTTGATCTGGACTGTCATTCATGACCTAAAGCAATCTAATCTTACAGACAGCAGAGCAAGTTGCTGAGAATGGTTTCTAAGGCAGCACCTTTAAAAATGACAAGAGCCACGTGCTGATGAGTATTGGTAAAGCAGCTCAGGTGATGTGAAGCTGAGATAACCTGTGCTGCTCAGTGGCAGAGTTTTATTTGTATCTTATTAATATGACCATTAAAAGTAAGTAGCACAGTTTATGCCTACATTCACACCACATGAGAGCATTTCATTATAGATAACACACACTTACTGAACACAGTGTTAATGAAACATTGTAACTGCACAGACATACCTAAGATCTCTAGTTTTTTCAGCCCTGTTGTAAGTATGGAAATAGACTCCTGCCTTCTCTCATTAAATGTGTGGAATAGAAATGTTTGTAATACAAACTTTAAACTATATAGGATGAAATATACAAATGCAAATTTTCATTTTATCACTTATTGCTTAGGAACGACCCAGAATTTTTTTTTCATATTAATGTTCTATTAAGACATTTTATGAACTTTAACAGAAATATTTCCATAAACCTATATATAATCAGTAGAAACAATTTAAAGAATAATTCCTACAGCATTTATATTGCAAAAGCATTGAATTATGGAATCACTTCAAGAAAACCTGGGAGGAACCAACTAGATATATCTACAATTCAGTTTACAAGGAAAAAAAAAAAAGGCAGGTCTTATTTTATAATTTTAAACACATTTCTGATCAATAGAAGGACTTCTAAAAAGTTGCTTTCAACTTCGTTCCTGTTATATAGCTCCAATATTGCAGAATGCAGGGAAGATTAATGATATAGCATAATGGCTAAGTGATCTTTTGTCCAATCCTCCTGAAACTTTTAACTGTCTTGCTCCCAATATTAGGGAGGATTCTTCTATTTCTATCAGGTACCTGTGAGCAGCTTCAGTCATTTTTAACATGACAAGAGCAGAAACTCCTGCCTCTATCGTGCCAAGTAGAAAGAGCCATACCAAACTGTGTCATTGATAGCTCTGAATCCTTTCAGTTTCATAAAAATGTTACCAGATACTTCGAAATATCCTGACACATGATTTCCGTAACAAGAATTTCAACATTACAGCTGTTGATGTCATGTTTGGTGGTTTCACAGATAACATATGCTAGGCAGTGCTCCAGTATCTCAAACAAGGCCTACGTCATGCCCAAAAGAGCACAACACAACAGTAATCTCTACAGGCTGAAGACAGACAGATGCTGCAGAACAAAACAAAGGATAACATGAAATCTTTGCAGCTTTCTATTGCTTCTCTTCACTCAGTACTTCGTATTCAGTACAGGATTCAATAACTGGGTCTTTGTAACTAACTTAGCCAATCCTTCCTCTCCACACTGCTGCTCCGAAGGACATACCTTCTACTCAGAAAATGTTTTGAACACAATATTCTGTATTTCACAGGTGCAATGTGAATTGCACCTACTGTCTATGCAAATCCTCCTTTGGAAATTATCCTCCTTTGGAAATTATCCCCCTGCTGAGACACAGTGAAGTAACTAAAACAAACTTCTTCAAAAGTATCAATACAGGCATTGTCAGAGAGCACAATGCAAGCTTTCAATACATGATAATATGAAAAAATAATTAGCAGGTAAAACTACCACGTGCATCATCACGGGGTCTAATGAGCACATTTAAACCAGTTTTATGAACACAACTGCTCCAGGAAGGAGAGAACATCTCTGGAATCTAATCACATTAATTATTTTTTCAGAAAGATTATTTGCATTTAATATGAAACCCCAAATTAGGTGTCTGCATGGGAATATCCTGACATGCATGACACCTGCACAGTGTCATCGGCTTTGGAAAAGCCAAATTAGATGATTTGAAGTGCATGGTGAGCAACAAGTCTTCCCCCATCAAGAACTAACTACAAGAATGAAAATATCTTCAGTTAGAAGTTTTCTGGGTTTTAAGTTTTCATTAATATAACATGCAGAATGCAGAGGCTGACCTGTGTTCCTTTATACCTTGTAAAAACTTTCTCATCTTTGTATATTTCCTGATGTACTTTGTGTTTCTTCTCCTGTCAAGTGGGTTTGATGCTCTCCCACCTTAAAAGGACTTCTGAAGCTAAATTCATTAACGTCTGAGATCTCGAGACAAGGCAGTACATCAAGGGGAAATTAGACAGCAACTAATTATAACTTTTTGCTACCAGTAGAAACTACAGGTTCTGTTCAAAGTACCTTTGAAAGATAAGAATGCGGGTGTTCTCTGTATTTCCATCTCTGACACGGATCTGAGCACGGTTGCGTAAGAGAGCCAGACACTACTGACAAACAGTACTCACCACAGCGACATGATCCCAGTTCCTGCTGTACTAGTTCCAGTTTTGTTTGGCACTGGAAGCATCGACGTCTACTCTTCTGTTTGGATCGACTGGTTTCTTCAGGCCTGTCATTACTGTCATCCAGTAGCCGTGGCCGTTTCACAGGAGAAGCCTCACTCTCCGACTGTGAATCTGTTGTATTCACAACAAATATTTTAGGAAAAATATTAGAACTTCCTTGCTGAGGCATCCCTTTGGGCAGATTGAAGGTACATTGCTTTTGGCTGGGGTCATCACCAAGCAGTGTGATAGTTCCCATTCTATTGCATACACATGTTTTCTGAACAACCAAAATGAGCATCAAGTAAAGGACAAATAATCTTTGTTTCTTCTAAGAAACCCCTCCTGCTGCCAATACTGAATATAAAATGAAGTGAATAGCTTCCTTCCAGCCATGGGTGGGTCATATAGAGATACATGTAGAGCACACACCATCCTAACCAATTGGAAGCTTCATCTGTTATCTTGTTTAGTTTCTCCTGCATATGCCTTCTTTGTTCTCTCCACACAAACTAACTGAAAGAGGCTGCTGATGAAAAACAACTGAACACAAGTTCAACTTATTTCCTCCCTGGGCAGGAGGGAGATTTTTAAGGCACAGCATGTAAATTGTGACTCTTACAACTGAAGGCAGTACATGAAAGCACCATACTGTGCTTCTCTCTCTTTCCACATGGCTAACAATTTAAATGTAAATTAGTATACACCAACAATACAAACCTAAACAAAATAACCACAATCTGTATATACTTCGTATAAATTCCAAATGCTCAGCTGTTTTTAAAGAATTAGTCAGAATACTATTTGCATTAATAACTTTGTAATTCCAGCTTTTAAGAAAATAGAGTGTGCAAACCCTTAAGAAGTTAAAAGTTCAGGATAGTCTTGCTTCACATAATGCAGAGCCTTCTTTTGTTTTGTCTTTCTGGGGGTTTTTTTGCTTTTTTTATGAGGGAGAGTATTTTGACCAGAGTTCTAGAGTAGCACATGAAATGCACATTACTGACTGCAACGTGGGATGCTCAAACCTTGTTTTTGTGGCATGTCAAAGCCAGCAGATTCCAGCAGATCTGCTGCTCTGCAATCCAAGTCAGGACAGGCTAGAAAAGACATTTTCCCTTCCCAAACCTGTGCACAGCAGAACCAGTGCTGTATTTCTTTGTAACAGGGCCTGTAAACAAATTTAATCCCAACTGTACTAAAATTTAAATTATTTGCTGTAGTGCTGCAAGGAGCTGCTGAAAGCCACCAGTGCAATCAGTCGGCATTCTAGCGCAAGATGGTGATCAAGGAAAAAAATTAGCTCCATTAAATCCTTTCTGAAAGGACATTAATCCAACAAATAACAGGGTAAGTGTATCTTTTTCGCAGGATAGTAACCTATTGAACATGTCTGTACCATTATTTTAAGATTCCACTGCTTATGTCTACCTTGTGTAGCTGTCCTGGATTATGCAGGAAAAGGTAACTGCTGTGGACAAAACATTGTCTGTATCCTTGTCATGTCACCTATCTTACCTGATCCACTGCTTATCAACAGCATGACTTTTGCTTAAGCAAACACTTGAAGTCAGACTCAAAATACCTGCTCGCTTCTCCCTTTAGGTATGCTCTGTTAACTTTCCCTGGATCCTCACATGCAATATAGACTAACCCACATTTCTTACCTGAGTTTCAGCCCTTGCATCACGGTGTTTTTCCAGTTGTTGGACTCTCCAGTGTTACAGCCATTACAAATACACAACTTGCCTCACTGAGGTCTACTTTATTTCTGTCATATTGCTCTTCAAATGTGCCTGGCTTTACAATAAGTAAAAAGTCTCCTTATCTCACATTTCACAGTAGAGTGAACTGTTTTGTGTACAGCATACAGGTGATAAGTTTTTACTAAGCTGCAATGATTTTATCTGATGTGTGCCTCAAGAAAGATGCCTTTTTGAGCAGTGTCATAGATTAAAACCTACACCTCACAAAATACATATGTTAGGCCTAAATGACATTCAGCACATAACATACTCCATCTTTGCATACTTCGCTGTGCAGGAGCCTTGACAAGGAAAAGAAAGTAGTGCATAATGGATTAATACAGTGATGGAACAACTAGTCCTGTCTTAAATCTCTGCAGAAGATGATCCAAGGAAAAGATCCTCTGCACAGATTACCTGGCACTCTGAACAGAGATCCTGACTCATGCTCCAAGGCCAACACTCCTATCACACAGACACTTGGTTGCAGAGTGCCTAGAAGACCAGGCTAGCCTTGAGAGAAGGATGCCCCCTACAACAGGCAGTTTGTGTACTGTAAACTGGCTGAGTCAATGTTCAGTAAAAACCTGTTTCAGCCCACCTTGTTGCCAAGGATGGTGAACTACATGATTTGTGGTTTATTCATTACTCGGAGAATACACTGCTATTTCAGAACAGTTCCCACAGATCTTTGCTTCTGGAAACACACTATTCTGGTAGTTCTCAGAAGTAAATATGGCATTCTGAATTAAGACAATGGAAACCATAGTGGTCTGCTTATAATAAAATCCAAATAAGGGATTCATGGTATGAATCAACTAGTGTCTAATCAGTTAATGAAACTGTGTGCCCTAATGAGAAAAACAGCCACCCCAAGACAGGCTAGTAGTCCCATATATTAAAATATTTAATTATACACTTCCTATTACTTGGTAATGACCAACTGAATATTAGCATAAGTGGGTTAATATCACAGAAATGAAAATTTAGCTATCTCATATTTTTAAATGTGTCTCTTTCTGCCATAAATTAAAATACTTTTAACACTGAGGTAAACCTAACCTGACTTTCCCGGACTGCACTGTGCCTTGAACATGAGCCCAAGCTCATCCTCATTACAAACCAGACCAACAGCACGGGTGCTTACATCTTCTCATGGGTTAGTACAACGAGTGAGAAGAAAGAACAGATCAGAAATTTGGAACTTTTAGATTCCACCCTGTGTGCACTTCTTCCAGATCTTGTTGACTTCCACAGTACTGACACAAGCAGTACAAGACACAAAGTAAATCTTCCAGCACCTGGAATCTTGCAACATTAAAGTTCAGAGATCTGATAGCAAAAGGAAATTGTCACACAGAGCCTTACTACCTGGACTGCAGCAGAAAAAAGCCCCTATGAACAGGCTGAAGTACTGCAACTAGAATCTAGAGTAAATTCCCAGTGTGAACATTTAAACAATCAAAAAGGCTACAGAGAAGAGGATTCTCTCAGTAAGTGACTGACGGTGACTTTCCTCAGAAGGATGGTTTGTGCAACAAGAATTGTTTCTTCCTTTGCTTTTAAGAAACATTCTTCCCACCCAATCTGCATTTTAGCATTATACATAAACCAACAAATACCCAGTCTGAGAAAATAAAGAATGCCCTCCTTTTACTCACAGAAGTAAAAAGTCACAGAACTTCTCTGTAAAAATGAAGAAAAACAATAAGGATAAGAGATCCCCAAAATTTCACAAAGAAACTGCTCAACAGAGTAACTAACAGCCATTGACACTCTATGATCACAATTTTAATTCAGAGTTAAAAAATAAGGATTCTTCTAATCGATAACTGATGATGGAGATCCTTCTAATTGTGGTGACTCTTTAAAACGCCCATTTGAAATGAGAGAATGAAGTAACTCAGCTGAGCAAGACAAACTGAAGGCTTGTCTGGAACCAACAAGCAGAGCAGTGTTCTGAAAACTCTTGTGTCATGGACAGAAACTTGTATTTGTTCCTCACTGTCACTGTTCTCATCTTCATTACTCATGTTCTCCCCTCGAAATTTTTCAAAGAAATGGTGTCTGAGCTTAATTCCACTCTCTTATTCTCCTGCCTTGGAGAGGTTTGCAGACTGCATGCACATGGTTTCAGTAACAATCATGATGGCTCTTTCATGGCATTTTGGGGGGAGCCTGAGATGCTCTTGGTCCAATAGAGACGTGGGCTGAGAAAATATAACACAGAAGAAGGAAGGATGGAAGAGACTGGAAAATAGTAAGAGGATCCCTCCTCTGCTGCTGCTTGCTTCAAGAAGATGAATCTGTTTAATCTTTGGTTTCATGACAGCTTTTGAGGCACTCAGGTTTTTTTCTCTTTTCATAAAGAACCCATCACGCTGACAGACTGGCATTTATGATCTCAGCTGTCTGTGCAAACATGAGAAAGAGCAATATTTAATGAACCCTCAAATATTACTGCCATCTCCTCTGAAAGTATTTTAAAAGAAGCTTGAACTGTTAAAATCTCTGTCCCTAAAGAAACTTACATGGTCACAGACAATAACTATGTAACAGGGATTAACTACTGTTTGAGCAATAGCTTGTTGCCAATTTCTAGTTAATTTTTTCCCCCTTCATTATTCCATTCTTAGATGAGGGATTACTTAATTCCCTGGCATGTTGATTATGCATTAGACATTTCATCTAGAGGAAATTAATAAATCTTTCCTATCACATTTACCAGAATCATCACTTAAAATCACTTTCTCTACTTCAAATGAACCTAAAATTAACACAGTTGCTCCAAAACCCCTTTGCTTGTTGACTACTAACAAAGAGACAGATATTTGAGTTTGACACCTTATGAGCCAAGTCTGACAATTTGTGACCACCTCAGTCCATCCCTGTTGCTGTACAGTGCTGTGGAAAAAGTTATTCTGAAACTCTGACATTTACATTGAAATGAACATCTTCTCACACAATCATGACTGCATCTCAAAGCTGTGCTCCTCTTCGGAAGCACTCATGCTCATAACAAATTTATTTCTTTTGTGAATTCACCTCAGTTTTTCTTAAAACACTACAGACAAATGTCTCAAAAAATCTTACATAAACCCTTTGGTAATATTTAACCACACAATCTCTTTTCTAGTGTCATCACAGTGCCCTTAGCATTACCATTTCAATGATTTATTATTTCCCCTCCACAGAGTTTAAAAGCAACTTCACTAAAACTCAATGTCCCTAAACAATGTGGAATAGAAAGATCACATAGGAATAGTCTCTACAGAACTCACATCCCATCACTCGCTTCTTTGCCTCAGGAGGCTCTCCATGAAATCACACTAGAGACTACAAATAGCCCCCGCAAGTTGCATTATGTAAGTTATTATTTCTCATCCATCACCACCAGCCATGCAACAGGAGCTGTTTCCAGCTCTAATGAGTAAAAACAACCAATAAAAAACCCACACAACTTTGAGCCTAGCTGTCTGAGATACATAATTGAAAGAGTTACTGCAAGACCTTCCAAATGCAAAATATTACTGATGTGCTTCAAACTCTGACAGAAAAATTCACCTTCCCCCCTTTGAAATAGAGATTAACAAAAAAAGATTCCATTATAGACAATGAATTGAAGTGTTGGATTTTATGTAATGAACAATAAAAAACAGAAAAGAATAAAAGAAGGAACTTAGCTTGTATTGCTTTGAGTGTAAGCATGGCTTCATTACTCCAAAATGAGAATTGGCACAAGTAACATGTGTTTCTAGGAAAGAGGATATGGAGATTATCTATCTATCTATCTATCTATCTATCTATCTATCTATCTATCTATCTATCTATCTATGGCTCTGTCTGTCTGTCTACCTATGCGAATGAGTATAAATGCTGGCATATAATTTCAAGAAAACAGGAAAGTGTGGGAGCATCACCATACATATTCCACCAGCACTTTTTCACTGTAGGGAGACCCAACACTGGCACAGGTTGCCCAGGTGGGTTTGTGGAGGCTTCATCCTTAAAAGTACCCAAAACCTGACTTGACATGGACCCCAACCTGCTCTAAGTGATTCTGCTCTGAGCAAGGAGGTTGAACCAGTCTCCAGAGGTCACTTCCACCCTCAGCCTTTCTGTAATTGTGAGATTCATGAATAGGAAAATAAAATAAAAAAATTGTATGCCAATTCCTTCCTATCTTTCACATTTTTGGTTTTCCTCTAAACCTGTATTGTCAGTATTATCATCTGTCAAAAAGGAAGCATACTATACTGCAGTGTTACCTAATGAGGCTATTAACTACTGTCTCTAATGAAACAGAAGAGACTAATCTAGTGCATGTTGGAAATTGTATAACAAATAGTGAACTACACAGGTTCCTCCACGCATTTTAGCTAAGGTATAATTAGAAAAAGTGAAAAAGTGTCTATTATCCTTTCTTGTCAATAAGATTCATAAGTGTTACATTAAGTGAAAAGCTAATGTTTTCATCTCCTATTCAGGCTCCTATACTACACCTGTTTTATAGTTAAGATTTTTGCATTACTCCCCCCACACTGACATCAGCATGTCTTTACTTAATAGAAATGTTCACTTATTTCTCAAACATTTTAACTCTTATACCACATTGATTCAAACAAGCACATATTTAAATTTATTCAGTCTCCTGTACTGTACAGTTCCTTTGATGGATTAACTTTGGGCATTTCAATTAGTTAACATATTTCCTACGGCAATGGCCACTTCTGTTGCTGCTGACTGAACAAAGGATTTTGTTTGTTTAGGTAACTAGGTGAATGGAGTTCCTTTCCTGAATTACACCACAGGGCAAAAGAGCCCACAACAACAGATGAGCTTGTGAAGAGAGAACAGGTTGGACAGTCCTACAGAGCACCTGGCCTGCTGTTCATCTCATGCTTCAAGGGTAAACACCTGAAGAACATGTTTAAACACAGCTGCTGACAGCAAAATCATACACAGACCACACTGCTGGTATCTGCAGGCATAAGACTGAATTCCTGTTGTCTCGATTACTGGGGGCAACTGATGCAGGGTAGAAGCATGATAATCTTCTAAGGATGTTAAAGGAAGCTGGTTTAGGTTGTCGGTGTACTTTTTTAATAGCTGACAAACAGCATCTCAGGCCCTTCATATATTCAGACTATAAAAAAGAATGAACCTTGGAAAGGCCAGAAGAGGAAAATGGGCTGGAAGAAGAAAAAAGGCCAAAACACTTGACTCAATGGTTTTCAAAAAATACTTTACGGGTGTCAATTTGAACTTCTTTTCTCATTACTGAATTATGTATTTTAGCAGCACAGGGTTAGGGTTGAGAGAGGGATAAAGGCAAATTCTGGTGATAGTTAAAGCTCGAATGACACTGTGAGTGCTTGAATAATCAGAACAGGATTATTAAGTGAAGGGATAATGCACATATACAGATAGCTAAATGGAAGAATGGACACAAGAAGAAAGAAAAAAGTCCTAACACGGGAATATACATGATGAAAAAGTTACAAAGGCAAACCATAACTATCCTGGCCTTTTCACAGCACCTGAATATTACGTAGTAGTATGTGCATATTTACACATATGAGTATGTATGTAGAAATAAGCTTACACTGGTTCTGATAAAATGGGAAATTCAAAAGCATTCAGCATTATTAGTTTTAGTTTTGCTGACTTTAATGAGAGCCCTCTTATGCTTCGTGAAATGCTCTAATATTGGATTAACAAGAATAGATAATGCTATAAATATTGCATATTTGCTAGTCAGCTCCAGAATGCATGAATAAGCAGTACTGCTCTGCTTCCAAATCCTAGCAGTATACTCCAGCTATATCCTCATCAATCAGATGGTATACAGTATTCAGGAAGGTAATTCTTCAAACTAATAGCCTAAAACCAGTTCTATATAGAAAATACTAGCTCTGCTATTTTTCATTCATACACTGAGTTTTCCTTAGTAGACCCTTCCTCCCACTGGTGTAATGAGGGTTTTCCAAGGCTAAGAAAAAAATTGAAAAGAGGAATTGTAAAGAACCCTTGCCTGCTAGCAGTGAAAAAAACCCATATTTTCAATATTTATTTTTCAAAAAACTGATTTGTCATTAACTGCAGAACCTCAGTGATGCCATTAGCAACAGAAATCTTGCAATGAGAGACCATAGTTCCAAGGACTGTAACTGATTAATGTCAAGGAAAAGAAAACCTAAGAGCTCTTGTATTTTGATAAAATGTTACTGAATGCATTGTGAGTAGGTTCTGAAATGTACAGCTAATCTATCTTCAAAGTACACTTGGTTTTGATTCCATTA
Organism: Margarornis squamiger; assembly: GCA_035222235.1. Classification (NCBI taxonomy): domain Eukaryota; kingdom Metazoa; phylum Chordata; class Aves; order Passeriformes; family Furnariidae; genus Margarornis; species Margarornis squamiger. The sequence continues at coordinate 39,834,165 of JAWWTY010000106.1, read as the reverse complement.
TTTTAAAGAAAGCTTAAAAGTCAGCTTGTATTTTGTGTTACTTTTTCTAGCAATTTTTGTTGGTAAAAAAACAATGAGCCCTGGCATAGAAGACAATTCCTGTACACCTGCTTGCTGTCTACACTCCATCAGAAGTCAGGCTGGATTTTTTAGTAAGCAGTTCTTACCATTTGAAACAGAGATGTTTGGGAAACTTCTACAGTCACCTGAACCAAAGACCAGGTCTACACAAAGGGAGAGGTAGAACAGACCAATGAAAATGGAAGGATGCAACAATCTGTGCACTGTCTTGTATCTTACATCCAGCTCTTTTTCAACCCTCTTTTGCCCCAAGATGTTGGGTGTCATTAGTTATTCCCTGAGTTTATGTTATGGGAAACAATTTGGAGGAATACAAAAAAGAAGTAACTTGTAGGTTCACTAAATTGTCATGCAAACAAGTTCCTCACTTTGTAGGAAGATACACTTTCCCTTGCTCAACAGACTGAAAAATACTTCTGAGAGACTCTAAAATAACCTTCATATAGTTTTAAGGTACTTATGACAATTATCATCTAAATGAAAATACTGAAAACTTGTTCTTAGAAGCTGTCTGATGCTCACTGAAATAGTCAGAATAGAGACCTTCACCAAGAGTCAGATGACACCTTTGGGGTGTTGCCCTCACATCACAAGGTACATTATGAATAGGATCATGGATTAGCTCCCTGCAGGTTACATGTGTTTTAAATAGTGAAAAAATATTTAAAGGGTAAGTAGAAGCGGCTATTTGTTTCAAATATATTTCAGGACAGTTATTTAATGACAAACTTCTTAAAAATAATCTCCAGTGCAGTAACAAATTAAAAATTATAAAAATCTGTGTCTCATTTCCTAAAGCATCCCAACAAGGAAGCTGCCTGACCTGTACAGATCGGATCAGGGTGTTGAATGCTGAGGTGAAATAAATTCCATTCTTCAACCTGACAGGAGGCAGGTTTATAAAGTTAATGATCTCAACTATTCTTTGTGCCATCTTCCATACTGTCTGCTATTGGACAAACCCAATCAAAATCAAAGCAAACCCTAAACTACCCCAATCCCATTCCCATAGGTTGTAGGTCAGAAACGCAAGACATACAACCCTGACTTCCTTGCCCTTCAAACTAACGGAGATGTGGCTTATTTAAAGCTATTTCAGTGGTCTGTGGCCATGAAACAAAGAATTCAGAGCTGCTGGGAGCACAATGCCAAGTAAGCTCTACAGATGTATATTCTTTGATAGTAACTATGTATCTACTGTCAAAAGTCACTTAACTCATCAGACAGATTCTGATAGTTCAGAAAACTAAACGTGGCATGAAACCACTAAAAAAATATTCAAGGTAAATTTGCTTAATTTTAACCAAAATAAAGGATAAAATACTTACTGTGTTTTATACTTTTGTCTTTGTATTTTGTATTTGTATTTTACTGTATTTTGTACTTACTGTTTCAGTGAATTTGAGGACAAATCCTTTGTGATAATTCCCTAAGACTTTAGTAAAAAGATGGCAATACCTGAATTTTAGAAGACAATGATCTTGAAACTGTAAACTTTTGTATCTGGCAACAATTTCATCAACCAGACTGAAAGAAACCTATCATACCATAGAGAAAATGTGGTGAGAAAGTGTTGATGGCAGCAGCAATATTTTTTCAGGACAGGAGAGTCTCTTTTACCAAAGCACAGGTCACTTATCCTGCTAATGTCCCCTGAGAACCCTGCTGCATGGACTGTCCTCCGAGTTCTTTGTTTTGCATTGACCATCCCAACACTCCCACCTTTCCATGAGTCTCTCTCCTGGCTCTTCTCTGCAGTGCTTTGAGGCACTAAATGCTGGCCTGTACTTTTAGAGCCTGCCAGCCTCAGTTCTCATTAAGTACTATGAATGCTATTGAGGTTAGACTAAATACCTTTAATCACTCAGATAATAATTGTTTTCTACTAGTGTCACTGAAAAAATTAGGTTGGAAGGGATTTCTGAGGGTCATCTAGTCCAGCCTCCTGCTTGATGCAGAATAAACATCAAGGTTTTATCTACATCTTCAAAACACTGTCTGTAACGATCTGTAGTTCTTCTATACAGCAGATGAAAGAAGGCTTTCACAGCCATGCCACATGTTTCATCCCGGTGGCCACTTCAACTATCTAACTTTCTGGCTTTATGAACAACACAAAGAAAAGGTACACCTGCAAACCAGTAAGTATCAAAGTTAATTTCAAAGAAATACTACAAAAAGTTTCCATTTATCTCAGTTTAGTGTACTTCAGCACAAGCAGACGTAAGTATTCCTGTCTTACAATATGATAGAAAATAATCTATTTATTTTATCCTGGCTGTACTGAATAGACAAGGATAGCAGTTGCTGTTTTGACTTGCTGTCATGCTGCTGCACACCTTTTCATTTCAAAATGCTGTAATTTTTCCACTACTCAGAAAAAAAATTATCTTCAAAAGTAAACAGCATGAGTGATTAATGTACAAACTATGAAGATGTCTGCAGAAGTTCTCCTTTTGATCTCAGAGCAAATACTGACTAAATTTCAAGGCATTTTTTTCACTATAATTTAGTAAAGAGATGATTTAGATGTCTAGCACAGAAATGTGCTAGACTGTGATATACAAAAATCAAGAAAGACTTTAAAAAAAACCAAACCAATTATTGTGTGCTAACAAGCTCTTCTAAACCTTCCCAGAAGTGCTGAAGTTTTTAAAACTCAGATGTAAGGATCAACACAGCTATAGCTGACTTTTAACAAACTTTTTGATATATTGACCCCAAATCCATCACTCTGGATACTCCAAGCACACTGGTTATAACTCATTTAGTCTAAACTGCTTGGCATGAATTCAGTGTAACAGAAAGTTCAGGTGAACTATATCCACTATTTTTAATGAATGAGGGTGACTTTTTAAAGTTGAAAAAGGTGATAGTAAAAATAAATCATACAATTAGAGCGAGTCCTTAATTTTGTTTACAGGTATGACTATTATGATCTTTACCATCAGGAGGATTTTAATCTACAATAATCATAACACTTTGAGAAGGCTCTTAGATAACCACTAGGAGAGGAAACCAATCTGTCCACTCAGATAGCAGGAAGCACAGAACAGATAATACAGCCTGTCACAGAAATAGGCAGTAAGATGAGGTAGTAAAAACCCATCAACATACATCACCTGATCACGGTACAGTGTCATCTCCCAGCCTCTATTAGCTCTTGCAGCATCATTTCAAGTCCCAGACACTTTATCCTGTTTATAATTGCTGATGAGCAGTAATAAGACCTCCATGCCTCAGCTCTTGTCCGTTCCACTTCAGCACCCACCTATTAGGTTGTAACTTTTATTTACAGCCTTGCTTGATGTGCTGTACTATTAGTACAGCTGGAAACTGAGTGTGGGGGGGGAGGGAAGAGCGTCCCTAATGGGCACTATTATTGCTAGGGCTGGGTGATTTATTATGCTGCTCAAAGGCTGTTCTATCATCACTTTCCTGTTGGTGAAAGAGCTCCAAGAAGGTTGGAATTCTAACACAATGCCCTCTAGAAGTCAAACACTAAAGAACACCCTGTAATACCAATGAAAAACATACCTCAAAGTTGGATTAATGCTATTAAGCCCCCTTCAGTACTCTTCTGTGTATTTTTTGCTCAGGAGCTTAACACTTCAGAGCAATTAAAAAAACTCGTATCTATTTAGTGGTGTATGAGGTCCTTTTGTCCTTACTCAACACACAGAGATTGATAAAAAAATAAATTATCGTATCAGTTTAATGATTTTGTGGGTTTGGCTCTGGCTGAAAATCTGTGTGCTTTTATTTCCACAACTTGATCTTCCTGTGCTTCCTAAAAGGGTGTTCTCTGGATTGTACAGGTTCAGCTTCAAAGCATTTAGATTCCTGGCACTGCTACAAGCAAAAACACATCTTAGTATAAGAACATCAATAAACTCAAAAGTTCAAAAAGGTCCACAGGCCTGCTTAGCCACTTTATTCAAGCAGTGAAAGAATTATTTCCATCTTCTAGACTCAAATTTTAAACTAGAAAACACACAGAGCAAAGAGATGGATACTCAGCTTTTACAATATAAACCCTACCACACCAATCTATGACAAATACTTTCATAAAATGTGAGCTATCTACACACATAACTATACAAAGTATTACAGATGCACGTTTCTCATGAACTGCTACAGAGAAATAAAGTACTTAAAACTTCACCAACTTTATGGATATAATGTATGAATTGATTGTATCATTACTGAATTTTATCTGCCTGTTTCTACCACCTTCTCTATTGCTCAATTAAAAACTAACTGAGCACACTCACACAGTTCCATCGATTTCTTTACCATGTTTCTTTAAGCTGCAGGAAAATGTTTTAAAATCCGGCTGCTCAGAGTTGCGTAGTAAATCATCATTAAAGTTGTACAGCAGAAAAACAAGAGTAATATGCCACTTGGTACTGCACTTCCACAACCCGGTCACCTGATATAAATGGGATCTGGATGCCCTGCAGACTAGAGTAAGCCTCACAGTATTCTGTCATCAATCATCACATTACCTAACCATTAGGAAACAAATCAAAACACATAAGAGGCTATACACTAGGCCACACAGTCCCATTTTTTTCCCTACAAAATCTTCAGACGGCTGGCTCTCAAAAACCTTTGAGGCATCATCCAAACTAATGATTGCAAGGCTTTATTCATTCTTTTTATTATAATCCTTGTCCTGTGGGCACACTGGAATAGAAATACTTTTTACCACAGTGATGACTCTGGCGAACAGGAGCAAAAACCCCACTATTTGGTATCATAATACTATTTTTTATCAGAACAGCTCCTACAGCATGCAGGTTGACAAGTGCATTAGGTAAAAACTTTTTTTCTGTAAGAGAACTTTTCCTATGTCTTGGCAGATTTATTGTTTAGATCTTTCTTCAATTGTTACATTCACGTTAATAAAATATGAAAGCTTTGTGTCTTCCTTAATACCCTCCTGATAGGAACTTATATGTAAGTAGGTCAAATTTCTAATTTTCTGTCTCAAATGCTGATTTAGGGAACTGTAGCCAAAAATTATGCTTGAAGGGGGAACAAAATTACACAGACGAAATCCAACACAACATTCTTCCTTCAAAGCTCTTCCAAGCAGAAAAAATGTAGAATACTTATAGAAAATAGACTTATAGACAATGTGCACTGTCAACAAATATTGCCTGCATCACTTAAATACGTTCCTAGGAAGGGACAATAAGCTGAAGTGAACGCAGTGTGAAAGAATGCATTGGGTTTGGCTGTGATAGAGTTAGTTTCCTTCAGAGTAGCTAATAAGGGGTTATGTTTTGGACTTGTGGTTAAACCATGACAAATGTTCACCCACATGATATGCTGCTTATGCCTGAAGATGCCACTGCATTTCTGGGTAATATTTTGCAGTCAATGTTTTCTTGTCAATTCCCATGAAAACATGGTAATTTGTTTTTAAAAAATGAAAGTTTGCTGAAAATTCAAGATCTGGAGAAGAAAATTGGTAAGAGGTTTAACAGCATAAAGAGCTATAAATCAAATATGTAGATTATTGAGTAAATAATGTAAAAAACATTATATGAAATTGAGGTAGTATAAAATCATTTGGTTTAGTTGAGTAAAGATGATAGTTATGGCATCAAATTAAGGATATCTCCTTGTATTTTTGAAAAACACACAAAATGAATAACACACAAGCATGAGACCAAACTTCAGCACAAACCAAAAATAAGAGAACTACTGAGCAAAATTAGCCGAACATTCAATATTTTTCAACGTGTCTTGTAGTTTCATCTGCCTTATTCTAAGGAACTTTTACTGTTGCCATTTGACGCTCCAAATAGTGAATTTACATGCCTTTTTGTTAATTACAAGAACGTTTCTTAAAAAACATTCTTACACTACTCTCAGTTTACTGTATCTATAGCACCATAGCAAGCTTTTAAATTCCCCTGCAACGAAAACCAGAGTTAAACATTACAACAGCTAACGTATAAACAAAACATAATTTGGAAATACCACGAGCAAGGCAGGCCAGCTCGCAAGGGATACAGTGGCAAACATTCCATCTTGTTTAGGTACACCTCCATGGCTATGTAGAAAACAAAATCCAGTCTGGAATTTTCTCCAGTTCTGAAGAAGTATCTTTCACTGTCAAACTTCAGAGCATTCTTCGGCAAACAATACTCACAGCATTGTCACAGATTATCATGTATTACTTGAGAAGTCTACAACTGCACCAAGCGAAAGGTAATGCAGCTTTTCTGTAACCTCCCTGCACCGCAGAACAAACCAACTTGTAACATCACACATTTGCTGCAAGGTAACAACATACAGTTCTGCTAAACAAACAGTAACTTGAAATGCTTTTTGAAAGAATGACTTCAGAGGAAATTTACCTTGAATTCCTTAAAGAATAAGAGCCCTTAATCAAACAGGAATACCTTTCCTTTCTGTATACTCATTATGGCTCAACTGGTACATAAATGCAAATATAGGCAAAAATTATTTTGGAAACACAGACTGCTAAAACGTTACCACTATCTACACACCCCATCACTCTACAGGAGGTTTCGGCTTCCTACAGTGGTATTGGTGGAAAGGATCATACTAAGCTCTCCTTAATCCATGCAAAACCAAAGCCTGGAAGCCTGAGCCAATGCAAGTAACTTGGCTGCCTGTCTGAATGAGTGATTGCATGATTCTTCATGACAGATCTGATACAGAAGCAGTGACTTCAGCCCAGCAATGACCTAACTTGTCACTACTAATACTAGCTCTGTGAAGAGATTACCCATCTATATCCTGCATGTAGAAATAAAGGCATCAAAATTACCCAAAGCAGGTAAAATCTGGTGTCAACGCAAACATCATCTGTCTATACCTTGCATTTCAAGGGGAGGATTTGCAGAACACTATCACAGTCCTTAGACTTAAATCAAACCAATTACTCACACATACCTTGTTTTCACAAAGATTAACTGAAAACAGAAAGTATTTATGGAATTATGTTTAACAGGATTCTCAGATGAATGATCTGCCATACCAATCCCTGGATATATGTATTTCTGTCAGCAAAGCAACAATATTTATTTTCATTTGGCATTCGCCAGGTATGGTTACTACCCTTTACTTTTAAACTACAACCATACAGCCAAATATCATGCAAAACCCAATTCCTTGATCCCCACAAAACACATACCTGAGTCGCAAGATCTTTTGGTTGGTGTGGTTAACGAGGCATGAGCTGTACCTGTGCATGGCCCACCTAGAAAAAGAGAAGACCATGTGTCTCAAAATACCGCCTATATTTAGCATTTAAAACCACATCAAGATTATACTGAGGAACATAAAACACTGAGGAGCATTTGTCTTTGGAAAGCACGTTCGGAAGTAGTCTACTATTCACTATTTCTTTCCCAGACAAATCTGATTATGTCTTGTGCTGAAAAAAAAACAGATGAAAAGCTGGGACAAAGTTATACTTTATAAATATTTCAAAAGGCATTTTTAGGAAAATACACACTGCAATTGCAATGGTAGAAATGTATCTAACTAACCCACAAGTAACACGAGGGACAAAGCGATCCCTTCTCTGATGTCAACAGGAACCTTGCTTCTGACTCCAGTGAGATAACGACTTCCCCTCTTATCTTGTCCTCATTATGTGTTCTAAGTGTGGCACAAGTACATGTTAACAAACTCTTTCCAAGTTTTAGGTTTTTCAGCTCTGGACTCTTGCCCAGGCATCTGGTAACTGTTTGGTAGTAGATTGCTTTCTGGCTTTTTCCTTAACATGCATCATCATTGAGGAGCTAGAGAGCCTGAAATTAAGTTAGACCTACGAGAGTTTGGCTATCAAAATACCAGTAATCAAGTTTGCACTGAACTGCTGGTGATATACTAGTACTTTCCGGACAATACAACAGAGCTTAGTATGACATAACCTTAACGTAAGTCTTCATGCCCTGAAAAATACCTTTTTCCTTATCTTTTTTTTTTCAGTCTTGGCATATTTGGAAAGCAGCACTTCAAAAATTCTGCAATCAGAAGCAAAATATGTGAGGAAATTAATTTGGCACATTTGATTTCAATGAAACGCACTTAGGAACAGAGTTTTACACTTCCAGTTTTCCAGAGAAGAACCAATATATTTTTTGAGTTTTTGTTCCCCTGAAAAGTCCCTGTAGCAACATACACCATTTCACAGCTGCACAACAGGTAACCTTTTAAGAGGTGGTTGCAAAGGCCAACTAGTCAGTTCCTGGCCTGCAGGCAAACACTGAGGCCACTCATTAGGGCCTGGCCTGAGGTTAAACGAAGTATCACGACATGGAGAAACTACCAAATGTGACATAAGAAATTGCTGTTTGTGACAGGCAACAGCAGCTTAAGCAATTGGCAGATGTTACAGGCAGTGTTGCAAGGCACAAGTGGATTTTGAGGCTGGTAAGGAAGGAGCTGGTGAGAAATGGCTGAACACCACAGGTAAGTGGAGGGTGGTGGGGACCTTTCTGCAGGGTCAAGTCTGCATATGAGAAGAGCTGAACTTGTTTTGGCAGTGAGAAGGGCTGCGAGTCCTGGGGTGGATGCCTTTCCTACCCAACAATAAAGCATCTTGAATAGAGGGATCAAACATCCTGGTATCACCAAGGTGGATGCCTGCTTCAGGCCTGACAGCACTGGCAAGCAACAACTGCTTCACAACCAGAAATGATAAGTAAGCTGAAATAATTTTTTATAACACAACCTTTTCTAGACCAGAATATTAAAAAAAGAAAAAAAAGGAAATATTACCTTGTTCCATGTTCATAATACTATTGTAAAAGGTTCAAAAAATGACTGGTCTAGAGTTTGGTGCATTTGGGAAGAAAATCAGTACTGGAACACAATCCTTAGCAAGTTTTCTGCTGAAACCTTTTGAATATTCAAAAGATTACAGAGCAGATCTGTTAAGTCAGTCTCAACTTTCAAAGACCAAATATTTGGTTTCAATATGGCATTTCTGTAAACAATATATACAACAGGGTATGGAATTTCAATAAACTGACTTTAGATCACAGCTGCCTCTTAAGATGCAGCAGCTCTTCTGTAAATAATTTTAGTTACATTCTCCCAATTTTCACTGAATAGACAGTGAGAGGCATCACCACTGTGGACTAACAAATAAGACTAATCCTTGCAATTATTGTACAGTAAATATTTACACTAGCTGATACTTTCAGCATCCAGTTAAATGCAAGAACTTTATTTCTCACTCTAAAGTACAGTAAGTTGGTATGTATTCTGCACTTTCCTGTGTCAGAGTTTTTCTATTATTTATTCTTCCCTCATTAGGTATTGCTTTCATACAGCTTTGATTTGTATAGTACAGTACACCAGAGTTCCAACAAAGAATATCTTGGGATTTGCATGCACGTACACTAGCGCCTAATAACCAGCGAAGGCAGCACATACTTGCAGCATTTCCTTCTGCTGCTCTTTGTTCCACCATTAAAAATGTCATGCATAATTCAGTATTATGGGTTTGACTGTGCAATTCTATGTGGAACCCACTATGTTGAATCTTTTTGTATACACAACTGCTAATGCAGGCATCTTTGCTCTTTGAAACAGGGCAGTATATTTCTCATAGCTTTGATAAAAATTCTGCATGCGAGAAAGAAAAAAGAAGTCAGATAACAATAGAACACCAGTCCTTGTCTATTCACAACGGTAGGCTTATAACTTCACATGATTCAGGATACATATGCATCTTTACTGCCAAAAAGTAAGTTTTTTCCAGGGTATTTAACTGTGCTACATTAAACACTTCAGTGCACAGTGAAAAGTCACACATGTCTAGCTTCTAACATAACCCACAGGGCTGTAAGACTTCTTTTCTCAGCACAAACAAGAGATTAAAATGGAAGAATAGAGACATCTTTCTACTCTATATCCAATTAACAGATTAAACAACAGCTTCTGCTCCTGTTTTTTCCAGTGTATGGTTTCTGACATTTACAACTCCTCTCTCAAACAAAAGCAGCCACTGCCCAGTGATAATGTAATCCCAAGAGAAGATGATTAAAAATGCAAAAATACTAAAAGCTACTGAAGAAACTAGAAGAATTGTAAGAATTGTGAGAATCCTCAAGTTTCCAAATTCAAACATAGAATTAATAAAGGACAAAACAGGATCCTTTACTTCATCATATACTAATACAAAAGGTCTTGCTAATGTAGGTGCTCTGTTTTGGGGTTCTGATATCCACAGCTTTCTGTAACTTGCTGTTAACGGTACTCGAAATAAATCAAACTGGAAAAACAGGTTTAAACCCAATTTCTCTGCAGGCTACCCAGAATAGTAAAATTTTATATATTGCTTATATTTCTGTAGATACATTAGTATTGCTAAAATTTACCACTATAGCCTATTATAACTCCTATGTGTTTAAATTTTTAGAATGTCCCTCTGCACTGTCCACCTCCCTTCCTGAATGACATTCACAATTGCCAAGTAGCATCTGTCCTGAGCACATACCCTGACTCAGGGTAACTTCTTGTCTCTCCTTCCTAATGTCTCTGCAAAGTGAAGTGACTCCACTCAGCCTGAACCTCCTGTGCAGGTAAAAAGTCAAACAACAGAATAACCCCCTCTTCTTGCTGTTTAAGGAAGTGTTAAATTTGAGTCAAGAGTACACACATCAGGTGGATTTGAACAGCACTTGGAAGCACTTACTGAGCAGAGAAAGAAACACAGAATGTAGTGAAACCACGTTTGTACAAGAGTACAACATCTAAATTACAGTAATACAACAAAACAATTCAGATACCACAAAAACTCATGCCAGATAATGAACAAACATGAAAAAATAAGTGAAAGAGCCTGAAGCTTGATCCCAGTAACATACAGACACACAAACGTCCCTTTGAGCTTTTGATACTGTGATGGTTCCTTCCCAGCTAAAGTACAGTGACCCTTGGCATGGGTCTGGGGGAGGGTAGTAAGTAAGAGCGGAATTTCATAGGACAGCAGTGTTTTAGCCAGGACAGGAAAAATTTCATGGCAATTTGCAATACAGGAAAGAACCCATCTTGGGAAACCTGTCCAAACCAGTAATCTAGTTGTGCATTTCCTGAATTGGTAGAGACATAATCTAATTAATCTACACAATTGAGTTTGAAGACAGTCATTGATTACAAACACCAATACATAAACAAGAAGGAACATAAATCTCTAAATTCAGCCTGCACAGACAAAATACACAACCTTTAAGGGAAAAAGGCAAAAGAAGTTTACAACACTTAAGAACTGCTTATTTGCTGCAGAATGAGTAAGATGCATGATAATTTAAGTGGTGCCATTACTAAACAGATAAGAGGATTATATCACAGAAAAACACATACTTTTTAATATCTAGTTTTACAAATCTGCCTTCATGTACGTTTTTGGATTTTTATCTACATGCAGCTTTTGATGAAGGAAATGAAACCTGGACTGCTTTGCTGCTCAATGGATGGTAAATGTAATAACTATAACAAAGTACAGAAAGAGAGGATTCAGATTCCACCTTCTTCTCTGCTCCTGTCTCAATTCCATTATCTGCTTTTCCTCAGTTTCCTCACTTGTAGAATAGACATGATACTCTCCTTATTTATAGGTGTAAGTTGAAGTGTAAAAATGTGCTTTTTGAAACCAGCGGTTAAATTACATTTTTATAAATAATTTTTATGTAACCTCAATAGCTGTGCAGCTCTAACCCACATTTTTCTTATGTGACTGTGTTTCTGCTTCACGTTCCATGGGGTCCTTTCACTTTAATAAATGAGACCCTAGGACACACTGTCTACTCTGCACTGTGAAGTGACTATAAATCAGAAGGAACAATTAACAGTGGTACTATTCTGCTAGTCTTCATTATGTTTCAAAATTACCATGTCACAGACATAGAAAGAAGTGTTCATTTCATAAATCTATGTGCTAGATCTTTGCTTATGATGTTAGAAAGTGCAGAAATATTCTTTAAATTGAATTGAGACTATAGGGAGTAGACTGAAACTTACAAAAATATCTTCGTTCATGAAAAGATGATGAAGATGACACTTCCAGACACTGTTTTATTCAAATTTCTAACTGCCTGTATGTTCTGTACTGGCACCTAATACTAGTGACATTTCTCAAAAGCCCACAATGCAATATGGATTTATATTTGAAAGAACTCTTGCAAATTTCCAGAGAAAAAGCGCTTGCATTGATACCAACAGGTATGTATTTTGGGATAAATATTAAAAAAACCCCTAGAGTCAATGATAATCCAATAAAAAAACTGAATCAGTGAATTTTAACATTAAAACCCAAAACACTATTTGTGAATAGTTTCTAATGAAAACAGGGCTAAAAAAAAAAAATCCCTGAAGATGTAAAACAGCTTTTACGATTCTCTAAATTAATAAAAGAAAAAGCCTGAGAAAATAGCTAGTTCCTTTTCTGTGGCACAGAAACCCAAAGATGCAAGTAATAACAAAAAAAAGTCAGATGCATATTCAGTATTAGACATGCCTCCCCTCTTGCTCTGACACAAGAAACAAAACTGACTACATTGAGAAAGAACACATGACAATCTTGCAAGCTGATAAAGAAAACTAGAATTATTCATCATCACCCAGCCACAGCTGGGTACAAGTGTTATTTAAAACTAAATCACATGTATCTGGTATGCTAGTTTCGTAGCTCAGCATAATTTATCGGTTACTGCATTCTTTTGAATCAGAGAAAAACATAGAAATTGGTATGAGAATAAATCAGGTTAGCAATAAAGCACATTGTTTTCTACAACCAATTGTGACAAGCAAGACAAAAATAGGCAGCTAGCTTCGTCTGTTTATACATTTAATACTTTACAGAATGTAATGTACTTTCTGAGATGAGCCAGAAAACAAAGTTCCCCACAGACAGAATTAGGAAAAAACCCCAAACAAAATAAACAAAAACTCAAAACATACAAAACCAAAAAAGACAGGATGCACAAAATTGACTCCTACTGCAACAAGCAACTGAATTCTCAAAGAATTTAGAAAAATATGCAATGAATAGCAGCATCCAAAAACAACTGGTATTTAAAAAATCTCTGTCCTTTAAAGGTACAAATTGCATTGAAGGATATGAAAATAATAAGTGAAAATATGAAGCATTTTCAGAGCATACGTAGCATACATCTCTATGACTCTACTCACAAACTCAACCAAAATGCAAAAACTGTGAAGTTGTTATAAATTGCTAGAAACCTTTTGCACTGTGTCAGAGAGAAGGCCATTCAACAAGAAAGAAATAAGAACACACTTGTTTATCCATTTTTCATAAAGTTAGGTTGAAAAAAATGGCATTTATTTTTATTTTATTCCAAAGGCAGAAAAATATCATTATATTTCTAGTACTATAGCCTATGTGGCTTTTTATATAGTCACGCTTCAACAAGCAACAAAATTCAGAGTATAAACATCCAAAAGGTGCAGTAGAAAAAAACAATCTGTCACCTTTTTTCTTTTATTGAAGCCTAGTGCATCTTTGTTTCAGGTGTAGTGTGCTTAATATATATAAAGTAACTTCATCAAAATAACTTCCTAATTGGGGGTATTTCAAAGCTTCCAGAACATGCAAATTCTTAATAAAATAAACAATCCAAATGCATTCTTTAAATTTATCTTGCAAAATTAAGTGCTTGAGATACACTAAAAATATTTTAACCTGTTAGTTTGATGTGTAATGGTTGGAATTCTGGAGGGTACAAAAAACTAGCCTAAGTTTCAACTGGGAAAAAACTTTGTATTTGGGCATCTAAAATTCAGCACACAGAGAGGTAAGGCGTGGTCAGTGACCATCACCTTCTTTCTGGGCTGAAATCTCCAGTGTGTATTCTGACATTCACAGCAATACCTCAGATCTTTGTTTATCTTTATCTTATAAATTCTTCAATGTAGAAATGAAGAGCATTTAACTGTTCTACAAACATCAGATATTCCTTTTGTCCTTTTTCAATTGTGGTTCTTGCTATTCAAGGAGGCCAAGAAAAGTTAAGCACATAATTAAAATAAAATCCTGTCAACCAAAGCTAAAAACTACTGAAATACCAAATGTGATCCAGCTGCCAGAGTCAGTGTTCTTCACATTGACATTTCTCCTGTCACGTAATAACAGTTAGTTTCAAACCTCATGGTACTAGCTTTAACTCTACTCATATAGTGACAGAAAAATAATGTGACAGCCCCAAAGAAAGCAAAGAAGGCCTGAAACTAAGCAAAATTATTTCATGTGCAGTGTGACCTTTTCTTTACCAAAATACAAAGAACCTTGCCTAATAAGCTAATTTATTTTTTTTCAAGAGTGGTAGTGGCTGAAGGTAGGGACAGAGAGAAGCAAGGGCCATTGTCAATTCCATTTTTTTCCTGTCTGCTAAAAATAGTCAAAAACCTTGCCCACCCACTAAGAGAAGGAAATCTCTGACAGAGCAAGTGGCTGATACAGTGATGGATGCTGAAATAACTACCCTTAGGACCTCCTAAATGGAATGATGAGATAGAAAGGAAAAATGAGAATAGATGAAACTTATCTGCAAATACAGTATCAGAACAACAAAAGTTACAGATTTAACCACTTGTTAAGAAAAAGGTCATTAAAATCCATGCAAATTTAGACTTAGTAGAGCTATACCAATATCAATGTACTCTTTGTCTGCAAGTTTACTTCAAGTGATGAGACCTGAAGGTTCTGGATGGAAACAGGCAACTCAAGAAGTATATGGGGGGTGGGCAAGGGGAAGGAAATAGAATTTCATAAAATATAACCCCCAATTGCAAGAGCATTTTTAAAAAATCAGTGGTCAGTAATATTTCATTAAAAAACCCATATGCAAAGGAGGGGGGAAAAGTGGAAAAAGTACTGAAGTTGCATCACTGTCTCTGGGCATAAATCTTCAATACATTTTCATTGATTGTAAATATAAGATTGAGAAATACCTCTCACCTACTGGGGGAGAGATACTAATCAGCAAAGCAGCCCTGTGGTAGGCAACTCTGCAGAACTGAGGGTGGTGGGAGATACAAAGTCACTACAACCTGGTAGTGCATGTAAGACACTCAGGAATGAAAATGCAACTCTCACATAAAATCGAAACAGTAGCAAAACCCCTACAAAACCACTAGGGCATTGTCAAACTGAACTCTTGCAAAATACAGTCCAAGGAACTTTTCTCCTGCATCATTCATTCTGTGCTAAAAAAGGATATGGCTACTTAAAAGCAAGTACAAAAACGCCTTCACTTTCTGTTATACAGAATATGAATCTTACCCACTTGAGATTTCTACGGTTCTCTTCAGTTGTCATAACATGAATTAATTTAATTGCCTAAATGATTTGCTGCGATTTTGCCCACTGTGTTTACCCCCTGGACTCAAGTACTGTTGCAAATGCCTTGATGTGAGACTCCCTTCAAAATCTTCAAAAGAAACAGAGGTGTGGAATGCACCATGAGAATCCTTCCTGAGTAGTCCAATTTTTCCACACTTTGATAGGGATTACCACAATGATCCCATACATTGATTTCTGGTGAATTACCACAATTCTATTCCGAACAAAACATAGCTGTACATCTTCACATGGCAGTGTAAAATATCACTCTTTGAAGAACACAGTGGTAAGAAAAGCAACGCTATATAGAACATGCTACAAAATAAAAATTGCACAGAAAAAGACACACTCAAAATCAAAAAAGACATTTAAAATTTGGGCATTCTTCATTACAGGAAAGAACCTTGTGCACTGAGGCCATTATCCATCAGAAAAGCTCCACCTGTGTATAATTATTTCTGATAAATTATATTAAGCTTCATTAAAGAGGTGGTGGGGATGTGAGAGGAGACAGAGAGAGCTCTAGCTGTAAGTAAATCTCTCCACTGTATTTCACTTAAAAACACCCCAGCAGGAAGTCGTAAAGAGCGGCGTTTTTAAATATGTAATATTTTCAAATGCTCTGCAGGCTGTGCTGCCTAATACCCATCACGCTCAGTGTATGCTCACAAGATTGCAGCAATTCAGGATGAACGACACTATTTAATTTCTTTCTCATCCCTGTAATCACCTTCCCACTTATCAAGTCCTTCTCAGTCACAACAGAAGTACTTTGCTGTAATACAATTTAATTTCTACCTGAACAAATTTTCAGAAATCCTGAGCCAGTAAGCATTAGAGAAGCACCCTGTAACACTAAAAAGATCCAGGCCAATAAGAGAGCAGGGGTGCTGAAGTCCCCTGCCCTGTGAAGGCCCAAATGTGTTGCTGAAGCAGAATGTGTTTTCCTGAATTCTCCAGGAAAGTTGTTTGGAGGCCTTGTTTTTATGGCAGGCTACAGGTTTCCCCTGAAGAAACACTGGACAGAAGGAAGAGATGAAGAGTGCTCAGCAGCAACTGCATATGTGAAGGAGAGACAAAGAGTTATATGGCATTTTTAGTCTTGTTATAAGAACTACTATCAGAACATTCATATTTGAACACTCTTGTGTTTCTGACAATATTCTCAAATAAAATAGAAAACAGTATCTCAGTTTAAAAATTTTAGTTTAGTTAGTCTAATAAACTACCACAATCCCAAAATGATATTTTATGCTTTGTCCACAGCCTGTCTGCACAAGTAAAAACTCTTCATACCTGTAAACAGAATAAATACTTCGGCAATTCAATAAAACCATCCTATGTAAACAGTTAACACAACTGAAAGCAAGTATATTGAAGATTTTTTAGCCCTAGAGCTTTGTCAGCATTGCTATTTCCAGCAGTTGCCTCAATGTTGAAGAAGGTGAGTTGCTTTAACAAATTTCCTACTGAAAAACCAGCATTTTCTTGCAATGGGTATATCTATTTACTGGCCACAACATAAACTAAACTCAGCTCAAGAGAGTTTCTCTCTATAGAGCACTTTCTAAAATAAAGCTACTATTGAAGGAAAATGAAACTACAAATTACACATTGGAGCTTAGGTTGTGAATGCAGATTTTAAAATTCAATATATTAGATACAGGATGAACACATGTAGAGGTTTCAAATAATTTAAAAGACAACGTTATCTCACTGTGCTGCTAATTTTTACCATCCTAACTTACCTTCAGGAAGAATTTTTGCCTGACAGTTCCATATAAAAGAAAGATGGGTCATGAAAGAACAGATGAATTACCACATGAAATAAGTTTTATGCCAGCAGCAGCTTAGATAAACATGCATTAGAGCCAGTGATATGTGCAAATGCAGTAATTAAAAATCAACATGTTTTAAAGTCAAGTTTCACAGGACACTGATGTTTATGCTAGAATATATATATGAATTTACCAGTAACATGAGGAGTTTCTCAAAATTAAATTTTATACCGCAGTTCAAATGGCTGTAAAATTAGTTTTAAACCCCTGTGATTAGTTTGTTCTTTGGTTAAAGCCATCAACGTCTATTGTGAATAGCTTCTAACCTTTCCCTTTGCCTTTAAAGCCAGGCCATTTACTTCCAAAGGGAGTCAGTGAAACCTAAACCTGAGAACAAAGCAAAAATGTTTATGCCTCCTTAGCTTTGACTTAGTACTCATGCACTTACATTCCTCTTTGCTCGGTGAAGTTACATTCAGTTCTGTCAAAAGTTGCTGGTTGGAGTTAGCGGCCTGCGTGGTTAGAGAGGTATTGCTGTTGTCACTGTTCGTTTCCCCAGAGAACAAATCTGACTGGCTGTTGCTTGTGCTGGGAGTAGAGTCATCATCTGGCTGTTTCTTTTGGAAATCTATAAAAACCAAGATTTCATACATCATCCCATTTGCTCAATCTAATCATCAAACTGTATGCAACAAAACCAACCCAGCATAACAAAAATAACCCCAAAACACTGCCAGGGGTATCATCATTCTGATCATTTGTGTACCTCATACAACACAAAGAGTAGCATTCAAGTTTTTACTTCAGATTTAAAATATCTTAGAAGTTATTTGCTGAAGAACCAACATTTTCAGAACTACATAAAGGTCTTGTTTCCCCAGCCATTAAAGAGCATCCAAAGCTTACCAGAGCACATTATATAATTTTTAGAGAATTCACAAGAAGCACATACAGAAGCATAACGGAGCAAATGTCCAGTGAGGGAAGAACCAAGGCATGTAATGCAGCCCCTATGGAAATGTTACACTTCTCACTGCCATTACATAAAATCCCATGAGTAACAGTTTTGGCAAAGCCAGTGTAGACAGCTACAGTTCCAGGTTAGCATGGGGAGCTGGTGAGGGACTGCCTTTGCATCCTTGGTTTGATGGGGATTTGGGGGGGGAATGTGTGTGAGGGTGTGTGTATGTGTTGGGGTGTTTGCTCCTTCCTCCACTTACTCCAACATTGATAATAAAAGCTGCTTATTGATCTGTGAGCATAGAATTAGGCATGAAAACTAAATCACTAAAATACATTAAAGCTATATACAAATGATTTGGCCTCAAAGTCAGCAAATGCCAAGTTGCAGTTGTCTCCAAACTGCCCCCATAGTCCAAATTCCATGTCTTTGACAGATGCCACCTCCAGGCTTCCCTTGCCTCCAAAGCAGGTTCAGGTTTGAGGGGAAATATTTTCAAGTGCAAATCCCCCACTGAAGGCTTTTTTCCAAACCCAGAGTCTTGATACCTGATTGATTGTAGCATAAGTCTCAGTTCCTACCACCTACACTACTAAGTTTCAGTCTGGCACAGTCTGCCTCTAGGGAGCATCCCTCCCAGTGAATTTTGGTTTAATATCCAGTTTTTTCCCAATGCAAAGGCACCTCTTTCTTGTAAAGAAACAGATGCAGATGAAGTGCATCACTTCTTGGTATTCCTAAATACATTTTTTTTAAATGACATACAAAGGTAGAATTTATTCAATATCCAAATAAATAGATAAATCAGTATTTGATTGCTCATTATTATGTCATGACAGAGAGGAAAACAGAGCAGTCTATAAATATTTGCAGATGACGATGTGTTAGAAAAACAGATTGCCAACATGACTCACTGGGACTGGAAAGGTCTACAGTCAAACACTCCCTAAATGCTGATTTAGGATTTAAGTCATTTACCAGAAAAATGAAGCCATAATTTCTGCTGTGGCAGAGTCAGCCAGAAGTCCAGATCGGAAAGAAACAACCTCAAAGGCAGGGAGCAGAAGGAAGAGGAGGAGGAGGGAGTTGGCAGACAGGAAATCACCCACCACAATACAGCTCTGAAAAACCAGTGGGATGCTTTTTGTCGGGGACAAGTTACTGGACCCAGAAATATGTCCTACTCAGGCCTCACTAGTTACCAATAAAATTTCATCCGTATTTGGCTCCTGGGTATTATTCATGTATTTGTGCAATCGAGAAAGCTTTGAGCACTTGGGATTCTGCACCAGCCACAGTCAGGCAGCTGCAGCAATTGTAAGAGTTCAGAGCTGTCACACAGCAGCAAATCCACCGTGGCAGTGAAATGCTCTTTGCCTCCATGAACCCAGGACCTCATGTTCAGAACTAACGTTTACTCAGACTGCAAATCAATTTAGTTTTAAAAAAGCCTTAGCCTGCTCAGTTGTGTGGAATCCGAGAACATCTCCTGTCCCGCTTTTAACCACATTTTCACCACAGACAAGAAGAGTACTTGAAGAAAGTGTTGAGACTGGTGATCCTAAATGCCCAAAACACATGAACTGTGACTGAAGCTGCACCACTCACAGTACAGCAAATCATTAACAGCTGCTTTAGAAATGGGGTGTCAACAGCAACACAGCACCTGTTCAGTAATAGAGGTTATATGAGCTGTATTATATTTGTTCGTGTATTGTGGAGGGCATTTGGCTTCTGTCAACCAGGACTCTCCTTAACACAAATAACTTGAAGATCACCTTGCTCTCACTGCAAGCGCAATAGAAGTTGGCAACATTTACAGGAGAGCTGTGCCTGAATAAATCCAGTTAAGCCTTAACTGCTTCACAAATAAACCGAAACAAAAATACACACATGATACAGGCAGAACCCTGGCAAGTTTTGAAAGGTAAGCTCTATTCTGATTAAAATCAAAATGCAATTCTGTTGACAGAACAACGACCTCTCCTAATAATCTCAACAAGGAAAAACCAGAACAAGAGTTGGCAAGAGATTAATCAACATTTCCAGAAGCTCCTATTTAACTGGAAAGGCATGCAAAACACTTTAATTTAAATTATTTTTTTTCCTTCATTTTTACTGAGACTTCCACTATGCAAGCAAAATCTCTGCCAAAATGCACAATCCAGGCCAAAAATCCATCAAATCCTCATCGCCCTTTCCCAGTTCATGCATCTTTTGACAGAAACTTCAACTGGTACACAGGTCTAGTGGAAACAAACTTTCTCCATTTGTCAGAAAAGATGCTTTTGCTTTTTTCTCAACACTGTCTCCTTTCTTAAAGTGCCTTTGGGTTTGGTTTGTTGGGGTTTTTTTGTTTGGTTTTGTTTTGGTTGTTGTGATGGCGTGTTTTTTTTAAAGTGCAAGATATCCCGTTGTTAGTTCTATGGTGAAGTCAGCATCAAAATAAGACATGAAAACTAGCAATCTCCTGTATAAGGGAACAATAGAAGGAAAGATCTATCAATAAAATGCATGAAATACATTCAATAAACTATTACTGTGTATCAGAGAAGCTGCTAGTAGTAAGTAGCAACACTGTCAGTCTTCTAGCTCTATAATACTTTTGCTTTGAGTTTAAGGGTTGTACCCAGCATCTCAACAAGCTGAGCAGGAGCAGAAAATCTTATGCACTGGATGTTAACAGTGTTATTTTTGTTCTCTTGCTCAGGATTTCTTTGTAAACAAAACAATGGCTATGTGCTTATACAGACATGCTACAAATATTTCATATTCTACATATACAATGAATTCAACTAGCTTAGACTAAAAGAAAGGCAAGAAGCTGCACTTGTTTCCAGATTCAGGTGGGAAGTTCTTTTTCAGGATAATCTTTTGCCCATCTGTATTAATAAATAACACTGATAATGAAAACTAGTGCCTTTACAGCTTCTGACTCTAAGCCATAAAACCAGAGCTGCCACACGAGATCACATCTTTTACCCAGCATAAAAACTTGCTAGTTCATTTGTCCAGTTACTGTTACCAGGTTAGGGTGAACAATCAGAAAGAGCTCATCTTCCCAGCATGTTTATTTCACCCATTACCTCAAAATCAAACAACTATCTAGAACATCCAATCTCTTACATCACCTAAAATACCTGATTCTGTGACACAAAAAATCAGTCTCAATTCTAGTATTCAGCTTACTTGAGCTATCAATGTCCAACAAAACACCTAAGAAAATCCTGAGTGCTCAACTTATGTTTCACTCTAAGGGGTCTGTGACCAAGCAAGCAAAGACTCTTCAGCTTCTGATAACTTCCGTGATTACAATCAGTTGAAACTTAAGGTAAAGGCAAATATAAACAGTATCAGCAAGTCAGAAAGCACCTTCTTCTGAATAAGACAGGCATGACAAAGCACTACATGAAATTAATACTAAGTCAGAGTGTTTCCTTATTTGCACTCATGCTATGGTGTAGGAAACCAGAGCATCTCTGAAACTCCCAAAGAGTCTTAAACCTTCCTTTTGGGTTATTTTAAGGATCTAAGTTATACACATTTGCCTTTTTCCCTGACCTATAACAGATGTTTTCATTAATAAAAAATGGGTTAATTCAAATAAATCATGGATGTTGGAAGAAGCGTCAGAGTAAACAGCATGCTAGAGTCTTTAAAGTAATTATTTTGACTGATAGGCAATATTACACCACTTCTTTATTCTTTGGCCTTACAGTTCCCATATCTTAGCAGTGTGAACTAGCAAAAAGCTTATTTGGAGAGTGCTTTCTTCTTACACTGCATTAAATGTGCAATCTGCACATTTTTTTATTACCAGAGCATCTTGCTTCTTATACAGAGCATAAATTAATGTGTTAGTATAACATCAAATGTCTGTTAGTCCATTAGTAACCCAATGTACACAACACTCTACCTTACTTTAGTCTACTCAGAAAACAGTTCCACAATTAAAAGAAACTGCATTTTGAGAGTAGTCTGTGGGAAGTAACACAAATGTTATGACATTGAAACTACTAGTGTGAAATCTTTAAGTTACGGCATTACTTTATTTTTTTTTTCTTCATGTGTTCGGAAAATTGCTCATATGTGACCATGAAACGGTACTGAAAGTCCTAAAGATTTTATTTATTTATTAAGAATTCGTCGCTGACTTCTCTGGTTCATAGCTTACTGAAGGCATTTCAAGTGTCATTCATATATAACTACTTTTTGCATAATAAATTATGGTGAAATGGATAAAACCTTCACTTCCAGTAGATATTTGAATGCAATCTAGAGCTCCAATAATGGACTAGCAATAAAATTCCTCTTGGGAAGAGAAGATTTAGGTTTTTTCTTTTAAAAATAACACACAGAGAGAAAGATGCATTAGCCTGTTTGCAGAATGAACACAGCCATCCTGCTATTAGAGGAATGCACTGCAGAACGTGTGCATTTCCATTAGAAGATTACAAACAAAGTCATAAAAAGGAATCAGAGGTATGTACTAATTCTACTAAATTATATTTATAAATATGTAAATAAAATATATTAGACTGGAGAGTACAAAATAACAATTGCAGTATATTCTTGTAGGAGCTATCAGCAGATCTCATCACTTTCTCAGTTAAGCACAAAATAAAAAGAAAATTAACAAACGGCAAAAATATTAGAAAGGTGACTTTTTGTAAGACTGAACTTTATTTAGAATTCTGACCATATGTGGTACAGGAAAGCCATTCAGCATTTAGGGGCTTTCTTCAAAAATACAGCATTTTTTTTCCCCCCAGCTTTGGTACTTCATGAAGAAAAGCTGAAGTGAGTTCTTTATGCTCAGTTATCCTTTAGGATTGCTATACTTTTTAAAATGGCAACACATTATTAATAAGAGTTTCGAATAATACTGAGCTTTTCATGTTGCATATACTGAGTTTTTCGTTTACCTTTTATTTTCTTTACAAATAAACAAGAAAGGACTATAAAAAGGGGAAAATAAAAAAGATGCATCTGCAACGGAGGTAAACAGACAGTGAGACAACGTACCTGCAATTACATGTATTTATCACTCCAGAATTGGGATCAAGTGATGGAAGACCACCTTATTTGCAAAATTACTGGGATTTATCAATATTTTGGGGTTTTAGTTTGGTGTTTTGTTGGGGGGCTCTCCCCAGGAAGCCTATTGACATTGCATTTTGAGCTGTTTTTCTCTCAAAAAAAGACATTCCTTGCTTAAAAATGACATTTCAGAATCAACCTTCTTTCTCTTGACTTGATAAAATAATTCATACCTAAAGCTATCTAGGAAGCTCTAGATTTGCCTACCAGATTTTGCCTATTACTTAGCAAAAAAAATTCATGAATAACTAATAAACAAAGACTAGAAAGACAACAAGCATAACATTGTTATAGATGACCTTCAGCTTAAGATCTTGGCCATTAATATATACGCAGACACTTTTTTAAGAAAGGAAAATACAGTTTTGTATAAAAGAATCTATAGTAACCGTGTTAACCAGGCTTATAACACATTTCATGATGGACACTTTGCCATTATTACAGCATATAATCCCACAATTTCCAAAGAAGTTGTGAAATCCTAAACTGATGAAAAAGGAATTTCATTATTATCTAGAAAGTATTCCCTGAGAGCAGCTTCCCCAACAAATACTCCTTGCTCTGCCTGATAATAACAAGTTTCTTACTGTATCTATTTCAGTACAGACCAGGAACAAGGTCACAGAAAACTTCTGTACCCTTGTGTCACATTCCCCATTGTTACTTAAGTAGCAAGCTTACATTATTTCAAGTAAAATTTCATTATTCCATAAAACTCACCAACATAAAATAAATGTTATTGACTGCCATCACAGGGTTTAAAGCACTGAAACTATGAGTAAACTTCTATATTAGCAATTCACTTTAAATTTCCTGTAACACAATCCCTCGGATCCTCAGCATTTGTACTTTAATTCATTACAGAGCTGTACAGTGAGAAAGCAGTACATGAAGGTACCATTACACTGCAAAACCTAAAATCAGTGAGGGGCTAGCTATACAGCACATGCATCTGGTAAAAGTAGGAAATGAAGACAACTGAATACCCAATTAAATGAGACTGTATGGATTCTTGAATCCGTATCAAACGATACTGGTAATAGTCTAACACAAAGGGAAAGCACGACATTTAAGTAACTGTGGAAGACAAAGCAACCACTCCATCATGATTGCAAGAAATATTTTATTTGTCATGATATATGGAATGCGTATTCATTTGGAAGGACATATATCAAAACAGACTACTAGTAAGACATCAAGTGGGGAGCTTGCTAAGGACTCTTACATGCTGCCTCTGAAAAAGACAGCAATGACAACAATTTTACCAACCCCAAGAAATAAGACAGGAAACTCTGACACTTAACCACCAGGAAAAGTAAAATACTGCAGCCACTTGAAGGATCCACTTGGCACTTAAGAATAACATACATTTAAAATGATCTGAGAGTAATACAACAGAGGTGATATAACAGATTTAAATATAGGAGAATTTACAAAAAGTATCTGGGGAAAACATCTAAGCAGCTGTGACCTATAGAATTTATTCTCAAAGACTCCTTTAAAAATGTGTGATGAGAATTTTAGAAGAGATGACAATTCTAAAAAATACTCAAAAGTGTAAACTTAAAATTGACTAAGAGCCGCACAAAACCTACCAAAAATGGAGCTCTATTGTTCCCCTAAGCTTCTGGCTTTTTGTCATTAGAATTCTTTCAGTACTAGTATCCCATTATAATAAATTTCCCAATGCAAGCTAAATTCAGAGTGATGTTACATCAAAATCTCTGCTCCTAAAGGGGAAGAAGCATTTATTCTGATTAAAAGAAACTGATTAATGAACCCATAAACCAAATCGTGCTGCAGTGCACCCCACAAAGTAAACTAACAAAGTGAATTTCTCAAGGTGTGTTTGTAATAAATGAGAGATCTTGAAACTGGGATTGTTAACTGATGGACACAGAATTTAATTACCACTCATATTATTCTGAACCCTTCATTCACGAGGCACGTAGGAACTATTGTTTTAATAAAATAAATGTTTCAATTAGCTTTTCTTGCACTGGAGCTATCTTTCAAGTTGCCTTGTCATGCCCTTTCCAATACCTAGAGAGAACCCTCCAATTTCAAAACAGATGTCTATTATTTTTTAATTAATTCTTCCAATCTAATATATGTGGTTCAATTAAAGTGAACATTCGCCTCATTTTCTGTCAATAATAGTCACATTTACAGTTCAAGCATTCCCAAATATTTGAATACACCATACATCTTCAGGATTTTCACAAGGGATAAAAGGCCTCTGCAGTACATTAGACCTTTCTAGTAGTAACCCACTGATCAGTTCCCTCTCCCTTATCTGCAGTTAAGGCACCTTAACTTCCAATATCGAAACACTCATTCATCAGATTCTTTTCCCCAATCTCCTTTGAACTGCCCAGAGGCAGAGCTGAAGACTGTTCTGGAACACAAAGGAGAGCAGGCACTCTCATTTCCTGGCCTCACTTCCCCAGAGCCAACCAAATCCTTTGAAATGTGTGTCTGTGAGGAAGATTTAGTATTTTATCATTATTTCGGTTTTACCACCAAAGCAATGAATGGTGAGGTGAAGTATACGGGGTGATGATCTTCCCACTCTACTCAACCTCACTGCAATCTGATGCTTTTTGTGTAATAAACATCTGCCTTTCACATGCAGCAGCTAGGGAAAAGTGTGGAGAGGAAACTCCAAGTCTGACAGTCCTCAGTCATCGAGACAACTTTGCAATGGTTGGAGTTTATATGAGCAGTTTGTGACTTTATTAATCTGCAATAATATGAAAAAACCTAAGGTCATTTTAATCACACAAATGAGAACGATCACTAAAATCTCATCTGATACCTTTGCACCTTAGCTTCAAGCTCCACAGTTTACCAACTTTTCAAAGGAGTCCAGAAGCTCAAGGGCCCAGCTGTAGCCTCCCCCTTGCCACCCCCTCCATCCTATTCTGTAATCATATAGAAATACAGGCAAGCGGTGTTCGACCTGCCAACAAAAAAGGAAAAATAAAAAAAAAAAGCAGGAATTCAAGGACCAAGGAAAGGAAAGCTGTTCTAAGCTTATGAATGAAAAAGCTTGAACACTTCAAACTCTTACTTCAAACTACCATATTACATTGAATTTTGACTGTGGAACACCACGGCTCAGAAAACAAGCCCAAACTTAAGCATACCATGCTTATTTTCAGCAAACTTTAAATATTTATTTCTTTTTCTGTTCTTTAGGAACATGCATATGCACAGACATCAAATAAGTGTCTACATTAAATAAACATTGCTTAGGCCTGTGAGCAACAAAACACACTGGAGTTTTGAGTTAATAAAAACTTCTTGATTTCTTATTAAAATTGTCTTCTAGGAGGAGGCATTAAAAACAATGAATTCAAGTCAATGACAACATCCATTTTCATTACTAGCCAATTTGTCCCAAAGAAAATAGCTGAAGTGCATCTCAACATTTGAAATTGGTGCAAAATTGCTGCAAAAGTAAGTCATCTATTACATTAATATCTGAAATTAATGGATTTTTTAAAGGATTTTTTCTTACAAATGCTGACTATTTCAATATCGATGCTTCTTTTAATGCAAAAAAACCAAAAAAGTGTAGAAAAGGAAAAGAAATGGAAAAATTGCTCTCCTCAGAATGATGCATTCCTGTCCCCCCCAGGGGAAACAACAAATACACCTCTCCTCAATTCACTTATTTTTATATTGCAGACACATGTGAACTTGAAGCATCTCTTATGATGATAAAATGATCCTTCTGCCTGTCAGTGGTGGAGGATCATTGCTGAAATTGTCTAAAACACCTAATCTTGCCTATGTCTTTATTTCCATATTAAGACAAAGTGCAGTAAGAAAGAGGCAGGAAAAGGAAATAATCCTTTTGCTTCTCATACCCATGATTTGTGATTTGATGTGATCTGACTTCCTGTGATTCCACTTGCAAGTTAATGTAAATGCAAAAAGCAGCCTTTCACCAGTGGTGTTTCCAGAGCTCTGGTTTGCAAATGGTTGTTTATTTGGCATAACAGAGGTGGAATCTTTAAATGGGAGTCTTCAGTAGCAAAGCATAAAACTGCAAATCAAAGCAGTGATTCGTTGACTTTGAACAATACATTAATTAAATGCTGGAAATGTTGGGATCCTGCACGTAAAAGCAGCTTCTGTAGCCAGCCCTCCATGTTCAAAGTTTTGTTTCTATGAGTTTAACAGCACCACCGTCATGGAATTAGGACTCCTACTCATGGAATGGCCCCAGGTTTTTCACTTTTCATCTAGAGCCTTTGAGAGGATTTACAAGGTTCCACAGATTCTTCTACTAAAAACATACAAAAAAAGTAAAAACTGTTTCGAGTGTTCAGCCTAGACAGGGGAGATGGGAGCTGTTTCCACTATGCTGTGAAAGAACAGGAAAAATTGTCACAAAATGCTTGCTAAACAGAAAGGAAAACAAGGATGAAAAATGTTATTCTCACACATTCAGCTAGTCTGAGACACTTTCTGAAGTGTAATAGCCATGAAAAGCAAGGAAATAAAATATGCCTTCAAGAACCATTTGAAAGCATTCTTTTAAGCATTCTTTGTTATGCCTAAACAGAGCTAGAAATAACAATTCTACAGCCTATTTGGGGGCTCACATGCTGTTGGTAGACAGATTGAACACAACCCTGAAAAGCTTATAGAAAACAAATCTTGGAAATTATCTGTTTCTTAGCACTAATACCCTACAAAATAAATGGTTAACAGTAGCCTTTCTCCTCCAGTTAGGGTGTCTTAACTGTGTTTCAAGTACAAAGACATTACTTTGGAAACTGAGGACTGGCACACAGAATTCAGATCAAACAGCTAAATATGAATAAACGAAAAGATTAATTAAGTTTTCAGAAAGAGCCAAATGATCGCTAGGAGCTATTAGCTGTTTTGTGCATGCTATTCTGATTACGTGTTTAAAGCACCAATATCCAGAGAGCCTATCCTTATAGCCCAGTAAAAATGGCAAAATGCAACCAATCCCAGCAGCAAGAGAGGAGGGTAGGAAAAAACATTAATTAACTGGCAAACTCAGAATAAAGTGGGTCAAGCAGCCCAACCCTTCCCCATCATACTCAATGAGCTACAGTGGCAGAAAAGCATACAAGCAATCCAATTACCTTTTATAAGTTCTACTAGCTCTTCAGTAGCAGTGTGACAGGAATTCCCCAGCAGGAAGTTTCCAGCTCAGTGTGTGACAGAACAGACTAAGCTATGTAATGTCTACCACCAGAGGGAGACATTCTATTAGGTTGCATTTTCCAAAAACAACTTTCTCTGCACATTGATTTCAATTCTAATCATCTTCAGTAGGGAAAAGGCTCCTTCTTTGTGTAAAGGCACTTTGAAGTGTCTCTTTTTATGTATATCCATTTTAGACAAACTACTGCTATGGCAAATCTGATTATCTATTTAACAGAAGCAACTCAAACAATCTACAAAAACCCTGCCCTTGATCCTCTTTCTGGCCCATAACACAAAGAAAATAGAAATGTTCATATTCCATATGACTGGCAACCGCTACAGAATTTTTTCCAAAACAGAAAAAGGAAAAAAAAAAAAAGAAATGTGAAGTGGCACCACCTTGTGCTATCTTGCACAGAATCAGTTCAGCACATTATCAATCTGAAAGATCAAATTAAAGATAAATACGAGAAAAAGATAATTGTAGAAACAAGACTTAATTTCATCTTTGGTAAATTCTGCTAAATAAATCTGTGGGAATAACCTTTAGTGCCATTTCCTAATAGACAAAGGAGTGGTATCAGCCATGTCTGACTGCAAGCATTTAATTTTGGCACAAGTTTGAGTGGACAGAAACAGACATGTCTGGAAAAAGATTCAGAGTGCCTACACAAGGGAAAAAACTACTGCCATATAGAGTGGCTAAGCTGCTCTCTTGAAATACTCGCTTCTATTTGCTACAGTGGCCAACTCAGTTATCTCCCAGTCCAGCCATTTTGCTTTACAATAGTTTCACTTATTCTGCATAAGGAATAAAACCAAACCACTTGTGTTTGGGGGAAAAAAAAAAAAAAAGGGAGATGAGTTATATGTTTCCTACAGAGCTGAACAGTTAATACCTACCTGAGAGACTCAAACCAACAGCAAATAGAAATGCAGATGAAAACTAGAGAATAAGGTTTTTCTGTGTGTATTACTTCAAATACAGATACACCAACTCTAGCACTGAGAAAAGAAACCTGTCATAGATTGCATTGGCTATTTCTAATTAAAGTCTGAAAGTTCTTCAATACATGAACATTAGACGGTAACTCTTATCAAGAGAATCTCCAGCACTAAATCTGATCTTGCTGGAGAAGCAGAAATACATCTAAGACAAAAAAGTGAGTAAATTTTTCCCTATTAAATGGAATTTGCTTGGAAACAGCAAAAGTAAATCTAACATGTAATACTCTCTGTCTGACTTTCCACTGTTCTTCCTCATCTGAAATGCTGTAAGGTAACATTTCAGTGTTGCCTAATTGTCAGTACATTAAAATATCTCTGAGGCAAAAAACTATGAAAGTTACTCTTCTGAAGGATAGATTTTATTCTCATTGTCATACAGTAGGACCACAGTGACAGATAAAATGCCAGATACATTTTTATGCCTATATATAAAATAAACTTCAACAAAAGAAATACATTTAGCACAGGCAAAAATGGAAGAAAAAGGAATTTTTTTTCCACCTGGGACAGGAACAATGAAACCATTAATTTTATTCACACTATGGGCTTGAATTATCTCTAGAAACACTACTTACACACACACACAAAAAGATGTTTTATATATTTATTTAAATAAAAAATAGGCTTCACTAGATACTCCAGAAGTCAAATTCAGGGAACATTTGTCTTTCTGTTAGTTGTCCAAAGTTTCTGTAAACATTAATACATTAGGATTCACAGCCAATAATAGTAGCAGTTCAACTGAAAACAGAGGAAAATTGAAGGGATTTCAGGAGATCACAACAATCCACAGCTTAACATTTGAATTTGTTTCCTAGGACTAAATTCCAAGTTGGAGCACGTTTTCTCCAAGACTTTTAATTAAGAAAGTAATTTGTACACCACCACACTAATTGCACTGATATTCCATAAAAACTCAAAGGCTGAATCTTAAATCTTGTTTCATAAAGGCAAGTCATCTGCAAATCTCCTACATTTGATTTCACAGACTCAAGAAAGCTGCTGGTTATGCCCTATCTTCTTCCTGCCAAATTCAGTAATGACTAAACACATTAGCACTACAAACACTCTGATATGAAACCCATATATTCAATTCCATCAACATACTCCCTTGCTAATTAATTTGTGACCTCTGCAACACACTCTGGGACTTCAATCTACAATCTCTTCCAGTTCCCAGTTCAGAACAACTCAGTTTTGACCAAAACACTGATCTAGTTTCCTGCTTATTCCTTCATTTCCAAGTTCCCCAGGCTATATTAGAATGAGTCAGCTGCATCTGAGATAAACAGTGTGATTACAGAAGCTCAACCTTCAGTTGCAAGATTTCAGGACCTCATATTTAATTTAAGGAAGAACACTCATTTTTATATTTTGCAGGCATTTATACTAACAGCTGCACTATATCTGCTTTGCCTAGTCTGTCCCGAGTTGAATTCTGCTGTATTAAATTACCACCAAACAGAGTTCTGGTTGTGATGCTACCTGAATTAGTAGATTCAAATGCTCACTTTAAAAAAAAATTTTAAAAAACAGAGACAAAAAAAATCAGTAGCCCAAAAGAGACCATCGTGGGAGGCAGAGGTGACAGATGAAATTCAAGCTTTTGTAGTACGTTCAACTGGATTATTTCAAGTTGCTTTACACTGAACTGCACACCATTTAGAGTGAAAAATGTCCCATGCTATATGACTGAAGGTTAAGTTTCCATTTACTGTTGAGCAATCTTTTCAGTATTATCAAATACACTTTCAGTGTTGCTGGCTCTATCTTCATAACCCACTTTGTAAGGGTATCCAACTGTCTTCAGAGATAGGGAAAAGCTGTGTATGGAGGAAAATTAAGCCCCTTGCCCAATTTCATGCTGGAGATGCATGACAAAGTCAGGAAGCCTACATTCATTTCAAATTTACAAAGCGTTTTTTGGTGAGTACTTTTAGAAATTTTGAGAACAGTTTGCCCTATTTGCTTAGTCTGGCACCTTGGTCACTACTGATGATGGCATGCTGGCTAGTCATAGCTTTGGCTGGCCCTGTACAGACACTCTTTTATTCAATTTCATGAACTATTTAGGCATTGCTCACTTGTGCACAGGAAACAGTTTGAAGAAAGCAAGCAACACAGTAACAAGAATGGAGCTGAGGAAAAATAACAGAAATCAGAAAATAAAGAATATAGTTAGGAGTAATCTGTGTGAAGAACTCAATGCTATAAAATCAAATCATGTGAAAATTCTGAAATTAGCCATTTTGCTTGCAAATTGTAAGTTTTGCTACTTTACCTTGCTTAATTATCTAATCCTTCTAGACAAACAAACCTGATTTTAAAAATTACTTCTGAGAGTTCACCCAGTCCTTCTGAAAAGAAACAGCACTTATAACAGCTTTATAAACATTACACAATACTTATGTAGCCTGTTATTTTGCAAACAGCAACTTTAAATAAAGTAATGTCATGGCTGACATCAAGACCTTTTCAGTCCCTGACTTTTGCTCTCTTGTTCCAGAGGCCCCGATGTAGCTCATTATAATATATGGAGAAATTACCACTATCTGATTCTAGAACTTCTTTCTCTTTTTCTTGCTCATCAAACCTGAAATCTCTTCCCTTCTCCACACTCCCTCAAAAAACATAGTTTCAGAAACATGAATCTTATGTTCTCTAGTCAATTTAAAGATGATTCACTCAACCAGTATTTCCCATCAAACTTGCTTTACAAGAAAACTACACAATGATATTGATTTGCAATGCCATGAGAATAACCACCTCAGTCTGAAAATCTGCAGCAATCCCTTACGTTGAAGACATGGCACTAATCTTTAGTATTTTCTGAATAGCTTTCACATAAAAATTATGTAGCAGAAAAGTAATGACTTTTTGAAAGCATTACAGTCACAAAGTCTGCTAGGAACAGGCTTGTCTGTCAAATTCATTGCAATGCTGGATTCTCAAGCTTTCTGTTTAATTCATGTTAAAGATTGAGGCAGACATCGGCCAGTGGAGAGTGGCAATCGTACATGTCCATGAATGATGTCTAGCCAGCTTCCAAATACAAGACTCATGTTTATGATTTTCTGAATTAGCTGCCTTCCAGACTTCTTTCAGTGCTGTGAAAGGTATTTTATTTTAGCGATACATGTCTTCTTTTCAACACTTATTTTTAGGGAGCAGTATTGGATGTTATAATGTTATACTGATGAACTCTTCCTGCAATTTTTTCCCCTCCTTTTTAACAGTGTCCCCATGCAAATGATATCTTAAAGACATTACACAGAAGGGAAATTGAGACTATTGTTGGCTATATTTACATTGTCTTCTCACTTGAGCTTAATTCTAATTCCTTTTTCTTTAGTCATTCTCTTACTTCTGTTATTAAGCACAAGGAAAAGAACATGGCTAGAAGCAAATAAGAGCAACTTTATTTTAACCTGCTGAATTAGCAAAACATGCTAATGCTAGGCAAGGGCAAAGCAGTCCCAATGCAACTGAGTCCTGTAAAAAGCAAAGTATGCCAACAGTATCATGTTCAGCAACATCTGGAAGCTCAGGAAAGGTACAGAGCTATCATCCTTCTGCTATTCTCAACTCGTATTCATAGTTTCTTTAGGGAAGCAAATCTTAGCTTGCTATTCCAGTGCTGAGAAATTAGAGCTTCTATTATCTTCTTTACCTGTTCAATGACAGTGCACTGAGAGGCTTTCATCAAATCTCATGTGGTGAAGAACAGAAAGCTGCAGCTTTCCACCTGGGTGCTTGATTAGCATTAAAATATCTTCAAAGACATCTGTTT
This sequence comes from Margarornis squamiger, assembly GCA_035222235.1. Classification (NCBI taxonomy): domain Eukaryota; kingdom Metazoa; phylum Chordata; class Aves; order Passeriformes; family Furnariidae; genus Margarornis; species Margarornis squamiger. The sequence continues at coordinate 39,800,893 of JAWWTY010000106.1, read as the reverse complement.
TTAAAAATAGAATTTGGTAGCACAGCCTCTTTATGTTAATACAAAATTACTGTCTAATTGGAGTTCAAATGAAACTGATCCCAAACTGCCAAGCTACAACTAGTCTGCAGATTTTTGTCTTATTTATGAAGTTTTACAGTTTTTCACAAGAAGAGAAGACAAACTATAGCATGTTATGTCATGGATCTATCGCTGATGCCTACAGGTCCCTCAGGACCTACACTTGCTCAGTTTTCCAGGAGTCAGAAGTGGAAAGTCCTAGGAATTTCTGATTTTTTTAGCAGAGAATACATGACTTTTTTAGGCAAAAAAACAACTTTCAGCTGCAGCCAACAGGTTTCTGGAAATAGTATCTAAGCTAGATACTAGATAACTAGATAGCTAGATAACTAGAATTCACATCAGAAAAGTAAAGAACACTAGAAGATATATGTATCCAATTAAGAAGAATGGCTATTTCTTTCCAGAGTATGCAACAGTAACTTACACCAGTTTGTTTCAAAACACACCAGACAGATGAGTAATTGAAGTGATTAGAAATCTCTAGCTGCAAAAGAAAAAGCAGCCAACACAACAGCTTCACATATTTTATCCAAATAAAACTGTATGTGCAACCAAAATATATTTATTTGAGATTCTATTCAGCAACTAAATATAATGAAAGAAAAGAGAATAAACAGAGAGTGATTAGGTATGCTATGAGGGAAAAGATGCTTTTTAGGTATCATGCACCTGAAAGTAGTTTGATCAGAAAATGAAAATCAGAATGGGCCTCAGAATGAGACATTGCAATAACAGCACATCATTTATGTATTGTTTTAATTTAAAAAAAAATAATTTGTCATCTTTAAGAAAGTACTCAGTCCTAGGTTAATTAAGATACAAAATTATTGGAGAAATAATTATATACGCCAAGTACTCACTAAACTATTTTAAAAACTAATTTAGTTTGCTTAGTTCACTTTTATAACAAAATGCATCAATAAATCTATCTTATACTTAATTATATTTAGGCTTGTGTGCTGCTCTCCTAAAAATGATTTGGCAAGAAAAATTTTTGGAAGGAAATCCAGTAGATCCATTATCATTTATGTTGTCCCTGAAGTGACTTTGAGCAGGCTGGGACCCATTTTTTTGTCCAAACCCTACCACACAGTCCACCTTTTCAAATGCAAATGGTGCATGAGAGCACAACTATTTAATTCATCCATTTAATCCTCTTAATACTTTAAATATGCCAGAATTTGGTCACAATAAAGAAAGCTTTTCTCTTGTGGCACAGTATTACCTTTATCTACTGCATTTTAGTATCTATTTTTCATGCTCATTCACACTAATTAGGGCTTTACTGAGCAAGAAGGTAACAATTACTGTGTTCTCTAGCCAGCATAACATTGCTGCTCCTAATCAACATGTTGCAAAAAGACAAGACAAAGAAAATGACAAAAAAAACTCCTGAAAACCCCAAACCAACAAGTTATTTTAATCGAGTACCATGACAGGCAGTTATTATCAGAGACTGTGACACACAGTACACTGCCCAACCATATTCTTAGTAGTACATGAGGTAGAATTACAAGAGATGCTATGCTGCCCTTTTTAAAATACAAGTCCATACTCAAATGCAAAACTTGAATTTTCTCAGAAGTGAAAAGAAGCAATAGCAGTGAAGAAATGCAAAAGAGTGACAACTTGCATTTGGCTTCAGAAAATTCTATTGCTTGAATTATTTTTGCTGACTTCATGACCTTCTACTTTTACTGATTAAGAAACTTTCCCTTACAGTATCTTATATTGGTTGTATGGTCTGCACTAAGAGCAGTCTTTTTTATAAATATTACAAAAGCAGAGAGCTGTGAAGAATGTTTTTCTTCAAAACCTCACTTTGATTTTCTGTGGCTTCACCTAATGTTACATAAATTGATTTAGTTACAGAATTCCACCAGAATTTTAATCCTTTATATGTTCATAGATATTTTGTGTCAGATTTTTTTGAGAGCAACTTAACTACTCAGAACATCTTTTGATGCTTACATTTAACACAGCCATAAAATGTTCACCGCACTTAGCGAGTTATAGTCTAACTAAAAAGCAGGAAAGGGGTGAAAAAGCAATTTGGGAAACACACAAGTATTGTGACTCTACTGATAAAATTCTCAGAACCAGCAAGTTACCGATCGAGTCTGACATTTGATGTCAGTACTTTAAGATGTAACCATCAATTTCATCAAAGTTATAATCAGTAAATAAATGGATCTCTATCAGACATCACTTAAACATTCATCAGATTGCAGTCACAAGCATCTAACCAAAGAAAGACTCAACTTGAACTAGTACCTTTTCAATATGGAACAAGTCCTTGTACTTGTGAAGTTCCTTGCTTGCCAGTGCTAGAGTCTCAAATATCTTTGATTAATGTCTTTGTGATTTTATGGTTTGCTATTTCTACATAGGTACTAAAGTCTTACTTCCTCTTGTTCAAAGCTCCCAGAGTTCAAAATTTCCCTCAAGATCCAGTGTAGTTGAATATATATCAATCCTCAGTTTACAGGGCCAAGGGTCTCAAATAAAGGAAAATATTATAATTACTTTTTCTTCCTTTTTGAGACAGTTCACTATTTAGTGCAAGGAACACTTTATATTTGTTTATATAGTGCTCTGACCTGAATTTCTATCGCAGATATTTAAATGGTACTGATTTCTCATAAATACACATTTTACAAATCAGACATCGTAGAAAAACTAAATAATTTTGTTCAGGGTAGTAAAGTAATTTGTGGGAAATTCCAAACTAATTGCACATCTCCAGGTCCTTTTCTTTTCCTACTTGCATTTCTTTCTTTTTAACATTACGTTATAGACTTAGATACCTAGATAATTATGGAGCACACATATCTGTATCTATGTATCTCCATTTTTAAAGTAAAAATTTGAAAGACCCTAAACTGCTATAAACCTCACAAATCTGCGTTCTACCATCTTCCATGTAAAGAAATCTAAATCGCTTTTGAAAACATGACTTTTTGATTCCTAATGGACTACCTGATTGCACTTAAAAGAGCTCTACTTTCACTTCCCATGAACTTCATCATTGGGAAACAATAGTTACTGTGGCTGTCCATTTCTCCTGGCTAGAAGAATTTTTCCCATCTCAGTGGAAAACAGTCCTGGTTTTGACTGCATGTATTCTAAGCATACACTAAAACACAGTTGTGGATATGTGTAGGCACACCTGCTCAAAACCCAGAGGATGTTGTGGGATTAAACAGATCTTTACTTTTCATATGGCTTCCAAAACTGTTGGGATCATATTCAAAATGCCCAGCTTTAAAAGGGTTCCACTAAAGAAAGCACTGACATTGTGGCTGACAGATCTCTGGAGAAAGAGAATAGGGTTTCCTTACTATAAAAATCAGATAGGTGAAGTGGAGGAGGCAAATTGTTCACCAAAATCTTCAATGAGCACCCTCAAGAACAACAAACCGCTAAGAGCTCTCTTCATTCCTCTACATATGCAAAGAATGTTTTTTATCCCTTCTAACATGCCACATACTTATATACCCTTTCACCTGCCCAGTCCCATCCCTTCCACAAAACTTTTCAACCAACCAACCAATATAGCCTGCATAGGATTTTACTCCGGGCAAAAGAACAAGGGAATTGTCTGCATGAAAATACCATACTTTTTCAGCACTGTCAGAAAATTATCAAAACATACGATGACACATGGTAAAGAAGCCTGCATAAAATGTTATACAAACATGCCTTAGAGCTGATTTAACTAAAGCAGGACAAAGTGGAGCAGGAGGCACTCCAAAGATTTTGAGAGGCAATAATAAACAACAAAAAAGTTTATGCAATACCGGTTTACAAGAAAATTTGAAGCACAAAACAGGAGAGTTAAACATTAGCATTTTAGAAGGGTTTTTTTGTATGTTGTTGGCAATTGGTTTGGTTTTTCATAATCATCAACTTTCTATGAGCAACAATGCAATGATTACTAAAGAGCAGAAAGGAACTCAAAATATTCAAGTCAGATGATGAATGTTATTTTATACTGCTACCTTCAAGTGGCCTTCAAACTATTACAAATAGAACATATCTGGTGACAAAGTTGATTTCATTCTTACACCAGGATTAGGTTCATATAACTGTATTTGTACACAGCATGGAGATGCTGGGTAAAAGGAATTACTGCACAGGGATAAAACAGAACACAAATTTCTGTGAGAGAAGGTATTGAAGATCTTAATCATTAAAAACTGTTTATTTCACCAATATGCTGTGACCAGTGGAAACAAGAATCTTACTGCCAGCAGGCTTGGCATGAGAGGGAAGCATCAGATCATTCAATTGCTCCCTTAGCTGGCTCCTTGAAAGGCAACACTGAACAACCCTCAAAAGACCAATTCAACAATGCTCAGCAGTATAAAACCCAAAGATTCTGAGAACATCACTGGGTGAAAAATTCATGGTCCTGCAAAGTATAAGACAGAAGAAGATGAATGGATAGAAGAACTTTTAGTCATTTTTAGAAGACTCTGCCACCCAGTGTAGAGGATACCTATTTGTATCAAAGCACTTAGGAGCTATTCTGCTCTCCACAACTGGTGTTCTGGGTGATGTTGTACAAGTCACTAGTTTCTTTCAACTTTTTTCATATGCTGGTCATGTCAAATTAGCTCACAAATTCATCAACACAACGATTTGTTCTAAAAATTCACCTACAAAGGATGCTCAGGAATGTTAAATTAAAATGAATAAAAGTCTGAAGTCACTGAGCATGAGGCTTAGTAAAGCCTTACAGAAATTTCTCTGAGATCCTAGATCTTTAGATTCAACGTCATACCTCCAGTCATCATACTTAAGTTTTCTAATGTCTTGCACTGGTGTTCTACACATGTTCACCAGTAGATTTCCCAAGTAGTATTTTAATAAGATCCTGGATATACAAAATTACTGCTTTACTCCTTAATTATTTACTATTGCTTTTAGTGCTTCAAGTAGTTCAAAGGAATTTTCACCCCAAAAAAAGACTGTCTTAAGAACTAGAACCAGAATTTCCTATTCTGAAAAAATACACCATCTTAATATGCAGGAAACTAGCTGCAGCCCATCAAATTAAGCCAGTACTCCTTCTGCATTTTAGTGCATCTCTTGAAAAGCCTTAAACCAATAATCCATCTATACACTGACTTTCATGGACAAATCATTAATCTTCCCCGCACTGCTTATCTCAGCTAGGATAATGTCTGATCTAATTCTAACAGATTTTCATTTCAGAACCAATTGTAAATCTCAGCATGGGATTATATACAACTTCAACAAGACAGTCTCACGGAAGAATCTGCTGACAGACACTTGTTTAGATTTGCAGTGTTTTCCTTATGGAGGTCAGAGCTCAAGGAGAAAGGTTAGTTGAAAAAAAGAAAATTTAAAAAGAAGTGACACTTCTTTCCTGCTAATCATATTGATATGACTATATATGAAATATGACTTAACTGTTCATGGCATTTCTATTTACCTTTAAAAATTTCCAAGGCAAACTGTGTTCCCTGTTTATAGGTGCCTTTCACTGCATCTACTGAGTTGCAGCAATTAATGCAAAGCAAGAAAGCCGCTCTGTAAACTTGCTGACAGCCGTTTAATGGGAGAGGTGGCAAGTAGTGGACATGTCCTGGCAGTGTGCTTAATAGACACACAAACACCCACAGTCGTCAGCCTAAAGTGATACTGGCAGAAAATTAACTGAGAGATGCAAAGCTCATTTAACAAAGAGACCCACAGCAATCTGGACAATATAAGGCTGTGTAAAGGTTGAGAGAGGGAAAAGTAGAAGATGCATTTCTTCAAGGAGATGGCAGTCTTTAATTTCACAAGTCATTTTATTTAACCTTGTTGCTTCAGTGCACAAACCACCGTCTCTGCTTTGCAAAGCAAATGCTTTTGTACAGATCTGTAAGTTCCCTGGATAGAGCATGTCACAGACTTCCTTCAGTCAAAAGGAGATTTTCATGTTAATAACACTGCCACCATATCATGTTTTCTCCAGACACTTCAGAACGTGGCTGTAATAGAAATTATCGTCTCTCTCTCACATTGTGACCATTTCAAAAAGCAAACCTCAGCCACTGTGAGACCTATTACAATTACTGGCAGAAAAGCAAATCAGTATATTGACTTATGCCAACTACTGGCACTGGGAAATAGAGAGACCTACAAACAATGATTAAAAAAACCTCCAAAGCACAAATGAAAAAACCCAAACACTACAAAATTTTACTACACACTTAAATATGAAAAGATATCCAATTCTTTATTTATTCATATTGCAGTAATAACCACCAGCCCAAACATGGCAGGGTGCTGTTCAGCCACACAAGGAGAGCTGTAAACAAAAGAAAACATGCAAAGACAAGACTGCAGAAAGTATATCTGGGATATTACAGAGTACTTCAAATATTGTCATGAAATCACAAATTCAAAGTCTTCTGTAACATTCCTGTTGGATTCCATCTTTGCAGTGACTAAAAGATCAAACTACACTGTTTTATGATCTACTATAAAGGGTAATAATCCTCTTAAGCAACTTTCTGTGGCACTGAGAGCATGCTTCTTATTGCAGAGTAATGAAATTTCAAGTTCATGAATCCCTTGCAATAACGAAAATAAGGAAAATGTCAGGATGTCTGTTTTCTGGGATCTGACATTTCCCAACACAGAACACACAAACCTGAAGTGACCTCTAAATCCACTACTCTCTTCTTCCAGACCTCTTTAAGCTAGGTGTACATCAAAAGCTAGAAAGAGGTCTACGAGTCCCCAGATATTATAATGGTGTAAATTAGACAGCATTCCCTGAAGTTTTAGAATTTTGCAGCTAATCTTCCTTTCTTATGTAAAATTAAAATAAAAAAAAATAATGCAGGATGTAATGCTGCAATAATGAAAAAAGTTTTTAGTCTTAGCAAATACATCTCCCTTCACTTTTAAAACACAATCTTTCTAATACAGTTCACCTAATCCCTATCTGAGGATGACTTCATTCCTCAAACTGGAAAAAAGAATGGTAAACCTATCCCACCCTATTATCTGCATGAGCCAGAAGTCTGAAATTTTGTCCAATGCAAAAATACCTCAAGTGCTTTCCAACCAAATTGTATCCAAAACAAGATGACTGCATATTTTAAAAATGTCATCTTGAAGAGATAAACATGCCACAGTTCAGACAACATTTCTTCCAACAGCTGCGGCAGTTTAAGCAGCTCTCCCAGCACGTTCCTCAGCCAAGGGTCCTCCACCAGTGTGATGAACCACACCGGAATGCTGATCTGAATTTGGAAAAAATACACCACCTCCCCTCATCCCAAAGAACCTCAGATACCAGAACGAGCACATTTTTGTTGTCATTTTTTTTTTACTCTGGTCAGCATCACATAGTTCCCAGCCCAGTTTACAGAACATAACTGGGAGGGCAACACTGAGAAAGAAACAAACAACAGGCAGTCCTTGAAACTATATCAATTGCAGAAGAAATGTACTTGAAACCCTGGCTTTAGTTTCATGTATCTGTAGAGTAAGCAGTGATGAATTTTCAGAGCAGTTGTGTTCTTGTTATCTGAAACTGACTGCAAAATACAATACCTTAGTTACCTTTGCTTGAGTAGCTTTGTGGAAAATTTCTTACATTATACCTTCTACCTATAGAGCACAGATATTTTAATATCCGTGAACAGTGCTACACTCAGAGATAGTATGTCAACACTTTTGACCTTTCCCACTTCCCTCCATGCCAGTTCAGTCAACTTCCTAACAGCAAAACTTTAGAATATCTTTCGGTATGGCAATCTCAAATGAGACTTTTAATATACTTTTTATGTAGAAATAACTCTCTAAACCATGAGCAAGTACTGCTGTGTCTCTGACACCGTTAAGTACTTGCAACAAACATACTAAAAGTAGCCACGCGGTCCCTCCTTCCATATTTTTTTCACTAAAAGACAAATTTCCTTTCTTTGTAACCATGCATGACTTTACTATAGATATACTGGGAGACAGCATTTTAGAAAGGTTTAAAGGAGGCAACATTCTATCTAAAAGAATAAAAAAATTATACATTAAACCCTGCCGCTCCAGAGACAAACCAGTTGCCAACATGAGACAAAAATAAGTCTCCCGTTGCTATCAGTTACTAGATGGTTGTGCATTTGTACTCTAGCGAACTTTTTTGCTACTTTTCTTAGCAAGTCCTGGATACCTCCCACTCCAGACAAGATTCTGAATGCAATGTGACTCAGGGTCATTTTCATGATATTTCTGAACTTTTCTTGGCAATAATGACAGGAATTCATAAATTTATTTTTATGAATTTTGTATTTTTTCAGCTTTCATTACTGTACTACTTTGGTTGGAAGGTACCTCCAAGCATTGCCTTGTCAAAAACATATAACATGTTATTAGCACTGACTCCTTTTTTCTAGGATGCAGATATAACAAAATCAAAACATCTCTAGTTATTCCTAAATTGACAGTCAGACACTTTGACAATATATCCTTAGTTTGTAATTAGTTTATTAATTTCCAGTACTCAGCCATTCTGACCCATGTATAATTGTTCCAGCCCTTGTGGTCTCAAAGCTATTTGTGAGGTGGTAAAATATACTGAAACACAGAACCCGTCCAGGTGTTTGCATTTTGATGGGTTATCTTACCCCTAGTTCAGTTTGCTATGTGGCCAAAACAGCCACACTAGTAGAGGGAAATACAAAACGGGGCTTTCTAATTCTACTTATGCCAGTTCATATTGCTGGTGAAACTCTATAAAGTGAGTTAAATTTGTACTAGCTCGACCTCAATCATCTAAGCATAGAAAGCTTAATCACATACAGCTTCAAATAAAACTTCCAAACACTGAGTCTGGAACCAGCTACTGAGGGAGGCTGCAAGAATGGTCCAAATACAGATGAACTTAACAAAATAAAAACAAAGCTGAGAAACCTACAGTGCAAACTTGATAGATTAAATACTTCTTTGAAACACAATTGCTGTCTGATAGGTAAGAATAGGGAAAGCAATACATAAAGTCTAACAAAACAATCTATACCATTGCATGTCTAATTCTATATGACCTATAAGATGATGCCCAAAATTAAAACAAAATAAAAAAAAGGTTTAAAGTGCAAAAGGTACTAGAAAAAAACAACTATTAAATAAGTAGACAGAATAAGCCTTCTAAACCAGATTTAAAGAAAAAGTAGTAGCCTGGAACATTACATGATGTCTCTAGGGGATGGTTTTATCTTTGACATAAAAAAATTCGAACACATCACAGTGTCACTTCACTGTCTGCTGAGAAACCTGTGTCCTGTTGTCTGCTCAACCCAAGAAACAACACTAGGAGGAATTTCAGCAGTGAGCTCCACAGCTCCTGAGAGGTTATGTCATTTTCTGCTCTTCCTTTCTGGTTAGGCAATTCACAAAGATGTGGAATTTTGTTTTCCTCCTATTGCTTCTGCATTGTCAGGAGACGGTAGAAAAAGCTTTAAGAATAAATATATATTTCAGAATTTATCTTGAATCCCTGTATGCATGAAGTGAAGAGAGGCAGTAAAGTGTTTTCAAAAACAGGAACATTGATATAGTGGAACTAAGCAGATCAAGCTTTCAGACTGTATTTTTAAAGCACTGAATACATGGCTGGCTGGGCACACTAATAAACCACTTCAAACACCAGCTGAAGGAGCTCGATAATGGAAAGACAGCCTAAGTAAATAAAAGCCAAGCAAGAAAACCAGCTTGTTTGTCCATTATTCCTATTTGCTTGTCCACAAAATCCACAATAGAAATCTTCACTATTTGCCCTCAATTTAATTTATCATATTGAAAACTAATATACCTGAACTTGTGTAAGTGGAATTTCAGAACTATTTTGTGTACAAGGCATGACTTAGGTTTAATTTCTCAGAAGTACCCTATTGTTTTAGATGCTTTAGAAAGTGTTACTCACTGTTCTAAAAATAAAGTCACAATAATTTAACTATTCTGAATCTTGATAAAATATATTTCTTTAGGTTTAGGAGCACTATAGCAAACATTTGCTTATTTTCCTTATATCCAAAACAGTGGGAATGACTTCTCTATTCTTTTCATATCCACATGAATTATAAACCACAGATGTCATCGTCATTTAATTGTCAGCCTGGGATACCCAAGCATGTTCTCACTGGTTACGGAGTAGTACTTCAGTTACAAGAACTATTTTATTTATCTGAGCTCAAGACAGATTCCTATGTTGCGTGACGGGAGTCAGAAAGGAAAGATCCCAAATCTGTGTCCCAAGCACCAATGCAATAATCTAACAAATAAGGTCAACAAAAAACATTTTTAAACAATTATGGCAGAGTAGTGGAAATTAAGAGGTGTAACGCTGTGAAGTTTACAGCAGAACCCAAGATACACATCTCAGTTCCTTAACTGTAAAGTCATTCCACTCTCAAAAAACTCCTGTACTGTTCAAACCTTGAGGAGACATATGGGAAATAAGAGAATTAGCAGCTAGCAGTGAAAACAACAGAATAATCTCTTGAACATATGCATATTCATTACCATACTAGCAAAAAGTCCAGTGCTGGCTGTCACTCAAGTTATAAATTCTGTTTCCTGAGAAAAAAAAACACTTTGGGATAGAAAGTATGCAGAACACATTTTCTTTAGAAATGATAGGAATTTTAGAATTTGTTAATTTTCAGAGTTGGTGAAACGTATTGGCTACCAGCATAATGTGAAATTAAAAATTCAATAAGGGAAGCAGTAGGGCTTACAAGCTTTTGTTAACCCCCCAAATATTTATCACATTAGTAGTAGGAAGTCTGGTGACAGATGAGAAAGTTGACATTTCCTAAATGGAATCAAGAATTTACAGGACAGCAGTAGAGGTCTCAAAGCACAGAAACTTGCTTTGGCAGACTGTTGCAAAACCAACAGATGCAAAACAGAGCTTTAAAAATGTTAAACTGTTTCACCTGTTATTACAAATTGCAGTGTATTTTGAGTTGCATTTGGTGAGCTGGGATGTAAGTTCTGTTCTCAACAGACACAAGGCTGTGTTTTGGAAGAGATGCCACTTCACAGAGATGGATGGTGAAAGACGTAGAACTAACAAATACTACTGTATGCAACAGCAATTATATAGGACTGCTTCATTTGCACACCAGACATTAGCAAGTATTTTCCCCATTGCATGATGAAAAAGCTATTCAAACACTAACAACTGTTTTACCAATGATGGTTGTTCACTGTTTTGGAAGGCACAGATGCAGCTGCTTTCTCACTCGTTTCTGTTACTATGACATTAATGTACAGTAAAGGAAACTTTCAATAACAAATGAGACACAATCAATAGCAATTTACCTTAGGGGGCTGACAGTGTGAGCAATGCTGCGTTCTTACAGAAACCCCTAAATGGCAGACCTTGGAACACTTAAATGCCTTCTATTAGGGAAAAAAAAATGCAGACACACCTGAGAATTTGTTCCTATCACTTTCCACAGTAAGAGAATTCAAAATAAAGGATTGACAGATATTGTCTCAAGTTCTTGATAGATATTTTTGTTCTTTAAATATTGTAAGTTCAATAAATTCAAGGTACTTTTGCACTAAAATTCTGCTCAGTCAGAAGACAAAACAGGTAACTGAACAAATACACCATCAAGGTCCAGCTTAGGAATGTAGCATGGTCGTTCCTACTTGCACATACTCTGAACCTGCAGAAACACTTTCTATTCTTCTTCAGGAAGGAGGTGACTTTATTATGCCTAATACAATCATCAGCTCATCTGGGAAATGGCCAACAGCTTGTCAGCTCTCCTTTAGAATCAGACAAGGCTAACAGTTCACACCACCCACAATCAGTAGGTTATCTAGTGGCACAGGTTCCCTGCACTGCTTGGAGTACATTCTGGTACATAATGCACAGTAGCCAGAATTTAGTATTTCTAAAGCTATGTATCAAGGCAGGAAAAGCTTATGCCTTCTGCCACTCCTCACTGGAGGAGTGTGGTGGGGGTCAGGGAAGGGGCAACGGAATAAAATTATGTTTATGTAAATGCATGTAGTAACTGACAACCTTAAATGAAGGATACTTTGATTTTGTTCACCTCAAACTAGGAACATGTTTTTCCTTCTTGCATCTTTGTTGTTTCTGAACCAAATATTGATGACATTGAATTAGTTTTCTGTATCATATAGCCAGTTCACTTATTATCTGACCAAAACCAGTTAAAACAGTTCCTACAAATTATTTAACGCTTTAACCAAGTACATGGGCTTTGTTTTCATTACTCTTTTACCCCTCCTAATTCCTTGATACAGAAAAACACAAAATGTATGCTTAGTTCCTAATAAAACATCATTTTCTCAGTTACAAAGCACTTAAAACTATATAGATAGTTTAAAAAAAAAGAAACATAAACTCACATTTATGCCAAGACCAGCTTCTGTACGTGCCAGTTCCTTTTATAGTTCACTTGCACCATGATTAGCTCTGGTTCAATACCAGATAAAATAAATTATGCTCACAGCACATATACATTATATATATGTATACACACACATGTATGTAACTATGTGACAGGCTTTCATTTAATTCTAGGTACACAGAAGTGAACCCTATTTTGCTTATAACACTTCCAAAGAGACTTTGTAGCTAAAAAATTGATTTCCGCTTCAATACGTGTCAGCTTGAGGGTACTTCTCAACTAACATGTTGAATGCTGAAGCAACTCTGATTTTCAGAAAGTGTTCTTGTATAAGAGTTAGGAAACACCTTCTCAAGAGGGTGCATGACTTCATTCTGGACATTTTTCAAATTAGCTGACATTGAGATGCTACAGCTTCTCATAATGAGGAAGTGCCATTTATTCTGTTAACATATGGTGCAACCTTTCTGCTGTCCATCGAGGAATACAAGAGTTGCCAAGGGATGATACCACTTCCTAATTATTTACAGCCTCTAAAATTAACACCTTCATCACCATATTTTGATATGGACAAAATTCTTCTGAATTCCATTTGCTGTTGATTTCTTCCTGAGTTAGCCCCGTGACCTCAAACACCACTCTAAAAAAACAAACAAACAAAAAAAAACAACAAACAAAAAGCAAACCAACCAACCAAACAAAAAAACATATTTAAAGGCAAATTACCAGGATTTTTAAAAACGGTGCTGCTTATTATTCAGTTATCCAAAGATAAACAACCCAGGATAAACTGTACTCTTCTAACCAATGCATATCAGTCAAGGAAATGGCAAAGGCAAACTCAATAGACACCTCACAGGCATAATTTGCAATGAAGTCCTGTTTCAGCTCAGTTATGAAGTTACATGTCACTCCTTCAAGGCATTGCACTGAAGACAAGTAAATGAACTTTGGGAATTAGTTGGATTAAATCACTGGGTTTGCACCTAATTTAGAGAGGGCATTCTCTTAATTGTGAGAGCCTTTCCATGCTTTGCATGAAAGAGAAACAATTAGAACAATCTGAAACAAAATGAGTGTGAAATTCCTCCACCATCCCACACGCCACTGCAGCAGCAAGTGGCAGAGACAGGTAACAGATGGTGAATTTAACTTCCATTCTGAGTTATTAAAGACTACCTACAGGTCCATTAAACTCCTTTCTACTGGAAACCCTGTACAAAGTAAAATTACATTGTATCCACAATTACGAGGATTAACTTGACCTTTCTCTAGGGCATGATACATTCCTTCTCAAAGCCATTCAAATACAAAGCTAAAATGATTTTAGCTGTTCTTCTAGTATCAAATTTTAGAGTTACATCTTTTGTAAGTGACTTGAAGAGTGTCAGTCATCTACCTTACTGTTTCTTTATGACAAACAGCACAGAGTTAATGAGTACTAGAAAAAAAACCAACACACTGACAGATTAAGGTACTATTAAACAGTGATGAGAGCCCAGGAACTGAGAATCCCGGTCAGCACAAGAAGGAGACAAAAAGGCTGAAGTGCTGTTCCATATAGTTGGTATCTGTGCCTGTTGTATGCAATTTACATAATAACTTTTGCCTACTCATAAAACTGCTTCAATAGCTCCCGGAAATGACAATACATAACAATGTGACACTGTTCATAATTTTCCACTTGGAAAAAATAAAACAGTGAGAACTTCGTCAAATACTGATCTTACCCAAAGTAATTACTTGCCCTATGACAAGCTACAAATTCTTCACTATGATTATCGCAATAATTGTATGTAAATTAAGATGATTTCTCAAATCCATCATTACAGCTGGTCTAATTACTTTATTTAAGGTATTCCAATCCTTGTAAACAGCACAGAGAACGAAAAGTTGTTTGTTATTATTAAAACCTCAAGTAAAACTACTCCTGCTTCAAATGCATTTGGCAGGTATGAAGCCAAATTCTCCTGATTTCTATCATGTGACATTTAACTTGGACTGTCAAGAAGCAATAAACTTTTCATCAACCAGGCACTACACTTCTGGTAGACAAGATGCTAGGCTGGAACACAATACCCTCTAGAAGATCGTACAATGCCACAGAGAATTAAGTGAATGCCTGTGCTCTTGCTGGGTAAAACATTACCATGAAGGGCCACCAACAGCTTCAAAGCAATACTCTGTAGATATTTAAATACAAATAGACATACTTTAAACATACTTGGGTGTAAGTATTAGCAATTCTTACAATATTCCACAATAAATATGACTTTAGTATTGACAGAAAATACATCTGGATTTTTCTTAAAGACACCATGCAATATTATTTAATTTCTCTCATGAATTTTAACACATTCCCCTTTTGTTTACACTCTCCTTTTAAAACATAATTTTATGGAGATTTTTTGTTTCACATCCATTACACTGAAAACCAGCTCCCTTTTTTGTTTTGTAATACTGACATGCACATAAAGTACACAGCATATAAGTGTAAGAACTGAAGCCTTTCTCCAATGCAATTTATCGTGCATGTTTAAACTTTGTGACAAAACATATTCTGGCCCGTATTCTACGTTTAGTACTAAGGTATGACAACTGATAAATTAAAGCAAATGTATGTAAAAGAATCTGTGGTCTTCAAAATAAATAAACACACTTGTTTTCTCCTCTTCACATGGAAAATACTGCATAGACATAATTACCCAGAACCACAGAATATGTGGAGTTGGAAGGGACCCACAAGGATCATTCAGTCCAACCCTTAGCCCTGCACAGAACAACCCCCAAGAGTCACATCATGTCCCTGAGAGTATTGTCCAAATGCCGCTTGAATTCTGCCAGGCTTCGTGCTGTGATCACTTCCCAAGGGAGCCTGTTCCAGTGCCCAAACACCCTCTGGGGGAAGAACCTTTATCCAATATCTGACCTAAACCTCCCCTGATGCAACTTGAGGCCATTCCTTCGGGTCCTGTTACTGGTCATCACAGAGAAGAAATCAGTGCCTTCCCCTCCTCTTCCCCTCAAAAGGAAGTTGTAACTGCAATGAGGTTTCCCCTCAGACTCCTCTTCTCCAGGCTGAACAGACCAAGTGATCTCAGTCACTTCTCACATGGCTTCCCCTCAAGGTCCTTCACCACTTTCATTCCCCTTCTTTGGACACTCTCTAAGAGCTTAATATCTTTCTTATATTGCAGTGACCAAAACTGCACACAATATCCAAGATGAGGCTGCCCCAGTGCAGAGCAGAGCAGGACAATCCCCTCCCTTGACAGGCTGGTGATGCTTTGCCTGATGCCCTCCAGGACACGGCTGGCCCTCCTGGCTGCCAGGGCACTGCTGACTCATATTCAACTTGCCATCAAGCAGGACCCCCAGGGCCCTTTCCATGGCACCGCTTTCCAGTATCTCATTCCCCAGTCTGTCTGTACCTCCAGGGTTGCTCCATCCCAGGTGCAGAATCCAGCACTTCCCCTTGTTGAACTCCATTATGGTTGGTGATTGCCCAGCCCCCTAATTTGTTGAGGTCTCTCTGCAGGGCCTCCTTGCCTTTGGGGGAGTCAACAGCTCCTCCCAGTTTTGTGTGATCTGAAAACTTGCTTGGTATCCCTTCCAGTTCTGTGTCCAAGTAATTTGTGAAGATGTTGAAGAGCATGGGGCCCACAATGGAGCCCTGTGGAACCTCACTAGTGACAGGTCACCAGTCTGATGTTCCCCCATTCACTGTTACCCTCTGTGCTCGATCCATGACCCAATTGCTCACCTACTGCATGATGTGTTTATTCACCAGTGTGCTGGACATTTTGTCCAAAAGGATCCTGTGAGAGACAGTACTGAAAGCTTTATCCTTCTTTGTATTTTCTTATCCAAAAGCTAAGAAACTTCCTAAATTGAGAAAAATCTGGCTAATGGAATCTCTGCAGGAGTCAATAGCTTCCACTATGCCCCTGACACAGGACAGTGCATCAATAGACCTAATATTATTTTAGAAGTGTCCCCAGCATTATGGTGCTGTCATCTTCCCTTTTCTATTTTCACCTCTCACTCTCCCATTCATTCGCTGTCAAGCACAATGTAGCTGATCAATGCTTATTTCACTATCAGCAAGGAAGAGATTTTCTGATGCGTTTCAGGCCATGCTGAACACATTTTCCCCTCCCTTTTTAAACAGCTGCATGATGTCCTAACAAGTTTTGAGCTTTTTGTCAGGGAAAAGAAACAACTATGCATAGAATATGTATAAAGTAGGGAATTCTCTCTTGCAAAAGTCCATCCAGAATTCCAGTAAGAGGTGAGTTATAAACACAATATGTTATTCTGTCAAGTGTTTAATATATGTTGTTAGAAGTAAGTTAGAAAGCAGATGAAAAGGTATCTTACAGAAAAAACATTCTCCTTACTGCAAAGCACAATAATAGATAACAAAAATAAAATGTTCCACTACTTACTCCTAGAAAGGAGTCTATCAATCAAGGAATGAAACTTCAATGAGGAGTATTTCCGCTTTCTATTGAAATTGGGATAGTTGTTGCTTATTTCTATGGAAACAGCCAAAACAGTAACTAACGTGAAAAGTGTCTGAGAAACTTAAATAATTGTAAGAGAAACTAATAAAGAAATGGGTGTGCACACACACACTCTTCCTTTTCTCTCCTAAGTCAGCCACAACAGTCTAATATAATTTGAAAACCAGAAAGAAATCTATTTCATCAAATTATGACAAATGAAAAGTGTTTAGAAATAAAGTTGCTCTCAGAGTTAAAAACCATGTTATGCCCTAAGAAGAAAACCAAAGAACAGTTTCAACAGTTGGCCAATTCCAGTGTTTCCAGAAGCTATTACACCCTACATGGTTTCACAGGACAAATGTGCCTTTTACAGCCTCAAGCAGAGCACCCTTGCCCAGTGCCACCTAGACTGAGGCCTCCACTTCCTCTTCTCTGGCAGTTTCCTTGCTTTGGTGAACGCAAGAAAATCTGAACACTTACCAGAGAAGCTTCTGTTCAGAAAGGAAATAAAGGAATACTTCTTTTTAAAGCAGCTTACTCATAACAAATCCAAAATATGCTACATATGGGGCCATCTGATCAAGAAAAATTAAAAAACTGATGTGTACGTGCTTATATACTTCAGGAGCATTAGCTGAACACCTTTGCTCACAACATTTCAGGTTTTACCTCATGAGTAAAAGACCTGCATCTGCTACAGAAAAATCAGAATTTTCTGCCTTGATTTAACCTGCACTTATTTGTTCCTCTTTGTGAGAGCAGAAGTTAAAAAGGAAGAGAGAAAATTCTACATCCATTTATAAAGAGGCAGTTCTTTGTAAGGAGTTATTTCAAACCAAATATGTATTTGTGATCAAAACTTGTCTCACTCTCCTGCACCACGCAAGAAACTCGCCTGAAAAGCCCACATCAGCTTCACCTCAAGAGGAGGAACCAGAATTCATTCTTTCAAAAATAAATCTTTTTTTCCATGCAGTCTATTCAGTTCTATTTCTCTTTTCCATGCTACTTGTTCAGGATCACAATCTCAGATAAGATCAATGGTCATTGAACTATGCCAATAAAAAGAACAGTCTATAAGCAGGGTGACTGCTTTGACTGAGCTCAAATGAAGCACCTGTTCCCTCTTCCCCTTTCGCTATTAAAGAAATCTACCCTGTGCCCCTGAATCCCAAAAGTAAACATAATTTAGTTATTTATGTTCCACAGCAGACAAGAGCTAGGCAAAAAATTCTTATATGAATGTATTCCACTAAAAATGCAAACGTATTTTTGATTCATTAGTTACTGAAATATACTGATTTTTAAAACATAAAGTACAAAGAAAACGTTAAAAATTCAACTCAAAATGCAACATTTGGAATTTTATTATGCATAGAAATTTTTGAACAGAGTATTTCAAGAAATGCAGAACTCTCCCCACCACAAGAACCCTGTCTGTGTATTCCTCCTACCAGCAGCCTCTCCCTCCACAGCACACTGCCAATCTCCCAGCTGCCACACTTGAGCTCAAGACTGTGAATCATCGCTTTTATTCATACAGTACAGAGCTCTATTTTTGACTGAAGGACACAGAAATTGCAAAGCCAACCGCCTAAACAGTAGAAAATTCACACAATGAAATTCCGTAAAAACTATTGCCATGCTAAAACAAAATGGAAATTTGCACCCAGCTTTTATTCTTTTTAATGAAGATAACCTAGATTTATTATTGTGACTAAAGCACTAGGGAGTAAAGAGTTTTTTCAGGCTTCCTAATAACTTTTCATCACCAATGGTATCACATGGTACCACCAGCTCATGCAGGCTCAATTGTTTTTAAATTTACTAATTACTGAATAGCTTTGCTGGGTTCCAAGAGAGTAGTGTGATTTTCCGACCCAGCTGCCAACCCTGCATGAGTGAATATAGCACTATTTAATGCTTTCAAGAAATTTGACGGAGTGAGTGCAGTGAAATACTGACAGACTGTAAATAAACAGCAACTTAAATTTTTGTTAAGATGTTTAAATTAATCCTAAGACTCAATATAAATTCTCAAACTTTTATCTTTATTTTACACAATTCTCTCATCTCTTTGGCCCTGTGGACAGAGCTCTGCATATTCACTTCACTGGCTACTGGCAGAAGAGAAGCTACACCTGTGATTCCCCCAGACTGTACTCAGCAGACAAGATAACAAGCTTTCAAACAAAAATAACAATTAAATATTAAAATTTTTCCAAAGAGAGCACAGTTTGTCTACAAATTCTCTTCCAGTTAGCTACTACACCTTTCACAATTTGTCTGTCAGGACCTAGTAACTTGACCTTCCTCCCAGTTTTTGATCATGGAAGAGTCCAATATCACACAAATACAATATTGCCAGGTTAGAGTTAAGATTTTCAGCTCCTCTGGAAAAGTTGTGAGTTTACAAAATAGAAAAAAATGTTTACTCATAGCCCAGTACATTTCAAGTGTGAACATATCTCAAAGCCTTGATCAGAAACTAAAACAGTTTTGAAATCTCATTATAAGAGTTAAAAGATAAGGCCAAATCAATTTAAACACCAGACAGCACAGATGTAGAAAAATCCTTCAAAAATGCAGTTCACATTTACCATTTATAACTACATGGAAGTAGATGACACAGAGAAGCATTATCACAAACGACTTACCACGTTAACAAAGTAAAAAACCTGTTAAGGTTTCACTTATTTTCTCTCAGTGAAGAACACCAGAAACTGTGCTCCTTAACATGTTAATGCACACCTGCCTCTCAGACAACCTTCATAATATCGGTTTTACAATTCTTGAACACTGTGGGTTTGATATCAAGAATTTAAAGACATTACCAAAGGACTCATGATTTGTAAGGAACACTTACCACTGATACAAGACAGGCAATGTATTGCACCCTAGGGATTGAAACTGCTTCTCAGAAAGCTATCAGGGATACAGATGCTTTCCTTTAACATCTTTGTACTACATTCTGTAAGGTTTTACCAAACTGACAGATGTGTCATCTTCTGAATTAAACCAGAAAACAAAAAAGCTGGAGCAATAGGGACATGGCAAAGAGCTGTCCAGTATGAGGGAACTGTTTCCAGCAGACACCTACAGACCTGACAGCACAAACTACTGCCATCTGGAATACAGAGATCCCAAGCTCAGTCCCTCATTAAATGAATTTTTTCTATTCAAACAGATTCCCCATTTTCTTTTGTGCATTTCTGTAGCTCAAATTGAATAATACGAACTTTAATACAAACCTTAAAAAATATATAAAAGTAATGATCCATTCTAGGCTGGGGCTAATCACGAGTGCTTTCTAATGCAGGAGTGGCAGCCTACGAGGCCAGGTTAGAGAAAGCTAAGTTAGACTGACAGCAGCGGAAAAATTCTTGAAAAAGAGACAAATCCAAAGTAAGGTAGATGCATCAGATTCTTCACATCTATTGGATGCCAAGCTATACCTGACAGTCTGTGAAAGTCCCACTTCTCAGAAGAACGGAGGATGATTAAAAGGAATAATATAAAAAATAAAAATCAGTGTTACCCCTGACTTATTTTAACACTAGAAAACTCACAGTCATCTTTTGTGCTTTATTGGTAACCTAACATATTCACAGACCTTATGTTTTTCTTTTATAACTTCTAGAGAGCAAAAATATGGTGTCTGACACCATGATTTTTTGTATTTGCAGAGCAATACTCAGATTTTAAGAATATGTATTTCAGTTCCTCTCGGTATCTCATTTGGTAGACATCAGTGAAATAAGTGTTTTCTCTTTGTCCTTTGAAAAGACGAAGCAATTCCATGAGCTTATTTGCCTTTTATCCTCAAAGCAATTTTTATAACGCACATCACATGCCAAAAAAGTGTATCAGAAATCCTCTATCATCTGCAGATGGAATAGGTGATCAGACTGGTTTTATTTCACTAGTCTTTGCCTTCCAGTAAACAAAAGTTTTCTTCTTCATAAATGTCATTTCAGCAAGAGTCAGTCCCACCAGATGAGACACACAACTTGGACTTTTGATAGAAAGTTTCCAATTACCACTTTCACGATCTAAATTTCATGAATATCAGCCAGAAAAAGACGATAACTTTAAATCCTAACTTTCCTGTGTCTAGCTACCCCTCTGTCCAGTGCATGACTCTACTTTAACCAGCAGTTTGCACCAATTAAAAAAAATTTAGGCACAAAACTATTAAAACCAATGTAAAGCAAATTTCATTTTATAGCTCAGCCAGTTGAATACAATTTAAAGGCGTTAACTTTAACCAGAAGCCTTACAAGAATACACCTTATGCAATTCTGTTGTCACTCCACACGAGAGCAAGTAGATAAGAGGACAACAGAAAAACTCCCGGAAAAACACAATTGTCCCACAGAACAAACTGAAGAAAGTTTTCTTTCTCCTTAGCTGCCGCATGCTGCCCATCTCATCAGGAGGAAAAACCAAAACAAATACAAACAGTAAGAGCAAATCACCACTTGACTAATGAATATAACACATTCTGAAATGTCCAACTTAAAAGCTATCAGAAAATTGAGTGCTTCTTCCTAGGGCTGTTAATTGGTGAATTATTTGCCATTTACTTTTTTTGTTGTTGTAAAGGTGTTGAGTGGTTTCTTTGCAAATATCACCCCTTTTGGCAGAGGTCTGTGCTCCACCGCTTGTCAAATACCAGCTCACCTACATTTATGCCTAAGCTTTGTCTGAAAGACTGTAAGCAAAAGACTTATAAGCAAAACAAAGAATTTCTTTCCACCTCCCCAATCTCTTCCCAGTTATCCTGAGCATTCCAGCTCTATCTCTATGGATCTATCTCTTTTCTAAAGTTCAAAGCAAATGCTTCATCTGGAGTATTCTAAAATTTTGATATAGTATTCAATAGAAACTGGATTATAAAGCCAGTTTATCTTCCAGAGGCAAACAGAAATTCCTTATCAAAGACTTCTAGTTAGAGTTGACCTGAGCTGAATCAGAGCAAAAATCTACAGTGAAAGCATTTGCAAAATGCCAGGTCCAGAGCTGCACCCAGTTTTGCAAAATAGGCTCGTTTCAAACCAAACAAAAACAAACCCAACCGCCAGGGCTGACATTTAATTTCAAAAAGCTTTCCCACCTCTCCATACATCGCACAAAATTCCTATCACCAAATAGTGCCACAAGGTATTCTAATGAAAAGGCATTTTAATGCTCACTAAAGGCAAAACTCTCTGAAGAGTTACTATCCTTTACAATACTGGCATAGATGGACACAGGTATCTCCTCTTCTGCAGTTTCCTCTCTCTCACTGCAATTTCAACTCATCCTTACAACCTGCATTCTCCTGATGCCCTAAACACTCCAAAAGCACTTTTTCATACATGACAGCAAATTTAAATCATGCATTGATTTTACATTATCATCTTTCTAGTAGAATTCTACTTCAAGCAAGGTACTTAAACAATTAATTTTAATATTCCAGCAATAAGATTTTTTTCCTTTATGTTCCAATCTGAAGACAAGAACAAATCCAGTAATAGAATGCCAACGTTAATTTAAGAGGAGATAAAATATGACTTAATAACACTGCAGCAGGGTAACGTTCTACAATAGGTCATGGAGGCATAAAATTTTCAACAAATTCATTCTTGCACCACTGTATATTCCTGCTAATAGGCCAGGGCACAACTGAAAAATTGTTAATAGCCTGCTGCACAAACTTAATATAGCAGAAAAAAAAAAAGCTATCTTTTATAGTCTCAGTTTCCCTAATCAGCAGTAAAACTGAGGAAAGAGGCAGGAAGCCTCCTACTCACCTTCCCTTGAGCAAAGGGCAGAAAATGAGTTGCAATTAACCACGAAATGCAACTCCATATTAAGCCTCTATTTAATAAGTGCTACTAAATACTACCATAGAAAGGTTTCAGTGGAAAAAGTTGTACTTAGAGAGCCAGAACAGCATAGGCCAAAAAAACCCAAGACTAATTTGCTACTAGTTTCACTAAACTACACTCCAACTGGAACCTGCAAGTACAGTCAAAACTCAGGAAACTTTCTCTTCAATAACCTAGTTATGCATGAATTGGTGTTTTGTAAAGGTGCCTGCATCCTTACTAGCACACAGTATTTTTCTGAATGCAATATAAGGCACAATATAAAAGGAAAAATAGTTTTCTAATATAAGGGGGTGGTGATGTGTAGGGGAAGTCACTGTTTTGGACAGAGCAAATGCCATGCCACCCTAACTTCTCTGCCCACTCCACGCCATTTCAGAGAATGGGGAACCAAAGAGGGCAGCAGATGACCCAAACATATACCAAAGCTGCATCCTAAAGAGCTTCCACTGAGAGTCTAAAAGCTGAGACTTCCTTTTGGCTAAGCAAAAGGGAAGGCTGGGTAGAAACCAGCAAACATCTCAAACCTTGCAGTTAGTTGCTTACACAGGTTCTACAGCTATTCAGCCTCAAACGTCATGGAGAATGCAAATCAGAACACAGTATTTCTTCACCTGCTCAAGATTACAATTTCACAGTAGCATATGATTTCCTTCAATTTCCAACTCCTGAAGTCCTTCAAATTTCACTAAGAAAGGAGAAATGGGAGAAATAGGTTCTAACTTGGCAGCTTTATAAAGAGTTGTCAGATTTTAAACTTAGTAAATGTTATTCTAATCCTGTTTCACAAAATATTGATTTTAACCAAAATGTTTTATAAATTGGCGATCATGTTTAAACACTGATTCTCAGTCACTGTCCTTACTTGACCTCAAAATTTAGCACCTCTCTTTGCTAACTAAAAAAATTAAAGGATATCTTCACACATTTATAAAATAAATAAGCTTAGTATTTGTCCTGTTTGCTGGACACTTGT
The DNA here is from genome assembly GCA_035222235.1 of Margarornis squamiger. Taxonomy (NCBI): domain Eukaryota; kingdom Metazoa; phylum Chordata; class Aves; order Passeriformes; family Furnariidae; genus Margarornis; species Margarornis squamiger. The sequence continues at coordinate 39,777,060 of JAWWTY010000106.1, read as the reverse complement.
TTACTAGCTTATTTGTGTATTGATAATTTAGGAATACATGTCACAGAACACTGGGATTTCATAGAAAGTTCACAAATCCAGGAACTTATAATTGATTACTTGGTTAAATAAGAAGTAATATCAAATGCTTTCTATTTATTTAGAACCACTTCTACTGTTAGCAAAAATGACTATTCTTACATTAATAGAATGTTAATAAAAGTTTCTTCACAGAAAGCATCTTCAACTTGAATTGATATAAATTATGTGTCATCACACCAAAAGGTTACCTGCTTAGCTTTTTTTTTTTTTTTTTTTAACATAAAGCAGCCAGACTCTCATTTTAATACCTTGGTAAGTCTAACTATAGAACAAGCTGCCATAATAATATATAAGGTTTTTACTTTGATTAATTTCTGAAGTTTCCTAAAAGAAGATACAATCTCAAGTTCTACTGACAATGTCATCTTCAGAAGTCAAAAGTAAATGTGGCGTAAGTTTTCCCTGTAGGTTATGGCACAACTAATTTCTGAGGCTCAGGTGTGTGTATGGAGTCACAACTGAACGTTCATTATCTCTGCAGGGAGTTATTGCAGCTTGCTGTGTGAAAGAGAAAACAGTTTCAAGCTAAAACCAAAACAATTACTTCTGCTCTCCTGTAAACGGACATTCTGTATTTTGCTACAGTACCTGCAGAAAAGGACCCAATAAATATCTAAAAATTCCTCTCATCACCACACAGTCAGCAGTACACAGAGCTGCTCACAATGTCACATGTTTATGCAGTACTAACTCACAGTAAATATCTTATAAATCAAGAGCAAAATAGCTTTCATTCTGTCAAGAAAGAGTTCAAGTAGGAACAAATACATGAAATCTGACCTTTACATCAAAAAAGCTTGCTTGGTTACTACCAAGAAAAACAGGTTCTGTTACAAAAGCTTTCAGCATGCTGCATTTCTAAATCTACTTGATGAATATTCCTATATATTTTTGCCCAGCTAAAGCATACCAGGATCCTTTCAAAGAAAAGGAAAAGAAAAACAGAAGAAAAAAAGAAACAGAGGGAAAAAGAAAAGAGACTGAAATTCACTGGAGACCTACTGCTGAACAAAGCTACCAGATATACTGATTTGGAGAACATTGTCAGCCATCTTGATTTCAGATTCTGAAACACTGTTTTTTACAATTCAGTTGTGCATAAATTCAAGAGCTCATTTAGAAAAAATTCATGCTGGAACCCATCCAGTTACCTCCAACTAGCTGCAGTCACATATCAGCTATGGTTTTCATGTGCTGATTATCAAAACAAGTGACTGCTACATCTATGTTGAATCCTTACAGTTAAAAGTTTGCTGTTATTTTAACTCTTTAAAAATAATAATTATGGACACTAGCAGAAATGGTACAGAAAGAAGACTAACATTTGAGCTATTTCTAAACATTAACTTACCTTTGTCATCTGAGTAGACATCAACACCCATTATATGCTCCTGCATTTCTAGGATTATTTACATCTATCACAATTTTCTCTAGATACTAGTGAGTCTAAAGAAAAGAATAAAAAAAAAAGTAGGAGCCAGCATTGTCATAATGTAGTTTTGAAATTGCTGCTCAAAGCATTTCAGCAGACAGCAGTTCTGCTGAGGACTTGAAGCTGTGCACAGACTTTGCTGAGGCACAGAAAATGTCATGGTGAAAGACTGCATTCACCTACACTGGCATCAGCTTTCTATTTCTTCACATATAGCAGAGCAGGACATGTCAACAGAGGTGAACGGAAGCTTGTCTATTAGAAGCAGTAATGCTACACTAAACATTGCTGGAACACAATGGTGAATAGCACAATATATTTCCTTTTCAGCCTAGAAATGAGCCAGACTGGTATTTACCTTCACAGACGCCCTCTGAAGTGCTGAAAGGGTTTTTTTTTTCCTACTCTGAAGCAAAACACAAGACAGAAGGCAAAATCCCACCATCTTTTCTGAAAAGAGCAAAGTTTGTAACTTATACAACTACCAACAAAGAAATGAGTCTTTTAGTACTGATTTAGCTCATTGCAAACAACTTCCAGTGAATACCAAGTCCATTTCAAGCAATCTTAAAGTATTTGAGATGCACAAGTTTACTTTTGATCATTTCTAATGCTTACAACCCCCAAAGACATGTATTGTCTGTTCATAATTTGCACTCCATTTACATGGGACCTTTCCCACAGAGCTAGGCAGAAATGCCCCAATGCCAAGATATAAAAGCTCCTATTATTTAGGAGCTGAAATCAAATTAAAATGCTATGCATTTTGCTGCAGTACTAATGTATATAAATGTACATAAATACAAAATAAAAGTTTAGAAAGCTCCAAGGTTTTCTCTTTATACATTGAAGTTAATTAACCCTGCACATGATGAAATTTATTTTCATTTGTTCAAGTAATAAAAAGGTAACATTAGTAGTTAAAAATATACAAACCAGAGCCTCCCTTTGCATTTGCCTGATGAGAAGCCTTAATGCAGAGAAGAGAGAAAAATCCTGCATTATGCTCTGAAGGCTCTTACTAGAGCTATTTTTGATGCATCAAGAAAAGAGCAATCTCAGAAGACAGACTCTATCGAAGATTACAGTTAGATTGCTTGTTCAGCTTCAGCACTTCTTATCACAACTGAGACAGAATTTTTGGGTCCAGCTTGTGACCTGCCTGCAGCCCAACAGATCAGAATCAACACTCCTGATTCATGGTTTCCAAATGCTTTGGTCAGGAACAGCCACAGTTCCACGTAACTGAATATATTTATACTAGAAGAATGAGGGTGGCATTACAGGATGACAAAATCCTACATTAGGCTTGAAAAGTCAAGCACTCTGAAATAAGGAAGCATGCCATCAAATCAATTTTGTACACTTGTGATCTGACCTCTTTATTTAAATTATTTTCATAATGCATGCAGTCACCAAACTTCTCTTCTTGAGGGCCCTTAACTTGCTTACTGGATGGAATGTGCAACTGGAATCTTACAGAAAGTAAAGCTCCTTTCTGCTAGACTCTTGACTTTGTTTTAACTCCAAGGAAAATTTCAGAGAAATCAAAGAGAACTAAATTTCACCTTCTTTCTATGCCTCAGAATTCCAATGTGACATTTTTAAGTTCCTCCTTGTATTTATTTTCAGGATGTTCAAATAGTTATTCTTGGGTCCCCACTAGGAGAAACACTAAATATCCCTGCAGTTCCACTCAGGTAGGGAGATGTGTATTTTCAGAGTTTAAAGCATTAAAAAATTATATGGCTTGGGGGAGGGAGATTAAGAAAGGACTACAGTTCCAAGGCTTCTCAAAGTTGATATCCAATATATAATCTAAATATCTGTGAATGTTTGACATTTGTGCTTTAGATTCTTATCTATGTATAGATGAACAAGAATATCACTACCCTGACTCACAGAAATGTCAAGATGGTAAATTACTTATTTTCTTCAAGCATTAGGGGGCTAATGAGTTCTTTAGAGAAATTCTATGAAGAAAATAATTACTGTCTATTCAGCTCAAATATGCAAATGTCATAGTTACAAGATATAGGGCATGACATCTTATATTGCTTCCTATTCAGTACAATGAATGAGGGTACAGTTCTGTGTAAACATCCTCATAGTGTTGTAATTAGGAAGGCACACCTTAGTATTACTTAATAGTGAGGGAGTCTGTACATTAGAAATGCTGGTGCCCATGGTGCATGCAGAACCCCCAGTGTCTTTACATCAGGACAGGGTATCTGTTTAAAGGAGACATTTTCAGCAAATAGAGCTTAGCTAGATGATATTTAACAACCTGTTTTGAAACAGATTAGGCCAGTAATCTTATGCTTTCCTGTATTCTTTGATCCTTTTATCATAATTAAAAGACAGTTATAATGGATACACACAAATTGGATTAATTATTATGGCACCACAATCTGTCTTGTCATTTCCTAAATCTGCAGTGCCAGATTCAGTCAACAGTCTATTCTTTCTTCAAAGGAAAAGAACAAAATCTTACACATTCAGTTATTAGAGATGCAGTTCTTTCAGATAACTTTTCAAGAAAGGCCTTATCAATTGTCCTGCAGGCTTAGAGATCTCCAGTGTAAGATTACTCACAAACCCTGCCCCCATAATGGAAATTCATCTGCTAACAATTACGGGTAAGGATATTCCTGCTGAAAGCTATTTTAAGCTACTATTATTCTCCCTAATAGTCAAGTGATATTTAATCACTTATTTAATAAGGGATATTTGATAACAAAGGAGAAAAATTATCAAGGGATATTTTTTCTCCCCAAAGTTTGCAAATTAGTCCAACAGTTTAAATGTTAACTTTTAAGAATTCCATCTCATTCAATGTAAAATCCTAACTTCTGTACCTCTGAAGATGAGAGTCACTATCCTTTCAGTGTCCATTTAATTAATACTACATGTAAACTCATTCATAGACACTGGCTGATTTTTTAAAAAGCGCAAAGTTATAGTTGTATTGACTAAATATGCATGAGCAGTTTGCCCTCTGCTGACTAACTTTGTGAGAACATACAAGATTTGCAATACATATATGAAGAGAAGTATGAATAATGAATGACTGGAATGTTTGCAGGCTCCACAAGAAACAGCATTAAAAGTTCTCTAAAAAAAAAACTGGTATGCATTAATTGCAACAGAGAAATGTGATTTCATTTAAATTAAGAGGAGAAACAAACTGAACTAAAGATACAGTGTCAAGAAGATGAAAAACAGATGCACAACTGTAGAACAGCCACATAGAACTGAAATTCCAGAATTCTGCCTAGGACTTATGAAGGCTAAGACAAAATAATGAAGAAAAAATGTCCCTAGCTGCATCCATTCCTCAAGGGTGTAAAAAGCAAGTCCAAAAATCAGCTTGTCCAAAATAAGTACTGTCATCTCTCAGAAACGGATGAAGAACGGAAGTGGGAGACAAAAAAAGCAACTTGTCTAGTATCACAAAGAAATGCTCATTGACAGTGAAAAGGAAATCAAATGTTAGGATCCCAGAGAGCCATCTAGCTGCTAGATCACATTCTTTACATATAAAATGGATAAACAACTGAAAAGTCATCAGTTATGTTTTGTTCTGTTATCCAGATCACATTTGTCCCACGCACCTGCTTCCCTAACAGTTTCAATCACCTTGGTGAACTGCTTTCCTTATGTCGAGCTCCTGAGCAAAAAGGTTTTCACAAAGGAGGTCTTTCTCAGTTTTGCCTTGCTTGTGTATACAGGGATTGCTGAAATGTTGTCTGAGTCAATCACCACAATTGTTCACCTAAATTCTTTCTCATTGTCCTTGGCTAAGGGTTGTTGTTGGACAGAACTGCTTTCATTTGGAGATGCTCAAGCATGTACAAATTAACAGGGACCAGCAAGGAAAGGAAATGGTGGGGCTGGAATGCAATAATTGCAAAGTAGAATTAACTTCCAAAATCACTGTTGTGTCTTGCTTGAATTAGCCAGGAAGTTCAGTTAGTGTAAGGACTAGCAGAATGCTGGATTATTTCTTCAATGATCACAAATATTAATCATAAAGGAACACTTTCCCAGTTGCCTCAGAATGGTAAAGTAGCTTCCTCTTCATCACCTATCATATAACCTTAGTACTCTTATTCAATAAATGTTCCTTCTAGATTCCTTCCTTTGTAAAATGCCTTTTGAAACCAACTCTTTTACCACCTGGCACTCCTCCTGTTCCACCTCAGACCCTTGTGCAGCAGTATGAGGGGAAAGAGAAAGGTCAGCTGCTAGTTCTGTACAATTTTCATGTGGCGCTAGCAATTAGAATCCTAGAAAACATGCAGTCAGCTTGACAGATATTCCTTGTGCATTCCTAAATGCTCCACATGCAGTAGTGCCTAACACATCTGCAATGCCAAACTACATTTTATTTGCAAGACGAAACTTGAATCTGCATAATACTTTTTAAAGGAGTAAGTTGAATGTCTCTAAAATGTGTTCACGGATACTGACCTCTCTTTTCAGTCAGAAATAGTTAAATATCCTCTTTTATTCCCCAAAGGCTGCTGGTCCCACACAGAGGTGCCATGTTTTATTTAAAACATGCTCTCTCTCAGTAACCACTTGTTCTAATTGGCAAGGCAAGGCTGGGTCCCCAAAGCACAAAGCTCGTTAGATTCAGTTTGGATTACAAAAACACGATGAAACAAACTGCATCGAAATGTACAAATTAACAGCTCAGAAGTGCACGACACGGACATGGAATTAGATTGTAATATGGAACAAACTCCACAGGGAGGCTAAGGAACAAATCACTAGTGTCTCTATAAACTATAGAGGGGTTCCAAACGAGCAAATACACAAAACAGAGCACAGACTTTTCTATAAATCAAACAAATTGCTAAATCAGAAAAAAGAAAAAACATTCCTTCTCCTATCTTATGCACACGTTTGTAGGAGAACGGGTTGCACTTCCTCCATAGGTGACTCTGCTTTCATGCTGGCAGTGTGCAAACATCATCGCAATTAACTCATATTTCTTGCAATTTTTTTTTACATCAACAGAGAACCTGTACACAGGAGACTATATTACAGCTGGTGTTTCAATGAGTCATTTGGAAAGGTTAGGAGTTAGAAGGTGAACAAGATATTAACAAAACAGAAAGAAACTGGCTTTACCATAAAGAAGGAAACATAGTCAAAAACAGAGCTATGAAAAACTAAAAATAATTCAAGTTTGAGAGAAGAAAAAGGGTTGAGATCTTTTCTTTGCTTGTAGATCAATCTGTACAATGGGACTGGCAACCCCGTGAGACGAAATAAGAGAACACATGTAAAGTATCTAAGACTATTTGGCAGTCTTTTTGGGTAGCTAGTACTGATAAAGGGTCATATTTTTCTTTTCGTACAATTTATACTTTTAATAAACGAGCCTCAGACTACTTGAATTTCCCAAGGCACAATCCAACAGCCACTAGCATCCTACGGGGTAGTTTGCTGATAGGATTGACTGTAAAATGATATAGTTATTAATTAAAAATCATTTGATTTTACTTGACTGTGTTGGTGAAAAGACACTTACAAATGTGATGGGATAATACCTAATAACTTGTAGCAAACACAAAGAGGAAAAGAGAAAAACACAACACCTGAGTGACAGCTGTGAAAGAAATTCTCTTTCTTGTGCTAACAATTGTAAAAAAACTTCATGAGTCTGTCCTCCCTCTGTGCTTGTCCCTTCCCACTATTTTAACTCTTACAGCAAGGCTAGAAAGCTTCCTTCTCTCCGAAATTTTCAATTCTCCTTTATATATTGAGACCCAGGATAGTGTAGTATAAATATGCTGGATGATTTGGTTGATGTTTACTTTTGACAGAAGTAAAATTATTAGTCCTAAGCTTAGATTAGACAACTGCATTTGAATAAATTCACTTTCTATGAGTTTGTATTTCTCCTCTAAAACTTTAAGCCAGGTAGGGGGAAATGAATTGAACTAAAAAAAACTATAAATCCCTTCCCAGCCCTTCCACAAAATAGTGCCCTGTGCTAACAAATCAAATAGAGGTATTACTCAGATCTTTACATTTTTTTAAAGCCACAGAATAATGAATACTAACAGAGTAAAAAGAATTACTGGGGTCAGTGGTACAAATCAAGCTTATAAAAAACTGATGCTCAACTAAAGTAGTTTATCCAATTTTTTCTTAATTCCATTGCCCAGTGACTTTTTTCTCAAGCTTAGCATACATCTCACCTTTCAAGCTTACTAATTATGCTAAGACATCTTTTTCCTACCAGTCTTTCCCTTTTAGAAATTCTTCTGGTATAAAGTAAAAGAAATTTAACATATGCCAAACAAAATCTATGGTTATCTCTGAAATGTTACGGTTTTCTATTGGCAGTGCTCTAAAAATCAGAAGTATTTTCATAGCTATGTCATTTTCCAAAGAAATACTTAGCTGCAAGCCCGAGAAGATGAAGCTTGACTGCTTTCAAGCTCCAGCCAGTGAGTGCTGTTTTCTGTAGCGAGCGCTCCATGTACTTCAAAATACATAGACCGACATGAATACAACAACAAATTCTAGCCTAATGAAGCAACATATTGAGGCACTGGTTTCCACTAGGAGCCATCAAAGGCAATACCGTATTGAAAAAAGAAATGTCTTGTGTAGCAATAAAGAAAACTAGTTCTTAGTGATGGTTTTGAACTTCTGAAAATGTTTGCTGCTTTTCTAACAAAGTACTATAACTTGTGGGTTCACATTGGAAATTACAAGCATGTGAGAAATGCAAATTTAACAGATTTATAATCATTCGTTTAGGACTGAAAGCTTCCTGACCAGATGGGCTGAATCACAGAATATGCTGAGTTGGAAGGGACGAACACAAATAATCAAGTCCACCTCCTGGCCCTGCACAGGACCACTCCCAAGAGTCACACCCTGTGCCTGAGAGTATCATCCAAACACCTCTTGAACTCTGTCAGGCTTGGTGGCACAATTTATCTTTTATTGTACAATAGGATACAGCAAAGAAAACAAAACAAATTAGCAACATGCAAAATGCACCTGTTGAAAAGGTTTCCAGAAAGCAAGCTGAAATCTTCACTAAGGATGAAATTAACAGGTAATTAACTGCAAAATCTATTTAGGCAGGAATGCTTGATTTTTGCCAGCTCATGCTTACAGTAGGTGTTATTACCGCCAGACATGGCAGTAATAACAGACAAGCTCTAAAGAGCTCCCAAGATTTATGGAAACTGAGAGAAAAGGAAATTGTGTTATTCAATAACTCTGGGCCACGTGAAACTCCCAGTTTCGTAAGCTCCAAAAATTGGGACTTACACATGACAAAATAATGGTCTGCTCAACAAAGCAGGAAGGTTAAGATGCACAAAAATACAAAATAACTATACAGTCAGACACCTGAGTGAGCTCAGGCAATGATATATCGTAGATATTACTCTGTATTTTTAATTTCCCCTCCTTATTAGATCTTTCCAATTCAGGAAAATAAAAGCTACTAATGAAATTAAAAAATTTCATAACCTAGCATAGACTTAAGCATATGTATTGAAAATACATATGCAGTTCCAGCAATACTGATTTTCCCCTTGTTAGATTAAGATTAAAAATCTGTAATTTTTTACTCATCGAGAAAACAGTATGTAAAAAATATGTTTGATTTAAATCTAAAAATAAAACTGAACTAAGAGTTCAGTAAGGGTCCTAAAACTCAGAAAATTCTTGCGTTATATGGTTATTTTCTCAATTTCAGTGATGCTGATCAAGCGCTTTGGAAAATATGTACATAAGTATTGCACAGGTAGATTAAGAGATGGACACCCACCTCTAGAAGTTTCAATTACACATTCAGGCAGAAAGGCTATGAATTTGATTCACAAATCTATGAATATTCTAGTCATACTTTTATCTTCTTCCAGTTTTCCAAGTGCATCTCTCCACTAAACCTTCCACTGCACTTACCTGCAGCTTCACATATTACTGAACAGGCTGAATTCCACTTCCTGCATCCCCCTTTCCAATGCTCATAGGAATGAAACCCAAATTAAATCTTCTAGGCTCACAATCAAATGGATTAAAGGCAGACTACATAATTTTGGGGTAATTTAAGTAGAAAGTGCAGTTTTACTGTCTTCTGCATTTAAATATTTGTTCTTACTCTGTAACAGTTTGTTCTGTGACTATTCCCCAAGGCTCAGATTAATACTGACTTCTTGAGGTACCAAGTCTTGTTTCCATAAACGGGAATTCCTGCCTGAAAGAACCTACTTTAAAAAAGTGGCATTTCAAAAGGTACTCAAATATTGTCCCTACCTGAAGCTGGTATTATAGCTTCCATAAACCTAATGGGAGCAAAGATATGCTAATAGAGAGTACTTTTGAAAAATTTCACTCATCGCTGTCCTGTGTTTTAATCATTCCAATTTCACAAGGTACCATATTGAAAGAAGAAAGGTTGCAGTGTTAGTGAAAGATGTGGTGTCATTAAGGGAGATACTCTGGCTGTAATTTGCATTTTTTCACTTACCAGCCTACATTCTGATCTAAAAAAAAAACCCCAAAACACCACTTCATTGTATCTGCATTCTTGATGCATAAGAAGCAACTGAAGCAACTATGTCTTTACCATCTAAAGAGAATATTTCTTTGAAGCCCTTCAGTAGGTAGGATTACACTTGTACTGTATCTGGAGACTTGGAGGCATTGATAGATAGCACACAACACTGAATTGGAGACAGAATGCTGTAAAGCACTTTGCAGAAGTACAATTAATGTGAAATTATTTCAGAGAAGCTCTTGAACATTACAGAGTCTGTTGCTTCTACAGAGTTTAAGTAAAACAAGTCAGGTATTCCTTCTTGGAACAGGCAGATGGGGACAAGTGGAGGCAAAGAGAGCTGAAGAGGACAGCTCCTCTACAGTATTTATCAGCCTTTATGTGCAAGCCAAGAACTAGTCTGTGGTAAATGAACAGCAAATTTGTGATTGTACAGAAGAGCTTAGAGAACCTTCTAGATCTAGGTCAAAACACTGGGCACTTCTAGGCAAAGGGTTGCAAATATCTGTGCAGTATCCAGCTCATTCTTGCCATAGAAAACTGAACAACAATCTCTGTAAGAACTTGTGAACAGTATTTGCACGTTTAATATAAGCAAATGTACAGAAGATAGCCAAAACAAGGAATGCCAGTCTCCTTGCCACATAATCTGGTTATTTCCGTTGTTTGCTTCATCTTTGGGCACATGGAAGTGAATATTCAGTGAATTTATTTTGATAATAAATTTAGAAATCAGAAACATTTGGTCAAACAATAAGGCAAACTGACAGCCCTGGCCACTGTCCTGTGCTCAAATTCTGTGCTGATTTATATCATGGATATCAAACTAGGACTATTTCTTCCTCAAGGGATGAGTGTTGTGGTTTAGGAATATTTCTCAATTTAGTGTTCCCACTGCAACTCCAAACCACAGGCCGCTCGCTTCCCCTCATCCTTCCTCTCTCTCTGTGGGGGGCTGGAGCAGAGAACTGGAGGCACAAAAGGTAAAGATCACGGGTTGAAATAAGAACAATTTACTGGAGACAGCAATGAGGTAAGAAAACACACAGTAACAGCTAAGAAAACACACAGTAACAGCTACAATATCAGTAACAAAGTGTACAAGATATGCGAATGATTCACACAGGATTGCTTGGAATCACCCACTCCCTCTGCCTCATTTTCTCAACTGGAAAGAACCCCTTCTCCCTGGAAGAGAGTACATTTCCCGACCCCTGGCAATGACTGTGAGGTGGTATGGAATAATCTCTGGGTCCGACTCATGCTCCTCCTGGCTACTGAAAAAATTAAACCTATCCTTGCTGGAACCAGGACAGTGGGGAAGCCAGAAAGGGCAGAAGCAAAGAAGAGGTCACGGATCACGTATTTACAAATGTGTACATAGTTCAGAAAGTCTGGAAAACCTGTTAGGACAGGGAGGTTCCACAAATAAATTGTACTGCACTGTAAACACAGCAATGTTTTCACCCCTTGCTGACTTGTTGCCCTTCTTCCCTGATATGCATAAAAAAAGTAATGCTTTAACAAACATAAGGGTCTTTCCTGCTGTGTCTCAAATTAATTTTTTTAAAAACAGGAAGACTGGATTCTATCCCTTCTCTCTGAAGAAAACCCAACAAAAAGTGTAAAAAGTTACTAACCTTTTTCGTTGTGTGGATTTCTTTTTTCTGAAATAAAAGAGAAAGGAAATGATAGTCAAGAAAAACCGTATTTTGAAATTTTCCCTCACATACGAAGAAACTGCTTCAATACATTTGAATAAATAACTTCCCATATTAAAAAAGAGGAACTTTTTTCACATTCTTTCTTTGGGCTGCCTGAAACAGTGAAAAACATCATCAACACCTTACTTGCCCAAAATCTTGCTATCTGTGGTGGTTAAATTTCCAGAAACAAGACCTTACATCTTTCTATTTCAGTAGTGGCTGGAAATGTAGTATAAAAAACACATGAAAAATATTTTCAGTAACATCAGATGAAGAAAAAAATTAAAAACGTTGGAATGATGACATTGAAAGGTTTCGAGTTATGACTCCAACAGAACTGGTTATTTCAATACTAATTGTTGAAGGAACCATAGTTAAGGTCTAAAAAAAGATAGAGTAAATTGCCTTTTTCTACAATACCTTGTTTTATTCCAACTTGTAGTAGCTTTTTAAGTTACTCAAACTCTTCCAAATACTTATTTCATTAAAATAAACAGGCTCTAAGGAACACATTGACAATTGAAAAACAAACTCTCTACCCCCACTCTCCCCCACTGTTCCCAGTCACACAAAGGTTTAGGTATCATCTTGGACTTTGACAACAGAAAAAAATTAACTTTATCAGAGGTAATGGCCTTTTTAGAAGAACTGCAGAATAGAAGAAAAGAACTATTCTTGTTTAAAAGAAACAGAATTACAAGCAAACCAAAAAAAAAAATCCAAACCAGTGACACCAAAATAAAAGATGCTTTGCCTCATGCCTGGTCTGCTGCCTGTGAAGTGCTGGGTATTCTCCTAAACTCAGAATATGAGGGATGGGCCATTTTGGTGTCTCAGAATTAGAACACCCACATTTCTGAGGTACAGGAACACAAGTTATTTACAGTGCTAATATAAACATAACAGTCGCACTGAGTAGCTTGTTTCTAGACCTAGTAACTTGTTTGTATCTGTGTCCAGTAGGGAAAAGAGTACAAAAAAGGACTTACACTTTCTTCAGTATATAATTTCCAGTGACCCATGGCTTTGGAAAACAGCCAGAGAAATACATACATCATTTTGCTGAACAACCTTTGACAATCTTTATTTCCCATGTGTTTGTTTAATGAAGTGATGCTGAACCCAAGATCTATAATCCACAAGTGAAAATCCATTTTTTTAAATGCTGAAAAAGCTTTAAAGTTTAAAAAAAAATGCTGACCCTTTTAAAATTTTATCTGTTCCCCCAAGACAAATCAAAAATCATTAACTATGACAGGATTTTAATTAAGTTTACAATACTAAATAATACCAAAAATTATTTCAGAAAGGCAAAGCTAAGAGATGCTAACAAAAAATGATCAATAACAAATCCTAAGATTTTACACAAAAGCAATGACCTTACAATAAGAAAATAATACGCAGTGATTAGAATTAGCTTACTGATGAGCTACTGATGATTTAACATTCACGAGCTGCAAGTTAGAAGAAATAGAATGAGGCGTTCTACACCAGCTTTTCATTTTTTTATCCACTCTATATATCAGAGGTTATTACAAAATAAATCCTACAAAATTCCAAATTACAATTCAGACATTCTGAAAGCCACATCATCCATGTAGGAGCTGCGCTGGCAGTGGAGCTCTGTAGTTCAAGGATGTACAAAAATTCCATAAAAGTCAAGAACAAGGTTTGATGGGTACATTTACACAAGAGGTTCTTAATTAGCCAATAAATGAAGCACCAAAGTGAGGAAAATCTGATTACATATACACACTGAAAGGAGAGAAACTCATGCACAAATCCTAAAGGAGATGCCAACAATGTGGTTTTGATAATCTAACAAAAACACAAAACCTTTTACTGCACTTACCAGCAAAGCATTTGGAACAGAGATTCATAGTCTTGCTGGACCTGGGCAAAAAAATAAAAAAAAAAATAGAGCTAAAAAATTCATTATATTTCTAATCAATACGGGGAAGTTTTTGAGGGAATGAAGAAAGGATACAGAGAGGGTAAGAACTTATATGGCTAAGAATCAAAGACAAGTGGCTAGAAGTGGCTGAACTAGAAACAGAGTCAGTGAAGAGACTTCGTGTGGTAATCTCTTTCCAGTTTAAAGGGTTTCCAAAACATGATTTCCACACATTTACCTCATATATGAAAATAAGCTTCCTCTACCATTCAATGTGTATGTTAACCATTCATCATTCAAATCTTTTTACTGCAATATGATGATGGACAGGAAGTGCCAATACATTCCACTTGAATCTGAGACTCCCCTTGGCAACAGCTCTGCAGTCCTGACAAATCCTGAATACAATATAGCATTGAGAGATTAAAGTACTGTACTTATAAGGACACAGACAGATGTGCTCTTGGAAGTCTAGCTGGAATGACTTAAGTAGTTATTACCTCAAGCTGTTCATTACTACCCTCAGCTGCATCCAGAAGTAATTTAAAATAACCTGGCTGACTCTGCACGGACATGGACTAGGACAGTTCATATGATCCATTAGGGTGGCTCAGCTTTGAGGGCAGCAAACTTCTGCAGCTGAGAGAAAAACAGCTGGAGAACAATAGCAATATCTTAAGCCTCCCAGATGTCTCCAAAGTTGTCTATGCAATTATGCCACAAGTGTTCAAACCTCAGAATGTCAGTAGGCTGACAGAAAAAAAAATAAAAAATTAAGGCTATAGACCTCTCTAGGGCTACCATGAAAATACCCAGAGCAATATACTACAGAAGAACAAGTTTCTCCCAGTTTACAGAAAGTTCTCTGCTAACTTCACAACATCTCCCTTACGAAGTGAGCTGGAGAATATTCTCGAAAGTGTTGAAATGTCTGTAGGCAAGAAAACTCAGTTTCTGTGCACATGGTCCAATATTTGATTCATTCAGTATTCCTGAATCAGCTCTGCCATTACATGTAAGTATTAAAGCCATCCTGAACAGTACCTATTGACAGGCACGACTGCACCAAAACTGTCCATACCCATGAGACTTTTCTGTCTCCTCAGGGCAGCCTCTAGCTGGAACACATCATTTAGCCAAATTAACTGATACTTTATCTTTTAGAAATACACGTACACAAAAACAACTGAGACTACCAAACCAGTTGTCTTCTGTTTCCAGTCAAACATGGATGGAATTTTTAAAGGAGATTCATGCCTTAACAACACAAAAATTATAAAAAACTGCCTGTTATCTTGAAAGAAAAAAAATGACCATTTTTTTCAAAGCAATTATGTCACAAATGAACATACATATCAGAATTATAGATTTTTTTTTCTCCCCACAGAGTTTGCAGATGGTTATTTTGAATGACTTTCCAGTAACAAAGTAAATCCAGACTTAGTCAATCATATCTTAGTATTAGTCACATCAAAACATTACAGATGCTTTTCAATTCAGGCACATTTGAAAGCTGGCTTACATCAGGCTCAAGAATTCTATAAGAACACAGATCACTGCAGATTTGAGACGTAAGCATTTGCCAGCTATAGCAAGAGCCACAGACACATGAAAGCTAGTTTTAAATGCAAACAGTATGTGCACAGGAGAAAAGTTAATTCCCAGGAAAAGAAAAGCAGAATAGCATTTGTAGCCATACAAATATATCATCAGATTGGTAGATACCCAAAGATTCAATATCTATACTGACAGTCTGCACAGATTATCTACCTTCAACAGAACTGCAATTA
Organism: Margarornis squamiger; assembly: GCA_035222235.1. Taxonomy (NCBI): domain Eukaryota; kingdom Metazoa; phylum Chordata; class Aves; order Passeriformes; family Furnariidae; genus Margarornis; species Margarornis squamiger. The sequence continues at coordinate 39,761,615 of JAWWTY010000106.1, read as the reverse complement.
AAAACAGCATGGTGAGTCAACACCTACAGCATTAGTGTGCTGCAGTTCAGTACTCACTGCTTATGGGTTAGACCTTCTGGAGCAGCTCAATATGACAGGCAGGAGCTTCTCTGCAAAGCCATTAAACCCCAGGGGCAGCAAAGAAAAAGAAAGGCAGAGTTCAGCTGGTTCATACTGATGACATTGGAATGGGCAATGACAAATGTTTTCAGTGGTATGATCCACCATCTCAGCTGCTAAATATCAATCCAAAGCCTCATATATTTACTTATCAGCACACCAACAATGGAACACACAGATGCAAACACAACGTAGAGGTATGTGAAAAAAAAGAAAAAAGGCTGCTATTTACTCATAACACACAAACTCCCCCCCAGATTTTCTGAAAGAACAGTGCTACTGGACAAGTGACTTTGTGAGCTAAATAACTTCAGTTCACTGGTTATACTTTCAAGGATCACTTTTTCTCCAAACCTTTTAAATGTCTTTTCAGGGCATCCAGGTCAGTCTGAAGTTGCTACATATAATGAGAATCTAAACTCTGAGTGGTTTTTTTTCTTGGTTTCTTTTACACAGTCACTTATGTGAGTGCAGATACATCAGCATTATACTAGAACTAAGAAAAGAGCATTTTTATTAGAGACAGAGTAACAGATTGATCAACAATAGCGTCGTTTTGAAAATGCAATATTTAATTAGAGCAAGAGTTTTATAAAGAAAATGCATTATGCAGTTTACATACAACAAACTTACTAGGGGTTATCTCAGAGTCATGTCACTGTCTGTCAAGTAAAACATTGTTCCACAACTCCTTGTTACACTGCAAATCGCTCCTCTATTGCTAGGATTTCCTCTGTACAGCAGGCAAAGGTTCACCCACCAGACTTAAAATTGAACAAAACCGCATATTGCTGTTCTTTCATGAAGCACATCTTGTTAACCACATCACTGGTTCATATTAATTATTTCTCAGTGACTCCAGAATTCACCAGAAACTCATACTGCCAGGGAGGAACACAAAAATATAAAATTTCTCTGTTCCTGATAACCTTCTCAAGTATATCATATGTCTGTAATATATGTTATTTTTAGAGATAATTTTATTTTAAACACTCAAAGTTCTGAAATGTCAGTCTTGGTCATGGCACAGCCCTCTATTTCCACTTCATAGGAAGAAGATGGTCACAGTTGACTTCTAGGAAAGGAAATACAATTCCCGTTTCTAGGAACGCACAGCAAAATCATGCCTGTAATGGTGAACAAGGCACAGCAAAGCTGGAATTCAAAGTTAGTCCTGGCAATGAGAATTGTGTTTTAGACTGCAAGTCTTTAGGCTGACACCCAACATTTCTACACCCTTCTGCCACAGTTAGGTTGGGATATTTGACATGCTTCTGAATCAGATATCAAATCACCACGGTTTTTAACTGGACTTATTATAGTAATTCCCAGATTACCCCCATAAAAGTCAGGTTCATGCTGAACAGCACCTAACTCAGAATTACTCACAGTATACATTTTATATGTACAATAACCCTAGAAAGCCACTTTTATACTGATAATTTATAATCTCCACTTGTACATAATTTAAACTGGTATTCAGAAAGACATTCATATTTCTAGATAAATCAAGTCAAATAGAATGGTATTATCTCTGAGGCAGAATATCAAGTTAAACCCTCTTTAAAGGTACTTCCATCTGTCAAAAAGAAACCATTTAACTAAAGGGTGACACAAAATTATTATGTAGATTGGAAACCACAAGGTGAAGCAAGCTCAGAAGGTCAAGTGGCAGACTAAGTTAGAGGCAGAGGATACTTAAAGCCAGCTGGAACACCCAAGAGGCTACAAAATGATTGTATACAATAGTTCCACTGGGCTCAGTCTGAAAAAAGTGTGGCTATTAAAACTGCCTCCACTGCCAAAACAAAAAAATCACTCCAATAACAACACAGCCATGAAAGTAGTAGCATAGACATGGGGACTTTCTAAGAAGAAGAAATTTAGGGGAATGGGAAATCCTGGAACTTATAGCATATTTATACTTCTAGCAGGAAATAAATTGCATGTAAAGATAAAAATAAAATGCACATTTGAGGGTTTTCAAACCACCATCCCTTACTTGTGCTCTTGCGCCTACAAATCGCCATAGCAAAGGAAACTATTTGAGCATTCAGACAGACGTGCACACAGACCACCACAAGGTCCTAACTCAGTGAGATGGACATCTGCATCTCCAGTTAAAGGTGCATGATGCAAAGCATGAGCCCACAAGAGGCATTAAATATTAAAAATCACATACTTCAAATCCTATACGTGTTCATATCACATACTTCAAATCCTATATGTGTTCATACCTATACCACAACTGAGGTGTAAGTGATTCAGAAAACTGAAGAGATTGCTTCCCTGATTCTATTTTCATACAGTACTTCCAGTACATTCTTATAAAGGTGTGGAGTGCCTTATCTACTCCACTAAGAGTACTCAGTGTTATTTATTCAATTTTATGCTCTATATTACTAATTTTTCCTTCTATTCCTTGCCATTTGACACCACTGCAAGGTACCATGCAAATCAAGGTGAATTCCAATCTGTCTTCACTGAAAGTTTGGCTTTCCTTTCTCCTCTCCCAGTAAATGACTATCAATACAACACCACATCCAGAGAATGCAGTGGAATTTTAGACATAAATCTCAAAGACTGTTAGATGTACAGTAGTTGAACAGAACAGACAGAATCAAAGACAATCTCACGCTGAAGAACAAGTTACCTGTGGAAATCTTGTGCAGTCAAAGAGAGTTAAAAAGAAGCATACTAAAATTTCACTGATCTCAAGATACTCAGTCTCCAAAAACAACCTTCTGCCAAGAAACTTAGATAGGCACACCCAATAAATAATGAAGGTTTTGTAACAAAATCCTCCATTTCCCTGCAGATGGTCAGGTGCTTCATAGCTTCCACATCCCATCTTTAAGATGGAAAAAACCAAAAACCAGAAACACTAAAAACTAATGCTAGCTTTACTCTTCACAAGTGCCAAAGGGCAATACAAAATGCTCAGTTTCACCTTTATTAGCATGCTGCCTACACTTTTTAAGGTAATTGTGAACTAGTATTATTAGTGTAGATGCTCACCAATGACAAGAATCATGCAGGTGCATTAGTGTAAAAAGAAGTAAAGATTCCAGTATGGGCATATATTCTCAATGCTTGAAAACAATAATCATAATTCTTGACATTTTGTTCATCTGTCTTTTGATGATGGAAGAATAGTTTTTGGAGACAAAGTGCTTTCATATAGCATTTGTGCATTAGACATTTAATTTTGAAGACATTTAAGCCACAGATGCTAATTAGGTGTGACTGCAAAAGGTTTTCCAGCACATCCAGTAATGATCCATTACAATTCAGAAGTTCCTATGTCTTGGTAGCAGGAAAACGTATCTACTTCAGTAGAAGTGTAATTGCATTGATTAAATGCATCATGTTAAATGCTTCTTGGTCCCCTTCCAGTGCAGAAATTACACTGGAATCACAGTGTCACTACACTACAAATGTAGCTTAGCCCCTGAATGGTACCTGTCCAACACCATCAGGGATCGTATGGTTGAGAAAGATTAACATAATGTGAATCATGTAATTAATCAGTTAAAACTACAAAGTTACTCCCTATACATTCAGCACATACTGTGTCATGTATTTTGCAACTTAGGACAACTACACATATGCTAAATCAATGCATTTGCACTACTGTAGTTAATGATCTGTCACCAATTTCCATTATAAAGCAATTTTCAAAGGCTTATAACTCTGCCAAGAGTTCACTCTGAGCCGAATCCTGGCACACAGCAAAAGCAAAACCATAATGCACATGTTTACTTTCATCCAACAAGACTACAAGGATTATTTAACATTAAAAGAAAATCCATCCAGTTCTGTATTTCCCTTACACTTTTCATCATTCGCTTAGAGTGTGTAATGCTTCATCTTGTACAGGAGGGAGGTTAATTAGGCTGTGTTAATAAGACCCTCAATTGTCCTTTGAAAGTTCTGGACAACCTGTACGCTGTCTTCTGAAGAGAGCTATTTTACTTTTCAAAATCACTCCACTGATTTCATATATACTGCATATTTGATATTTATAGTTCCTTCATAATTTATGATCTTGTTAAGGGAATAGAGGCAAGATTTTTTGGACAGTTTAAACAATTATTCATATTTTCAAACTGAGGCAGCTCAATTATTCTTCATGAATGATGTAAGCCAAATTCCTTTCAAACAGAAGAGCAGAAGTGGAGCATGTTAAATGCAGGTGGAACTACACAAAACTTGGCAACCAGAAGCAGTCACATACATTCAGAAACAGATATTTGTGAACTAAAATCTGAAACTAAATATCCCACGAACGCATTCAATATCCTCTAGTTCATCTGCTGTTCTATACCCATACAGTCATTATTAAGAATTCCAGTTCAATTAGAAAAACGTAATCAGTAATTTTTTTTTTTTTACATTATTATAACTACTACATGGATTTTTTTCTTGAAAAAGATGAGTATTCTGATTTTGGGCTCCTCATTTTCACCCCAAGCAATTCATATGTTGCTTATCATTTCAAGATTTTGGGCAAGCTGCTGAAAATGATGCTTCAGTTAGTGAGCCACACATTCGCACCTCAATTTGAAATGAAATGGAAGGCAAACTTTATGAACAGTACAGTGTACAAGTGCAATGCCCTTCTGGCAGCTTTCCACACTCAAAAGATACACTGATGCAGCCCAATGAAGCAGCTGTACCCAGATTTGTAATTTTTTTCAATTTCACTAAAGCATTACTTTAAAACTCTATGACAAACACTTTTTATGTTTTAAATATACAAATACACTGAAGTGCTCTGTTGACAATTAGTCCAGAAAAGAGCACAAACACACAAGAGGGAGAATGTAGAAAATTCACAGTAAAGTAGCTCCTTACTCTTAGAAAACATATGCACTCTGGCACAGAAACATTGATAAGTTTGAAATCCCAGTCTTCTCCAACAATTCTCAAACTGCAAAAAATCCAGTGTATTTGAACTAGCTAAGACAGGTTGTAAGAACTTAAATCTGACTCAACCAGGTTTCTAGTTGAGCTTACAACATTGCTATCCTCCAGACAAGGCTAAATGGTTCGTATTTCCATGAATATACATCTCTACACTTTCTTTAAAAAAAAAAAAATCTCAGCAGCAAAATCATACACCAAACATTCCTCTGCGAACTCTTCCAAATCATTTTTGTGAAGATTTGTAGCCTACTGTTGAAAGGACAGCAAAAAGCTTGAAATACTAAGTATTAAGAGAGTCCAAGAAGCCTTTAGTGAAGTCAGAATAAAATTTGAAAGTTGTGATCTACCCAACTTTCATAACTTCTTCTAGGATATTATTTTTTCTGTGTATTGCAAGTAATAACTAACATTGCCCTGTGACAACACAATCATCATCTTGAGATTTACAATATGAGATCATATTAACTTTATCTTTTTCTTCAGATCAGACACTCCAATGACTGTTCTGCTGGTAAGCAGCACTCAAAAATCTGTTCCATTTGTATTACTCCATTTACCATAGGATCAGTAACAGATACTAAACAGTAAAACATTCTTACCAAAAAAAAAAAGTATCTAGAAGAAACCTCAGGAAAGTATTCATTTTGTTCTCTGACTTAAAGGCATGGCTAATTATATATCAAACCTTGCCAGGAAACCCTTCTGAAACACCTCCTAACCTGAATGACTACATTTAGAATAGAAAGTAGGAAGATGTTTAATTCTTGCTCAATTTAAGCCCAGCAAAAGCATACAGAGAAGCATTGGGTTTTTTAGTCAGAACACCACTCTGGATATTCAAGCTTCAGAAGAATCTCCTCTCGTATAACTTAAATAGTACCACAAAGCCAAAGGTCAGCATAATTCCAAGAAATGCAGCATTTCTAACCAGCATAAAACTGCTTATAAAACATCCCTTTAAAACTTTTCTATTAAACATTCAACTTCTGAAGCGTTTGAAAAAGACTAAATAAATCAAGCAAAATATACAACAAAGAGTTCAAGGAATAAACCAATACAAACACGTTTGGCAACATCACTTCAAAAAGCAAACAAGCCCTCAAAAAATGCCAAAACACTTGAAGCAAGAGTTAGATTGATAATAACAAAGACTTATCCAAAGTAACACATTAACCTGAACATAAAAGAACGTGCAATTTTTTCTTTCCCATAAATGTGCACCCAGGCACAAACACAAGCAGAGAAATACAAAAGCAGCCATACACTAACCACCATTACTTCAGTGAAACATGACATATGGTAAGCTGTGACTTAAAGCTCCACTGATAGTTCCTATAACGCAGCATCTTCTTTTCAGAAGTGTTCAATACAAAGCTGCTTTTTCCGGAACTGCTAAGACACAGTACACGCTAGCCATGAAACTGTCTTCAGCCCTGAGATCCTTCACCTGTTATGAACTATGTATGCTCTATGAAACATCCCAAATCAGTCCTTTAAAAGACAAATCCCAAAGTGAGGAATGCACAGGGTGTGGAAATCTGCAGAGTTAAGAAATCCAGATTGAAATAGAAGTGCTTGAAAGACTGAGTAGGCTTTCAGGGCAAGGAGGAATACTGTTTGGGGCAGGGGGTGGGGGTTTTGTTTGGTTTTGGGGGTTTTTTTAAAGCTGTGATTAAAACATTAAACATATGAAGGATATTTTACCATTTGAAAAGCTCAGCTGCTCCCTACATTTTCAACACTTTTTCTGAGACCTGAGCTTGACCCAGGGAACGATGGCTAATGCCATTCTTTTTTCGAGAAAAGGATGCTGGAAAGTTAACGACTCAACAATGTGGTAGAGTTCAGCAACTGGGCTGCAAGTAAATGTGCTCTTTTGCTCAAGTCCTGTGACTCAGATGCCCAGGAGAAACAGCTGTCTCACCTTTTTACTTTATCCAGCCATGTTATTTCAGAACTCTTCTCAATTTTACCTAGAATAGAAAAATGCTTCAAATACATTTAACTGGGCTAAAAAAACTGCACATTAAAATCCAGATTTGTAACAAACACCCTGAGCCCAAATCACTTCAGCTATAGGGCTCAGAATTTGTGGTTGTAACAGAGGAACCAACTTCTAAATAACGTACTGCATCACAGTGTCAATATTTCGTTTTTTTCAGCATTCTGAAGGCAAACGCCTGATTTCAAAGAGCAATTACAATAGAAGCTACTTGCTAAATAGAGTCCTAAAACCTGCCCACCTCTGGTATAACTGCAAATTTTAAATTAGTATGTTCAATCTTCTCATTAGTTACAGTTAGCTCATAGGTCTGGCTACTGGTCTTTTCTAATTGTAGCAGTACAATTTAGTTCAACTATAGAAAAAGTAAGTAGCAGCAAAGTTGCTTCAAAAACAGGATGAAGAGCACCCTGCATATTCTTTTAGTGGACAGCATTCCAGTCTTTGGCATTTTCTTTTTATGACATGTTAATTTAAAATAACATGTACCTGACTTACTGAATAAAACTAGCATATTACAAGTCTATGTTTATTAATTCCTTCCACAGAGAAAACTGAAATTCTTCAAAATAAACACCTGATAAAAGAATAGCTCTCTGTAAAGGGAAAGATGACTGTATGTATGTTTGTACATTTAACTTTCTCTGTAAATAATTAAACGATCAAAACAAAGGATACAATAAAACAACAGTATTTTGAGTCATAGTATGTAAATGTTGTTAATAATTATACAGATGCTTTTCCTTTTTTCTTTTAAATAGATAAATAAAATCTTTCTCTTTCACAGCTATATGGTCACTGTTACAGTCACTGCACTGATGAAGAAGTCAACAACATGAGGTATCTTTCACAGACACTAAAATAGAATGAGCACAGTACACAAAAACCAACCCAGACTGACAGCACCAGTGCTGAATTGGATTTATCAGGCAAGTGTTTGTTCCTAGTGGAACACTGGCACTTTTATGCTAGATTATTCCAAGTTTATCTTATTTTTTTCATCCTTCAACTCTCTATACCTCTTCAAAATATTACATAAAACTGTATTTCTCAAAATTCTAAAAGAAAACAACAGCAATTTGTTCCCAAATATTCAAAATGGGTAGTTAATATAGCTGTATCAATAAAACGCTCCGAGTTAAAACATTCAAAGTGCTGGGGACCTTGTCACAGTCCTCAATTGTTTTGTTTCTGACTGTGACCAAGAACTGTTTTCTCTGCATGTTCAACTGCAGCATGCCTGAAAATCAGTCCCTTACATTCCAGTATGAGCATCTGTACCCAGGCATGCACAGAAACAATCAGAAAAGAACAGATTCAGATACCTTTCAGATATCATACCCCATAGAGCCTGTCTTTTCCACAGTAATAGAGAAAACAAACAAAAAAATCCACCAAACCCAAAACAGGAACATTCTTCTCCAGAGTTCTTCACTCATTATACCCCAATTTCAAATCTTCTCATTACCAGACATCACAAAAAACAAAGCAAAATACTAAACTGGTTATAAAAGAAAGACATTAACAAAGATTGTCCAACCCAGTCCAGCAGTTCTGAGCAATTACTAGAAAATAAATGACACTGAGGTCATAAAAAAAATTGAAAGTCAAAATGAAACACAGACTGTTACAGGCAAATACTCTGATTTTGCTTTAAAAACCCTCATTAAAACTCTTGGAAGAATTTTGTCCTCAGTCTAAACCTGACCTCCTTATTAAACCTACAGTCTAACTACTCTGATACACGAAACTGTTAAAAACGTACCCTCATATATATAACCTGCCTGCATAGGTGGAAGATGTAAATTGAGGGAAGCCAAACTGCATTCTACCAGCTGAAGTATAAGGAACTGAGAAACAAGCAAACATATGCCAGGTTGCATGATCTCCGACGTTAGTAAATATTTTGAGAGTTATGCAAACTAAAGAATGTATTAGATCATTACTAACAACAGGATACGCATTTTGCCTTAAAATTTTAGGTGTTATCTTCTAAACAGAGCATAGACCATCAAAGTTATAAAGTATGAATATTAGAAACTACACAACTGAAGATGTGACATTTTAGTGTGCATTCATCTCAGGCTTAAAGGACTCGCTATTTGAAAATAATTTTAATTCACACTCATCAATGGAAATGTTGCTGCTATTATCCCTGACAAAGAACAAAACACTGTACATCATTCCTTAGGCTGGCAATCAGCCCTGTTCCCAATCTGCTACAAACATACTGAAATCACCTACCCACGCAGGTACTTCCAGCTACCACCCATCAAACCTGGAGCCTCCCTGGATATGTTAAATTTGAACCAATATGGCATGAACATCAAAGTCTATTGCTTATTTACTTGATCACCAGCTGAAAAGGCAGTCAGATCTACAACAACATTCTCTAATCAGAACTCAAATCTTTATTTTCTTAAAGAGTCCATTAGAGTGAATTGAGAGTAAAAGAAACAATGCAGGTGTTATGATATGTATGCAACTACAACCTACTTTGAAAGTATCTTTTAAATATAATTCTTAGGCATTCTTAAAATCACTTATTTTCCTGACAGACAGAAGTTTATGATATGAGCTAGGTATGCGTTAAATTGAAAGAGTTTCTAAGAAAGAACAGTTGTGTCCCACACTGTTCACTAATACAAGAGGTTATTTAATAATAAATATTCCACCTATCTTTTCTTGAGCATCTTCCCATGAAGAACTGGCAAATTGTTCCAGTGTGTCTAAATGACGTACAAAAGGCAAGTGGACTGGACTCCAAATCTCAGTTTAGCTCTTGGCTTAAAGTCTGCAGAAGTGTTTTTGTTTTTTTAATTAAAAAAAAAACAAACAAACAAACAAACAAAAAAAAAAAAAACAAAAAAACCCCAACCAAACAAAAAAAAAAAACAAAAACAAAAAAAACCACAGACATGGCAATACAAAAACAGCAAAGCAAGCTGGGGAGAGACTGCTCATCTTTTTTAGGTGGTGCTCACTTCCCCTTGGCCTTCACACATAACTCAAGTCAGCAAATTAAATTCATTGTTCATTCAATAAAAAACACAATGACTCTATATACTTTGAAATATACCATAGGTCTAACACCCTAATGGGTTGTACCCATCACCCCTAAAATGATGTGGCATCACAGGAGAGTAGCACACAAGCAGGAGTTACCACACTGCCCCTCTGCTGTTTCAAAACCCCCACTCTGTGGGTCTCTGCTAAGTTTGCACTGAACGTTTCTAATTCTCTAGGTACTCTAACATCTGTGAAACATTTTATGACTTAAACTACCGGCATACAAGGGTTTTGGCTGTCGTAAACACTGAATCAGCTGAACTACTAGAAAAGCTACAGAGAATTTACTGTTTAAAGGAAATGTATTACAGAAGCAGGTTACCATATTTCAGTACCAATGGGTGAGTCATAGTAGGACATACACCTGGTAAGTTCAGAAGATCACCCCTCAAACCTGCAAAATCCAAGTTAAATAGCAGCCTGTTTACACTTGTATTGCAAGGCTGCAGTGAATTTCATCTTCAATGGGCACTACTACATGATAATCCAGAGTGAAATGTCTGCAAATAAATCTATACAGAACAAATACCATTCACCAAGATCAGCATACAGTAACCAAATAGACTTATTGATGTAGTGGTCTTTTATGTTATTTGTAGAAGGGGAAATGCTGAATACTGTATTAAAAGAAACAGGATAAATTTCCTAACTCCTCTTATTATAGGATTCAGTATCACATATGCAAAATAACCCAGAAAATTTCCCCAGGATATATTTTAAAAAAATAAATCTGAGTAATTACTCCAAAACATATCTGTTTGCCTCATTTTTACACACATTACAAGGGTTCTGGACTATTTTTTCTTGCTTTTCAGTACAGTAAAACCAGCAAATCAGAGGTGGAAGAATGAACACATTGGGAGGTACTATCACCAAAGAAAGAAGCCATAAAACTAAACATGAATATTTACTATATTTAAACAGAATAAGACAGTCATTCACAAAATGCCTAATGTCAAAGTGAACAATATCATACAGTTCAGTTCCTGCTCCCTCAGTAAAGGTTCGCAGGAGCTCCCACTTCTGCTCTTGAGACTTTACCAAATTCAGCAGAAGCAAAGAAGTGGTTTGACAGTTTCAAAAAGTTCTACTGATAAACTTCAAAACCTTTAAGTGTCTATAAAGGTTAAAACACCAACTGAAAAAAGCAAGACACTTTCAGCAGTCCTTTCTTTAAAGGCTCAGAATTTTCAATTGTCTGAAGTTTCAGACTTCAGAATTATATTCTCCTCCAGGTTTTCATTTGCAGATCATCTGAGAATTATTGGAATTTCTAAACACTGATAAGGCTTTTCATTTTCTATACATCACACAAGAAACAACCAAATTATGCTTCCCTATATCTCAACATTTAAAAGAGATAACATGGCTTCTTTGGTGAAGTCAACTATATAGATTAAATGTTCAAGCTAATAAGCACTAAAGTCCACAGTTTAAATATAAATGACATATATATATCAAATGTGTATTTATATAAGTATACTATTAATGTTGTCGATTTGTGGCTTGTGAAACATACCATCTGGAAACCCTAAGCTGACCAGAAATTGCAAGCTCAAGCAGTCAGCTCCTGCTTTTAATAACATAAGAGTAAAAAACTAATGTATATTGCTTAAAAGCAATTTTCTCTGGACAACTTTCTAAGCATAAGAGCCACATAGTTCTTTAGAGCCTTTCATTTGAAATTAAATACCTTAATACTATAAAACAAAGTTCTTCCCTGTTACAACATTCATCCTAGGGGGAAAAAATGGAGAGAAAAAAGTATCACAAAAAAAAAAGAAATCCACAAATCCTCCCATCTCCCCAGCAACCTCACACTACTTTTGCTACTAAAACTAAATTTTTTTACTAGTTGTGAATCAGTGACCAACACTTTCCTAAAGCTTCAAGATGCAAATACAATTCTAGCTTGCATTTAGCTAATTCATCTGTCATAGTTTTGCCATCAAATAGAGCAATACAATCATCACTGCTAGTGGCTTGAGAGGAATAAAAGTTATATTCATTTTTGCTACTGTGCAAGAGAACCGTAACTACACTGCAGGTTTCATTTTTCCTTTATAACACCTACACTAAAACTGGTCACAAAATGCAAGCAGGGTTTGTTCCTGTAACACACCGTGAACGTTCCATCTCAGAGCACAAGGCCCAGAAGCCTCCTCAATAACAGTGACAAAATGGTTGAAAGAAAAAAAAAGTTTTTGAATGATCTGCCTCTTCCTTCTCAGCTGCCAGCTGTCATATCTGTCTTTCCTTGTTCTGCTTTTTGTTCCTTAAAGATGAGCATCTTATTTTTAATCATTACTTTTAGCTGGAAGAGAAGTATTACATGTATGGCTAAAAAAAAAAATCCTGTGAATTGTACTAACCAGTTGAATACTCTAGTCTTCACTCTTGAGTGAAGTTTCCTTGACATACAAAGCAATGTCCTTTATATATCAGGCCCAAAGGTCTTGAAAATTTTTATCTTACCATTATACAGCTGAAGGTCAGTGATTGCTGCTGTACTCCAGGCATTAACAGTATAATAACAAAAAAAAACAAACAAAAAAAAAAAAACAAAAAGATTTTTTAGAAATGGCTCAAATAATTCAGAGGCTGGTTAGGGGAAGGCAGAACACCTCCAGAAACATTAGTCTTGTCCATAAAAGCTATGTTGCATAAAAGATTTACATTCTACTGATACCGTATGTAATTATAAAAGCAGAATTTGTGTGGATGGAATAAAGTGTTCTTTCATTACTGACTCATCTTCCAAGTTGCTGAGGCTTTTGAAACTGTACTGAGTCAAGCATCCCACCCCGGAATGTTAGTGCTTACAGCTTGTCTGGGCTCAAGGACTATTTCCTACCCAGTGCAGGTATCCACATCTCACTGAAATTAATGGGGCTTTTTTGGGTGCATGTACTAAAGCAAAGACTGGTGGTAAGAACCTCCTGATACAGGATACCTGAATTTAAGTACATTTGAAACACCTTTTTTTCCATTACCATCATCAAAATTGTTCCTCCTACACTACTCAATGAGTTCAGTAATCCTGTCTTGTTCCCTGTGTCAAACAATTTACTTGACTGCTATAATCAGGAAAAATCCTGTTCCTACCAGGGCTCCCAGATTCCATGAGATATTTAAACACATTGCATGATGAGGCTGCAGAGAAACTCGTACAGGAGTTAAAAATGCAACAGAAGAATGGACCTACTAAATTTAGGATTTCTGAATTTTTCCCCTAAACTTGTAGACCATTTTGTAGGCTCCAAGCATACTCATGCAGCAAATCTGCAACTTTTGCAAAGAAAAATTACTGCCTCTTTTTGAAACACAAAAAATACCTGAAGTAATTTCCAACTCAAAACTGAAAATAGGTCAAATGATGCAAAACTTTGGTATACTGCTACAGGGTCTGTCAAAAAACCCAGTCATAAATAGAATGTGCAACATAATGCTGATAAATGTTTTTCTTCCAAAACATTTTGTGATCAGAAAAGACAATAAATTACTGTGTGGTGATGCACCTTACTACTGGAAAAAACGTATTTTTTTTACATACACAAGATTTTTACTGCAGGTAATTAAACACATAAAAGAGTAACCAATAAGAAGTCAAAAAATACTGCCCTATGAAATTATTTAATAATTATTGTGTACCTGCAATGAAAATAACTACACTCTTGTTACCAGGTGCAGAAAAACATTTCATACTGATATTCAAAACTATTAGTAAGTCACCATGTTATTTATGAGTTATTTTCAGATGTGCAAACAATGGACAGAACCATGGTTAGTTATCTTGTTTTACGGCATTCCTTCATTTCACTGTTCTGAAGAACAGTGACTTACCACAAGACTGAATGTGAACTACAGACTGAACATCCAATAGTTCTTCCTCTGTTACCTTGCCAGCTGGGCAAAAGATTAGAATGTAAAACTACATTATTTATTCCAACATGTAACTCCTTTCAAGGTTGTTAAAAGCTGATGCAATATTATATAAAACTTTCTAAAAGAAAAGGACTACACAACTAGATTTTAAATGCACTTAGATCAAGTTATATGTAAGCTTATCAAATGCTGGCTCTGCTACTTAACTAAGATATTTACCACATTTTTGGCTCTGTATTCATTTTTACAAGCCTACAATCATGGTTTGATCACATTACGTAAGTATGGATGGTAACATAACATTTTCAAAGGCTCCTGAGAGCCAATGGGGTTTAACACACAAGTCATTTAAAGGCTTTGAAATAATTTATTATATTTAGACTTTCAGTGAAGGACACTGAGTTAAAAAAAACTATGTTTGCTTTGTTACCCATGAAAGATAAAGAGTTCTTCTTGGTTTTAATCCAATCATGTTATTTTCAGGGTATCTCTAACTACAGAGGAGGCCCTCCCAGTAAATAAATCAAAACTCAATTCTCACATGGAAAAAAATACATTAGACTCTATGATTCTACAGTCAGAATTCGGGTGAGTTTATATCAGTCTTAAGCTTTTCAATATTTGAAAGCATACAAAAACAACCTCAGCAAGAGAAATCCAGAAGATGAGACTGCAATAATCTCTAGGCCAAAAGTACCCATTGATTCTTGATTTCTATCAATGAAAAGCAATATTTTTCCACTTTGATGCTTCAAGGCATAGTGAGAAATTTTAGCTACTTTTCTCACAAATCTCTTTCCACTTTACGCATTCCAATGTCATCCTCACTCCTAATGAGATATGAGAGGCAAAATAAAGTTTGAGTCCTTTCTTACTCTTCGTCCCCCAAAGATGAGTTTGATAGTACCCATCCACTGCAACAAAAAGTCATTCTGTGCTTCCTCTGGAATTGAGCTCAGTGACTACTCACAGGATGCACAGCGTGCAGCAACCCTGCCCTCTGCTCTCTCCCAGTCACCATTCCAATTTTGCTCCATTAAGCAGTAAATGACATATCCAGTGGAGATCATTCAGCATTGTCCATACACACATTTTATTCATAAATCTCCCTTCATGTTTGCAGTAAGACAACAAATAATTCGGTTTTCAATCTACTCTACGTTTTTCCCAACTTTATACTTTTATAGATGAACTCATTTGTACCTCCTACTAGCCATAGTATTTCCTGGTCTGTGTTGTATCAATACTTCTCTTGTACCAAACTGCTTTGGAAAGCAATGCCATTTTAGGATCTTGAACTAGTCTAGTGCAGAACACACTGATTTATTAACAGTTGACAATTTTGCATAATGTCAACTTGATAAATTAATTATTTTTCCAGTTTAGGGAGCTCTTTGTGTCCCTAAAGTAAAAATATATATTTTCTTATGACTGCTGTTCCAAGATTAGGTTTAGTAAAATCGAAGTATTAATGAAAAATGTATCTATCTTACATTTCAGTCTCTCTGTGACATCTCTGACCAGCAAGATGTACACATGCAAATAGTAAAAAAATCACATAAAGATCAAAGAAACAAGTTGAAGTTTTTATTTTTAAAATAAAAGAGCAATTGCTATTAATTTTATCATCTTAGCAGTGCAGCAGTACAAGAAAGAGTTACAGAATAATCTGCCAAAACATAAATAAGACCTGCTAATCTCATTTCCTCTCAGCATCTAACTAATAAGAAATGCAACTAAGTAAACACTATGCATGCTAAATCACAGGGGGGTTAGTTAAGTGTTTAGCTCAATCATCAGTTGCCCTACCAAGAGCAGTAAGTCTTGTTTGGAAACAACTTTGACATAACTAAATCTGTTGAGCTAATCAGTGACCCACAAATCTAAACTCCCAAAGTTAACTAGCTTGATCCACATGAGTCCACTTTTGCATATTAAACATGCAAGTTCTGTTAATTCATACAATTCATTCAAGAGAAGCCCTTTTGAACTACACAAAGGCCATCAGCAGCCTCTTTTAAGTAAATAAATTATCAGCATCTCTCAAACATCTTAAACCTTACCCTCTGCTACTGATTCCCTCAACATCTAAAGTAAAATTGTAAAAACCATTGGTGCTTACCATTCTACAATGTGTACCTTGCAGTGTCATAACTCAATTGCATATAAGCCATGAGATTTTTTTCCTAGAGAGTTTTAAGCGGTATGTGGAGAAATTTACAGTGTCTATGTAACAAGATAGATTAAATTTTGTGCCTAGCCAGTTGACATTTTCCATATAAATTTGTAACCAAAGCCTTTATGCAAGTACAGCAGAACTAAATATAATAGCTAGAGGAGAGAGAGAACGAGGTCACCCAAAACTGTTCAGATTTTTATCTTGACAAAAATAAAAATACCTATGTTTTCGTTTCTACTTGTGAGAACTTAGAAGAAAAGGCAACAAGGAAACTAAAGGAATAATCAAAACGCCAACATCCTTTACCCTCCCCCCTTCCCATCTCCTTCAAAGTTTTGCCACAGCCTAAATTTATTCTTGAATATAAATGTTTGTGGACACTCCTTCTAATACTGTGCCTTGGAAGCTCAGCCAGGAGCTCTTGTTCCACTGCTGTTCAGGTGAAAGACCCCTAAGTAAGACTGCAACTACTACCCAGGGCAGTGTGGACCATCTGTATGGGCACCTCACTCTTCTCCACTGAGTTTGCACTAGACATCTCCCCAAGGGAAAGGAGCTGCTGCGTGTGCCTTTCAGTGCCTGACAGGTCAGAGAACACCTTCCAGAAAGGGAGTCACTCAGATGTAAAGTTGGGAGAAGACCCCTTATTTAATGTATTGTGCCTTTCTCCCATTCCACACAGCAAACTTCCCAGGTCTCAAGCAATTGCATTTCAATTACTAGGGTAAAAAGAATTCAACAGGCACATTTTGCTTTAAAGTTCAAGGGTTTTAAACAGCTTCTAAAAAAACCGATCCATACCACATCCTTCATCCCATGACAGGAGAAGGAAACCTTTACATAGACTGGTATTTTGGCTTTTCCATCTTCTATGATCTAGATTAATGTAAATGCAAACTGTAATCTTCACAGCTGTCATTTTCACAAGGTAGCTTTTACCATTTTGTAAATGTTTAAAGTACACAGCCCAGATTTATTTACATGAATAGAAACAAGGGTATCACAGCACTCACAGAAACCATTAATCCCACAATCTTCCTATTTTGAAATAACATGGAGAAAGTGTGGGAACAAGCCTGAACTTCTTATTTTCCTCTATTAATGGATACTGAAGGGATAAATCACAATCAGTATGCTTATTTCATCTAATTCAGACAGTGGGAAATCAGGACCAAGTTAAATATTTCATTCACATCCATGCAAACAGCAAAGGCTGGTTTGTTAGATCAGCTTTTTATGCATTTCTGAAGGTAATCTCAGACAAAGCCACAGTAAGCAAGCAGAGTGATCATTAACAGCCAGTAATACAAATGAGACCCGAAACTTTACCTCATCCTGAACTCTCATCCAAGCTATGCGTAACCTTCTCAGTACACAAGAAGAACAAGCAAGTTTTAACCACCTAACCACTGTGACAGGCTGCAGCTGCAAACTGCAATTCTACTGCTTCACTAACTGTGTCAAATTAATGCTGAACCCTAAACAGAAGCAGGAGTTAAAATGAGTTTTAAAATTTAAGCAAGCAGCAGTATCAGCCCATAACTCTTCAGTCATCTCTAGTCTTCAAGGAAAATAAAAAAAGAAAAATTATGTTTCCATGATTCTGCCTGACTTTAAGCCTATAATCATAAAACTCTGGACCTTCTTCAGCTGCATCCCTTCCTCATGGAAGACCCCTTCTGAAAGGAGCCCACAGAATCTTTTATCACTCTCCATTTTCACTAATACACCACTAGCAGTCTGGGAAATTAAAAAAAATAAATTGTTACCTGTCACTTAAAGTATCTTCAACTATTAAACTAATCAATAGCAAATACAGACACTATTAATTTCATGTACATTGCTTTCTTGCCCTCTTACTTCCCAATACTTTTATTTAGCATCCTACTCCCTGCAAACAGTAGACTGGCAGATGACAATTTTGGATTTTCAGCTAAGCATAAGCTTTCTCCAGTCAATTTATGTAGATGATTTTGCTCTGTTTTGGGAAGGTAAAACGCTATCTATACCCTTTCAAATAAAATGTTTACATTTTACTAATTTGGCTAGAATCAAAGTGATTTAAATACACCTGCAGCTTTGTCTAGATGGTACAAATTGAACAGTTCAGTTTTTTGTGGTAAGGGAAATACCACATTTAGTGTTTGCTAGATATCGTGCTCCATGATTTTAGCAGAAACTGGTTCTTGAACAACAACCCCACGTAAACAGCTGAAAAAAGAAAACAGAAACATTAACTCAGGCCAGCTGGCTGGTAGAAGACACTTGTCTTTCCTGTCATTGTTGCGACCATGACAACCTAAGGGTACAGGTAAGACTGATTTTGGGGACAGAGATAATATCCAGGTATATACTTTGAAAAAGTAGGTCAGCTTTCCCACACACTGAAGAAATGCCTGTGCCTCCAAAAGCTGGTCTACTTTTTCCAAATAGCTGCTACTAAAAAGGTATCAACTACCTTCAGAATTTGTTCTGCATAATAACGATGAGGGACAAGAAAACTAAGCAGAAGAAGTAAAGCACTGTTAATGAACCAACTAATAATCAATCCTAAGATGAGGATCATGCACACCATTTCCCTTGCCCTCTTCTGTAACTGCCTTCATGAACACACAAATACAAGTCCTTGAAGCTTCTGTTAGTGTCAGAATCTTACTATGTAGTCTTAAAAAGAGTATAAATCCACTTGGACCATAAATTGATTTAAATACTTATTGATTGTTTAGTGGACTTAAATAGTTCTCTAAAATAAGAATTAAAGAAAAAAAGCCAACATCTCTAACTTTAAGACATTCATATCAAGAAAAATACTATTAGAATAGTTAGTCAAAGTCATGTTCAAACAGAAAATGGTTTACAGATGTTTTCATCCTGAAAACTGATAAACATGTATGAGCACTCTTCTGTGCTACAGCAAGTCATTACCTACACAACCCATCTACATGAATGATGCAGAAGTCAATTCAAAAGTTACAATTAAATTGAAGAGGTGTGTATAATTAAAAAAAAAATTCACATACAAAATTTCAACATTGCCAACCACAATATAAAGACTACTTAAAAGCACTTCTGTATACAAGTTTGAAACAAACACCTTGCTAATGGAAGCCAGAAACCCACTACTACATCAGTAAACTGAAACAATAAGGACAGAAAGAATGCTAATATGAAAGCAGCTAAATCACTTTCTGTCTCACAGCATCTAGGAGTGTGCTGGAACCTGGTCTGAAGGGGAAACAAACAAAAACAAAACAAAACAAACCCAAATACAAAACAAAAAACCACCAAAAATTATAACAGTCTCTGAAAGCTGTAGACTTGAATATCTCAAAGCCCTGGTCCAGTTCTGTTTAGTTTCAGTTTCCAATTACAGCAGCTTCAAAAGCAACAAGTACTTTCTGTTATATGAATTTTGGTTGCACTTCAGTTCAGGCAACTGAATTCTAACCTGTAATGCTAGAGTTCTTGTTATACCACTAAGAGAGAAAATTTTCAGTATTTTAGTTTATTTTGAAAGAAATATATAATGCATCAATTTACTATATAATCACTGTGGTTTTGTTTTTACTTTTTGAATCTGTCTTTGCAAGTCACTTGAGCAGAACAGGAAGTGTTAATTATTCACCAGAAAGATTTCTGGTCTTTCCTGAATTAGTCACATGAGAACATTAACAGCCAAAGGAGAGACTGCATCACACAATAATGGATAATAATGGGGTCCTATCTTCATCAAGAGAGTGCTGCAAAACCACCTGAGACTCGCAGATGTGTAATGCAGGCGGTTCTTGCTCTTCTAATTGCATAGCAACTCTTCTGATTGAAAGAGACTTCCTCCACCCACCACAAACACTTCCTTCTAGATGAACAACCCGGGAAACAACATGTCAATGGGTCAATATTGCCCTAGAGCAAGTTCTGATTTAAAACAAACACCTGTTTCTAAAAGAAAAGCCATAAATACTCCTTGCTACAAAGTCTTTCATTCAAAGCTCCTAAAGCACTGTGGAATGAAATGAAGAGGGATATATGATCCACAAATGAAAACATACAAAGGGAAAAGCATGGACTGACTGTTACACAGTATACCAGCAGCAGAAATAGTAGTAAATCCTTCCCAAACTTAAATACCAAGAAGGGGGCTTTTATTAAAAAAGGAACATTCTACTGGCTTTATCTTCATGGGTTTATAATCTCTAAAATCTTGTAATAAATATAAGATGTATGACCAAAAAAAAACAGCATTAGAGCACAATGTCTAAATATTTACAATTGCAGTACCCAAGAGAGAGTTAAAACAGAAATGCATCCAGTGTCCAAAATAAAACCAATGCTAACGAACTACGGTCAAAATAAAAGAACATATAGTGACATTCAAACTATATATAGTAACATTCTAACAGCTAAATAATTCTGGAAAATAATTATACTCCAAAATAGGCATGTTAGAAGCATCACAAACACTATGTATTTGACAATGTCAGGATATACAAGCAGCATTGTTACTCCACTTTCTTAAACAAAATGAGTCAACTTGCTCCATCGTAATTATTATTTCCAAGACAAGTTTAGTTTCAATTACTTTGCCAAGAAGTATTAATCAAAAAGTCTCAATGCCAAGAAAAATATATTTGAAGTTGTTCAAATATTATTGTTAATTGCTTTCTTTCGAAAGCTCAAAAATAAGTTAACACCTAGGGAAATTAATGAATATACATGCATTAATCCTCAAAGCCCTTTATGAGTTATACCAGAGATGATGGTTCATCCACACATCTATGTAAAAAATGAAAAAAACCCCTAAGATTTCAGCTTCTTTGAA
Source organism: Margarornis squamiger (assembly GCA_035222235.1). Lineage (NCBI taxonomy): Eukaryota > Metazoa > Chordata > Aves > Passeriformes > Furnariidae > Margarornis > Margarornis squamiger. Next base: position 39,740,612 of record JAWWTY010000106.1, on the reverse strand, counting down.
GAACTATTGTTCTTTAAATTCTCTAGAATTCTGAGCATTTTCAAAAGTTAAATTATTCTGGTTTCCATATTTTTTTTTCTTGTTAAAATCTGAATAATTATACTAACATGCTTGCAAATTAAAATTGGAGAGAACCTTCCTTATGGAAATTTTCCTGTATGAAAAATGGTTTCAATTCTTCAGAGAAATACTCAGCCAAAGTTTATTCTAAAACCAGAAATCAATAGACTTTAAATTGATTAACATGTTAACAATTCAGGGGAACACTTGAATTGTATCTGCATGAATAAGCAAACATTTGTTAACACATGGTCAATTTTGGAAACCATTACTGTCCATTAGTTCACTGAAGGAGACTACTAAAAAAAAGTAACAGTAGGCCATTAAACAATGAGCAAGCATTATCACATCCGACACTAATGCCTCTTCTTGCAAACTGCTGTCAGCAATACCAGACCTAAAACTCACCTTGCTTCAGCTAAAAAATGCATTTCATTGAGTAATATTGGATTCTTGTTAAAGAAAAGTTTCAAAGACAGTTAATTGATTAATCAAAAAAGTAGACTCCTTAATATTATCTTGAACAAAAATAGCATTTAATCAACAGTTAGAGGACAATACAATTTCCAGTACTGAGGGACTCTCACTGAATGACAGCATTTTGCCTACTTTATATATATGCAACTTCCTCTGAGACACCTCTAAACATATAATTAGAGATAAAAATGCTGCTGTTATGGCGACAGAGTTGATCTCAGTAACCCTCATATTGTGAAGGCTCGTTGTGTTTTAGCAATTAAGTCAATGAGGACATGACTTTGGACTCTGGGTTTTGAAGGGCACAATTAGGAGGTTATCATGAAATCACTCTGCTTTATGTTCTTTAAACGCTGCTTCAAATCTACTATTCTGCTCCTTTCTCCTCCCCCTTCCTTAGGTGTTTAGGATTTAAATAGGACTTTCAACTTAAATAGTACATTCATAATAGAAGAAGTTAAATATATACATTACTAAGACGGGCCCTCAAATAAACAACTCACCCAACATTAGACACTACACAGTCTAAAGAGCCAAAAACTAAAGACAGTAATCAACAAACAACCTCTTTTTCTCTGTTTGTCTCACTGCTTATTAAAATTGTTTTAGGAAAACCAGTTTTATCTCCTTTCAAAATTTTTCATTACTTCCAGTTAGTCTCTAATTTACACCAAACAAACAGTGGAAATCCAACACTAACCAAAGGACATTTATTAGAAAGTCATATTAGAAATAAATTCTCTTAAAACACTAATAAAATAAAAATATTACAACATTTAGAAACCAAAATGTATCTTCCTCTCACGGACTTCCACTGTTCAAGTTTAGAGTGTGCATATCGTGGCCAGATTAAAGAGCCAGAATCGAACAGGATACCTACAGTTCTTTCATAAATGACGTAGAGCAGCATTCTCTGCTGGAGGGAAGACTCCAGATGACAGATAAAATGTAAAAACCAATCAACAATTTACTAATACAACTTCTCCATACAGGCAAGTACTGCATCTAACCAATGCTACTAGTCAGATGCTATAAGAAAATTGAATACACAACTGCAAATGTCTTCTTTCTCCAACTGCAAATGTCTTCTTTCTCCAGCTCATGGAATACTGTAACACCTGACCTAATAAATTTTCTTGAGTACAGGTAAAGAATAACTTAATGGAGCTATGTATCACAATATGCTGTTTGACACTGAAGTGACAAGATTTCAAAAAAAATGTTGGGAAAAAAAAGTTTAAACCACACGCTCCTTAAGAATATAAAATTCTCACCAATTCAAATAAAGGATCCATGCCTATTATAAAAATAAATTTAAAAAACTATTAAAATAATAAAAATATTACATTAAAATCTTAAATTAGAAGGTAGTGGTTGGGAATTTTTTTGCTGAACCTAAAAATACCAACCCACTACTTCTGTATATTAATGTCATCTCCACAGCCTGAAACCATTGCCTGTGGTCATTCACACAAAAGTTTCATTTTCAGAGCCTTTTTCAGAATCATTTATTATTCTTTGCACATAGTGTCTTCAACAGTACATTTTTACGTGGCCTTCTCAGTGTCCTGAGAAGATGTCATTTTAGTATCTGCAGCTACTCTACGTTTCTTCACAGATCTATCATCAAGAGGAGTTGATTCATGCTGCAGCTACAGCCTGATTTTCAAATCTTCTTCCAAAACCAGAGAAGGGACTCCGTGCTAGTGAGCCCTGTCTGTTTTAATAGACAGGAAAGATCTCTGCCATTTGAGTTAAAAAAAGGAGAAAAAAAAAAAAAAGGAAGAAAATATCAATGTAATTTAAATGCATATAGTGAATATGAAGTTTATCTTAACCCTAGCCAAGGTTCCAACATAATCAAGATCGAATACTGTCCAACAACATTCACAAGACATTTATGAAAACATTCGAAGCACAGTGTTAATTAAGTTAGTCAAGGCTGCGTATTTAAGGAGACACACGAACACACTGACATTTTTAACTTCGAAGAATATAAGCAATATTTGGCTGAGAAAGTATATCACATTCGTAATTTTTACCAACTGGCTCTTAAGAAAGTCTGTGTCTATATACACTAACTTCGAATTAAAAAAAGAAAATAAATTATATTCCAGTAATGGCATAGCATGTTAGTGAAAATATTTAAAACCAGACATCTCCAATAAATATATTCACCAAGGATCATTCTCTCTAGTCAATATTTTGCATCACTGATTTCAACACCTTAGAAGAAATACTGAGTCATAAGGCTTCCACCAATTTGAGAATGCAACAGCTCTCCAACATGCAGCAAAAACATGAACATCAAATTTCCAAAGAAGTCGTAAATTGTTTTAAAATGTATGAGATTAAATTCAGGAGCAATATTTCCCTAAAACTAATACCTGTATTCTAACCTCTAACAGACTGGGCTTACCATCAAAAACTTTTGAGAACCCAGACCATCTTCAATAAAATGAAGCAATATACAAAAAACATCTACAGTGCCATACATCAGTTGAGCATTTTCCTAATTAGCATTAAGGCAGATATTTCATAGCACTAACTGTGGAATAATCATCAGCACTGCCCAAATCATAATACCTTTGACTAACCACAGTTTACAGAAGACATGAAGAAGGCACTGTCTCACAAGAATATAGAAAGAAACCTGGAAGGTGACCTAGACACAGTAACTTTGAACTCCTCCAAGCTTCAAAAAGCAGGGCACAGTCTACTTCTTCCTCATTTGTTCCACTTGTAAGAACAGCAGCTATGACAATGAATTTCATTCTGACTGATGAGGAAGTTACAATTAGATTAAAAGATGCTGGATATGCCTATCTATAATTAGCAGAGCACCCATTTACAATTAGAAGATATTTATAAAACATTTTTATATAAAGATTTTGGATAAATTCATGGTTTAAGCAAGAGGGATTTTTCCTCAAATTCTGGCTGCACTAAGTTAACAGACATTTTTAATCAAGGAGGCCTATTTTTGGATCTTCTTAAATAAAACGCCCTCATACACCAGCTGTTTGAATTTATTCATTCCTTAGAATTATGACACAGAAAAATTAAAAGAAACAAAATCAATTACCTTTTTTTTTTCTTCCCCATAAAGAGAATGATTAAATTATGGAATGTCTTGCAGCAGGACTTTGTAAGGGTCAAGAGTATATATGGATTCACCAATTCATTATGCAAATTTATTGAAAAATAGGTAAGACCTACTAAGCTAAAAATCTATAACACAGAGGACGACCTTATGTCAGACTGCCAGAAGCAAAGGAGGTATACCAAGATAAGCATCACTGCATGCTTGCTCTGTCCTTATGCTTATTCCCTCAGCATCACTTATCACCCAAATCAGAAACAGGGCTGGATGTAGCTTTGGCCTGATCCAGAACAGCTGGTTTTCATTAAATAACAAAATCTCCCTTCTGTTTTGTCTATTCTATTAGTACTGCAAAAGAAAGCATTGTTTTCACATTCCTAGAAAAGAGCTTATTACAGTTAAAGTATTAAATCCAGTTCATCTGCTTTTACTTTGAATGCCAATAACCCTCATTTCACAAGGTAAGCTTCTGCAGCAAATGGAAAACTTAGCTAAAATGTGGTACCTTGCAATTGCAGTTGCAAGAAGCAATTGCTCACTGTACAAAAAAGTGGAAAAAATTTCTATTTTTGACTTCAGTGGAGATGCTCTTCTACTTGCATTATGACTAAGGGAAATCACAATTTATCATTCTTTATTCTGCATATTCTTATTCAAGCAGGGAACATGACAAAGCTGAATTCCCCATCACTATTCTCTCCCCCGAGAGAAGCTTCTCTGTCTCATAATTCTCAGTATCTTCTAAAGTTAAGATCCAAACAAATAATTTCCTCCCCTTATCATCCTCTGTAGCACTTTGCAGAAAAGCTTGTAAATAAATCAATTTCTCATCAGACACTTTGTTTCTATGAGTTAAATAATTTTTCACTTCTATTTGTGCAACACACCAGTAGATGTATTATTACAGCAGATAATGCTGGCTTTAACTATAAGCTGCTTCAAATTCTTTTACCCAAGGATTTGACAGAGCATTAAATAAGTTCATGCATAACATTAAAAAAATACAATATTCGAGTATTTTTAGTCTTCACCTAAGACTGAAATAGAGTACAAGTACCAGAGCAGGCAAATTCCAACCAACTACAGTTTCCTATAAAGGATGGCCTATAAATATTTGTAATAAATAAAGGCAAACAAGCTTTTATCTTTCAAAAAATTGTTTAGGTCTTGTACAAGGTAGAAAGAATTAGCATTCCTAGAACATAAGTGTCATTAATGTATTGACTTAAATCAATTTATTACTTTAGAGGAAAGAACTGACATTTCTGGTCACCGATAACGGCAGAGAAACCCTGCCCTCAGACAGCTCTACACACACACAGCTATCCCAAAGCACCTTATGTGATTCTCACTGCTCACTATTTGCCCAAAGACCACAGTTGATACAGAGGTCTAATGAACTATAATCTTTTGGTAGTGCACATGTTGTCTCATATAAACTGACAAATTCATTGCTTATTCCAGCATCTGATCCAATATGCCAGCCAATGAAAGCCTGGCTAAGAACTACATGATACAAGCCCAGTGAAAACTAATTCTCAGAGGGAATGTTTACTCAAGTCTCAGTTAGGAACATCTATGTGACGTTGTAACAGTGGTTAAAGCAAAATTAGTTTCAGGTAGGCATTATGCATTCACGAGGATCTACACAGCCTACGAGATTAGACAGTATTTATTAAAAGGACAGTCACTGAGAGTTCATATGGAATGAACAGCTGTAATCACCCAAAAAAAAAAAAAAAAAGAAAGAAAAGACTAGTCAGAGAAGAGGCTTCTAAATGGCATAATCATTGTTTGTTTAGAAGCTAAAAGCAAGCTTTGGTGATATACAGTCACAAACTAATCATGCTTATGTTAAATGATTCACCATTTGATCAAATATTCAATTTTAGCAAACAAAATTGAGGGAAAAGCCAGATTGGGCATGGCAAGGGCCTGATGATACATAAGTGACTGGAAAATCCAGACTCAGAAATAAACTCTGAATTGGGCCTGCACAGAATGCTTGGGGCACAATGTCTCATCACACATATGATGCATGCAGTGTCAGAGAAAGGCAGAACAAATGGTAATCCTGCAAAACCCCTGCTGGCCGTGTCCTCAAATATTGCCATCAGTTTTAGCTGACTACAGTACCTTATAGCTGCCAGAACTAAGATGAGATGAAACTAATCATACTGTGTTTTCAATCAACTTCCTGCTGGCTCCCACCATTTCAAGAATGGAATTCATTTGTTTTATGTCCATTAACATATTTCCTTCTTTTCTGGTTCTAAGGCATTGAATGCAATAGTACAGTATGAGTCTGGACAGTAAGATAAGCAGCAGTCACTACAGTAAAAGTAAAATTTTAAAAGTATTACCCTCTCTGACATACTCTTTTCACTGTATATGCTTCTACCAGCCAAGGAATATTTTCACTTATGAGTCTCTTCTATGCATATAACCATTTAACAGTAACAACCCCAGCTCACTGATGAGCTACCCACAAGTGAAATCTTCATGTAGTCCTTTAAAAGCCAAAGGGAAATTGCCAACATGTAGGTCCTTAAAGAATCATGCCTCATCTCTCATGAGCAAAAGGACTTAACTGGAATATAATGCATACAGTAATATTATAATGTATTTATAAAATCTTCAACTCCAAGTTAATATACACTATATAGGCAAACAGGTTTCTGAAATCCACCAGTTTAAGAAAAAAAGCAACATTACATGATTGTATGATTCTATGATTCTCTGGTCTGTTAATCAGGAAAACAAGAAAAAAAATTTTGCAGATCATAAGAATGAGAACTTAAGTACAGCATAAACTCTAGATGAAGGAACCTAAAATAAAAACTTTCATACTGCACCTTTTCCAATCATTTTATGCTAAGACTATTCCAATAAAAACCAAGATAGTTATAACTGACTGAAGTTTAAGATATAAAAATAAGGAGAAAGGGGAGCAAAGTATTTCCAAACACTAAGCTGTATGAATTTTTCATAAATAACACGAATACTGATGTGGTTTCCTAATAGAGACTATCTGGGTAACTGAAATTACTTTGTAAAATATAAAGATCATCTCATTTGAACTTTATTTCAGCAGAAATGACAGACTGGACAGTCTAAAAAGAAGGGCAAGTCTACAGATTTAAGGATGGATTCCATGATCTTCAACAAAATGTAAGCAAACGTTAGCCGTTGACCCTAAGAAGGTATTTCAGAAGTCCTTAGCAGTCTCACTCAAGTCTCTTCTTTCAACTGTTCATTTTTCAATCTCTTAGATCTTGAAACATCAAGAGTTTAGTAGTTTTCCAGTCTCTAGAGATTCTTGAAACCTACAGGATCTGAATTTCTAATATAAAATCAAGTCTTTTAAAAGAAGAACCCCTCCAACTTCAAGGCAACAGTACATACTAGTCTGCTCTTGTAATCTCTTCACATGCCACCACTATCAACATGTGTCTCAGGAGCTACTTCTATCCCCATTCACCAACAGGCAAGCTTTAGCACAGAAACCCACACTTCACTTTCATTTTAATGTTTCTTTTAGTATTTTCCCTAATGCTTCCTATCTTTGTGGCTTTCTGCAGAAAGCATGCATGTTACTACAAACAGTCCTGGTTAAGCATTACATAAAATCAATTTTAAAAAAAAAGTCGTCATCTCTCATACTTGGTAAAGTCTAGACCTTAGTGTTTGACCCCCCAGACACAAAGTTGTTCTGCTGCCTCCAATGGCTTGGGCTCACTCAAGAAGAACTATGAAAGGATTCTCAACCATTGGACTGATGGGATCAGGAAACATAAAGAAATACTACTCCTCTACACTACCTCATTTACAAATGCAATGGTAACTGCTACAATAAATTACAAGTTTCAGAACGTAGCTTTAAATGTCCTGGCACTGTTGTTCCAAAATGTGACTTGACAGACATAAAGATGAAATGAAAGTCACAGATAAGACACTGTCTTCTTAAGACATGTTGCTGATAATAACTCTAGCTGACTTCTACAGCAGAATTTCAACTTCAGATGAATTTAAGTTTTTTTGCTATCCTGACTTTCTTCAGAAATCTTGTATAAAACTGTAACCGCTTAAGAACTCCTGACAATGCAACTTCACTAGAAGGGCATGTCTGCACTGATTTACCAAACAATCTGTTCAAGCACAAGCAAGGCCTACATAAATAAGGTCATGTAGACACTTGAGTTTCTTCAGGACTGAGAAGTACAACAACCACCTCTGGAAACTGACATCACAGTTTGGGGTTTTGTTTGTTTTTTTTAAGAGGAAAAATACATGTGTAGTTTGTCACCCTGTATTGAACCGTATCTGACAGACCCCTAAAGGGAGTGAAAAACACATTAATTTATTCAGTGTACTGGTGAGAAAAGTGAGGGGTTTTCCACAGTGCTGTCTTTCAAAATTACAAAGAAAACCAATACTGAATGGATGACATTCTGAAGAGGGAAAAAAAGGGAGGGCAAAAAAATACCATCTGGATATCTCCTTGAGGAAAACATGTTTAAAAAAGAAAAAAATAAATCAGCTTTAAAGGCAATGGGTTTTCTTGAGAGCCTCCTGTCACCATTAAGCAGGTCCTTGTACAGAAAGCGCAAGAACTTCTTCTCATTATCTCAATACATTGAACTAGCCAAAAAGTTCAGCCCCCAAAAAAGGTTCACTTTCAACTTTCTACAACTTTCCCATCAGTATCATGTTACAGAAGGTAGTACACTATATTAGAGAGCAGAAACTTGTTTTCCACTACATTACAGAAAATATAAGGCCCAAATATGGGAGACTAACAAAAAAAAATAAACAAAATAATTTACTGTATATTTATAATCTGTCTTGCAAGACCACTCCCAGCAGGGCCATGGCATTTGTTGCAGTTCAGGCTTCTGTCATAACTCAAAAATGGGATTTCATTTAAAATCCCGTCGCTTCAATAAACCAACCAAATGTACAGTGACATCACTAAATCACTCTTATTGCACCTCTTTTCTCTCAGCCTCCACTTCCCCAGAGTACCTTAAATTGCACGACATAAATCCCAAGAAGGTACAATCACAGACAAGTGTAAATCTCAGGTGGGCTCTCAAAAGTCTATTTTGTCACATATTCCTTGAGTTTTCTATAAATAAGAACATTAAGGACTAATGTTTCTGTGATTGACACTGAAGACACATTATGACCATATCTACCAGTGTAACATCTGCCATGATACATCTGATTTTTAAAAAAAAGTCACTAATGGAAACATCTTCAAGAGACACGACCCTAGAGGTGGTAGTTTAGCAAGGAACAGGTTTACTCATTTTTTTCACCTCTGGCAAACAGGAATGACCCCTACTTCCTTCTTCCTAAAAGGGGAGCAGCCAAAAGCTAACAAGGACCTTATCTATAATGAACGTCCTCGCCTTTCATGGGGTGGAGAAAGAAGTATGTTTTTGTCCTTAGTCTCTTTCCTTCATTAGCAATGCTGCCCTGAGCGAACAGCAGCGCCAGCTCGCCGTCTCCGGGCGCAGGGCAGGGATGTGTCAGGGACCCCCGGCAGTGCAGGGCAGGGCAGGGCAGTGCAGGGCAGGGCGGCCAGGGGCCCGCACTGCCCACCCCTGCCCGTGCGGGGCTGCGGGCAGGCCCCGGGGCAGCCCCCGCCGCACGAACCTGCCCGGGGGAGCGGCCGGGCCTCCCCCGCCGGGCTGCCGGGAAGGCCCGGGCGGCGGGGGGGCCGCGGGCGGCCCGGGCACCCCGCCCGCAGCCGGGGGCAGCACAGCCCGCTCCCCCGGGGCACCGCCG
>JAWWTY010000106.1:39530950-39730991 GCA_035222235.1 Margarornis squamiger | reverse complement strand
GGGCTGCGACCCGGCCCGGCCCGGCGCCCCCCCGCCTTTCCCCCCGCCGCCTCGCCCTTCGCCCGGCCGCCCGCCCCCCGGCCGCGGTCCCTGCCCGCCCCAGCCCAGCCCCGGGCCCGGCTCACCCCCAGAAGCCGCAGGGGCAGCGCGGGGGCAGGCTGGGCGCCTTGCTGCGCTCGCTGCCGGCGTCTCCCATGGCGGGCCCGGGGCGCGGGGCGGCGGCGGGCGGGGGGCGCGCGGCTCCCGGCCGGGATTCCAGGCCGGTCAGCTGGAGCCGGGCGGCACCACTGGGCGGGCGGCGGAGGGGAGGCCGCGGGGGGGCCCGGCCGCGCCCTGCCGGTGAGGCGCGCAGGGGAGCGGGGACGCGGCGGCTCGGGGACGCGGAGCTCCGTGCGGCGGTGCCGCCCGCCCGCCGGTGCCGCTGCCCGCCCCGGTGCCGCAGCGGAGCGAGCCCGCCGTCCCCGGAGCGCCGGTCGGCCCCTGGCGCAACAATGCGCGTCCCCCTCCGGCACCGAGGCTCCCCCCGTCCTGAGCGCGATGGTTTCGCCAAGCCACCGAATCAGCTGGGAGCGGCATGTACCATAGCACATCCTCGAGGGGAGCAGGGTTAGAGCGACTGCGGGGACTGGGTGGGAAGCGAGACGGAGGGTGCTCATAGGCTCGGGGACGGGAGTCTCTGTGAGGAGGCTCAGGCGGAGCCGAGGTCCGCAAAGCTCCGGGCAGCCGCCGCCCCGTTTCGCCTGTACCCACAGGCTGGGCGCACAGTGGTACAGCCGGGGACAGGCGGCGGGGTGCGGGCACCGGTGCTCGCCGCGCCTGCGCAGAGGCGCCCCCGACGCGGAAGTCGGAGGGAGTGGGTCCCGGGGGGCCGGGCCGGGCCGGGCCGGGGCCGCCGCGGCGGGAGCGCCGAGGCAGCGGCTTCGCTCGGGGCATGGTGGATAATGAACGTGTGCCGCCGGTCCTGGTCGCCGCCAGCCCGGTGTGCCGGGATGGGCGCGCTGGGCGCGCTCGGGGTCTCTTCCCGGCGGCTGGGGGCTCTGAGGGGCTCCGGCGGGGGCAGGGCCGGGGCCGGGACTTGTCCCCCCGTGTGGAGACCGGCCTAGAAGGCCCCGCGGGCGACGTTCGGCCTTCTCTTTTCCTGCGTGTTGTGTAGATGTGCGCCCTCGAGTTCCCCGTGTCCGAAATAAAGCGGTGTAGGGGTGTGACCTGCCCGGCGGCCCCCCCTGTGGCAAACCCCGCCTGAGGACACAGCTGGGGGCTGGCAGAAGGCAGTAGCCCTGACTGGAGGGTGCTGGCCCCGTTCTCTGGGACCTGCGAGAGGTAAGGTATGGCAGGGAGGGAAGAGCACAGTGACCGCTGGCTGCCGCCCTTCGACGGACAGGAAAGGAAAAGGGAACTTCCAGCATCTGGACTTGAGGGCTGAGTGATGGGGGTTGTACTTCTGGTGCTGGTTTAGCCAATGGTATCGAGCGAGTTACAGTCCTGCACTGGCTGTTCCTCGGTTTAGCCGCGGAAGAGGAAATACTGCTGACCCCTACCCCGCTAGAAATTGCTTTCTGATCTGAGTTGGAAATGTTGTGTAGAAAAATACTGGTGTGGCAATAATAAAGGTGGAATTTTCATTTATTCTTGAGGCGCTTCTACCCGTTTTATACTGATTTCTGGTTTGCACTTAAAACCAAGGTTATTAAACATGGGAAATAATAAACATCCGTAGCAAACTCCAGAGTATGTAATTTTTTGTGAACAACTAATTAATTCTGCCAAAGATATTTTGATTTTAATATTAATGTTCTTAAAGAATTTACTATCAATTCGTGACAGAAAAAAAGTAATAACAAAATGCATATACACACATGCTTAAAACTTTTGAATAAAAATTTGGGATTTATTTGAAATCATGTAGCCAAACTTCTTTTGAAGAGGCTGACTTGTGCCACTTTACTAACGAGGATGGTTTTATCAAACCCTGAGAGTCTGGGGTTGAATGACTCCCATTTGATGCACGAAGCAGGTCCCATTAATGCCTCAGCAGCCACTTTGGATGCCATAAGGTCACTGAGTGTGAGATGGGACATTAGCTGGTCCAACTGTGCCCACCCTCTCTGAAGTGTCTATGGCTTCAGACCACCCTGTGCACCAAAGCACGAGGGCTTCCTCCTGGCACAGCTCTCAGGAAAATGCTGAGCTGCTGAGGCAGCAGAGAAATGAGTACATGAAAAAAATAGCCCTGGCCTCATTAACTCAGCCCTTTAAGCCAGTAAGTCAACTGGAAATTGAAATGGTCTCTTCCATACTGGCTATCTGTACTACTACCAGAGGCTGTAAATTCCCCTCAGATAAGGAGTACCTACTGGTTTTTTAAAGACGATTTAGTAGGTTGTATGTCAGTCTTTGCTATTAAAGTAAGCTCATACTGAATTAGCTTTCGAGTATTAGAAATGTCATGGAGAAGGATTCTCTCTGCTCAGTACTCTTGTGTCATTTCAGATAAACATTTTGTGATTTTATGAAGTTATGTTTTGATGATGTCAAAACTCTAAGTTTTCCAAGCAGTTCAGATTTTTAAAAACCATGCAGGGGTGTGGTAATTTGAAGTTAAACACAAGAAAAGCGTGATTTTAGAGATAATGTTATTACACAAAGCAAATGCATATTAAGCATGATGGTGTACATGAAGGTACATGAACAACTCTTAACTCTGCCTACTACTAATGCCCTAAGGAGGAATAATCTCAGGGACACACACACACATGATAGACTTGGGGCTTATAGTGCAGTGGAATACTATGGGACAGAGAAGAGAGGAGCATGTGTGCTTTATAATAATGGATTTAGTCTTTTTTTTTTTTTTCCTGAGGTATGTCTTTTGCAACACTGGTTTTATATATTCGTGGTACTTCCTACTTTGAACAACACAAAATTTAAATTACCAGGGTCATCAGTTCAACATTGTTTCCTGAAAATTTAGTGCGTTAATCTGTACCTGCTTTTCTAAACCGTGTAATGTTTTGGTTTGTGTCATGTGTCTTCTAATCATATTCATCCACTCGCAACGACCAGAAAATGTATTTTTGTGTTGCAGTGTGGCAGCAAGGGGAAGTACCGCTGTGCAATGCTTCTTCAGAGGCTGGCAGGGAGAAAACTGGTTCAGCTGATCTAAAATTAACAAAGTCATGAACAGGGCATTGCAGCCTCCATTCAGTGTGTGGGCTCTTCCTCCAACAGATCTCTTGATCCAGGCCTCTGGCCCCTGAGGAATTTCAGTGCTAACTGACATTTTCTCTAGCTTTTTGCATCCAGAGCCCAAGCCCTGGATGCTGTCTCAACTAATGTATAAGCGTCCACAGGCAAATGGATAAACAGCACCTCGGAAACATGCAGGGATACACAGCATATTAGTTGGACCGGGCTAGGAATACCCATACAGAGAAAGTCATCATATGGTCCCGATACATCAAAGCATGTTTCAACCTTGGGAAGCAAATATTCATTGTAAACATGCATTAGCTGGGGGGAAAAACCTCTTTAGTGATGGGAAGGTAACTTGGAGAATAGTGATGCCAGGAGTAATGAGCAACAGTTTTAAGTACTTAACAGAAACAGTTCATGTAATTTTAGTTCTGCATATCTGAATGTATGAAAGAGATGGGGGAAAAGTCCTTCTTAATGAGACTCTAGTGGCCCTGCAGCTATTCTCCAGGCATCTTTTTGCAGACAATTCAGAAAATGGCTGAGAAAAGCAACCAAAATACAGGCTGCAGACACTGAAATACTTGAAAAATCTAATGTTTACTGTTTGGCCGTTTGGGCACTGATCATAGCCATACATTCCTAAACAAAATTATCAACAAAAACAGAAGGTATTTGCCAGGAGAACACCCAGAATTTAGTAAAAAATGAAAAAGAGATGTCTCTAATGGGAGAAGTGCTTAGGACATGCAGAAACTGTCCTCATGGTAAAGTCTGGTTTTAACCTCTCACTGAGGTGCTTCTGGCTCGTTCTCAGCAGGGCCCCTTTGCAGGATTAGATGAGGTAACAGACCTCACAGGATTGGGAGGCAAACCTCCACACCATTAAATACCATTGTTTCCCAAGTGCTCCCTTTTATTTTTACAGATATGCTAGAAAAGGTTGTACCTGTATACATTCAGAACATGTAGGGGTGGTTTATTTTAGTATAAACATGATTGCACGACTGAGATACATGTGCACAACCATAAAGTGGAGCAGGTGGAGAATGTCAGAAGTATTGTACATCTTCCTTCTCATCTTGAGATCTAAATTACCATAAAATGATAAAAGTGACTCATGTGATGCCAATCTGTTAGAGAGACTCTTGAACTGATTGAAGTAATCACCACTTTTTATTTCTCTCCAGTAGGCGGATATTCTTAGTGAAATCTTTTCTATTGGAAGTTCATTCTTGTTAAAACCTGTATCGAGGCTGAAAAATAAAATGAGCATGTGGGAAAGGGCAGTAGAGAGGACATGTCTGGGCTAGAGCCATAGCTAATGATAAAGATGAACAATTACGGTGATTCACTAGAGCCCAGGGCATGGGCTACAGACCATGAAGGCATTAACCTGCAGCAAGTCAGCAACACAGATGTGACCCCAGGAAAGGTGACTGAACCATGCCCGAAGACTGGCTGAATTGGGACCGAGGCTGCTGGGCTTTCAAATGCCTCCTCTTCACTGCATAACTCATTTTCTCCATTTGAAAGGCATATCTTGGCTTTTGTATGCACCTGGCATAGCAGGGTGTGATCCAGCTGAATGCCTCAACACTTGCTTATTCATTTAGTTTAAGTTAGGTGTCAGTTCAAGCAGTCTGAAGGGAGAAGTGCCCGCACCTTAGCCTCTGGCTTGGGCCTCGGTGAATCCAACTCAGTTTTCTTTGCTGCTTGGAGGAAGTCGCCAGATTAAAGAAGGCAAACTGAGCTCATCTTGGCTCTCAACATTGCTTGTGTTGACAAAGAAAGAGAAAAAAAAAATCAGCCATGAATTAACAATTTATGAGTCATGCAGATTAGAAGGTTTTCATAGCTTTGTCTTTTTGAAATGTAAAACAAGTTTGAAAAATGGAGGACAAGTTTAAATAGTTACAGCACAGAATTTGGAGTAGGGACTTGAACATTCTTTAGTTACTGTAAGTCTCTCTGTGCCTCAGTTTCGTTCTCAAATGGAAACAATCTCATGGGTGCTCTGGTAAAGGAATCTTTATTGGATGACATTTTTAGAAATGAGAAAATGCTGTTGTTATTATTACTGTGACTAAGAGAGTGCCATTTCTTTGCAATTAATGGATGGCTGGCTGGAGGGTCCAAGGGAAAAGAAAACTCTTAACACAACCAGTTGCAATTTGCATTAATATAACTAACCCAGAGGCAGTAATACTTTTATTTATTTCACACAAGTATTACTTCTCCTTTTTGCCACTTATGTAATCCAGGGCACTTTGAAAAAAGCACAAATGCAAAAATTGGGAATGCAATTAGACAAACATTCTAGGTTAGTCTAAAAACGCCAGATAAAATATTTATAATAAAAAATCAGAACATTAAACATGATTTAAGAAAAGGAGAGAGGATGCATAGAAAACAAAAGGGGATAGTGACCCCACACAAGAGGGTGACAGTGACTAATACCAAAATCACTTACAGAAAAACGTGCAGATGTTAAAAGATGTGTAGATGTGGCACTTTAGGGACATGATTTAGTGGCAGACTTGGAAGTGCTGGGTTAATGGTTGAACACGATGATCTTTAAGGTCTTCAACCTAAATGATGCAATGATTCTATGTTCTTTGTAAGTTGAGACTTTCATTATTATTAGAAAACAGGAGACTTATGAAGTGTAATGATGACCCATTGTGGTAGGCATTTCCTGATCCTGGATAGCCAATTCAGCAAAGACCATTCTTAGCCTTTGAATTCTCTTTTTAGCAACTGATCTCCAGCACTTTTTTAAAAAAAAGGTAAGCATTGTTACAGTAATTTTACCAGGAGGAAAGCAGCTTTGGAAAGTGAAACAAGCTGCCTAGGGTCATATAAGAAGGCGCCTGCAGTTCTAGTAATAGCATTCACATTGCTCAACTCCCAGTATAGCAACCGATGCAGAGTCTATGCCCTCTTGCAGAGCTTGTGCCTTGGGTGCTCTTTTAGCAGCTCCCAAGACCTGCTTCCTCCGCCATAGTGTCCTGGTTTGCTTAAAAGTGGTGTCCCAAATCATCTTTGCTGCAGCTACTTGGTTTATAAATTACATGGATAAAAATAAACAAAGCGCTATACAAGTCCTTCTGTTTGAAAAAGGAGCTTAGGCCAAAAGAATATGGTTAATTGGAAAGGTGGAAGATTACTGATACTGACATATTTCTTCTGTTTTCTTTGCCAGGCTTCTCTTCAGCATTTTCATAATGCCTTGCACAAAAGGACCTTGTCTACACAGAGGTCTTCTGGGTCCTACTGCAGCACAGATAAACAAGCATTATAAAACTCTCATCGTGTATAAATATGAAATAGTTCACTCTTCATTGGATTGGAAGGTGCCTGCCCCGGCAATCTGTTTGTATATAAGCTATTTCTGCTCGTTCTCCCACTGCTCTGAAGATGTCAGCCCCAAGGACTCAGCAGCTGAACGTATTTCCTGGCCCCGCAAAAGGTTTATCAGTTCTCTGACTTCTGACCTCGTGTTTCTGAGCATGGCTGAGATGAGCAGTAATTCCCTCATAAATGCTCCAGTGTCAGCGAGGCTTAATTGCTTGGTGGCATGAGAAAGTATTTGGTAGTTCAGTGACAAAAGGTCTTAGAGAATGTGAAATGGGAGCTGACAGTTCTCCTTTGCTGCTCCTCATGCTCCCCTCCATAATGTATCCAGCATTTAGCTTTTTCAGGACTGTGGCACCAAGGTTAGCAGAGCAAACCCTGATCTTGCTGTTTATGGTATCCCTGTGATCACAGGAAGATCAGAAGTTAGAAGTCTTAAGTGCAGCTCGGGTAATTTTGTAAACAGCAGCAGCACCAATTTCTTTTACAGCAAGTTAAAAAAACAGAAGCCATTGCCGCTGGAAATGAAGAGCATACAGAGCAGCTGTTTCAAATTTGTCTAACGCTGTTATAAAACAAGTTTAAAGTGTTAACAGTTGTACCCATGGCACAGTTTCTCCTGCTGTGTGCATGCTGACAGCTTTCCTTTATGCCGTGCAACAGCTACCACATTTGTGCTCAGTTCCCTTGCCTTTCCTCTGAGATGTATTTCCACAGCTGTTGGCTGCAAGTGGCTGGGCAGACTCCACGTGTAGTTGCAGGCTGGCGGGCAGGAATGCTGTCATGCCACAACTGTCATGCCATGCTGACAGGGCTTGCAGTGGTCCTCAGGCCTTCTGCCCCACCTGTTAAATCTGTGCTGCCTTCTGACCCCAGGCTGGGAGTCACACCTCCAGCTTTCCACAGATCCCCAAGTGTTTCCCACTCTGTCACATCAAGGTGATGGCAAAGTACAAGCAGGAAAATTGGAAGAGGTAGTGGCCCTGAGTGGCGTAGTCCTTCCCAGGCCAGGATAGCAGCCACTGGCCTTGGACAGATACTGAAGAGGAAGAGGAGGTGAGTTGGTGGAAGGGTGCTGGAGCATCCTGTCCTGCCTCTTGCAGTAACACACCTGTGGCAGTGTGCTCTGCTCTCCTCTACCTGGGCTGGAAATGCTGGGATCTGAAGGAGTCTTTCACCTCAAGGGGAGACCTACAACTCCAGTTTGAAGGAGGTGGGATGGATACCAGAGAGTGAGGAAATAGTGCTCATTGAAGGTGGGTAAGGAGAGTGCTGAGGCTTTGAATTTTCCTTAGAAACACAGCAGGGGATCTCTGTACCTCCCTCTGTCAAGCTGCAAAGCTTTTCACTTTAACAGGCTACTGCTAAAGGCAGGATTACTCCATTTTGTTTCAGTCAGGCAAGAAATTTGAGGAGAACCTAGACAGCAAAGCAACAGATAAGCAAGCAGAGCAGCAAGCTGTGAAAGAATGGTTTCCAGGGAACAGTGAGAGTTAGGACCCAGAATCTGGAAGTGCAGCAGTGGTTAGGGCAATGCTTCCAGCAAGATACCAGCCATGGGGAGAAGCCTTAACTCAGCTGCAAGGGAAATTGAGCTGTGCAACAACATTGTAGTTGAGACAGAAAGTGCAGAGCAGAGAGGATGAGGGAGAAGCTGCAGCACCTGAACTTCATGACCACATCCCCAGTGTGAGCAGCTCTGAATCCTTACTTTGCTCCTGCAAACCTGTGTTGATGCTACCAGCAGTGCAGAAAGAGGGATGGACTGTATGGTGTGGGGCCAGTGCAGGGGTGGGGATGATATCTCCCCATAGCACAAGAAGCAGGCAGCCTTTTTCTTCTCCCAGCAGCAGGCATGGCAAGCCTTGTCTCAAAGTCTCTGGAACACTCCATCGCAGGTTGCATAGTCTTGTAACACACACACACGAGGTACATAGGTGGTCTCAGAGTCACACTCAGCTGTTTTGAGAGGGAGGACTTTTTATGAGCAGATGAGAGGGAAAGTGGCTATCAGTGATTGTATATGGGTGAGGGATATCCTGGAGCAGGGAGAGATGGAAACAGACTCACTGCAGCTTCTTCACTTTCTGAAGGTCCACTCACCCCTCCACCTTCCCAAAGCCATCCTTCAGCAGTGAGTCTGACCTGTATGGGCTACTACTGTGTGGGTTTGTAGGACAAACTGAGGACGTGAGTGGAGTAAGAGTCTGGTTAGAAGACCAGTGCAAATACCTACACTCAGGTTTGGAGCTGAGTGCTGGCACAGGAAACACTGGGTGATAATGTATGTCTAAACCACCTCTATCCATGCGGGAAAGAGAGGATAAGTCACTATTGGGATTTGTATATGGGTTTCAGGATAATTATTACATTTTACAGACAACTTTTCAACAAAAGGACAGGTTACAGGGTACATCTTGAAGGCTGCTGACAGGAGGTGGAACATAGGGACAGGTCATTGGTTAACAAGCTGAAAATAGTTCAGTGAAATACCACAGGCAGAAACCTTGGCAATAGGGAAGAGAGTAATAGGAGGATAGGAAAAGGGAAGTTATCAGCGAGCTCTTAGAAAGCAATACATAAACTGAGAGACTTCTGAGCAGGGATTATCAAGCCCTTACTGTCACAATTAGCCTCCTGAAGGTGGTCGTCCTTGCTGGGACTGTCACTTGTGTCTCCTGCTAAGTTTACTCATTTCTTTATTAACGCCCCAGCAGTGGTTAACATGAGAGGTTTAAGGAGACCAGGGGAAAATCGGGCACAGTGGCTTTGTCTGTAATAACACCTATTTCTGAAACAATGTGACAGTTCAACACCTCAAAATGGGATATGGAAGGAACTGCTTTGTTTTCCTATTCTGTTATTCATAGTCAAGGCTGAATTAAGACCATGTCAGTGTAGGCCTATTTCTAATCAGTTCTTTAGGGAAGAAAGCTTTCTGCTTTCCTAATGTGTAAGAAAAGCTTGAAAAACCCTATTCAGGAATTTCTACCACCTTTTGAAGGCAATTTATAGAAAACAGCTCTGTGGTGTGAGCTGCCTGTGCTTATTAGTGAAGTACTGTTGCTACCTGCAATTAGTAGGAGGTACTCTGCTTCAAATGAGCTCGTTCACTTCTGCGATCAGAAGGTGACCAAGTTCTCCAGCAGCATCATTTGGAGTCGGTGTTGATAGCCATTACTCATTCTCAGTGGTGCCTCCTTGCATTTCTGGGGTGGGCATATCACCTTCCTAATTCGGGAAGGCCACAAATTGTGACCCTCTCACTTTCACTTCAGCACTCTCTGGCCATGCTGATTTACTGCAGAAAGGGAGATAGCTGTGCTCACACGCAGGGTCTTTCACCTGCCCCTTAGCTGCTCTGGGTAAAAGGGCTACAGCAACCAGGCAAGGGAGCCTGCACTGATGAAACTGCAAGCTGAGTATCTCTTTTTGAAGAAAAGCAGACTGCCTTGCTCTGGTTCCAGAAGTTAAACGCCAAAGTCAAAGTACCTGGGAGCAGGTGGTTTATACGGGCTGAGCTGCTGTTAGTGCACACATCTGATGCACTGAAGGCACAGCCCCGCTGCCAGCAAAGCCCACTGGATGCAGCTCATCTTAACTGCAGCACAGTGCATCTGCACAACATTTGCAAGAAGATCAGGAGAGTTCTCTGGAAAGGGTTTCAAAGCCTTGTTAGTTTGCACACATGCATGGACAGCCAGCAAAGTTGCTTGTGCTGTGGCTTGCCCAACACCTTGGAGTGACCTCTGTGATGGAGGGCTGTGATGCTGTATGCAGCTTTCGAGGGCAGAGGAAGATGTTTCCTTCCTTTTTACCCTTAAAAAAGAGTCTGATGTTTTAGTAAAAGCTTTGGATACAGCTTCCTTATTTTTGCTTTCTTTTCTGCAGCATATATGTATAGATCTACTGTGCAATCTAACTAATTTAGATAGGCATAACAAAGTTTTAAAGTAACAAACATGATACTGAAAATCTTTACAGCTGCCAGTAAGCAGTATGTGTAACCAAGAATGAAACAGGGAAGTGCATCCAGTGTAAAGGAGCTGTGACACCAAGCGTTTCGCTGCCTGATCTGCTCCTGTGGTGACAGAGAGTGACAAGGCAATGAGTAGGGACTTTTTCCTGCTTGAGGGGAATTCATCACCAGCATCACCCACTATCAGGCACTGCATAGAATGTGCTTGGTTGCTACAGTGGGAGGTTGTACTGTCACAAGTGCTGTAGCTTGCATTTTCACTTAATTGCCTTTTAAATTATGAACCACTCAAGTTTCTGCTGCTGCTGTTTGTCCTGTTCCCTCTATGGTCACCCTATGTACTGTGTACCTCCCCATCCTCCCTTCCCCTGCTCCTCTTTCTCTGTCCCTCTCCTCCTCCTGGATCTCAGGCACATGTACAAAGTTCCCTGACTGTTTGCATCCCTCTCCCTGCATCACAAATCTCTTGCTGAAAGGTCAGAGCTGCAGCTTTGGCCAGGCTAAGGTGACAAGTCCTATCAAAACAGTGAAAGGGCATGTTATTTCTTTCTGTGGAGAAAGAAAATTCTATCTTTAAGTCCTACAGTATGCGTGGCCACAAGTTAGTGTTTCTGCTTACTAGGCATGCCTCCATTTAATTGCTTAGGCTGTTCAAAAATATTAGTAGCCTGGTTACCAGTAGCAGCCACACCCATGCTTTATGGTTTCAAATGGTTTCATTAAACAATTAAAGGAAAAAACAGTAAGAGAAGTAGAGTAGCTTGAAATGTTAAGGCTGTCAGATGTAGGGCCCATTGCCATGGCTGTTCTGCTGCTTAAACAGCTTAGGGAAGCCGTGCAAGGATGGCATTTTCCTGTAAACCCCTGAACAAGAGAGTGGATAACTTTCCTTGGGCTTTGGTGGAAAAACATCTGCTTATTCAGAGGAGAGATTTCAGCGCCTGTTGACTGATCATCATGTGAATGTCCAATAGCTAGCAACTGATGGATATTTATCCTGCTTATAAATATCAGAGCTTCCAGCAAGTCTCTCCACTCAGGAAGAAGGAAAGAAGGAATCATTGGGGTGAACACCCAGGTAGTGTTGATTTGAGATACCAGAAGGTGGTTAAAAACTTACCTCTTCTCCAGCTTCCTGCATTATTCCCAAACAGCAGGCTGTGAAGAAATAACCTCTGGAGACTTGTATTCCTGTTAATGGTTTCATTTAGTATAGCCCATGGACTTGTAAGGGCCTGTGTGGGACAATGTTGCACCACTAATATTGGCATATCTGTCTAAGAGTGCACTGACCTGCTAAAAAGAACTTTACTCATAGAGACGATGGTTATCCATTTCCTTTTTCATGCTAAGAAATGCATCAATAGCTATATACATAGCTACAGATCTAACCCTACTGCTGCATTTATTTTGAGCCCCTTTCCCAGGAGATCTATAAAACACAATTATCTCCAGCTCCATTTAATTACACAATCTGTCCCAAGGTCTATTCCTGCTTTTTTTGTCCTCTTGTTGCCAAGGGCTCTCCCAAGGACTCTCTACTCTTTCCTCTTTGATCTTGTACCAACATTTGTCCATGTGCCTAGCCAGTCACCTTGCTGTGGGACAGCCCTATGGCAGCTCTTGCTGGTGCAGTACATTGCCTTGTAAAACAGAGAGTGAGATGGTCTAATTGTATCTAACCTGCCCCTATGCAGGACATACATCTGCACAAGCCTTTCATTTGTCACCCTCCCATGTCTGTTTTCATGCAGGTGTCAGTGCATCTAGCCAAATC
Organism: Margarornis squamiger; assembly: GCA_035222235.1. NCBI lineage: Eukaryota > Metazoa > Chordata > Aves > Passeriformes > Furnariidae > Margarornis > Margarornis squamiger. The sequence continues at coordinate 39,718,686 of JAWWTY010000106.1, read as the reverse complement.
ATGTTCTTTCCCTTTCTCTCATCAGTGAGCACCCAGGACAGATCACTCAACCCAGCAAGCAGCCCATTCAGGTAGCATCTCTCCAATCTGTTGAAGAGAGCTGAGTCATGAAGAAATGGAGCATGTTGTGGTATTTTTGAGTTTCGGGTTTGCTAGAAACAAGCAGGTGGCTTCCAGTAAGCTGCAGGAAAAGGAGAGGCAATAGAGAGTCTGAAAAATATAGGCTTAGGAGATGTGGTGGCATTGAAGGACTACTAAAATTAAACCCTGCTGTCTAGGTTTCAGCTGTGTGGAGTTTGGGTTCAGCTTACACTGAAACCTAGGCTCTAATTTATACCCCTGCGAAAAGGTCTATGGCTAGCTTTTTTTCTGGAGGATGAAAATACAGTTTGAAATAAAATGCATGAAGACTGCAGCCATAGGTGAGGCAGTACAGAAATGGATGAGAGACAAACCATCAGTAGTTAGCTGTAGCTTAATCCATAATTATTTCCTGCAAAATCTTTTACACCCATGTTTGTCTCATGTAGTCTATTTCTGGAGACAGGCTGTTAGACATTGGTTAAGCAGGTGGTTTGCCGATGACTCCCACATTATATATTGATCTGTTCTGGGCTCCCTGTTCCTGGCTGGTAACTCTATCAAGGCAGAACTGCTTTTGTAGTTTATGTTTTGACAGTGCCTAGCAGTACTGGGCTCCTGAATGAAGCACATAAAATCCTCTGCAGGTACAAAACCAATAAAAGCCCCAGACTAAAGTACCCACTTGTTAAGATTCCTTTCCCCTCTCTTGCTCTCCCAGGCCCTGCCATCCCTGCATAAAACCAGCAAAAAGCTGTGATCATCTATTCCCCTCCCTGTAAGGTGCTAAATCTGCTTCTCAGTCCCGCACAAACTCCTTGCCTGGGTGGCAGCATCTCTCAGGAAGGCCCACCTGATTACACATCGGTCCTATAAAATACCTGTGAGTTTTCTTTGTCCGCTTTGCTGTCTGATCCTTTTGGCTGTCCATGACCCATGCTAGAGTGATTTAAACTGCTTCTTGATGACCATTTGCCCTGGCTTTGGGTGTGAAAGGTAGCATACACCTTTTTTTTTTTTTATTGTACTACTACCTCTTTCCCAGTTCATGTAGGCTAATAATGCATGAGCCAAGGGGAGCTCTGCTGTGCACTGTGACTCATGTTTTATGCTGTGTCTCTGTGGTGCTTAGATGTTTGGAACAACACATCTCTTCATTATTTTCCCATCCAAATGCTGGAAGGAACTACACTAATACTTCGTATTTTGGATCTCTTTAACCTAAAGAAGTACCTTCTTCACTAGATAGCACTGACAGCACTCACATATTTTCTTAAAGTGACAGAACTGGACCTTTTATATTTGTTACCTGATTTGCCCAGCTGTATCCTCCGGACACCAAACAACCGTAGGAGAGCCCAAGGGCACCAATTCAGCATTTTGGTTTCCAGAGTCAGATGCTCTGCTCCTAGGTGTGAAGAAGTCATGCTGCAAATTTGTGGATTAGGTGCAAAGGCGCAAATTGTCTCTTAGTCAGACAGAGCTGTCAGAGATTTGTCCCTTCTCACACCTTCAATAGTCACTCAAAAAAGGGATTGTAAATGGACTTCCTAGGAGGCAGAAGGTGAGAATGACCTTGGGGAATGGTGGAGTTCACATGTGGGATGATAAGAATAGTTTGAATTCCCAGACCATTTTTCTTCCACTGCTTGAGTTTGGTTATAAACTTTCTTCTTCAGAGAAGAGCTCTTTTTGCCTTTTTTTGTGCATACTTTTTGCCCAGTCATACCTTTTCCTTCCGGCAGCTTATTTTACATGTCACCTTTTGCCTGGCAGCAAAATATCTGAGAATGGCTTGAAAATCGTGGAGGACAATCTTACAGCAGAGAAATAAAAATGCCTTATTTCCAAGCTCACTTCTGCATAATATCTGTAAGATGCATTTACTTATGCTGTCTGAATCAAAAGCATTTATTGCTGTTATAAAAAAGGTATTTCAGGAGTTTCAAATGGGAACTTGTAGCTTGTGAGCTTGAACTTGTGCTCACATATTTATTAGACATGTGGTAAGTAACTTGAGAATAAGAAAATAGCTGTAATCATTTGAAGATGCATTTAATTTTGAAAGATATGGAACCAAAAAGTAAGTATATATTGGTTGTAATGTTCAGTAAGCATGTGTCGTATTTACTACTGGAAAGTGTGACCTGTCTTGAACTTTGCAGCCACAGTTTAGAAGCGGTTTTCATCAGCTCATGCAGATGGCTAAGAAATAGGTTCACTATTCCATTGAAATGAGGTAAACTCTCCTACCAGGATCTGCTCAACTATATTCATAAATGTTCTAAACATTTCAGCATCTCCTTGTATTCATGCTTTGAGTGGTCTGCAAAATGTTTCCAACTTGTTTTATTTATTGCTGAAAGATTGGTCTGCTCAGAAAACACAAGGTTTGGTTCTTTTCCTGCTTCCTTGGATTTAAGAGCATGAAATCCTATTGATGAAAGAAAATGACACCTGCTTTATACCAGTTAAAAACTAGAATTATTAATGTTACCTTAGCCTTAATAGAACATAGTCAGCCATTTTTAGGATTAGGACCAAAGTGAAAGTCATGCATGCATGTGACACACTGGCCTCTTGGAATTTCAGGACGCTTCATTGACTAAGGGGTAGGTGTGGAATCTGAGAACCCAAATTCCTGGGTTTCTGCTGTTAGCCCTACCATGAATTAATTTCCACAGATTGTTTGATCTTTATGTGTCTTAGTTTGCAATACTTATAATGCTTTTGCTACCAGAGAGGCATAACCTATTAGTAGTTGTAAAATGCTTTGAGACTGTTGTATAGAAGGTACTGCATGAAAGCTCAGAATTACGTACGGCAAGTCTGACTTCAGATTTCATGTTGCTTTTCTGGATGACTTATTTTAATTACAGTAGGTTGAGCAGCGGGTAAACATGCAATTGCTGCACAGTGAACAAAGGTTTTCATTCTCCAGTACCATCCAGGTGTGTGGTTGTAAGTTGACCAATGCTGTCTCTGCCTATCCTCCCCTGGTTTCTCCCTTGCAATCGATTTCAGCACTGATGAATTCACCTCTTGAAATTAATAATGTCAAGTTTGTCAATATTTTAAAAGCCAAAGCTGATTTTGTCCTCTTGAGCCTCGCCTTTGGCTTGTGAAAGCAGAAGCTTTAAACTCTATTACTTGGGAAGTCTTCTGGGATGCCTTGGTGTGGCAGGTGCTATATAAGTTTAGTGCTACATCGCTATTAAAGTCCATTAAGAAGGATCTTTCTGGAGCTGTCAGCACACAGCAGATTAAAACCAGAAAAATAAAGGCACACTCAATAAATGCTGCTGTAATGGTTCAGATAGCTGCAGAGAGAGGACTCATCTTTGGCTTGTGATCAGTTTACTTTTGGGTTCAATGTAAAGGTTGTTTGGCTTCCTGTGTAAGCTCTGAAAAAAAAAATAAAATCAATGTGAAGAAGCTTGGATGAGAGCCAGAAGAAATATTGTACTGAATCCAGAATATAGAAATCCTTCACAATTTCTATATTTTGCTCCATGCAGGCTCTTTATATGCTAGCAAGAACCAAGCTTTACTATCATGACTCCAGTACCACTGCAGGTTGTATAGGATGTGAACAAATTGTCAGATTTTATTTGGTCACTTAAAAACATGTATCAAAACCCCTTCCCAAGATCCTATTAACAAAGCAAGGTGGGTAAAAGGTGAGAGGAGGAACCATCAAACTCCTACAAAAAGGCTGGAAACAAGACACAGCATTAAGTGTTTTTAAATTGGTAAAGATTGCCAGCAAGACACCTCCTTAATCCCTGCTGCAGCTACAATTTAACTGTTTGGAAAAGGGGGGACAAAATGAGGTGTTAGAGGTCGATTGGACGCTACCACAGAGTCTCCTCACATGTAGAGGAGATGGAGCAATGGCATGTGCAGGTGGTGGAGGGCCCCTTCCCACGCTGGTAGGCATAGAACAAGTGTCTCCTGAAGGGGTGATGGAGAGCGCCCAGGCACTGGCAGGGTTTTGCTTGAACTGTAGTGCCTCAGGAAGGGAACTGGGGTGCCACAAGGGAGAGTGCAGCGGATTCTCCTGCACAAGGCATAATGGGATGCTCAAATATGCAAATAATGTCAGTCTATCCAGAGTATGGGACAAACCAGTCTGCAATCATGGTAATGCCCTTGATGGAGTCAATGGCACAATTCTCTTGCCCTGCTCTGGTTTCCTATTTGGCCAAGATAATGAATAAGGGTTTCAGACACGAGTGGCAGAAATGGCAAAACAGTGTGAATACGGTGTTTGAGTGGGGAAGATCTGGAAACACTGAAAGGTTTACCTGAGAGAGGAGGTCCGTGACTGGGATGTGAAATGTGTGGGTAGTAGAAAAAAGGAAAAATAGATGTTCCTATTCCTGCTTCCAGAATACAAGGACAAGGAGACATTCAATGGAAATAAAAGGCAGCAAATATAAAACTGTTAAAAGGAAATGAATTTTATACAATGCCTAATTAGCTCATTCCCATAAGATAACATTAAGCCTGAGAGATTAGTAGGATTTTAAAAAAAGGATTAGACATTTATATGGATAATGTAATTGTGGATGTTCTCATTAAATAGAATACATATTTTCTTTTATTATGGAAGGATACAAGCCCCCTTGCTTCAGGGCCTAGGCTAGTTGCTAACTGATAAGAATTAAAAAGAAACTTCCCCTTTTGACAAGTAATTCCCTACTTGTCTTCTGCTAGGTTCCCTGTACTTAATCTGAATTGTTTCAACAGGCACTATCACAGCAGGATTATTAAACTATATGGTCCATTTATTTGGTACAGCATGGCAATTCTATTTCTTTATAATCAGATGTCTTGCTATGACAGAGCACAAAAATCTCAGTGGTCTGAAACAAAATCCCTATTTTTGTTTCACTAGCTCCACAAGGGGTTGACCTTGAATGCCCAACTATTAGGTGCCACTAAATCAGTACTAACAAATCTCACTTACCTGTCCTAACAATAATACCTTCCAACTCTCATTCAGGGCCTACACAGGATCAGGTGGAGAGGTGAAAGGACACCAGAGATCACACAACTTTCAACACATGGGTTGTCAAGCACTGGAACAGGCTCCCCAGGGAGGTGATGGAGTCATCATCCCTGAACTTATTCAAAAGATCTGTAGATATGGCACTTAGGGACATGGTTTACTGTTGGACTTGGCAGTGTTGGATGAATGGTTGTACTTGGTCTTGTAGATATTTTCCAACCTAAACAATTCTCTGATTCTGTCTCCTTCTCCCATACATTTGAATGGGATTGTGTCATGGATGCTGCACACTGTCAGAAGTTGGAACAAAAGCCAATCATAATCAAAAGGAAAAACTTATTCAAAACTTTTCCTTTCACTTCCAGGCAAGATAAGAAAGATGCTGCTAGTAGCCTAGCCTTCCCAGTAAAAAGCATCTGATGGCCTTATCTAACAGGGCTAAAATTTGATTGTCTTTCATTTTTATTGCTGAAACACCCTTCTCTTTGGTCTTGCCAAGTGTATTTTCAGTCTGCACACAGCACATCCCTGCAAAATACTGCTATAAAGATCATCCTACTAATCCATCAGTTTGAGGATTTTACACATTCTTTGCTCCTCTCAACTACTGCTCCTCTTCTTTACTCCATCAAACACAAGCTATTTATCTTTCCTGTCAAGCCCCTTCCCACCCTGACAAAGGGCTCTTCTTTGCTATGACAATGTCATCTCCTTCTCATCATTCTGTCAGTCTCTACTTCTCACTTGTTAACATTTTTATAGAAACAACTTCTGTGCTTTTTTCCTTACTGTTATTGGGAGGAATATTAGTAAAGAGCAACAAAATACCCTCACTATCTTTCCAAATCTCTGTTGAAAATTCTCCTTTACTATGCTGCCTATGAAAAGCTTGTGAGCGGTTTGGCCGCTCTCTATCATACTGACAAACAGGAGTCAAATCACACTGTCCTGTCAGCCCAGATGTACCTGCTGCCCGTTAGATACACCTGGAAGGTAGGTATGGTCTTTTGGTTCTGCATAGTGTCTTTACAACAGCTCCCCTGTTGTTGAGTGGGACTTCTAAGGGCTGCTACAAAACAAATATTGTTATTCCTCATTCCTTTTCCACCAAGGTTCACTTGAATAGTTTAGCTGAGTACTGATGCTTTCATGCTAGCGAAATACCTAAGTTAGCAACTGCTTTCTGTAGGAGCTAGAAGTGTATGGTCATCATGCTCTCCAGCTGAGGTTTCTTCTGAAGATGCATCCAGTGAAAAGTGGGCTCCAGAGAAGAAGTGTTCAGTTTAGCTCTATTCTTTGCAACATTGCTTTTCCCACATTGGACTGTGACTCCTGCGAATCCTCCAGTTTGAGGGAGTGTATTTTGCTTACTAAATGCTGCCATTATTTATAAAGTACTCCTGTTGAATGTGCTTAAAGTCAGTCCTGAAAGACAGTTCCAATCAAATTGTGTTCAATTTATTCCAGCTGAATAACTCTGAAATGTAAATAAAATTAAATTAATGGTGTTGTATTTGTATCCTGTTACAAATGTAATAAGCTTGAAGTAATGCTGACTGTAAAATCAGATGAAGACTACAGAGTAAAAATCAACCCCCAGAAAACAGTGCAAAATTTGATATCTGGCTTGCAAGAGCAATTGGGGGTACATGTAATCCAGAGGGTGTTTTTAATCATGTTTGTTCATACTGCTTCTCTGCTTTGTTCTAATAAAAGGCAAGAAATACTCAGCCTCCTGTAGCAGTTATGTATGGTTTGACAAATATGCAGAATACCCTGTATCTGTTCCTAACTCACTATTTTGTGACTTTCAGATACTGTTACTAATAATTATCTTACATTTATATGACATCTTTAATCCCAAAGCACATTATAAATTAGAATTGAGGCCCAAAATGCCTACATAGCACTGTCAAAATATGTGTGTTTTCTTCCAATTACTCAGCTTTGGTCCTAGAAATTTTTAATATTGATGTATACATGGCAGAATATCTTATCTATTGAACACCTCCCCAGAAAATTTACTCCCCAGAAGATCTAGGATTCCTGTCAGTTAGATATTTGGATAATTCCTTGTGCAAACATTGCCCCAAACCACTTTGAATAACCCAGCTTTCACCAAAAGTGCCACAAAAGGTATTGCGGGCATATTAACCAGGCATAGCCTCAGGATGTGAAGGTCTTATCTAGAGTGTTAGAGATAGGAAGACATGTGGAGTGCAGTTACTTCAAATAACTGGGAATAGATAGTTGAATTGGCTCTGCTGGGACTCAAGCCCCTGGCTCCAGGGAGCCCAAGTGTTTTGAACACTGCCGTCTGTTCAGCCACAAACTGCTCTGCTTTGCCCGGCTGGCCCAGGGAGTAGTTCAGAGCCCATCCAGTCTCTCCCATTCTCATTCTGCTTATTTTATGGGAACATCAGTGGCTTCATGATGTGCAGACAGAGGATTCAACAGACTCCAGCAAGGGATGCAAAACTATCTGGGATAGCACAGCTGGAGAGAAGGCGAAAGTGGGACTCAGCTGAGAGATACTCACTCCCACCCCATCATGAGGCATGCAAACTGCACTGGTGAGGGGAGACTGACCCCCTCAGAGCCATGCTTTTCTTTCCACCCCTGTTGATTTGTTTCTAAAGGCCCTAAAGCACAGTGCAGTAGAGTTGTTCCAACAGCAAACAGTGTTCCAAACCTTCGTAGATCTCAGGTCTTCACCAGGTATGGCAGTAGCCACCTCTATGTATGAAGGAAATTCTCTTTGGTATGTTGCAATCCATATCAGATTGCCAGAGGCAAAGTGAGATTGCCAGTGGACAAGAAACTCTTCTGAACTGTTAACAACATTCAGTTATTAAGAATATTTGGTTTTCAAGACCTGTATGACCTCAAAGTGGTTGGACATGCTCCTCTGAAAGTCCTGACAGATTGACTGGGAATCATGATTTTTGAGGAGATACAGAAAATGTTAAATCAGGGTCAGTGCTGATAAACTTAAAAAACCTGATGGCTTAATATTCCCTCTTTTAACAAGCTTGCTTTGTTCAATTGGACTGCAGTAAAATTCATAAAGCTGCAGTCATGCCTTTCTTTCTATGTCATTTCTGCTTCATACATTCCTTTCATATCTACCAAGCACTGTTATGTGGCCTCAAGAAGAGAAGGCAAAGTCAGCACTGTGGTAATGGGGTGCATCTTGGTGTGAGACGCTGGGATTATGCCAAGATTATGTTCAATCCAAAGGGTACCAGCCCAAAGTGCTGAGTTAAGGTATCCTTAATATATTAGCCAAGAACCACAGAGGTCTTTCCGTAATCTTTTATTTTTAATTAAACAAACAAGCAGTCAGTGGGTTAAATAAATTCTTAAGAGGAAGAAGCTCTAATGTTCCTTCTGATCCTCCTTTCTTTTGTGGCTCTCTCGTATGTGCTGCTCACATGCTTTCCTCAGTTATTCAGAGCCACATGACAAATGCTGCCTAATGGCTGGCTTATTCTGTTTGTGCTTTTGTACTACCCTCTTCTTACAAACCTGAAATGCTTTGAATTCACACAGTGAACTACAGCAAGTCAATGTTCACTTTTGACAGAATGGATTTATTTAAAAAGTGGCATGTGCAAAAATCGTCGGATGAGCTGTGGTGTGTTAAGTTTTGTGTGGACATATCTATACTTTGAACTTTTCTACCTGGCCTCTTGCTGATATTCCATATGATATTGCCACATGCCAGGATTGATTCATCTGCTTACCTGTAGGGTTTCACTGGATAAAGGGCCAAGCTAATGGGATTCGGCTAATGGTTCATGTACCCAAAAGTAGCCTGTGAATAAATACTCTCAAAATCTCATAGACTTTCTCATGCCTCACAATCTCCATGCCCAGCTCACATGAGGGGTCATCCAAAATTTGTAGGTCATCATATACCCAGGGAAAGCAGGCTGTACAGACATGCCTGGAGTGACCTGGAGATATAGGTGTATATATTAAAATGATGGAGAAGGGTGTACTTAGGATGTAGTTCATTGCAACAAGGAAGGAATAAAACCAGCAAAAATGGGAGAACAAAATCTGAGGCTGTAAACAAGGTTTCTGGCAATGTTCCATGTACCTATTTCTTCTCCAAGGCTTTATGCCTGATAATTGGTGCAGAAGTTGGTGTGCTGTGACCTGTGCTCATGGTAAAGAGGAGACTTGTCCTGACTTAGGGATGTGAGGTTGGAAAATTCCTGTAAATCCAGGACCTTTTCCCTGTGAAAAAAGCCCACGACAGACCCAGACAAGGACGCTCTCTAAACACAGCATAAACTTGGTGTACAGCTGCAGTAAGAGGGTTCTCAAAATGGTGGTGGTAGACTTTATGTTCAGGGGTATTTTGGGGTTATAGAGAGCGGGATGAGGGAAGGCACACAAATGTCTTCTGCAAGCCCTGCAGTCAATGTTATTTTAGGCCAAAAAGAGTTAGGCAGTTTCTTCAATCTGTTTGGGTTGTAACTTAGATTCTAAGTCTGCTGAAAGCAGCACCCATGCCAGGGAAGTTTTGTTTGGTGATGATTATTCCTCTAAAATTTGCATAGTAATAGCACACCACTTACTTGCCATCCCCATTCTCCCAACCCTTTGCATTTTCACAGACTTTTATACTGTCTAGGCTAATCACTGCAGCACGTCTCGCCTCAATCAAACCAATGATAGTGCAACACTTTTAGATGGATAAATGCTTAATAGAGGCATCCAAGTCTGCTGCTACTTCAGCTGGGGAGAGCTTGGACAATAAACAAGGCACTGTGCTATTTGATGGACACTATCAACTTTCAGCTCCCATGGCATTTTATGAGGTACATTTCCCAAAACAAGATGTGTGGAAATGGAAGGAGATTAAATACCCCTTGGCTGTTCACAGTCATGGTCACAGCCACAGTCACGCTCCTGGCATCATCAGAATATAGGTCTACTAGGGTTATGGCAGGACCTGACTTGGGATTGTGCTTTGAATGTGTCCCCTAGTGAAACAAGGGAGAACAGCAGGCAAAGGCAATGCTGCAGCTCCTCACAAGAGTGCAAGACAAAGCAGGTCCAGAAAGGTTATTGATAAAGTGATGCTACACCTGTGAGAGTACCATTTGGCTACATGAAGTGACTACATCTCCCTTGCCTGTCCTCTGCTTTTCAAATTGCTCCCTTCTCTGCCTTTCAGTGCCTTATTTAATAAAAAACATTTGAAATTGAACACTGTGGTTTCAATGCTCTTTTTGCTTTTCCAATACCAAAACACTGTGTGTGCTTTGAAGAGCAACTGCTTAAAAGACAACAGTCACTGTAGGAGGAGTGTATTTACACAATTTTCACTGTGTATCTTAGAATACATAAAAGCAGCACAAAAAGTACAAATTGGAATTGCAAGTTTTCATTTAGGTTTTTATTTCTTCCAGTATTAGACCTATTTCATTTTGATGCATCATGGAGCAAGCTGTAAATGTAAATGCAGACCTAGGAACATGGTTTAGTGGTGGATTTGGCAGTGCTATGTTAACAGCTGGACTTGATGCTCTTAAAGGTCTTTTCCATGCTAAAAAATGCCATGATTCTATGATTCATGGCAGGGTGAACTCCTCCAGCATAACAACCTGCCTTGGCATACAGGCAGGGCTGACTTCATTCCCTCCTGATCCCTAATCTTCCAGCTCTTCAGTAGGTGTATTTCTGCTGCCTAACCTCTTAACGCCTCTCATCCCCACATCCTTTCCAACTTTTCAGGGCTTCTTTGCAAAGTAGAAGGAGTGTGGGAAACATTTTATTGTTGCTACACCTTTCTCTGCCTGGGAAAGAGACTTGGGAATGGCATTCCAAAATCTTCATTTTGGAAATGCAGTCATGGCTGTGATCAAGATTCCAGCTGACATGGTAATAATGGCTTAATCATTTTCTCAGCCTGACGGGCTGCCACACCACAGTCTCCAAGAAGGAGGAGAGTATCAATTGCAAAGTACCAGACTGACCTCCTAAGCAAGAAAAGGGAACAGATCAGGGGTTTCACAGAATCTTGATGGTATTGTGGAGGATGAACAAAAGAAAAAATGAGGAGCAGAAGGAGCTCTCTGAGCAGAAACACAAGACAGTTTTTCACTTGAAGGAGGTGTGGGAGGGCAACAGAAATGAACAGCAAGAAATGAAAAGCAACAACAGCAATAAAGAAAAAAAAAACCTGCAGAAGGGGCTTCTGGAGTGGAGACAGAAGCAGAGAGCTGGTGGAGAATGTGCTTGTGGGTCATGCCTGCACTATATGTCAACCCCAGCCATGTTCTGGAAAACAGAGGGACAAGTGATTATTATGGACAGTAGTACACAACACAAAGCCAAATACAAGCCAGAAGCTCATTCCTTCCTTCTGCAAAAGCTAGGGCAACAAAACCAGCAGATGCCTTCTCACTTGTAGTCACGCAAGGACATTAGACTGAACTGCCATATCTGCACCCAGCTGGGAGCATTGCAGCCTTCCTGCACACACCCAACAGCTTTTCCACACCTTTATGGCATGGTTTTCACTGACAGTATTTTGCAGATTGTTCTGTGGATGAGTCTGTACCTTGCTTGATGGAAAATTTTGCCTGTATTTGTCTGATGGGAGGTTTTACTACTTCTATTATTTGATTTTCAGTAAAAGCTATTTTTGACAAAAATGTTACAGTTTCATAAATTTGTATGCTATCTCATAAACGTCATAAAATGCCTTTTTGACTAATCTAATAAACACAGCAAAATGCCCTTTCAATAAAACCACTGAAATCTTGCCAGGCTGCATAACATACTTGCGTTTTAGTATGGTTAGCATCTTGGTTTAAAGAAGAAGTGCAAAACCACCCACACGTTTGAGCCATGATTTTCTGAAATTTGCTTATCTTACCACGTCCAAAGACCCTGAGCTTCTACCACTCAGTGTGGCTCAGGACTAGGTTAAGCTGTGGGGCAAAAAATACAGTAGGTTCACGTTTGACAGGAGCAGATATTGCTCAGTAGCCTCCAGCTTTGTCACACCTTCATCAGCCTTTCAAATATATATTTCATATGCATTCCACATTAACTCTTGGCAGAATGGAGCAGGTCTTACAGAAGTGCCCAGGAAAAACCTTTCATGAGCTGGAGAAGCTGATGGATGGATTGTTTTCTTAGAACAGGAAAAAGTCATAACACCCTTGTTGTCAAAGTGTTGTTGGAAGCAAGGAGAGCTACATTTCTCGGAGTGTGTGAGTGTGTGTGTATGTTTGTGTCCCCATACTAGGTAGTTACCAGCTGGTAGTAGTTGGGAGTGGTGAATGTGCAGTGCAATGATATAGTGACATTCATGGCCTCAAGAAGAAATGAAAAAACTCTCTGGGATACATGTCCAGAGTTGCAGAGCTTCTATTTAGAAAAACCTGATACAGCCTTGTGGTGCTGCAAGGACACTGATGAGAAAATGGAAAATTGGCCACGGTATCTGGAAGCAGTTACACTGACAAGGGTGGTGAGCAAGAATAACGTGTGAAAAAATGCCCCAGCAAACCCTACTTCCTAAACCAAAACTATGTGGCTGCAGGGCATCAAAGTGGACTTCTTTCTCCCATTCTCACTGTTGTAGTTTAGATTTTCTTTCTGAATTTTCCCATGTCATCATGCGGTTTCGAAGGAGGGCATGTGGGGAAGAGGGTGGGACATGGCAACAGTGGCACACAGCCATGGAGGCCATGGAGGAACAGGGGAGGTGGCGGAGAAGATGGAATCCCTGAAGTGAAAATACTGCAAGAACTGAGGCAGAATCCCTGGAGTGAAGATCCCATAGGACCTGGGGGGAATGAAAGGGGTCAGCAGTTCTAGTTTGCACTTTCTTGCTCCTGGGATGGAAGCCAAAAAGTCCCTGATTGCCAGTGCTGCCACCACTTCTGCCACCACCTCAGTGCCCCACAGCACTGCAGGACTGGTGCCGTCTCTGCCCAGAGCCATCCCACCACTGGGAGCTCCCCTTTGTGAACTTCTTCATGTGTCACTCGCTTGCACAGCCATGGCTGCGCCCAGGCTACAACATGACCATGAGGCCACACCACTGTCTCAGTGACAGAGAACTGAAGGAGTAGCCTTAGGTGACATTTTCTCTGTTATTGTGTGGTTGTTTTTTGTTCTGTTTTGTTCTCCACCTTTAGTAAAACAGTTATTTGTTTTTATACTTCACTTGAACACCTCATAATTTCAAAATTTTTTAATTCAGAGGAAGGGGGTTCTATTTCATTGGAGGTCTCATCTCCTGGCACACATTGTCAGCAAAACCAAGACACTCATCATCAAGTCCTTCATAACCAAAGGCAAATCCTTGTCATAGAGGACCCTTTTATTTGATTTAGCTAAAACCAGAGCAGAACTCTTAGATACACTGACACTGCTCCTAACTTCTGGGCTCTATTTGCAAACAAACCCAATTGCAGGAAACACATGACAGGAATAAACCCACGGCAGGAGGGGACCCAAGTTGGGCCAGTGTTCTGCTCCTCTCCTTGCTCTCATCTCTACTTCCCAACACCAGAACCAAAACTCAGAGCTACTGCCCACAGCTTCAGTACATGATCCCAAGTGAAGGCATTGCCTTGCTGCCATACCTGACCCAGAGCAGGTTGCATTGCCATGCTGCGGGAAATACTGCTGAAGGAGGGCTGTGAGGTGGGGAGAGCTGCCAGGAGCTTCTGCCAGATGGCTTCAGGAGACAGAGGCTTTCAGTCATGCCTTTGCTTAGATGCAGAGCTTATACACACACCTTTCCTGAGTCTCTGTGTATGCACACCTTCCCTTGTTCATTTGCCTCTCTGTCGGGAAGAGACTGCAAGGCACCCACACTTACCTTAGTTTCTGCTGCCTGCTTGTGAGTCAGGCATTCTGTCAGGCATCCAATTTGCTATCATGTCATTCTCTGTCTTATCCAAGAAGTGGAGGAACATGATAGTTGGGAAAACAGGGAGAGAGGAACCTTGCCAGATAAACAAGACGGTGCAAGCACAGTCCAAAGGGAAGTGCTCAGGTGAGTTCTACCACTTTTCCTGACTTGGTTCGTGTATGAACTTTATGGCTGTATTTTTAAGCTGGAGTATCTTTAAACACTTCCAGAGTTTCCTGGAGAAACAGAAGACTGTCATTCTGGCAGTGTTACAGAGGCAGGATCCTATGGAGGCTGAAGTATATGCTCTTAACTTCTCTGTGCCATGCAAGCATTTGTCTGGGCCCAGTCTCCCCCTGCAGATGCTCTGTCCACCATGATATGGTTGAGAGAGGTTTGGCAGTGGCACCCCAGAGCCATGGAATGCTGTTAGTAAACACTGTGCTGTTCATTTCAAGAAAATGTCCATTTCCTTCAACTGGCCTGATGAACTTGGTTTAGCATATCAATGGTAAGACAACTGTCACCCCTGAGCTTGCTGAGCTGTGCTCTCCCCTAGTGAAACCAGTGAGTCCTCTCTAACTTGTGTCTTCCATAAGTATTACATTCTTGGTAATGGAAATCATTTGAAGCTGTCTTTGTCTCTGACAGATGAACTGCCAAGTGTGAAAAGTCTCTCCACTTGTGATGTTTATTAAGATTCTTCTGGAAATGACATGCATCTTCCAATGGGCTCTAGGTTGGCAGCTGATAGCTGAACATAAATGGGAACTCCTGCTCGCAGAGAAAAAGATAAACAGCAGGAGACAACAAAGTACACTCAGTCCCACGAATGAAATGACATCCTTCAGAATTCTTTTCTGCTTTCTCCAATTTCATGGAATGTATTTAATTACTTTCCATTATAAACAAGACTTAAATTAGATAAACGTGCTGAGAAATCTTCCCTTCATTGCACAGCTCTATTAGCTTTATGATGTCACAAATGTCAGAATAAAACATTTATATTCTTCTCTTTATTGGCTAAAATTTGTCTGTGGTTGTAAATCCATGGAACTCAATTAGATTACACCAGATAGCAATTTGATCCTGTTTGTTTAGGTTCTGAGGTGAAAAGATTTACTAATGGCTCTAATTCCCTTAATTCCAGAGTTAGTTATCAAATTCAGTTAAATGTATTCTGCCTTCAGTGTCATGAGAGCTATTACCAAAAGTGGAGGTAAAAGAGGGTCAAAACCTACATGGAAGATTTTCCTCTCTGTGTTGGATATTCATGGCATAATCTGAGAATGCAACATGATGAAAATGCTCAGCTTTTGTCTGGCCTCCATTTGACCTACATTCTCTCTTAAGCTAGGTCTCTCTGTATGCTTCATCCAGTTCCCTATTCTATAGGTCAGGCCATTTATCCACTGTTTTAAGATTTGTGACCCACCTTATGCCTCACAGTATAACACAAGCAGTGAGATTTGGCTGCTTTTCACCTGCAAAGTGTGGCTTTTCTCTGACAGCCTTTCACATTCATTCATGGCTTCAGTTGGATGTGTTTGCTGGGTGGTCAGTGGGTGATGTGGCTGTCCAGAGCTTCAGACTGAGCTGCATAGGCTCCAGGAAAGGGCTTCACAGCAGTGGAAAGGAGAACAGGCTGCAAGTGCTGGTTATGAACATATCTTTAATTAATAAGTTCATATGCAGCAAAGGAGAGTTAAAGCATTCCACCAAAACATGTAAACAGGTTCCCTCACTGGCTTCTTTAGGATGAAAGATACTACAGAAAAGTAAGGTGTTATTGCAATTGATTGAATTAATATGTCTCAGTACCATGTGGGAAGGCACTGTTTAGAATTACAGTGCAGGTTTGCTTAAGCTGGTAAAGTCATACCTGTTCTGGAGATTTTATTGGCAGTCTGGGGAGGTGATGAGTAATGCTGACTCTGGTCATCTCTAGATTCCTCTCTCCAAATGAAATGGACACAAGATTTATGCTTTTGTCAATGTAAGTCTGCAGTATCACAACTGAATATGTTAAAATAGTCTATACTACTGTAAAACTGCTGAAGTTTCAATGAATTCCATGTATTTATTCCAGATTTACTGTCACTAGGAAAAGCACCTGTCCTAATTGTTATTCACTGACTCATATGGTCAAGGTCCTTTTTGTCCATGGGAATCTACATTTATAGGTACAGCTGTATAAGCTATAAGCCAGCTGTACAGACGTTAACACTGCATCACTGGTGTAACTGTGAAAGATGAGCATTATTAAGCCAGAGTGCTCCAAAACACCAGTTCTGGAAGATGTCATTATAATACACTGCATCCCTTGGCCAATTATGTCTCTTTTGACCTAGATCTCATGTGTCCAGAAAAACACTTCTTTGGAGTTCATCTTGGATTTGCTTTCCCCTGCAGCCAGTCTTTAACTGAACAAAGTTTCCTGAGCTCATTTCAATGAATATTGAGTGGATGTGTCAGTGAGTTTGTTTCTTAGCCCTCAGAGATCTCATTTGCTCTGGCATCTGTCGTCTCCATCAATTTTACTTCTTCTAGCCTGGAACATATTTGTACCCATTCTTTCACCTGTTTGTACATAAATGGAGGGTAATGGCTGAAGAATGAACAAAATTCCAGGAGAAACATTTCATATTCTGTTTACCTGTTTCCTATTTACATGCCCCCTATTTAATCATGATTCAGCTCTTTCTCCAGTAGGAGCTTGAAGAAAAACGGAGGTAAAACTTAGCTAGAACATCAGAAAATTGGGTATCACTAAACGCTTTGTTTGTTCCTTTACATGTAACACTGCTGAACAGACATAGTGCTGACACCAAGGAAAAATAAAGTGAGAAACTGACACAGAGAGATTGGGGCAATGTGGTAGTCTGGTTCTTCAGAGACTTCCAGCACTATTATGTACTCTAGATCAAACCCAGAAAAGCATCTCCTTTATTAGTTTCTAGGTATATGTCATTTTCTGCTATTTCTGTTACCACTGTTTATTATCCTTAAGTTCTTTTCAGGCAAAAATGAAGGGGAAAAGGGAGAATAATATAATAGGAAGGCAGAAGTGGCCTCAGTGAAACATAAGCTGTCTCTTTCAGCATCTTCAAACCTATGCCTAGAATAGCTGGCCTTTCCAGGCTTTTCTCCCAGGCTGCACATTTTCTACACCTCCTCATGCCCATACGTCCAAGGGAAGTGTTTCACATAAGAAAGGAGTTTCTCAAAATGGACAAGGAAGCCCCAGGAGGTTTTTTAATTCAAACACCCAAAAGTGTAACTGTGCCCTAAAGGAATGAGACGAACTTTGGAAGTTTCTGAACACACTCAGTTCCTTTCTCACCAGGTGCCCTGGACTGGGAGAGATTCTTTCTTCCGTGTATCTTTTTTCCTTCCATCTGAAGAAGAAACCTACAGAAGACATCACCCGGCTGCAAAACTCTCAGATCACTAACTAGGTGGATCTGTGCATTTTCATACTGTAATAGCTTGCTGCTTTGTTGTTTCTTTACTCCTTGCTCATAGGGTGATGGAAAAAATGTCATTCCCTGTGAAAGCTAGAAGGAAAGGACAGTGTCAGTGTGTGATGCGTGGGGACTGTGACAGGGAGAGAGGCCATAGGTATAGGTTTGGTGTCACTAATAATACATAAGGCAGAATAATGGGAGGTCTCTAGAGAGAAAGGCAGTGCTTAAAGGATCCTGTACAGGTGGAATTCAGTCCTCCTTTGGGGGTTACTTGGCACAGTATATCCTCCTGTTTCACCTTCTTTCATATTTTAGATCATTTCAAGCATTTAACCTTGAAATGACAGAGCTGCTCTGGCTGTTCTTGCATGCTCCTGCCTAATAAATTTAGACTTGGGTGGGTCAGTTTGAGGTATCTGGCTCTGAGTCTTGCAGGGACACTGGTTTTATTGCCAGAGGAACTTCCCCAGCTAAGGCACAGACTGAAGAAAATCAGTAGTGACTCTGGCAGTATAAATTTTAAACTCTTCTGGTTCTTGATTCAGTATTACCTTAAGCTCTCGTCCTCTGAGCCACCAATGACTTCATTGTGAGTGCCAATTCTGAGCACTCCACCTGAGATATACAGCGTCCTACATTTCATGTAACAATTAGACATCTGAGGGTAGTGTCATTATGGAAGGGAAGAAATTTCAGTATGACCTCTGCCAGCCAGACCCACTTTTTACCCATCACACACGGACAGCTGCTGGAGAGAACAGAAAGAACAGTGTCGTTTTGTTTCCTCTTGAGAGGATACTCCAAAAGTCCAAGCAGTCATAGTCTAAGGGCTGTACAAATATTGGCTACTAATTTGTATTCTATGCTACTCTGATAAAGCAAACAAGTAATTTTGTTTATACACTGAAGGCTCTTTCCCTACCTGGTTATATTAAATTAAAGTTTGGGCCAAGATCATCCAATGTTCTATAAATTAGAGTGAAAATATGGATGTCACATTTGTGATTGAATTGGCATGTGAAATTCGTGATTGTGTTTATGTCAGGGAGATTATATTAAAGTACTGGGTTTATTTTTATGCTACATCAGGTCTCACACAGTTGTCAAGACACTCAGGTTATTGTGGAGTCTTTTGCTGCGATGGCAGTGGGACTTCTGCAGGACATCCAGCATGATGCACGGCCTCCTGATACCTTCTTGAGCAAGCTGATACTGAACTGCCCTGCTCCACTGCAGTGTTGGTGCCTCCCACCAGTATTTCTAATTCACTGTGCACACACCCCCAGCAGAGCTCAACCCTGAACCAAAGCAGCTCATTCTTGAGAGCTTCCTGGCATTTTTCCTGGAATACTACAGGAGTCTGGGAGTGAAAAATGCCCATTTCATAGAGCTGAAAAGGCAGAGGGCAGTGTTCAGCCTTTCTCTTGCTACACCAAATCTCGGCTCCACCAGGCACAACTTTGCTTAAGGTCTTTCATTTTCTTCAGTGAGAACCAAGATTCAGCAATTGTATCACATTGAAATCAATGTCAGGCACTCCAAGGCAGCTCTAACATTTGGCATCTGAGCAGGAACTCCCCTATTTACATGGGGAAGGCACTGGGCAGCACCCAGCTTAGAGCTCTGCTTACTGCACAACAAAGAAATGGTTGTTTTTAGCTTTCAGTTGCCTTGGAGCAAGACACTTATCACCAGATGCAGCTCCCATTACGTAGCACTAGCCTTGGAGAAGGCTTTAAACAGATCATGAGGTTCTGGTTTGTGAGGCTTCTGCTGGCTTTTATACTTCGATGCTGTGCTCAGAGGTGCTGCATGGGAGGAATTACAACTGCTCTGATGACATTTGCTGGAGTCCCCTTCACAGCTGAGCAGGCAAGCTGGTGCTCCCAGTCGGCTGGCCTCTGTTTCTCTGTGTATGTCTGTGGGAAGGTAAGGGCCAAAGGTAATAAAAAAGTAGGGTGGGGGCTTTTATTTTGTATGTGGAATGGGCCAGGGGTACAAAACACAGGTTTTGCTGTTTGTTGTAGGAACACTCTCCTTTGGGGTCGCAGTGTCATTCCTTGCATCTTCACATGGCTCTCAGTCAGGCGATCAGTCCGTCAGTCCCCACTAGTAGGTGAAAGCAGCAAAGATTAAATTTCACATACCCTGTGTTCAGCTTGACAGCTTCTTCCTCTGGGGCAGAGCGACTGCCACATGCTGATACTGCTCATTGAAAACTCTTTACGGCGCTGATCCTTGCAATACCCCAGCCTTGCTTCCTTCAAGCTTAATTTGACTGTGTGTCAGCACCAGACACAGCCCAGCTTTTAAAGTCAGCCTTTGTCAGAGAGGGCTCTGGCATGAGGAACTCACTCCACTGCCACTTCTCTAGTAAATCCATCTAAACCACATTTTCTCACAATGTGCTTTGAAACAAAACCATTGTAACCACATACTTATTCCTTTCTGACATCTCCATGGCTTTGCCTCTCAGGAACTCAGCATGTTTTGTTTGACTTGTACGATGGTTTTAATACTGTGTTTGTATTGTTCTGAAGCATTTCTATTGTTGTTCTGCAGTGCCCCAAGTGTTCTGGCTGCAAAATGCTGTAAGTACAACTGGATTATTACTTTGCTTAGGTAAACACCAGAAAATAGGTTTAGAATCACAGAATCATAGAATCTTTTAGATTGGAAAAGACTTTTAAGATTATTGAGTCCATCCATTAACCCAGCACTGCCAAGTCCACCACTAAACCATGTACCTAAGTGCCACATCTACATGACTTTTAAATACTTCAGGGAGGGTGACTCCATTGCATGCCTGGGGACCCTGTTCCAGGGCTTGACAGCCCTTTCAGGGGAGATATTTTTTCATATTCAATCTAAACCTTCCGTGGTGCAACTTGAGGCCATTTGCTCTCATCTGTCTTAGCTGGAAGAAGAGACCAACCCCCACCTGGCTACAGCCTCCTCTCAGGTAGTTGTAGAGAGCAATAAAGTCTCCCCTGAGCCTCCTCTTCTCCAGACTAAACAGCCCCAGTTGCTCCTCATAAGACTTGTGCTCCAGACCCTTTCCTAGCTTCCTTGCCCTTTGGACACACTCCGATGCCTCAGTATCTTTCATGTAGTGAGGGGCCCAAAACTGAGCACAGTACTTGAGGTGGGGCCTCACCAGTGCTGGCATATTGGCAAATGCATTGGAGTAAGCCCTGAATATATGTACAAGCACCCATGCTAGAGTTCACATAAATATAGGCAGGTAAATACACACTCATACATATACATATACAATAAAATTGTATTCATGAACTTGAACGCCCAGTAGATGTCAAGCAATCATGCTGAAAGATCACCTCAAATTTCTCTGCCTTTGAGGATCTGAGGTTAAGTTTGCATGCAAATCTGAGCTCATTCATTGCATCTCCTGATTTTTATAACAGCTTCTCTCTCTCTCTTTTTTTTTTTTTTGATTGCTTTTGTGCAGCTGCCTCAAACCATGAAAATATTTCTCATTGCTGGCTTGCATAGCCTGTACCCACAACAACAGGAAAATCCTGTTAACCCAAGTGAGTTTTCTGTCCTTCTGAGAGAAAGTCTGGGGAGAAATGTTCATTAGCTTGTGGCAGAAATAATTCAGAAGGCAAACCAAGTCATGGTTGTGAGGCACCTTGGGCACTCTCTCATTTAGTTTCTTCCTTCTGAATATCTGTCCCTGTGAGGCAGGAACAGCAAACAGCAGCCAAGTCACAGTGGGCCCTGCATGTGGATGTGCAAGGAAAGACACCAAAAGTATGTTCCATCGGGGCTGGACAAACAGTCAGACTTGCTGAAGAAAATGCTAGACTCCTTTACTATACTGGAGATTGCTCATGTAATTACAATGATGCTGGCACAGGAAAACACAGGTGCCTGAAGCCTTTGCCTTTCCACAAGCAGATGATGGCAGAAGCTTTTTAGTTTGGTAGGGGAGTGGAAGAGAAGGGAAGAAAGCCACGTTTTAGTTCAAATTCATTTCTTTGCTCCTGGCCTGTGGCTTTTGAGATGGATTTTTTTTCCTCATGTACCTACTATTTGGCTTTTTTTCTCTGAAATTCTTGAGCTGTTTCTCTCTCCAATTTGACTAGGAATGAAAGCAAAGAGTTGAGGTGATCAATAGCAAAACGAGCATTGTTTATTTTAGGTTGCCAGGCCTTGCTCTTTGCTTTTATTTTGCCTTGTCTTGATTATTGTTATATATGGCTGTGCCTGCAGAAATTCAATAGGAGTTAAAGATACCTTCCAAGGAGCTCAGCATTGTCCCTTACTGAATTTTCTGGGACCATGGGCAGCAGGAAAGGAGAAAATCCTGTTCTATCCCCTTATTCCAAAGACTGGGTGATGGACAACAAATGACAATTTCATTACTGTGTCTTGACTATGAGTCTCTTGTTTACCAAATTATTAAAGGCAAACTGAAAGAACTGCTTAGTATCTTAATTGCTATATGTAGGAAATAGAAATTGTTCTCATCCCCTCATGAGGATCAGATCCCTCCCATCTTTTGGGGCTCTTTGCTAAGTACCTTCAGCATCCTGTTCATTCCCTCACATCCGCTATACTGTGTGTCTTGTCTTAGTTGGCACAATTGTTCTCTATCTGCAGGACCCAGCTCTGCTTGGGTGTACTTGGAAGTGCAAATCCAGCACCTTCCTTTCTTTTTGTAAACCCAGCTCCACAGCTGGATTTCCCTGGATTTTCCCATCTGGCAGATTTCTGATCTCATTTTAGTGATGTCCCATAATGTGGGACACTTCATCTCACATTAGAGAATTTTCCTCAGTCCCTCATTGAACAGTGTGT
Source organism: Margarornis squamiger (assembly GCA_035222235.1). NCBI lineage: Eukaryota > Metazoa > Chordata > Aves > Passeriformes > Furnariidae > Margarornis > Margarornis squamiger. The sequence continues at coordinate 39,696,407 of JAWWTY010000106.1, read as the reverse complement.
CCAACTTATCTAGCTGGTTAATCACAGAGCTTGTGCCTCTATGCTCTTATTGAGGCATTATTTCAGTCACACTTGGCCACACAGATCTCCCAGTGCTCTATTGCTGTGCAACATTCCACCTAGGGAGATAGAAAGGGATGAGGACTGGCTCTTGTCCAGTTTTTGTTTGCTGAGATGGCTTTAACTTTGTATGTCAACAGTGATAGAGATTAAGTGAATAAGCATCCCAAATTTTTCACCATAAGAGGAATAGCAGCAGCAGTCGAAATCCAGTCAAAATGATAATTTTCTTTCATAATTTATTTTCTTTGTTCTTTTTTAGCTCTCGTCATCCTCACTAGAAGTCTCTGTGGAGCCACATCTCTCTTTGCCTTTTAACAATGCCTAAGTCCTTGGCTACAAGCACCCCTCCCCAAACATCCTTTTGTAGCTCAGCACCTGTAGGCTGGAGCTGAGGATTCATCAGCAAATAGGTAGCGCAGCTAAAAATGACTCCAAGGAAAATCTGAACTAAATATTTCAAAGCTCTGAGATCACAGTGCTTTAATTAGCTAACAGACAGCTAAGCACTCTGGGCCCTTGAAACAACACCCTGCAACTAGGTGCTCTTGTGGGCTGAGTGTCTTATGCTAGCAGAAACTTCGGAGATTTTCATCTCTGATCTCTCTTGCAAACTTTGCCATCGGTTCTGAATGTAATGTAGCAAATAAAAAATAATAAAAAAAAAAAAACAGAGGAAAAAAAACCCTCTCAGACTATACAGAATAGCTCCTGCCATTTCCCTTTTGTATCCACTGCTGAGGTATTTTGAAAAGAGCAGGAGATAAGTAACCTCATGACTACTATAGATTAACAGGCTCTGAGGTACCAAACGTGGATTGCTGCTGCTGGGAGTATAATGGCTATTGAAATGCGCATTTATACAGATATTTCCATGGTGGCACTGCAAAGAGCAGGGTGTATAGAAGGCTACAGACCATAAATGCTGAGGCCATGCAAAATAAGACAAGGAACAAAATCCCTGTCACCGGGAAGCAGCAGGGCACTGACCAGTTCCTGCTGGGTAGGAGACCCTCTGCAACTTCAGATTATGGATACTCCTCATAAACAAAAGATACACTAAAGCTTGGAAAATTACTGCCATAGGCTTTCTACAGGGGAGGGAACATGAGTCCCTCACCTGCAATACTGAGTGACAAACTGCCATGAGGTATTTGCTGTCCTGCCAGACTCTCTGAGGCAAATCATACACACTGAGGGACTTCTGCCAGATGATCCAGGGATGCTCTGGAGGGCAAAGCTCCAACAGAGTTTTTGGGTTCTCTTGCAGCCTTTGTTTTAGCTTATGGTGTGTTTTGCAGAGCTCATTGAGCAGGGATGGGGTTTCATGCCAGAGGTGCTATGGCTTGTCATGATGCAGAGGCGTGTTGTGTGGTTGTCCTTGACACATGGGTTACAATGTGCCATGTCATCTTTTTCCAAGGTGTATAGCAGAAAGCACAGGCAGGGTTTGCTTAAGGCTGGTTCAAGCAAGAATGACTTTTGCCTTCCTTGCTTTAGCACTGGAGTATGAGAGGCTCAAAATCTGCTGCGCTGGGGTTGCACCTGGACAGTAACACTGTTAATTCTAATCCATGATGCAAATTGTGAAGCATTCTGCATGAGTAGATTCAGCTTTTCCAATCTCCTCAGTTGTAAGCTCACTAGTATTGTTCCCATACTACAGCTAGGGAAATGGATATACTGAGAAGAAAAGTGCTTTTCCCAGCGTCACCTAGAAGACCAAGGACAGACTTGGGAAAATAACACAGATGTTCTTTCTCCAAGTCTCCTGGTCTAGGAGACTTGTACACATGTAATTTCTCAATAAAGACACAAGTCAGTTCTTTTTGCATTTCCTCATACTGTACAATGTCTATACCCACAGACTCTGAACACCTTCCAAACATTTGCAGTGTTATCCTTCCAGCAACCTTGTGAAGGAAATACTATAGTACCTCCTTTTACACCTAAAGAATAGCAATTTAGGGGCTTAAGGCATATTTCATGCCTTTGGTTTGAAGAAATCTGAGATTGTATAGAGAGTTGGTAATAAGTAATGGATGCATAAGTTCTGGAAGAAAGCACTGTAATAACCTGTTTTTTAATATTTAGTTGCAGAAACCTTAATACCTCCTCTGTCAGGGGAGCGGAGGGCAAGCTCTCAACAAAACTTTCAGGTATGAAACTCTCTGGGGAGCAGAGTTTGAATGTAGTTGTTAGATCTCAGTTATATCCACACATTTCTCTCCAGCTGCTCCTGTCACTGAGCAGAAAGCCGGAATGTTGATTTCCAGCTCTTATGTACTTTTGATTAACTGATCCCCAAGGAAGAGAAGGATTAAAAACCGCATCTGCAGGTTCCAAAGGATGTGTCCTGGACAGATCTGTTCTTCCCCCTCCCTCCCATCCTGCAGCTTTCCCTTCTCTAAGTACAAGGAGATTTCAGAACAAAGGTGAGTGGTTTCAACTTGTGTGATGGTTCTGTGTTATACTTATCCCATCAGAAAAATGAGTTGTCTACATATTCTGTGGTGTTTGGTGCTGTAACAGTAGGAGGTGTAGGTCGTGACTGAGCAGCATTGGCAGGGATGTGTGGTGGTGGCACTGGAATACTAATGTGACCTGGAGGTCAGAAGTGAAGAAGGTGGCAGATTTTGGTGTGTGGCAGATTTTGTTGTGTGACAGATTTTGATACCAAATACCTGTGTCAAAGAGGTATTTCCTTACTCCATTGGAGGTATCAACACTCATGGAAAATCCATTGTGTCAGAGAGGATGGAGTTTCTTCTACAATTGTTAAAATTCAGTATCAAACAATTAAAGGTTAAAAATAACTCCACAGCTGTGGCTATTCCTCTCTCTAAGTAAATATTTACTTTTTTTTATATCTATGTTAGTGGCACTGGCCAAGTCAGCACTCACACGCAGCAGAACTGAATGAGTTACTGCTTTAGGACCCTGGGTCACACAGAGCACATGGACATGATGCAAGAAGCACATAACTTATTTCTGCTGGAGGGCAAATGTGGAAATGATCCCCAAGTCTACAAATGGAAGGAGCCAGCCCCATAACTGTTAAGGCCACCAGGCTGCCTTATTAAGGTCAGATCTAGTGTGTCATGTTGAACGTAATTATTCCACTGCTTATAATTTCAGTACATTTGAATCTGAATATAAAATGAGGCAATTTTCTTCCTGAGGATAAGAGAAATGTGTGCCTTTGCAGAACAGGAGACACAATCACTCTCAGATGGGCCAGCTTTATTTCTTCCTGATGAGGCTGTAACTCCCCAGGGAATAAGCTGAAAATGGCATTTTCAATAGAGAGGGCAAGATACAAAGAAGAAAGTTTTTCTTCTTGTCTCAGGGGTGTTGTGCTTGGATGGTGGCCTGTTGCTAAGTGGCCCTATGGGAATGATTCCCAAAAGGATCATAGTTCTGTGGTCCAGCGATTTCATTCCCTTTAGACTTCTTTCATCTCTTCATTCAAATCCTACTGCTGAGATTGAGCCTGTAAGCTATTAGTTGCCCTCAGCTACTATTCTTCCCATTTTAAAGCAGAGCTGATAGGAACATTAAAAAAACAAGGCTCTTCAGACCTGGCAAATTTTGTCATTAGGTAAGTGCAAAATACTCGTCTTTTTTCCCCTCTTTTCTTTGTGGAGTGAATGGGATTGGATTCTTTGTTGCCTTGCAGTTTACACTGAAATGTATGCTTGTGCCAAAAGCCTATAATACGCTGCCAAATCCAAAGAGTAGCATTTTGTATGTTCTTTGTTCAGGCATGAATGCCTTGTGCAAGGTGCAAAGCAAGACTAGCTCAGATGCTACAATAGTCCCAATCACAGAATGTTACTAGCTAATGCCAAAACATGGTAGCACATTTCCTTAGTTCTTCTGCCTCTTGTCTGACGACAGGATGGCTGAGACTGAGCTCAATTCTCGCCCTTCAAAACTGACATAAATGTAGAAAGCTACTAGATATGAAATCCTACTTCTCACGGCCTTGTTCACTTGCAACATGCAAACAAAATTTAATTTTTCAACATCTGAGCCCACATAGGAATTATAACTTTGCCAGTTTGCACCCTCAATATTTTCGGGTGTCCTGTGATCACCTATGACTGCAGCACAGAATGGATGACAAAGGATTCTGTACGCACTCACAATTAAAACTTTTGTTACCTCTGATCCATTTCATACCTCAGAGGGAATGAAAGATCATTTATTACACAGGGATCCTCCACAGTTGTGGTTTGTTTGTTTGGTTTCTTTCCCAAATGGCTTATAGTCCTGAAAAACATTCTGGGTGACAGCAGTGGTATCAGCAGTTCACCCTTCCTTACGGATTACTCTCAAAGCAAGTGCTCTCTTTTACAATAGCAGAGGGGCTGAGGCTCAGGTTATTAAGACCCATGTTCTTGGAGGATGAGAGGAGGTAATAGCTGTGAAAGAACCCTGAAGAGAGAGTATTTCCTGCTTCTGCAAGTGGAGGTTATCTTCCTCTGGTGTCATCAGAAGGACATGTATATACTGTCTGCCAGTTCAAGTCCATAGGTCTTGATGGCACAGGTTCTTGAATTGTTTGGTGTTGTGGGCTATCATCCTTAGAAAATGAGTGTGATCTGTGTCGTCACAGCATTCAGGAAGGAGGACCTTACCTCTAAAAAGACATGACTGGTGCTAAGAGTCTTTAGTGTTTTTTTTGGATGAACCCTGGCCAACTGTGGTTACCCCAGGCAGTGCTGGATATAACTGTTATGGAGGTTGCACTCTGGTGTTTCTATTTCTCCTTTCAGCTCCTTACAGCAGAGACAGAGAGAGACCTGTTCTCTGGGAAGGAGAAACAAAGGGAGTTATACCCTGCTCCTTCTTGAAAAACAGATGCTTTATAATTGAGTTTGCCCAAACAACAACAAAGCCTGAATTTGACATCTGCTTCTTATATTCCTGGCCTGAAACAGCCCTCATCTTTACCTCTAAGCTCCTGGGTTAACTTCAGGGCCACTTCTTCACCTGATCCACTGTGGAGATGAATTCTAACTTAGTACTGAGAAATGAAGAGGCTGAAGTGAGGTGGCTTGAAATCTGGTCTCAGAGTATAGAGAAACTCCCTCAGCAAAAATTGCTGGACTGGGATCCTGTGATTTCTGTAAGAATGTGGTGTTGATTTACTGCTAAACACATGAATAAGTAGTGATGGGATTCACTGAGAGCATCAAATCTACCACAGAACCTTGCTGTGCTTGGCTCAGTCTGTAGCCTCCCAGGAGATCAGTTGGCATTTAATTGTGATCACTGCAGAAAAGTGAGACTGAGCTTGCAGCAGTGACTGACTTAGCTGATGTGTGTGAAAATGTTATTGAAATGGGAAAATGTCTCTCCTAATGGATTTTGCTTTGCCATTTAAAAATCCCATGTAAATGATGCACATAGGATTTGGAGTGGGGAGACTATCAGAGATAATAATAAACTATTAATACAAACTAGTCAAGTTTCACTCAGTGGGATTAAGACTCAGTCATGTCTCATTTAGGAGTGTAGTATTAAGCCGTCCTTCAAATATGATAAGGTTTATGTTTTCCCTGAGTTGTTTCCAAATGAGGAGGGAAATCTCAATTAATTTAAATTATTGCTTGTTGTTAGTCCTTCCTGCATGAATCTGAGAGTCCATCCTGATGCCATAACCTACTGCAGCAGGGATGGATGTAGGTTTAAAATTGACAAGAAAGTAATAAGTACCAGAAAGAGGTGCTGAGCATGGGAAGAGTTGTCTGAGGAAGGGATACTGAGAGGAGTGGAGAATATGCTGCCTCCTTGTCTGGGAGTCATAAATGTAGCCACAGAAAAGGAATATCAAACAGTAGATTATTTTGCCCTCAGGAAAACAGAAGTTTCTCTTTTTTTCTAGCACTGGCTATGTGGAAAAGACCAACTGAACTTCCCTCTAGCCACCTCTGTGCACAGAAGCTATCAAATTGAATGCCTGTATCTCAGAATTGTGGCTTCTACATCTTCTGATGATTCTGTCCCTTAGCTTGGCAGATTTCATTGTTACAAGCTCTTTTTTTCATGATACCTCATTAGGTATCCATCACATTAGGTATCCATCTGAGCAGTTGAATCAGGGAACTCACCTGTAATGTATTTAAAATGTATGGTATGTGTGAGTCCTCAATGTGTTGCAGCTGGATTCTCTGACTTGACTTAGCACCATACAGACTACCATTTTGTAGGGGTAAATAGCTCTTTTCCAGAAGATATTGCTACTGAGGAGGCAGTTATTTTTCACTAAGGAAACTTTCCTTCCTGGAACGAGGCACCTTTCCCAGACATAGTTTTGGGTTGTTTCTCTGTATGCATTCCACAGTAGGTTACTCCCCGGGCACGAGAGCGCTAACACTCACAGATGTCCTGCAAGGCCTTGGCAGCCAATGGGGGAGCTGAGGAGGGGAAGCAATGACAAAACCTCAGGAGAAAAATGAAAACCTGGCCTTTGCCTTGTGCTCTAAGGCCTGGTGCTGTCCCTACAGCACCGTTAGGATCTATAAGTTCTCAGCATCCTCGCCTCTGAAATAAACCTTTTGAATCCTTTCCACTGCTTTGCTGACCTTTGGGGGAATACCTGTGTATATTTTCCTTTACAATTTACATTGTCCTTTTTCAGCTCTGATATATATGATCTTCAAATATGTGCAGAAAGTTACTTTGTCCTCCTTGGATGTCACTTAATAAAAATTTGTGGCTCAGGCCACATGGTGCAATATCTGTATTGTCATCATTATCCCAAATATTGTGGCTTTTAGAGATTTACTGCATTAGCAGGATAGGATCTGACCATCCTTCTCTTGTACAAAGAAACGGGCCATCTAAACTCAAAATACCTCCACTCATTAACACTACAGTAAAATCAAACATTTAAGGGATTCATTTAATCAACTTGCCATCAACATTTGTGATTTCAAATGATTTTGCTGGGATTGTCCTTGCTTAGGATGTCTCTTCAACTTACACAAAAAATGTCTGAAATGTCTCTCATGTTAAGAGATGTAGGCTCAAAATGCTGTTTTCCCCACAAGTATATCCTTCATAATGGTTTCTCTAGTGCTTTGCTGTGATGTTTACAAGCCCTCCCTTGTTTTGGGACTTTGTTGTCATTGTCCCTGTCATGCTCTCCTGAGGGAACCAGGAGGCCAGAGTTCCCAGGAGCACACATGCACACAGAAATTTTGAAAAAAATAAGAATTTCATCCCTTAAATTTTACCATGAATTTTAGCTGGTGTGTGATTTTTTAAATTTTTTTTTAAGACAGCGAATTCTGAATTTCCAATAGAATCTGCCTTTGAAAACCAGTGTTAGCAATTAGTGAGACACAGAATCTAGGGATTGAGAAGCATATTCATTCATCTAGAAACCTATACAAAACCAGCACAATTTCAGGTACTGAATTTTTCCAAAAACTAGCTTGTGAATGAGTTGTAGATCACTTGAATTAATTAACAGGTTTTCAGAGACAACTTCCAGTGGTGAATTAATTTCAGAAAAAAAATCTCAAATGAGTGAACAGACACTTCGTAAAAAGTAAATATTCTATAAGCTAAACTTCCTTCAAGAAGTTATTTATATTAAAAAACTAGCTCAGTTCCACTGAGATTTAGCAGTTCACCACTTTGATTCTAGACCCATACACTGATGCTCACGCACACACACACACACAGACTCTCACTCTCTCTCTCTCTCTGGACAATTTAACTCTTGCAACATCTTGTTATTAGCCATAATCATTAGTGCCATGGTCATTTTGCTGTTCCAGTTCCTCCTCTTTCATCTTTCCTGGCTCTGCTTATGCACTACAGTGATTCCTCTGTGCCTTGCAGAATTAATTTTAAACATGGAGACTTACGTGCTTCAGTCTTTAGATGGCACCAAAACTGAATGCAGTAATTAGGAAAGCTCTGTGATTTCTATTATTTTGCAGTCACAGATAGGCCTGTTTTTTAGAGCCTGTGAAGGTTCTGATTTGGAAAGGCTTTCCATGCATTCTGCATGTGCTGTCTGTAGAGCTAGATCTTATGTTGATTAAAGGGCATCATCTAAACAGGAGAAATTGCACCAGCAGCTTTGAACTGCACTGGATGTTGGTAAAAACCATATTGAATTGAACTGCAAGATTTTGACAACAAAATATAATCAAACTCTTGAGATATAGAACTAAATGTCGAGGTTGTCTGATGTTGGTAGTGGTCCTTTCAATTCCTTCCTGCTTAAGTATATGAAGTAGTCAAATATTTTGCTTTCATCTCAGGGCATCATCATCTTTAAGGAGTTTGTATGTACCAACTTCAATTTGTCTAGGTGGTATTGACTGAAACAAAACAATGCATGAAATTGCATTTCTAAAGAACCAGTGCAAAATGATAAGAAATTAAAATAGACAAAGACATTAAGTGTTCCCCAAGGGCAATAACACTGGTACTTAATGCTCAGAGATGTACAAGAGACAAAACTAGGAGTTATTTACTATATAAATCCTTACAGACAGACCTCTGCTAATTGGACCTGTGGTGGAGGAAGGTCTGAAATTGTTGCTTTCTTTCAGCCCTAATGCTGGGGTGATCACTGTCCACCCAAAATGATCCCTTCTGGTCCTCAGCCCTTCCCATATCCTAGTGCCTCTCACTAAACTGATTGCTGCTTTAAAAGCAGCTGTTCAAGCACAGTCAGAAGACCAGACTCCTGGTAAGCTGAATGACTCTAAGAAAAATTATCCAGGTTCATTTTTCTTAATTTAAATTGAATTACATACATTAACTCTTATTTATTTACTTATATTGCACTTCCAAGAACAGCACTTCCATGGCCAATGGGCAAGTAACTCAGAAGATTTGAATTTTAACAAGTGTGAACTTTAATGCTAAATATTGAAATCTCAGGCTTGGTTGGTTCTAGAATTGCTCAAACAATGAAAAACTCTGGTGTGTAAGCATGTTGTGTTGTCTATTCACTCTGTCTGGATCAACTAATGGATTGCTCCTTGCTGCTGATTTCTGTGTGTGCACCCTCTGCTGACTGCCCCCTTGGCTGTACTGTGGACCTGGATCACTCAATAAGGTCCTGAAAAAGGTGTGGGACAGATGCAAGGAAATTTGCTGTGGCCATGTTATCTAGCAAAGCAAGTATGTGTAACACTGTAAGACTACTAAGAACCCTGGTAGCATAATGAGTGATAAGGGAGTCCCTAAATCCTCCTGGTTTGGAAGTGCAGTGTGGCCACTCCTCTGATGAGGAATGCTCTGGGAAGTGCTTGGGCTCGCAACAGCAGCTCTCTCTTTGCTCACCAAATGACTGTACAGGCTAAGTTACACATCCCTAGGAGTTAGTATCCCTGATGTATTTTGTAGCTGAAAAAAAGCTTGAAACACCAATTTACCAGCTCCTCTTGTGGGCCTTGAAGTTTTCTTGGGTCGCTGCTGAGCCCCAGGCAAGTATTGGCCGTACTCAGCCCTGATTTCTGTGTTTTGCCTTGAAAGGATAGCTCAAGATGATATACCATAAAATCCTTTATTTGGTTGCTGTATGAGCCTGCAAGCTGTGCGATCAAGCAGTGGAACAAGTCTCCAGACAGGCTGTGGCATCGCCACCCTTGAAAATTTTCAAAACTTCTGGACAAGGTCCCCAGCAGCCTGACTTGCTTTTGAAACTGACTTTGAGCTTGTGTGTGATGGTTTTGTGCTTACTTTTAGATGGACTCCTAAAATCCCTTTCAACCTGAATTATTCTAAGTCTTAGAATTCCTTTGTGTTGATTGTTTAGGCTCATTATCTACTTTCATTTTTTTTGCTGTATGGTCTCCCTTAAAAATGTACTCCCTTAAATATAATCTCCTCTGTCTTGGGAAAAAAAAAAAAAAAGATAGGATCCACAGAAAAAAGCAGATGATCCAAGTGGAAATTTTAGTCATACCATTACATCAGAGGAGGGCTTTAATTAGTAGGCCTGAAGTAAAGAGAATCAATTCTGCCTGTATCTGTTACAGACACATGAGAGGGATGCTAAGCAGATGGAGACCATCATTAGTTAAAGTGAAAGGTGTCTTTTCTAACCTTGCAAAGATCTGTATTCCAACACTTTGCTTCCCTTCTTGAGCAGCTCAGCAGGGCAATAACTGTAAGAGGAAGAAAGGAAAAAAAAGGATTCAGAGAAGTAGAAATTGAGGAAGTCAAAAACTCTCATATCTAAAACATGATTTTTAACTTTCACCTTGCTAGTGGCTTCTTTCTCAGGAATTGCACAGATTTACCTTGGCCTATAAAGAACAACTTCATTCCTTGTGGATTTAGCCAGGAAGAAAGGCACTGTGTCTTGCTCTCTTGTGGACAATTTGGGCACAGGAGGAAGAAGACAGGGCTACAGATATACTTCCCATTGGAAAGCTTACTCTTTTCCAGTGATGCAGTGTGGTCACAAGGGCTGCACAGTGTGAGTCTGTATCTGTATTGCCTCAGAGAAAGCTCCCATTGCAGAGATGAGAGTGCTGTGGAGTAGGGCTTCACCTGTGTTCACTGTCACCAGCCTCCCTAGAATAGCCTGTCCTCCTTTGAACGGACATGACAAGGAGACTGACAGGGCCAAGAGCTCCCATGTTCACAGATTCTCATTGCAAGTGGGACCAGCCTGAAGGACAAGCAGGAATTCCCGTATCTGGTTTAGGAAATAGAAACTGGGACCATTAGGGAAAAAGTAATTAGGGACAACATGATAGGATGCCAAACCAACTGTCTTGTATTATGAGGTATTTATGATCCTGTGTTTTCTAAATATGCCTTGCTGTTGGATCTCTTGGAGAGCTGGAGAAGTCTCAAAGACACACACAGAAAAAAAAAAATGGCAATGTGATAAGAAGAAAATGAAGGAGAAAGACAAAAAATGCAAGAAAGAAGGGATGCAATAAGCATCTAAGGGACTTAGGAGATGAAATCTCTGGTAAACTTAAGTCACTTGAGGCACTTCTGACAATTTATCCAATTTACCAGGAAAAAGCCAAATTATAAAAAGCTTGGTACCAGTTATGCTGGAGGCAAAACAAACCTTACTCATTAGGTCTCTCACTACCCTGTATATCCTAAGCTGGATGGTAGATCCCCAGCGAATTTCCCCTTGAACACATCGTTTCTTAACAGTCAGAGAGCAACTAATGTGTGAGAGTGCCTAGAAGGAGTCACTGTTTTTGAGTGACAGGATGTAAACCATACAGTCTCCTGTAGAAAGGCTGTCTGCTGATATTTCAGTTCTCTGATAGAGATTCTGTTTCCCCTGTAGTCTGGCCTCTCCTTGTCTGTTTGTTTTGTTATCATTTGTATGGAGATCATCAGATCCAAGTACATTTGACATATGGTGATAACAGTCAGGAAAGGAAACAACATATGGCAGACAATTCATATCCATCAAGATCTGTCATAAAACCATTTTTAGCAATAGAAGAAGAGGAGCAGAAAAAGACAGCAGGTTTGAATTTAAAATAAGCAAGCTGCTTTAACCAACAGGAGCGCCTAGGGCTTGCTTTGTTAAATGAGACCACTGGTCCAACGAAGCCAGCACGTGCTGTTGCTTCAACAGTGGGTTAAAATCCTCTGCAGTGCATTGGCCAATTCCTTGTTGACCATCATGACCGTTTAATGACTAATCTCAAAGCCCTGAATGAAGTCACCTGGCTGTCTAGCCTGTTGAATCACTGCCTTGGGGTACTTCTGGGCTAATCCAGGTGTTCAGTCCACATTTATGAGGAGGAGGGAGGAAGGGAACACCGTACTGTACAGGTGCTAAAGGGTGAGTGGGCCTGGAGACCCCAGTGTGTGATGCATGGCTCTGCTGTCCTCATGTGTCTTGTCTGCTCTGTACCAACATCATGTAATTGATGGACAGATGAGACAGTCTAAGTTCTTCCTAGGAGGGCACCAGCATTGTCTGTTGGAAAGGTGGGCAGGACTGAATTCAGGCTGGATTCGAATAATCTACAAAGGTGGTTTCAATATGTAGTCCTGGGTCTCAGGAATGCCCTAGGCTTTAGGCTGTTCCTAGGACTGATTGCCTCAGGTGAGGCATGGACGTATACCAGAAGCCTGATATGTCATTTCTTTAATAAAAAAAAAAAAAAAAAAAAAGAAAATCTGGTCATTCATTTTGGCTGAATTGAACTTTTGGCTGGAGAGCAGTATTTTGGGGGGCTGTATCTAGTCCAGACCTGGCTGTACTTGGATTATTTGTATACACTGGGGAGTTTTAAAGGAATGAGGATGCTTTCTGAGATAGAAAAATACTGTATATGTCACTAATCTATGTAACTTCATTAGTAATCAATTGAATTTCTTCTGTAAAATGTAGCAGCCATTTTTCTCTAGGGCAAACCTGGCCTTTTATGAAAGAAAGTGGCCTTTTATGTTTACTTGGTTTCCTTTTTATAACCCTGTAGAAGAGTACTGCAGGATAGAGATGCTATTTTAAGGATAAGGAAATCTCTGCAAGGGAGTGTTTACATTGCCCAACCTAACAGAGGTCTCACAGGCTCAGGCCCTGATGTGCCAAGAGGAAGGAGCAGCCTCAGGCTCCTTCTCTTGAAACCGAAAGGTGAAAAACAGAGGAGAAATAGCTGCTATGCAGAGATACACTTTCAGAGAAAATCTTCTCCTTGTCTTTTTTCCTCATATTGTTTTGCATAAGTTCCAGCATGGCCAAACTTCTGTCTCTTCTGCCAATTATCTTCTTATCTGTTGTCTTCTCTGCTCCAGCAGCACAGTAGTAGAGCTGTAATGGTGGGGTTTGCTGGTACTACATCTCTGGAAGTGAGCTTGGGCCTAAGTATATCTCTCACTCCTGTCTGGCTGAGCAGGAAGGATAAAGCCTCTGGTCTAACAGGACACTGAAGCCCAACCCTGCCCAGAGCCTCACCACAGTGTCAGAATAAGGAGATGCTGTTGAGTATAGCAATCCTTTACACTTGCCAGCTCAGAGGGTTTAAAATGCAAAATGGCATTTCAGTGTTTAAGAATAGCAAGTAATTTGATGGCTGTAATAGAAAAGCTTCCAATAGAAAAGCAATGTGTTCCAGAGCTGCATAACACTGCTGATAAAATTGCCTTTGGATTCCTTTTCTAATATTCCAGCCTTTCTCTCACTCAGCAAAACACAATAGCTTGCACTAAGCCTCCCTGGGAGGGCAGCTAACAGCACATTTACTAGACACTTCAAACATTTGATCATATTTCTCCTGAGTATATTTAATATCTGTTAATGTCAGCAGCCCCAGCCTGATCGAAATACCCGCATTGCTGGGAAAAAATGTTTAATATAAAAGACGACACGGGTAACCAATCACTTACTGATGTCTTTTGTAAATGGATAGGTGACTACCTAGAATCCCTCTACCCCATTTCTTCTGCCTCCCCATCCCCAGCCCTGATCTGTTACCACCCTGCTGCTGTGTGCTCCTCTGAATGCATTAGAGTGGTTATTCTGAGTACGGAGGAGATGCCAGGAATAGTTTCAGGTTTCCTGCCTCATCAAACCAAATTCAATCTGTAAAAAATTAATACACCCAGAAGGAACAGTTAAAAGCCTCTCCAATCAATTAATGTTAAAATGGGGGCTAGAAGTCTGATTCGTTAAATGAAACCCAATCCAGCTCAGAGCTCAAGAGGCTACTGAGATGAGAGTACAGCAATGAGTCAAGCTGTAGTGCCTCAGAGGAGGGTAGCAAATAAGGTATAGGTTGAAGCAATGAATGCATCTCTCTCAGCTGCTCACTGCTTCAGGCTCGGGGACCCCCAAAGGCACACCCTGTTTGGGGCAGGCCAAGAAATCTCAGCAGAACAAGTCTTCTTCCCGGACTTCCCACAAGGCACGAGGTGGCACAAGCCTAGCTGTTTGCACTGGCCATTCGCATTTTCTCTCCTTTCTCCCAGTGCAGCTGGAGTGAGAATAAAGGATGCAGCCGACAGCCTTGAGGGATCTGCGCACTTACAACTGCCCCATGTCTACTGCACTGCTCACTCCAGCCGTTCAGAAGACAAGTGGGTACACTACCCCCATCAATTTGCCTTAAAAAATTGCAAGTCAAAAATAGATGAAACCTGGTTTTTTTCCATGATATCTGAACCTTGTTGACATTCAATGTTATTTGTGGTGGAAATTAAGGCTCTCATAGCATCTCTTGACTTTAGGGCTTGGAGCTTCAAGCTGCAGTTTTAAAGGCATGTGAATAAGTTTAAAGAACTGCCAACAAAGAATCTGGTGGTGTAATTAAACATAAATCTCAGTAGTTTAGACACAGTGGGTTCAGTCTGCAACTCTTGACTATCTCTTGTCCAGTGTGCCATTCTTCATAAAGCTGAATTCTACTTTTTTTCCCTCAAATGCTGTCTGCTTGTTTCCAAGATGTGGAAAAATTCCAAATAATGCCTGTAGTTACATTTGAATGAAACCTTTTCAAGAATGTTTTCTTGCTACCTGGTGCCTTAAAAATAAATAAAAAATACACAAACAATTAGTTACACAGCCAGCTGAAGCCTATTGTCACTACTTTGCCTCTGATTAATGTAGGTCACACTTTTCTTCCTTCCAGCTATTAAGTATTTAGATCCATTTATTCTTTAATCCCTTGTCTTTTTGCCGGTCCTTTGTTGCTGTGTTACATCCTCACAGTCAGGGAGCATTGAACTAAGTGGTAGAAAAATGGGAAGAGGGAGTTAAGTCAGTAATCCAGCTTTGAAATAAAAAATTGGCCTGAGGTGAGTGCTTGAATCTAAAGAGCTTACTGAAGGCAGAAAGGGGGAAAAAAAATTGTGGCGTGAGAAACTGAGGTAATACAACCTGAGCCAACATTAGTACTTATCTGGATGGGGTACTTGTGAGAAAGGGTTAATTAAACTGCATTTCCTTGAGTGTTGACTGGCTCACAGCTAAGTTCAGAAGTCTATGATAGGATTGTTAGGGTTGTGAGGTAAGAAAGTAGTTCAGCTGGCACTGAAGCTATGCTGCTTGGTGGGCTGCCGTGTTCAGGGAGGGCTTCATGCAGCCATGAGGAGGACTCAGAGAGGCTGAGATGGGAAGGGTTCATACTGTGCTCCTCACCTCCCCCCATATTTCTTTGTTCTGGCAGAGGACCATTGCACCCAAGAAATACATTTACTTTGTTCACAAATCTTTGCCTGTGAGAATGAGTGTGTTCTGGGCTTGACCTTTTCTGAAAACTTTATTTCCTTTGTAGGTACCAACAACAACCGTGCTTATAGTGAGGAAACATGTCTGCCTATTAACTATCACTTTTTCTATACTCTTCTTTATCTTAAACAGTAGCAGCAACCTCCCCTCTGGTAAAAGTAGAGGAAAGTGGCTCAAGAGAGGTCAGGTAAATCCAGCTGAGATATTCTTATGTTCCCTAAAAGAAGTTTACACAGAAATACAATTATTGGTCTCCTCTGTCAATAACTGGGCATGCTGACTCCATAATGCCCTAGGTTACACCTCTAGTTCTTTGTTGCTTGAAAGCCAAAATCAATTTCCCTATGAAATATTGAAAATAAAATGCCTATTTTAAGGAGACTATTTGGACTCCATGCGTTCTGTGTTGCAACAGATATAAAATGGGTTTTGCTGAAAAGAAAGCTTAATTATTTCATTTATCCAGGTCTGGGCAAAAGGAATGATGTTTCTGCAGTCAGATACAGGAGACTGCATGGCTCAGTTGTGCCCTACACTAAGATACAATAACACACAGTGTGGTGCAGCTTTAATTTTAATTCAAAATAAATATTTCCATAACCTACAAAATTCCTCTAATACACTTATCTGGGAGAACACAAAGATTAAAGAAATCCTGCTAATTCCTTTATCTTTCAGATACAGGGCTGAAAACAAAGACATCCAAACCTTGAGCCATTTAGAAGAGGAAGAAGCCAAAATCTGTGCCAGAGGTTTGACTGCTGGGTTTACTCATGGCTTCAGGTAAGCTTCTTTCCCTGGGTTGTTTAGCATTTCAGAGGCCCTCTGTGTTCCTCAAGGAGAGCTGTGGATTACAGACATAAGACCTTGCATAGCTTGCAGCCAAGGTAGAGCAGGGGGAGTACAAACAAGTTAATCCAGGGTGCCTTCCTATCCAGCTGCCTGCCTCTGACCCTGGCCAGCGCTACATGCTTCAGAGGAAGATGTAAGAACCTCACAGCAGGGAGATGCAGGATAATCAATCCTTTCAACCTTGTTCTCAAGCCCCATTAGATCTCATCCTGATCCTGAAATAGTTAGAGGTTGGATTAAGTTTTGAAGAATGGCATTTAATATACTCTAAAAATTGTTGTTATCATTAACTCCCATGACTCTGGAAACTAATGTTATCCACAGACAAATACATTTTCATTTTGAATCACCTTGTGTCCTTGGTCTACTATAGCAATGACTACATGGGCTTAAACACCTGTTTGCAAAAAGTATTTAATATTTCTTTCTACCTGTGGTGATTTTGCTGTGATTTTTTTCACTGTCTGCCTCTTTTTCTGACATTATGAGGTAAGGAGTAGGGATAAAGTGAGCATACTCTAAAGATTACACATTCCTTCAACACATTATTGTACAAAAGGTCCCAAGGGATGAATTCTTTCAGCAGCTTAGGCATTGGTTTGGCAGCCTGCTTCCTGCCCATTCAAAAACACAGATAGGTTTGCACCTCTCCCAACACAAACCCTAATCCACGTTTTAGTCCAAATTGCTGACCTTGGCTGACTTTTGCCCCAGCTTTCCCAGTCATGGTTAGGATAAACAAGCTCTTATAGGAGAACTATTTTTGCAGTCTACCTATCCTTTGGCAGCTCCTTTCCTATTGGAGTAGTAGTTTTTGTCTCTCTCCTAACACTAACCCTTTCACTTGTCCTTTTTGTCAGCACAGTCTTACCCAAGACCCTCAGGCATCTTAGAAGTACAAGAGTTGTGAGTCTGGAATGCATTTGCAGCTTCCCTCTTCTTTTTGCCTTCCTTTTTCTCCTCACACCACTTGCAGCACTCTTATTGTAGTAATTTTTAACCCTAACCCTAGCTAATGGCCTTGTCTACTGCTCTTTCCCTAGGATGTCTACTTAATGTCTTGCTTTAACAGGAATTGTGTCCCCATTTCACTTGTACAGTATCTCTGAGGAAGTTTTTAGAGTTGATGAAGAGATGTGATGTGTAGGATTTCAGCTGGGTTTGCTGTGCTTATGTAGAATTGCTCAAACACTTTTGAGTGATTAATTTTTAGTTAATTTTGTCTATCTGTTATCATTTGTGTACAGAGCGAATATACACAGATATATCTACAGTGATGACTTGGACTGTTTCCTTGTGTCACCTGCATTGTATCTTTGTACCACCTGCAGTGCAGCATCCTCTCCCTAGCCCCAGCTCTTGACCATTTCTTCTCCCTGCTCTGCCTCTGTCCTTTACTCTCCTCCTCCCTATAACATCACAGCCTTTTTCTCTTTCCTGTTGCAAACTCTGTTCTTCTCTCCTGCCTGGAGCTTCTCACTGAGAGAGAGGCCAAGGGACACCTGAGAGACCCACGTGTGTATTTGTGTGTGGTGGGCAAGAGAATGCAGAGGAGGACCTGCCTGTGTGAACTGGCAGAGCCCCGTGCTGTGAGCTGGGGGAGGAAGGCAGGCAGGGAAGGTGTTGCCATGCTGTGAGGCACAGCCTCTCCCATGATGGGACAGGGGCAATTGCTGCTCAGAGCCCTGCTGTGGCATCCTGTGCCAGAGGCACTGGGCACGTGTCTGCTAAGGGGATACACTGTGCAGCAATGAGGGCCCTCAGCAGTTTGGGGGTAGAGATATGGGATGGGTGAAAAAAAGCCTCCTGCTTTCTCAGTGAAGAAAAGATTTCCCACCTACATTTAGATTTCTGTACAAGCAATATTTTTCCCTTTTCCAGTGTTACATGTCTTTGGTGTTTTGGCACTGGAATTTGATTACTTGGGCCAATCATTTGGTTGCCTAAGGTCTTCCTGAATGTCATCATAATAATTCTTACTACTCACCCCTCTAAAAATTTGTGCTTGGTGCTTTTTTGTTATTTTAGTCCCAGCCCTTTCTAGATCATTCAAAAACACAAGCAAATTAAACAGTGTGGGATCCAGAGCGAAGCCTTGAGGCATATGACGTTTGCCAGGGTGAAAATAGGCCATCTGATTCTTCACTTCTCTTCCCTTTGTTAAAGTTTCATCAAAATAATAGTTTACCCTTCTCCACTATGCTGTTTGAATTCCTATAGTTTCTCTTTTTTGTGATGTTTGCTCAAAAGTGTTCTGACAGTCTGAGTAAGTCATGGCTTTCCTCTGACATGGCCAGAGAATTATGAGAGATTAGTGAAACACTTCTTCCTTCTCTGGCTGTCATTTTAAACACCCTGTTACTATTTTCTTCCCATTCTTAATGCTATTTTCAAGGAAGAATGGCGAAAATAGTTCAACCAAGCATAGCTTGTTAAACTCCAAAAATCTGTTCTATTACCGTGCTGATCACACCATCCCTCAGCACTACCGGGCTTTTAAATGTGGAGTAATTGGAAGAGCATGAGAAAGGGCAGATTTCAAGAGCTTAGGCCTTGATTTTCCAAGCAGTTTGGTGCTCATACTTGATACCAGAGTTTCACAGACTCTGTGGGAACTGAACTGTTCTGGAAACCTGACCCAGGGCTGTGCCTTGGCCCCTCTTAACAAGCTGGTGAGTCTTCATGGCACAGTGCAGCTCTGTGCAGGTAACAACTCAGCTTGTATAGATCCAGTAGACCTTTCAATGCCCAGAAAATGAGCCTTGCTGTAGAGCAAAGCAGCTTCACAGCTATTCCCCTTCCAGTTTGGATGATAATTAGAGTAGAGTTAACTTGATGGCCTCTGCCCTGTGCCTGGTTGCATCAAGAAGACAAGTTTATGCTTTGGAAGTCCATAAAAGGTGATTTGGTGAGTATATAGGCCTATCCCCAATCTCAGACAATGAGGAACCCTCTTTCTGCAACCACTTTTGCATGGGGTGAATCCAAAACCTGTGGAGGCTGCTTCCCTTGTAAGTCAGGAGAGACACTGAAGCAGTGCAGATGCCATTGCCTCAGGCGCTCATGAAAATTCCCCTCTGACCCTCACAGCTTCTCCACTATGAAAACTCTAAGATCAGGGTATTCACCCTACTTGTCCCAGGGAAGTGTGGCTAGTCCAGTGGGACACGTATGTCATTGCAGCTGGTTCTTCAGGCTGTGATGACTAACAAAATAGCCCTTGGCTGGCTGCACACATGCATCCCTGGTGTTCTGCTACTGCCCAACTCTTCTGACAAGAAATGGATCCTACATGTGATGACTTAGCCCAGTCAATGGACAGAGTTCCTGGAATAAAAAAAAAAAAACAAAAACAACAACAACAACAAAAAAAAAAAAAAAACAAAAAAAAAAAAAAAAAAAAAAAAAAAAAAAAAAAAGGAGAAAAAAATGGAACCAAACAAAAAACCACAACACAAAAATCAAAACACCTGGGGAATGCTGTTCCATATAATCCCAACAGTCTTGTTCTGCTGCTAAAAGGAGCCATGTGGCTGTTATAGACACGTGCAGGAAAACAATGTTATTAGAGGCATCAGGCATTTGTTCAGGAGGCTGTGGGATGCAGCCATTCCTTAGGCATTGCAGATGCATTTACAGTATTAAAAGGTCAAACAATCTTTCTATTTCCCTGTTTGCTTCAGAGAGTTTTGTTGAACATTCTCATTATTCGTTGTGGTATTTCTTTGATTTAAGAGGATTTCTCTACATGACTGTAGTTATTAGAATGCAGTCTGTGTGCGATGAATGTGCTATTACTATAACAAGCTTCTCCTTGTAATAGATATTTATTCTGAGCGCAAAGCTTTTAGTTCAGTTGTGCATGTGGCAGTGAAGACAAGATGGGGCATGTAAGTTGGAAAACAAAAAGGGTAAAATGCAAAAAAGGCACAAAATTGGTAGTTTAGAGTAGTGACTTCTGTCCCTGTTTTTGTTACGGCCTCTGTGCCAACTATTAGCCTACTTTTCTTTACTTTTTTCTGACGGAGAGAAGCCCTGTACAACAGCATGAAGACCCTGAGGATGAAAGCAAATTTTTCTTTTCATACAATTTTCCCATGAGCACAGGCAGGGCTTTAGGTCCTATTAACATGTCAATGAATTGCAGAAAGCTTCTGAATCCCTAGACAGTTGTTGGGGACCCTTCCTCATCCCCCTCCAGAACTTGCCTGCTGTTCCTTGTCCTTAATACTCTTTCAGTGTGAGAGAGGGGAGAGGGCCAGCAGAAAAGGGGTTGCTGGAGTGGAAAACAGTTAAACATACCACACATACCCTCTGGTTTAGTGAGAGAAGGTAGAGGTAATGAGGACTTTCTGTAGGTTTAGGAACAGTAGGAATACTGTAATTATCAGTGAGAGACAATTAAAGATATTATAATGAAGGCAGGGAGTCAAAGGCATGATGTCATGATTTCTACTCTGTGTTTGAAAAGCCACAGCATATGGGCTTGGATAAGGCTGATTACTTCCCAGAAGTAACAAAAGAGTCTGCTAAACATTATTTATTAGGACAACATGTATCTAAGAGTCTTGAGAAGGCTGGCTCAGGAAACATCTGGTTTTAATGAACCTGGGAGTGCTGGCAATATTGCAGATGACTGCAGAGGTCTTAGGTTTTGCCAGTATTTCAAAAGTCTGTAACAGCAGTGGTTATGATAGTTATAAGCTGAACAACCTGAAGTTAATATCTGGCAAAATAGTGCACAGGGAAATATGAGGTTCGGTTTCTATCTAGAAATATAGTTAATATTGGGCAACACAGCTTTCAAGGAGGTAGAACTTGCTAAACAGAACAACTTTCATTTTGTATGTGATTACAAATTCAGCTGTCAACAGTGACTGCAGAGAGATAATGTAATTTTGCGATGTGTTCAGCATGGTCCAGCACAATATTTTGACTTGAGTCAAAAGAGGCAGGGAATGCTGACTGATGGGAGTGAGGTTTTTATGAAATAGTCTGTCTCTGGTGTTATTTCAATTTCTCTATGTGTAATCTTGAAATAAATATAAAATTGCTGCTGATAAAATCTGAGGATGACACACAAACTGAAGGAGTACCCAATAATGATGGGAACAGAGTGGTTACACAGAGAGATAGGATAGTGCAGTCTGCAGTGCCCATTTCACTAAAATGCTTTTTAATGTTGCCAAATCCCAAGTCATTCACCTGAACTGCAGGGAAAAGGAGCTGTTCTGATCTGGTCAACTCTTATTCGTAGCAGTCCTAACACAGGAATATTTTTATTTCCTCTTTTTCTTTTTTTCTTTTCCTTTTAGTCTTGAAATATCTGTTACTTGAGGGTAAATACATTTGGATCTCATAACTGACTGTTTTGCAAATGTTTTTTTTTGCCAGCACAGACTGTTTTTAGCTGGTTGCGTATGTTAGTGTCAGCCTCTTCCAGGTGAGTGTGACAGTGTTGTACCAGCAATGAGTGAATCAGAGTCAGTGGGGGTGTAGGTGACTGTTGAGACCTACTCTGTGCTCAGCACATGTCACTCTGCTACTGATGATACCCTTCTCCTTGCGTGTTTTTGCCATCCAGGAAAAGCTGATTAAAGCAGCTCACGTCTTCCCTGAGCTCGGAGCTATGCTTGTGACTAAAGATTCATGCATTGGCTGATAAATTACACCTAGTCAAATGTGCATTTCAAGTTACTTGGAGCACTTTCTTGGACAACTGCCCTTCCCAGTGCAATATTTGGGTATTCTTGTACCATCTGTCCAAAACATGAGCCCAGCTTATTGCAACTGGGTCTTCATTAATAGACTCTCAAGAGTCAACCTTCATGCTGTGAGGTTTGAAGGGGGATTAGTATCTCATACTATCTTGGGCAAAGTAAGGACAGAAAGTCATGGCAGCAGAATTTCTCCAGCTTGTACTCACTTTACAGCATCAAAAACTTATATTTCTATAAAATGAGGTAAAGAAAATAGAAGGGGAGTCTATTTCAGGTTAATTATAAGGAATATCTTGATTTCGTCCAGGATCTTGAATGAAAGTCAAAAACCTTAATGCAGAAGTTGCACATATGAAGATGGATCCCTTGATGTTCTATTTTAGTAGTTTTTCCTCCTCAAAATCAAACATCACCTACCCTAATGTAAACCCATAAAGTCTTGTAGAATATTTTGTGGTCACAGATTTTAAGTACGTTGTCTGCACATCTCTTTTCACAGATTACTACACCAGGCACATGTCAGCCAGGGTACTGGGCTCAAGTCCTGACTTGCAGGACCAGTCAGCTTCCCTCCATTACTTCAAGGTGCTCCTCTACATGTTCATGAGCTCCCAATGAACACATTAAAAAAGTTCCTGCCACTAAGCTTGTGAGAGTTGATGAGATCACAACCTGGGAAAACAGTTAGCTTTATTAAAATAGGGTCTTGAGTATTGAACCAATTTCTCGAACTTGCTTCTCTTGTCGTTAACCCTGACAGATCAATGGATTTAAATTTCTTTTTCTAAAGAGCTAAGCAGACTTTGATAAAACCCAAGTGTTTCTGTGAACTATTCTCTCTTTCTTTCCAGGAGACTGCTTCATGGTACCTACCAAGTTATAAATATCATAGTGGTTGTTAGAATTTTTTTTCCCTTGTGATAGTCTTATATGGAAAGGAATGGGATACTGTTAATTGCACTAATGCATTTTTCAGATCTTATTTGGTGCATTATATACTGCCTTCTCCTACTACTGAGTAATCAATTATACAGG
The DNA here is from genome assembly GCA_035222235.1 of Margarornis squamiger. Classification (NCBI taxonomy): domain Eukaryota; kingdom Metazoa; phylum Chordata; class Aves; order Passeriformes; family Furnariidae; genus Margarornis; species Margarornis squamiger. The sequence continues at coordinate 39,673,541 of JAWWTY010000106.1, read as the reverse complement.
TTTGCTGCATCTGGACTCTTTTTAACCACCTGAACCAGCAGTGTGAGAAGGACAAAGAAGATCCTTTCTTTGCAGGGAGGCTTTGCTAAGAGTGTAAGACTGTATGGCAGGGATTGTGCCTAAGCCTGGCTCTCCTCCTGCTGCAGAAGTGAAAGTGATGGTATAAAATTAATTTATGTGGTGCTAGCGACCAAGGAGTCAGTTCCCTTTCTCTAAAAGTCCCCAGCCTATGGATGTTGTTTCAGGTCTATTTACAGAGGAACTGATGAGCACAACAAGAACCAGAAGGGAAACATGAACCTGCTTCATGTGGTGATGTAGCGAAAAATTAGATCCCTCTGGAGACCGGAACCTGAACTGTGTTCCAAGGTTATGGGGGCTCCTCTTTGCCACTGCCTTCACCAGTCTGTGCAAAAGAACAGGTACAATTTCCTTTAGCATGAACAACCCTGAAGAGCAGAAGTCTTTCCAGACCCTCATTTCTTCCAGCTGCTTGTATCAGAAGTCAAACAAGTTGCATCTGACCATCAGCAAAGAGCCTGGGGGTCTTCCCACACTCTGCTCTTTACCTCTGAAGGTGAAGATCTTGTGGATGACTACCTCTGTATTTTTCTCCTTTGGGATAAAACTTCCTGAGCGGCAACTTGGGGCTCTTCTTTAGGGACTCCTGGGTTTGGTCTGTCCAATCTCATTACCCTCAGCCAACAGCAGCAGAGCAGGAGTCACTCGGTCATTTCATTTTTTCTGGGGGACTTGTGGGGGTTGGGTTGGTGCCAGCATCTCTGCTTGGGCAAGGGTATGGAGCAGGGAACAGGAAAGTGCATAGCAGCAGGACGTGAGGTTTGGGTGACAGGTACATGAGGAGTAATTTTCAAATCCACTTTGTCCCTTTCTCTGAATCTTGTTTTGGAGTCACATTACCTGTGACCATCTTGCACCACTTCAGCTGGGCATGTGGTGCATCTGCACCCTGGGGGACTGTGTGTGCAGACTTGAGGGGATGAGAAATAAAGGGCAGGTTTGGCTTGTCCTCGCAGCGTTGGCTTTTAGATTGCTTCTCTGTGATAGAGAAATCTCAATGCCTGTAAATATTTCTGTCCTCCAAAGAACGTATTGCCCGTATTGCATTATCTGTGAAAAATCCTTGCCCCCAAACCTTATTTGTGGCTCCATTAACCTAAAGAACTCATCTGAATGCTCCATTTGCCTTTTAAATAAAGAACAAGTGATTGCTGAGGACTCGCATCCCTATCATTTTGTGTTGCTTTCCTCATTATGAGAGGAACATAAGGGTCCCCGATCATTATTTCTGACTCTGTCATTAGCAAAGGTCTGGAAAGCATGTTTTCACTCCATTAGCCTTCAGAAATAAAAAGAATGATTGCATAAGTCAAGAATAATTATTTCAACCAGCTCTTCTCAATGTATTGCTGTGGAAGAGGCTGGGGTCTAAACATGAGCTGACAAATTAATTTATATAATTTGTGTTTTCCAGAAAAAACACCACGTTCAGGACTGATTTAGCTATACAAATGGCTTTATTTGTGGTTTTATGTGCTTCTCTGGTCACTTATGACAAACATCAGGAAGCTAATATTTTTCCTCATGATGTCTGCCAGGACCCCTGCAATTTACCCCTGGAGGAGTGGTAAAGCAAAAATTCCTAGATCTGTCATAATCCTTTTGTTTCTCAGAAGTGTGTGAATACTTATGTTAACCAGTACCAGCCTCTTTCTCTAAGGATACCCTTCTGTGATGATATTGAAGTTCCTGGTTATATCACTACATTATGGCATTTGAGGCTGGGGGTGGTCCACGCAAAAGGCCCTTTCCATATTCAGAGCAATTTCTTCTTTGCTTCAAAGAAAGGATGGAATCACCCTACCTTTCTTCCTGTTAGAAGACCAAAATGCAGCCATTTTTCTTCTGGATACAGTATTAATACTAGCTAGACCTCTGATGAGATCTGGAATTACTTCGTGAGACATAATTGCCACAAAATACAGCTCAAGCAGCATGGCCTCTTTCATGATGTCTTCAAATAAGACAGCATGAGTGCATAGGAATGGGCAGTGGGGCAGGGCCAATGAGATGGAGTCTGTCTGGCCCACCACAGCACCCTGAGTCAGCTCATCCAACAACAAAGAAAGGCAATAGACAGTAAGATGATACAATAATTCAGACTTGGATAGAAAGTACTATAGAAGAAGTATTATTTCTTATTTTGGCTGAAAATGCTTTTGGATGGCTGAAGATAGTAAAGCTAATTACAATGCAGCTGAGAGCTTGCAGTGAAACTGGGTTGAAGGAGACTATTTAGACCCCTTTTCCAATTGAAATAGACTTTTAAACCCTTCCTTTAAAATGACTAATGAGCCAATTGACATGAAGGAAAGCATGTCCTATAGATCCATGCAGCTCCTTTCACAGCAAGTGAAACAGGAGTTTTTGGTGGAGGTAGGAAAGATCACATTCTCCTTGTCAGTGAAAAGTTGTGAGTTGCTGTATTTGTGGGGTTTTTTTAGCAGGTGTGTGGTTGCCAAATGAGATGTGGATTGCAGCTTGAAAACATAGGTATTCTGTGCACAGAAGGCATTCACTAAGAGATGAAGGTGACGAGTACTGAAAGGAAAACACAGGCAATACTGTGAATCGTGATATTGTGCCAAAATTTTATGTTAATTGCACACCTTGTTTTCCTCACCTCTGAGTGTGCTAGTTCCTAGGAGAGGAAAGAGTTTAAAAGCTTGACTCCAGCAAACCCACAGAAAGCCTGCAGTCATTCACACTCCACTATTAAGCCAAATCATAATCTGAAATACAAAGAAAGATGTCCTCTATCTGACAGTGCTGTAAAACAATTATCATGGTTCCTTTCTCCTCTGGACAATCTTCATGAAAACCTAGCCAGAGCATCTAAGATAGAAGAGTCCTCTCACCAGCAGGGTAAAAAGGACAGCATCATTTCTGAGACACAGGAATTAATCTTAGCCTTGAGACTGACCTGAACTTTAAAGGATCTGAGCCCAGGCATGCAAAGAATGACAATTGGTAGATGTCATATATCTCGTAAAAGCAGGCACTGTAGAAGCTGACATGACTATCACATTTGCTGAAGGATTCATGGTAGAGGCAAAGACCTCATCAAAAGAGCTCAGAGAAACAATGGGGAATGCCCAGGGAGCTGTGAGATACGTCCAAACCTACATGAGATGGGCCCTCATCCCACTCTAGAATTGCATTAGTGGAGGTGTTTTGAAGCATTTGTATGATAAGCACTGGGATCTCCTGATAGACATCAAGGCTACAATTATTGCCAAATAGAGTGGAAGCAAAGGTGCAAGATGAGATAAGGAATATCACGTTAAGGGCTTCTAGAAGGTTACAGTGCACTATTTAGTGGTCTCTTCTGACCTGGATTCCACATGTTTGTGCAGCACAGAGCAGCCTTTTCCAACTTCTGGTGTGCTCTGCTCCAAGATGTTTCAAGCTGAGAGATTATATTTTGCTATAGCAGTCCACCCACAAGGCCCAGAATCACTCAGAGATCCTTTGGGCTCAGGGAACCTTCAGGTTCTCATCCTCAGGTTGTAGGACATGTCCCTGTGAGCTTCCGGCAGGGGCAGATTCACATCCTGGGTTGCTGAAACAGCCTTGCTGAAACACGGCTGCATCGTAATTAATAAATACACTAATGAAGTCTTCATTGCATTATTAGGACATTTAGAAATTTACTCTGGGAAACCTTTCAACTCCATTAAATCCACCTTTGTCACAAGATAAAGTGCCGTTCATAATAGGCTCATTAACATGCAGACTGCAGTTCAGCCCCATCCATTAACAGCTGGCAGGCAGGAGTTTCCTAAAAGACCCCAAGAAACATTTTCCCTGACCAAGGGCTGGCTTCCTCAGCATGTTCTGTTAGTTCTCTGTTGGATGTTTCATGACAGGGAGCTTTTCTATTATCTTCCCTGTGCCATTTAAATTTACTGCCAAGACCAGCTGTAATCATTCAGGGATCTGGAAAAATCTGCCAGGAGTTCCCACCCTGCTGCTGGGGTCTTTTTTTTACTCAAAAGCTGCCATGAGCAGAAGATGCCAGCCCCATGCAATAGCCATGGGCATTTTTCTCCTCTCTCCTGCTTAGCTGACTCTCATTTAGAGCCCAAGTGTCAACTGTTCTGATGAAGTGCATCAGAGCCAGGCATGACAATTAACAGTGAATGATAACAATGGCATTTCAGCAGTGGTTAATAGGCTTCCAAATTTAATCTCTCACGCTCTCACAGAGATAAAGAATAGATAATTCTTCCAGAAACAATGATTACACAATAAAGTTTGTATTTGCTCTGTGCTGATGAGCTATGATGCCTGGTTTCACCCAGTGGCACTTTCGAAACCCCAGGGCTGGAGTTGTTGCCAGCTCAGGATTTTACGGATCTCTGTTGTCTTGCAGGTCTGTCTTCTGGAGCAAGGAATTAATGTCTTTGTTCTTTCTTTCCTTCTTTCTAAAAAGCCCAGAACTCCGGCCAACTACTCAAAGGGAAATACAAACTAAGGGAAATTGAAATTGTCCCTAAGTAATCTATCTGCGCTTACAACTTTTGGACAAAACTCACAACTTTGTGGCACGATTTATTGATTTGAGTTCTGAGGATTGTCAGTTCTGGGCCTGGCACATCCACAGCAGGGGACAGAGCTATAAAATTGTCACTGGGCTATGAGGCTCAGCAGAAAAGCTATAGTGGGCTGTAAGAATGACCACCTAAACACTGAGAGCATTTTTTCTGAATTGAATGAAAGCCTGTCAGGGAGTGAGGTAAAGTAGATGCTTGACATGAAGATTTGAGGCTTCAAGATGTCACATTTTAGCAGCGTGAATGCCAGGATGCTGGGACTTACCAGCCCACTCAAGCACAGATGCAGTGAGTAACTAAGCTTTGATGAAACTTTCTACTGGATAGGATCCATGGGACCAGAGGAGACTAGGTTCAAGAGAGCAAAGCCCCTGCTGAAATTGTAAATGAAACATGGGCAGCCTGCTTTGTTTTAGGACAGTGCCTGCCATGAGAAAACCCTCATTCCCTCAGACCTGTCCATCATCCCATAGTGCACACATCAGTAAACTGTGGGCAAGGCACAGCGTCAGTGGAATCAATGAGTGTCCCACAGCTCTGTATTTCAGGAGTTACCCTTTACTTCTTGAATTCTTACAAAAGAAAAACTGTTTCTTTTTTAATCTCAGTTCAAGTTTTGCCTGTGTTGCTCCTGAGCCACTTAGCTCTCTCAAAGAGGTCAGCTCTCTCAAAGATGTTTCTCACATCCCTCTTGACCAGCCCTAAACACAAGGTCTGGAACAAGAACCGTACAATGCTAGTGGCACATCAGTGAGAAAACTCTAGTTTTGGGGACAGGCAGGACAGCTAAGCAAAGTATACACCCCACTGCTAGAGCATAGTATGACTTAGTGGACAAACAGCAAGACATTACAGTTAGGTTTTACAGCTGCTAAATGTGCTAGTCCTTAAACAAACATCTACTGGGACTTTAAGCCTTGATTCTTTTGAAACACCAGGCTTCAGAGGAGAGCTATTTTCTTATAGCACCGGCATTGTGTCTTTAGGCTGCAGGATATTATTAAAAAAAGTCAAAGCAGAGTTCATCCCTGATGTATTAAGCCTCATTCAGTTTGTATTTTTGCATTTTCTTCTGCACAGAATTCCTGCTCCTTTTCACTCTGCCTCTGGTATCCCAGCTATTCAGGTTTTCTTTGCTTAGGCTTCATGAAATGAACCCAAGAATAAGATTTTGCTGAAACCAAGAGAATTTGCAATTAGCTCCATCTTTTTCAGAGAAAATATTATATCTGTGTCTTGAACTATGCTTTGTTGTAGCAGCATGGCACAGTTTCTGTAATCGTGTTTTAGCAGTTTGTTGACCCCTTATCTTTTACAGCAATGTATCCCTACACATCTCCCACGGAGGAAACAAAAGATGTTCATTATAAGCATAGTAGGGCTGTCCTGAACCTCTCTTTGAAAATCAAAGTAGTTCAATTACTTTTTTAATACTTCCTTATTACCCATTTCTGCATTGCTGATTGTATCTGGGGCATGTGATGGTCACCAAAATACAGGTCAAGGTTGGGATTTACTTGAGGTTTATTTCTTACAAAATATTGAAACATTTCAATAGGCTTTGGCACTGTGCTATTTCCCTTTGAAGGAAGATTTTTTTCTTTCAGCTGCATCTAACATCTTCTTACCTTATGTGTGCCATACCATAAGTGGCTTTAACTCATTAAGATAGCAGAAACCACCCCAGAAATTAGGATTATATCCTGCCAGGGTAATGATTCATATAGTTCACTGGAGGGTTTGCTGAGCAACAAGAATTGGATCAAGGGGCCAGGAGAAGGAGGGGCTAGCTCAGAGGATCAGAAGAAGTGGAGAGGTAAAGAAAGAAAAGGGGCTGAGGAAGAAGGTCCCTTCCTTTCAGCAGGAACAGCCGTGTTGGCTCAGCTGACCATGTACCAAAACTTGGTTTCACCCATGGTGGAGCAAGTTCAGTATCTCCTTCAGGATATATGGTTCATTTGGAAAAGCTATTTGTTTTTCAAGTAGAAAAGCTATTTAAAAAAAAATTTCTGAGATGCTATTAGAGACAAACAGCAGCATTACCTGCAGACCCCTCTTCCCACTTCCCTTTTGAGAGTCACAGGCTGTTTTTGTTTATAGGTGGCATCTGACAGAGGCTCTGAGGTCTGTGTTTAGGGTCAGCTTAGTGCATACAGCTGGACAGACTTTTCTTCATTCTAATTGACCTGCAATTCTTTTTTGTATAACTGGGAAGGCAAAATGCCTCTACCTCAATAAAACTCTGCTTCCTGCACTTGTTCCTCCAAGGTTTAAATTTATCATGTGTACTTTGTTTCTGCCCAGGCTTCCCCTCAACACCCCATGTTGTCTATTACTGTGTATAAAAATGATCTGTGTTGACACAGGACTGAGTGAGCACTTTGTATTATCAGCTTCCGCATTTGCCTGTGTGCTTTATTTCATGCAACAAAAGCGTATTTCACAGCAAGGTGATTTCTTGAAAGGTTTTCCACTCACAATTTGTCTAAAAAGAGATGCTGCTAGAGAAGGCAGAAAAGTGTGTTTCTTCAAGCCATTCAGCAAAGTTACTGGTGAAATTGCTCAGGGCTTTGATGCTGCCACTGTGGACCTAGGTGCATATTGTACTTGCAGGTCTCCTGGTCCTGTTGGGATGGGGATGGGAATGGAGAACTACCCCTCGTTTCAGGGTCCTGCGGGCTGGGGCTGTAAGCTGCAGTGTTTCATCTGAGCTGACTGGGATCACCACCAGCCTCTGGCCTGCTCTGCCCTCCCTGCACTCTGCTTACCTCTGCACAGCAGCCTAGCTGGTCCTCACCGGCTCATGGTGTCCTGCCCTAAGCAGGGATGTGCTTGCTGTGCACTGTTCTCTCCTCTGCGGCAGTAGACTCTTTCCACTGCTGCTGGCTGAACGGTTTTTAATTATCCTCTTTGGGCTTCTGTGCACCATAATCAACAGTTAATTGCAAACAATCAGACAAATTGGTGTTCTAGGGAAGAAGAGTGACAGAGAGGAGCAAGGACTAAAGCAGGAGCCGACTCTAGTGATGGGCACGGCTAATGGCAAGCAGCTGTTTGGAGTAGAGGGGGCTCAGTGGAAGAGGGGCTGCAGTGAAAGCCAAAGCAGCTCTTCTTTCCTCTGTCCCTGAAGCATCTTCACTTTGCAACTTACTTCTGCCACATCACCTCCCTTGTAAGACAATATAGCTTGGTTTTGCAGGCAGTATTGTTAGATCCCACTAGTCTGTGGGGAAAATAACTCACTGGAGAATGGCAAATAAGGAGAATTAAAAGTCACAGCACTGAGCCTGACAGAGTTCAAGAAGCATTTGGATGATGCTCTCAGGCACATGGTGTGATTCTTGGGGCTCTCCTATGCAGTGCCAGGAGATGGACTTTGACCTTGTGGGTCCCTTCCAACTCAGGATGTTGTATGATTACATTATAAAGTAGCAGCAATGCTGCTGTTTTTTCCAGGGGTTACCTGGATGTTCCCTAGCACCTCCCAGGTGTGCTGTCAGGCTGGAGTTAAGCCCCAGGGAGGTGAAGGCCTTGAAGAGGTGGCACCAGCGTGTGGCACGATCCCAGCCGCAGCACAGACTCTCCAGGAGGATGAACAAGTGCAGGAAAGAGCTCCTGAGCCTAAAGCCCAAGGTCTGCCATGCTTTGGCTTTTGTCCCACTTATTTACACTTATTTACAGTTTGACACTAACATTAGCAGCGAAAGGGAGCTCATGTCTGTTCAATTTTTATCATCTTCTGGTTGCCATAACCTTGGGCGGGGCTGGTTATTTCTTTTCAACTTCTTTTCAATTACCGAGGGACCGCTCTCTTTTTTCCCTTGAAATCATCACCGCTGTTTAAACGATGCCGGCTCAGTACCCCTAAGGCTCCCGGGCGGTGATGGAGGTTGTCCATGCCGCTCCCCATCGCCGTCGGTGTGCCCGTGCCGCCTGCCCCGGCGGGCGCGGTGCCCCGCGGTGCCGGCAGGGGGCAGCACTGCCCCGGCTCCCTCCGGCATCCCCGGGGTCTGGAGTGTCAATTAAGGGAACGGGGAAAAAGAGACAAAGAGAAAAAAATAATAAAAAAAAAAAAGAAAAAAGAAAAAAAGCCCTTTTACAACGCGCCACTATATTAAACTTACAACGCTATAAATCGGCACCGTAAAACTGTAACACTCAGGTGGCTGGGTGTTAGGCAAGGCTGACGCGCTGCTGGGGGAACGGCAGGGATATTGACAAACCGCGTCATGCACAAGTTTCTGCAATGTACATAAAACTGACTGCTTTGTACCCCTATTAGTTTGGTTTTTACAATGTTTTCAGGGACCAAAAAAAAAAAAAAAAAAAATGGCAAGCGATACAAACAAGGAAATCAATTCAGAAAAATAAAAGTTGACGTGAGCTTGCATCCAAGAAGTGACGGTACAGACTCTTTTATTTGTTTGTTTGCCTGTTTTGAGGTGGTTTGAGAAATCCGGGTTAATTTAAAAATATTTGCCTTTCAGTTTCTTTCATTGTTTTGCTTCCTGCAGGTCAGGACGGGCACTGCTAGATAATGAAGGCGTGGTAAAATTGGTTATTCGTGAATGTATTTACAGTCTGATCTCCAGATTTCTACCCCTCAAATGAAAGTCAGCTGGTTTGATCCCTATTGCTTTTTTATGTTCAGAGATGATCTCCAGGGGCACATTCTTCCCATTTCTCCCCTCCCCCCATCCCCAGTGGAAAAAATATTCTCTTCGTTTGCCCATTTTCTTTGACCTTCAAAGTCTTTTCTCCTGTCTGTCTCCTCCTCACTAGAGGAACCCTGACAAGAACTTTTGCAACTGTAAATAGTCATGTCATTATAAAGCAATAACATGGGCTGTAGCTCTCCCTCCCTGGGAGAGGTGAGCAAGGGTGTGCAGCTTGTTAGTCTCTTTTTCTGTGAGAGGAAGGGAGAGCTGCACTTCATTTTGAAGTTTCATGCGACATCACAAATCAGGTCCCCTGGCAAAGAGGGGAAGCAAATGCCGAATATGCTGAAGTGAGTAACTACTCATAGTGAAGAAAATCCTTTAATGTGAGCACGGTGTAGGTAATGCAGTATTTATTTACCGCAGAAAAACTGTAAAGAGCACAGCATTGATTTCTTGGTTTTTATTTTTCAGGTCGGTTTCGTGGGGCTTGGTCTCTTGTGAGGATTTTTTGAGAAGCATCTGAATAGCTGATAGCTGGATGGCTTCACTTCTGACCCCCCGACCTGAGTGAGGTTTGCTGCTCACAGTATTCCTGGAATGACACAGGGGCTCCGTCTGGAGTCAGGCCAGGACATTAGATGAAACTGCTTTTGTGGCACTTCTGCATTTGATAAATAGAGGACAGATTTCCCCCTGTATCTCTCTGCAGTGTTTGATTCTGTTGACCATGAAATCCTCCCTGTCCCTGCTGAGGAGGGGGGGTTGCAGCCTGGTGGGAATGGTTCAGTGGGACATACACAATCAGTAGAGATGTGAACATATATCACTTCTGCTAATGCCTGAACGTGGTGGGGTCCCACAAGAACTTACGCTTTTCCCCTTTTTGCTAACCCAATTGAACACATAGCCATCAGGGTGTGGGAGATACTGCTGCAGCCTAGAGCACTTCAATAGCTCAGGGTGGTTGTGCCATCCCCTCCTCTCATGTTTTAAGAGAATACATGGTCAAGTTCAAAGTCTCAGTCCTTGAAAGCCCTAGTAGCTTGGATCAAAGTAGCTAAAAAAGTAACCTTATCAACACCATCTGAATTCTATGAGGGTCTTGCCATTTCCTACTGCAGCAGAAGGTGAGATGGGGAAGAGGCTGCTCTCTGATATCCTCCTCCAGTAGTTGTAAGCATTGACCAGTGTCTCCAAAATATGGGAAAATAACCCACCTGTGAGGGTTAGTACTTTTCTTACTGAGATGACCACCATGTAGAGATTCCCTTGCATTTCACATGATCAGGGAATGTTCACTGCCTCTGGAACATAAGTCCCTCCTGACAAGGACAGGGTAGCACAGTGTTGCACCAACAGCGTTGTGACTAGTCCTCCGGGGTTTCTACCTTCCCATCCCATACATTGACCTCAAAGTGATGCCAGGACCACATGGTTCTTGGTGCAGTGTATAATCTCTCTCTGTCTTTTCATTCACACACATTCCCCCCACACGTAACACTTTGTCTCTAATTTTGTGTATGCTCAAGCCATACAATTTCTAAAGAAGGTTAAAAATATCAAATTAATTCAGAAGAAAGAGGTGAAAAGAAACATTCTGAGATACTCAGAGTGCTGGTAGTACTAACAAGAGCGGCAGTTTCTGGCTTTCTTTGATACTGAATTTAATTGCAGGCATCTAGGGTTTAAAGACCTTGTGTTATTGATGGGGGTGTGTTAGCAACAGGAGGGATTGACTCTTAACATTAAGCTGGAGTTTAGCATGTACAGTAGGTTGTCAAGAGAAAAAATAAGAACAAAGGAGACTGTTATTATCTTTTATTATTATCTTTTAATTCCCCCCATTTTCCTTCTGCATGCTCTCTCTCTGTCAGCCTTCTCTCTTTCAATAATTACAATAATCAACTTACAATGATAACAGAAATAATCTCCTGCAAGATAGCTAAACAAACCACATGTTATCTGTACTGAACCGTGCTTACTTACAGTAGGTACATCACTTATGGAAAAGCCAATAAAATTTTAATTAAAAAAGCATGTAGGTTGTCAGTTAAGAGGCAAAAAGGGTGTGCAAACACATGCAAAGTGGTCCATAAATTGCTTGGTATTTGATAGAACAGGGAGGAGGGCAAACCCATCCCAAACGGAACAAAACACAACTAAAACCCTCCAGGTTTGAGGAGCTCTATTTATGTTGCTCTATAGAGAGCACTAATTGCTTGGGAATTCAAAAGCAGGGGGAGGGACGAATCCTCCCTTGAGCAACGATCACATCCACCCACCTTCACCAGCGCTGGGAGCAAGTGAGCAAAAGTTAATTAAAGATTTTCCATCTCCCCACTGCAGCACTGGATTGATAGCTCTGGATCCTGAGATAAACTACAGTTCTCCCACACTGTATTTCTAATACGCCTTCAACCTTGCCCTGGAGGCACCACCTCGAGGGATTAGATGTTTGGTTTCCCTGGCCTCTCTGCTAGGATTGAAACCAGGAGGACTGATGAATACCAGTCCATAGGTAGGTGCTTGTCTCAGAGGAGCAGGACTGTAGGTAATTACCCAGTCATGAGTCACCATGGCTTAAGAGGATTCCAGGTCCTCTGTGCTGGTTGTTCTAAGCATAGAAAGACTGGTTCACATAAAGGCTATTTGGCATAGAATTCCTGCACAGGTACTGTGAATGTGAAACAGTTCTTCAGCTTTCTGAAGCAGAGGGTTTGATGGAGCCAATTATGACATATAAAGGAAGGCCTTGACACGTCTCAGTGCCCTGAGTTTGCCTTGCTCCCCATAGTTGTTCTCTCTCATGGATCTGGTGTGAATGCTGGCATGGTCTTTCCATCGCCTTTGTGCTCCTGTGTCAGGTTGGGAATGGTGGCTTCAGCTGTCTCTTTGAAGACAGATGTTCATACCCTTCACCCAGCTTTTCTCTGAGCTCTGTTGCTGCAGGGCATCACTGGGAGGAAATTTGGCAGTGATGAGATGATCAGCATGGATCAACAGCTGTGCTTCACACTGTTCTCCCCGGGTGAGTGACCAACCACTCCTGGAATTGTATTCTAATGCAAAAATGACCTGTTGGATAACAGCATGATGTGTGAAGACATCCCAAGACAACATCTGAAATTCCTTCCTCTTGGTTCAACCTTCAGCTTCAGCTGTAATAGGCAGATATCGCCTGCACAGGCTGCACAGGACAGCACGTTCACATGGAGAGAAGCGAGGCTGTGAGATGGAAGGACCTGTTTCCTCAGGGAGCATATTGCTGTGGTATACCTGCTATTGCAGGACACTGAGTTTTGAGGATACTGTAGATAGATAATGCTTACATATTGCCCTTTACATTTACAGAGATCTATGGGCTGTACCCGATTACAGAACCACAGCAGCCTCGCAAAGCAGGACAGTTGAAACACATCCTTTTAGGCTAGAAATTGAGGCAAGTGTATTAAAATGCATGGCCAGGGTTAGAGATGTAGGGCCAGTGATAAAGACAAGGTTAAAACATCAGACTTACATATTCCCAGACCTGTGCTTAACATGTGTCTCAGCCAAAGAAATTGATGTTAATGATGTACTAACCCCTTTCATCTGAAGATCTCAAAATGTTTTATGTCCTGATTTGCTTTCTCTATGCAGCTCTGTTGAAGGCTGTTGGTCTTTCAACAGGGAAAAGTGCAGGCTGCTCCATGCTATACATATGTCTCTTTTGCCTCCAGCTCCCTTCAGAGTGCAGGTGGCTGGGGTTAGTCACTGCACTCACTGGGGAAGGAGCTGGGTGCTTGTACTACGAGAAAGCAGACACTGTTGAGGGAAGGTGTAGGAAGAAGGCTGGGGATGGTTTGAGATGATTTAGTGTTCATGTGACAAGACAGAGTTGCACCTGGGTTAAGGGTTATCAGGATGCAAGGGATATCTGGAGATGCTGCAATGGCATCCATGCGGGGAGGGGACACCAGAAAACAAGGCAGATAGATAGGCCCTCTTTGGAGAGAACTGGACAGAGAAGTTGGTCAAGAAGTAAACGAAAGCTCTTCTTTGTTGATTTCCTTCCGAAAGAAAATTTTTGCCATCACAGCTCTGTGCCAGGCAATAGTGGAGAGGCAGCTGCTGGCCCTGACTGGGCAGGCTGATGCCAGCTCAAAGTCCCATGGGACAGCCCATATGAGGTTTGTGGGCTGGTGTACCACACCACTTGGTGACCAGGTTCTGAGTGGGCTGGGCTGACCACCCTGGCACCAGCGTGGCTAAGGGTCCTGGGAGACCTCCCAAAAGCAAAGTGGTTTTGACATCCTTAAATCTCTTGTTTTGGGACTTGAATACTGTGAGGGAGCTGGATCCTTGCAGAGACTGAGTGAGAGGATTAAAAATGACACCTGAAGTCTAACAGCTCTGGCTTCACAGAGCCCAGAGGGGAAACTGAGGCATCGTGACTAGCACCCTAATGAGCCACAACCATGGGCCAGAGGGACTTTGTCTCATTAGTGCTTTCTCTGATGATGAAACATAGCACCCTCTGGCATCCAGAAAGTCATGACTGTTAGCCACAAGTAGACAATTGTAAACTGCTCAGAACAATCTCCCAAAACGAAAATGCAGAGACCTTTAGGAAACTGAAGCAATTGCTGACTGAGAAAGCAGGGAGGAGCATGGTGCTGCCAGATGCCACTGAGAATTGCTATGGGCACAATATGAGTCCCACACATGGGGGTTTGCTTTGTTCCTTTTCAGGGAAACCTCTGCATCCTGTTGTGACCTTCATGCAAAGCTCTTGCATGGGGTCCCTGTATGAAGTGGGGGCATTTTCCCCTGCAGCAGCCAGTGACTGGCAGGTCTGCCTTTTTTTTCCCTCTCCATTTTTGATTACAGAACTGCTCTGTTATTCTAGCAGGTCTGAAATTAGATACAGGTGCAAATTAACTAAGTCACAAGTGCATTACATTTGGTAATTTTTCTGTCAAGAGTCATGCTGAAAGGCTGCAGAGAATAATAAGAGCAGCCGAGAGCCACACGGCTGGTCCAGGTGTGCCTGGCTGCTGAGCATGCCTCCCTGGCACTGGTGCGAGGCACAGGGTCTATTTTCACACCACAGGCTGCAAAGTCACCCCCTTCCCGTTAGCTTCTGCCTCTGATTTTGTCTGCCATTCCTCACGGCTGGCCACAACTGTCTTTCAGTACTCGCTCCTCTGATTGCAGAGAGGCAGTTGTCATGGTTATGTCGCTGTCCTGGGATTTCACAAAGGCAGCGGAGTAATAGCCTGGATCCTCCTTCTCCTCTTCCTCCTCTAGTGGTGTAGGCCCTGTGTATTTTCCAGATGAAGGGAGAAAGTCTGTTAGCTGTCAGCCTGCCCAGCGGTGAGAGGAAGATGAGGGAATCCAGCTCCATCCACCACCGAGCAGGTACACAAGGATCTTCTGCTCCTCCTCAGCACAATGGCTGCCTCTCTCTGCAACTGGCAAGAAAGCAGTGGTCGCGGGGGCAGCTTCCAGGCAGTAGAGCTAATCCAACCATTCGTCATAAAGCAACCAGCAGACACCTTGTGTGTCTTCCCCATCTCTAAGGTGGTGTGAGTATCTTGTTTAGAGCATGGCATAAATAGCTAAAGTGAGGTGGGTGGCAGAGAACAATAAGACAGTGTGAGAACATGTGAAAGTGCTGTTCTGCTGTGGCTGCTCACAGATGCAGAGCATTCATTTCGTAGAGAGGCCTTTTCTGGCTCCCTTTGACAACTTGCTAGTCACTTCAGTTCCAAAGATGCTGAGATTCAAGCACAGGAACTGAGATTAGTCTCAGTGCCAGCTGCACTCTGTGAGAACTTTCTGTCCTGATGTGCAGTAAAGGCCCAAGAGAGATTATGAAGTGCCTAATCCCGGGAGCTGAGCTCCTTCCTTCAGCTCCTCAGATGAAGCTGTCCACTTATCTGTCAAATCAAGGATGCAGTGTGCTGGCAGGTCAGTGTGTGGATAAAACTTGTCCTGCTGCTGTCTCACAGATAAGCAGAAGGCTTCATTCACCAAGCAGTTAATTTGGAGGGCTTTAACTGGCGCTAAATCCATACTATTTATTTAAAGATTAAATTAATGGTTCTATGCAAATTTGCAAATTAGTTAATGACATAATTGCATCAAATGATAATAAAGTGCTGCACAAAGCTGGGCAGGAGACCATTTCAGGCCTGGATTTCCACTTGTTATGGCATTAATGCAGCTTCTCACCCAAGTGGAGCTGAGCTCTTTGCCTGTGCATGTGGCTGAGATAGGGATTCACCTCTCCCTTGCTTAGGGGCTGCTGCACTACAAGGCGTATTTCTCACAGACGTGCAAGGCATGGTGAAGATGTCGTCCCTATTTGGCTCCTTATTTTGAGATATGGGAAAATTGGCTTCAATTTTGGTCACTTTTTCCTAAAAAATCATATGCTTTGTAACCGGAAAAATAGGTCAGCAGTTGCAGACCTGATTTCAGAAAAATTTTCTTGGAATTTTCAAAGGCAAACACATGCTTTTAGAGCACAGTCACTGTGAACTGTTCACTCTGTGTCCTCTTGGAGTGAGATCTTCCCTTTCCAGTTATGTAGTCAGAGTTGCCTTCCAGGAATGTATCAGGATGCAACCATCCAAACAGCTGCTCTGGGTGAGCCCCAAGAGAAGTTTCGCTTAGTATCCAGTATCTGGCAGCAGCAATTGCCTAGGCAAGAGCCCCAAAAATGAGCCATTAGGTGATGAAGCTTTCTTGTCTGCCTGTGGACTGCAGCCATGGCACCTCCTGAGCCAGAGGGGCAGTGACAAACTCATGTATGCCCCATTTGTCTTTTGAAGTAACTTTATCTCCTCCCTTTGCCTTACCTAAAGCCTCCTTATCCCAGGAGGTTTCAGTGGATTTGTGGAATATTCCTGCTTCTTTCTTGTTGAGGTTAAATTGCTCTCTAAAACATTTTAATTGTAGCATATGTGGGATATGGAAAACTTTTGAGGATTAGAGAACAGTATAGGCATTAGCCAGGCTTGGATCAACCCATAACTCCACAGTGCAAAAGAAATCACAATTCTCTTGTACCTTCTAAACATCAGAATGGTAGCAATCATCTTTCAGGGGCTGAAGGGGTGTGGTTCATAGACACAGGAAAAAACAGGAAGTTTGGCAAAGTCACTGAAATTGGTTAGTTTGTTAAAGCTCCACATGGACTTCCCAGTTAGTGCTCAGCTCTCCCAAGCAGTAAAACTGCAAAGGTTTCTCACCTCACCACCACCTTTACTTGAAAAAGTGGTCGTGTATGCCAGGATGAAAGGAAGAAGGGTGAGTGATAGAGAGTGAGAGAGAGAGAGAGTAAAGGAAACGTGGCTAAGGAAATAATAGCTACAACCTTTTGCATAGGGACACCCTGGATTTGCTAATGCCTCCAGGGTCAGTTCTTCTCCCACCTGTAGTTCTGCTTTCTGGATCAGGTTTACAGGCCCCCTGCCCAGTCTCCTGCCCTCTGTTTATTAGCACAAGAACACCTCTGAGCAAAATAACCTTATTCTTTAGCCAATGTCCCGGTACCTGTCTTCAAAGCTTCAGAATTCCTAATCTGTTTTCACTTCTGTCACCGATTCTGCTGTGGCTCCTGGCTAATCACACAAACTGCTTTGTAACCTTGTCAGCTCTGTCCATGCTGATAGCCTTACAGCCCTCACTTACTCATATCCACTTCTCACAGCCCTGGTCTCCACAATGGAAAGGTTAATCCTCCAAACTCCCCAGTAGTCACACCTCCTCTTGAGAAACACCTTTTCAGGCCATTTTTCACTGAACTATCACAGTGCTGAGAAGAATGTAGAGAGATGCCCTTTTGAGATAATGGCATTAAACCTTAGGTCTAAATTCACTTTACATAACACAGATTTTGTTACCATTCCAACACAATTTTCTTTTTTATTTCTCTGGAGCATCTCAAGGCATCCTCACTTTGTTGACTTAAAAAATATTTCAAAAGGGGGAAAAATGGGAAGCTTTCTTGACCTTTCTGACCATTGCTCTCCTCTGAGCGTGGTTTCTCTAGGTAACTAGTCACTAGGACAAACCCATCTCGCCAAAAGGTCACTTAAATTGTGTACATCACTTATACCATTCTAAATGATTGTGTTTTACTTGGGGGCATCATCTGCCAGAGTAGGAGTTTGAGTCACTGGCCTTTATCACAAACTGTCAATCTCAATGGCCTTGTTCCCAAGAAAGAGTGTGTTGGTGCTAAAGTGAATGAATTATAATGGATTGTGACACTGCAATTACACAAATATTTAAACTACTTCTTTTTCTAGAAAGACAAACATTAACTACCTATCCATTCCCTTTTTATGACAATGGTTTCACAATTTTAATACAGCACCGATTAAATAAAACTGTTCCTTGGATGCAGGCCAGTAATGAACTGGGCATGTGTATGGAAGAGTATTAAAATACCCAAACTGTGCATGTCAAAGATCCCCATAGCACAGCATCTTTTATCCGTCAGGAGCCAAAAATTGGACCTTTTGGAAAAGATATAAGACCTGTGTAAGTAGATAATGATACTTCCCCATATCTTCTCCAGCCTTCAACTTCCTGTGGCTCAGCCTTTCTGGTGCCAGATATGGTTTCCATATATTTGGTAGTTTTAGCAAACTGCAATTAATAGTGCTGTCATTTCAAAAAAAGCCTTAAGACATTTCATAAGGAACTTTATTACTGTTTTGGGGTCTCTTATAGCCCCCACCTCAGCTGTCCAGACTGTCTGATTGACCTTCATTGCAGAGAACTGGATTTCTTTATGCAGGGCAGAGAAGACAGTGCTGGGATTTGAATCTGCTGCTGTGAGTAGTGTTGATGCTCAGCTGAGCAGGTCACCTCCTTGACAGAGAATTAAAAGTCGACCTGGAAATTAGCTATTCATCTTCACTGTTAAGAGTCACGTTCATCTACGCAATGCAAGGAGATCTGGCAGAATCTTTAGAGGTCATGTACAAAGTAAAGCTTGGATTGACTTTTTCTGTTTCTGAAGGTGTTACAGGACAGAAACCAGAGGTCTGGAAGGGATAAAAGCACTGAGTGTATTAAACCTGTCCTCTGAAAAGAAAAACCCAGCAAGTGCTCTTCGTAGACAAACCCTCCCTTTCTGTTCTCTTGCTTTTGGGAATATAGTGTGACCATCAAATGGACTAAGGGAATGACCCATTATCCTGAAAAGCTGAATCTTTGTGCATACGTGACCAAAAGCATTTTGAGAATATGCATTTTCCTTTGAAATGTTGATATGCCCCAGAGTAATGGGCCACAGGTCTGCACTGATACAGCAATTTCCATGTTTCCCTTCCTGCTGTTTGCACATGGTCATGTTCATTTGGATCTTCAGAAGGACCAAATCAAGCTGTCTTTAAAGTCTCTGTAGTTAGTAGTTCTCCCCAGCATCACACATTTAACTCTATATATTAGGGATGCGGGTTGCCTCTTCAAGCAGGATAAAGCTGCTGCATCCTTAATCTCACATTACACAGATGGCCAGATCAAAATAAAGACGTGTCACTCTGTTCCTCCTCTTTCAACTCGTAGCATGAGGGGTCAGGAACAAGGTTAGATCTTGGGGAACTTTAAAAGCCACCATTTTTCTGGAGAGGGCTCTTGAATCTACAAACTCCAGGATTCACACAGGGACTGTGTAATTTCTAAAGTGTTAACTGAAATTTACTACAAATGCAATTTTATGCCAACACATTTTTTGTTGTTGTTGTTACTAAGGCAGCTATTCCATAGTTACTATTTTGGTTCCCATGACGACTGCATTGCTACCCGAGTTGGAGATGATAAAATTGCTATGTTGACAGATTCTGATTGACTGTTGATACCAGTTGGCAGAATAAAGGAAGCCTTTCCAATAGGTTAATATGTATATTTTCAGGAAGAAAGCAAAAAGGCACAAATCATTTTTTGGTGCAGCTACATTTAAGTAGAAGCAGAAATTAAAATTCATGTTAAAAAAACTGGCAGCCCAGAGACTGTTGGAGAGGAAGGAAAGGAGGGAAGAAGAAAAGGAGGGAGGGAACAGAGGACGAGATGATATCTGAGTTTCCAGGGGCCTCTGTACCCTGTTGCCCATCAAAAAGGTGGCAGAATGAATTGAGCTGAATTGTGGAGAAAACCCCAGCACACTGGAAGATAATCTATGACCAGCTTACTGGGAATCTGTTGAACACCGGGCTTTTGTACGCTAAGAAGCCACAGCCAGAATATCAGAGGAAACTGAATATTGGCTGGTAGCCAGAGCAGTGGCTGAAGTAAGAAACTGTGGAAATATCAAGATAAAGGAAACAGATCTTGGGTGGGAGGCTGGAGAGAAGCCACAGAGGGGTGGTGACACTTGCCACGTGTGTCCTCTTTTTGGCACACTGCCGCTATAGGCCAAGGGTGTCCTCACTGTGCTGGTCTCTTGAAGGGATGCAGACACTATGCAAGTGTGTTGAGGCAGTCTTTGTGTCTGGCATCTGAAAAGGGAGCCTTTTGTATATGGTGGTGAAAAAATCCTGGCAGTTTTTGTGTGTGCACAATGGTTCTGGGAGCACTGAGGAGGTTTGCAGCAGGCAGCTGCCGTCCCCAGGTAGCTTGGGAAACTCCTACAGTGGACACCTCTCTCTGGCACTCTCCAAAAAGCTCTCCAGGCACAATTTTGTCACAGAGTTTAGACATTGAACGTGACTCACATTACTGTTTAGTAATTTGAGGATTACCTGGATAGTGGCATTTTCCCCTTTTCTCCCTCTCAGGTGTGATTATGAAAATGTACTTATTCCCAGCATCAGAGTAGCCAAACACATGGGAGAGACTTGGGCTCTGAACTGAGCCAAAAGAAAGTAGGCAAAGTGTACTCTGCAAGACGTGACTTGCAGAGGGAAGTTGTTTCCCATTTTATGTTTAAAATTAGCTGGTCTTCACCAGGACCACGATCATCCACCTAGAAACCCTGCCTCTGAGCACTGGCACACCCAGTGCACTAGCAAATATTTGGGTTATGAAAGAGCCCATGTCCTCACAGCAACACCAGTGATGGGGCTGATGACAAGGTCAGTGTCATCACATTAACAGTCAAAAGGAAAAGGGTGGAAAGATGGTGAGGAGAATGAAAAGGGGAAATGAAGGTGCAAAAAGGTTATCTGCTTGAAGAACATCCTCCCAGGTGTACAGTGCCTGGTGCAGCCACATTTTTGATTCTTGCCCAGCACTCCTGTGTTCTTTAAAAAAGAGTTGGGAAAAAGGTAGTCTCTTTGTGATTGTCCTTCATGCTTCCTGTGTATGGTAACACTGGCTACTGCTGGTCTGTCACTCAGAAAACTTGCCCAGTCTTGATCCCAGTGTTTACCAGCATTTGTCAGGAGTTTGGAAATTACTATTCCAACATGCATTCAATGCCTGGCCTCCTTGTTCCTTACAAGGGAGAGTTTTGATTATTGTTCTATTTTCTGTTTTTGGTAAATGCTACAGTGCTTTTGCTGCCTGCCGCTTCCAATCTCTTCCTAACCTCCCTGCAATCTCCTTGGCAGTGACTGTAATTTACTGTGAATTAACCTAGTCACCAGGGAGCTCCTAATGGCCGTTCTACAGGTTCGCAGATTATCTTAAGCAACTGATATTTAGTGCAGAAAGAGGAAAATTTCTAAAAGATTTAATAAATGTCATGAAAAGTCTATTACAGAGCTTGGGTCTTTTTTTTTTTTTTGCTTTTTTTACCCCCTCAGTGCTGCTTGGCTTTCCCTGCTTCAGGTAGAGGCCAGCCTAGGCACATAATAAATCCTTGTTGAGAAAGGAGCATGAAGAGAAAATAGAGGGCAACAAATGTGCCAGAGCAGAGGAAAGATGCTAGTTCCTCTCTCAAAGTGTGGCAGCACAAAAGGGAGGTATCTGTTGCCTGCTGAGGCTCCCCCTGCACAAAGACGTCTTGTTGTTCTTTATCTTGCTCATGTTACTTAACAGCAGGGTTGGTTTGTACAAATCCAGATTAGAGCAGATAAAAAAATGAAGCTCTGAATTATTCAGCAGGGGGAGAAGGATGTGGCTGGGGTTACTGGATAAAGCTATGGCCTCCAATGGAGCTGCCTGTCCCTTGGGTTTTATATCTAAATCTATTTGCTCTGCTTAAGCCTGGTTGTGGAAGAATTAAGACAATGATTTGCAAAGAGGTCCCTTTCATAGCAGCTGGTGAAAAGGGGAGTAAAAAGAATCTCATGAGATCTGCTGCTCCATCCTCCTACCCCAGCAGGGTTGGCTAGAGCTGGGTCTCTCCCAGCAGACACGTGCCCATATCAGAAACTCCACAGGCAAGGTAAGCTGTGCCAACATGTCCCTCTGATGTTTCTCCTTCAGGAGCTTGTGCCCTGAGCTTCCTGTCAAAGCATCCTTAAATTCTTTTGGACCTCCTAGGCCTCCCAGCCCCTATTTTGGGAACTGCTCTAGTTCAGTGAAAACACTTGCTGCTCATTCCTTGGTTTAGTTATGTTGGAGAGTACTTGTTCAGTACGTCTTGGAGTTGGGTTTGTCAGGGCAGCAGGAAAGACAGGGTATTTGGACATTGCTTGCCCAAGAAGGGACTCTTTCATCTCTTGTTGTATGTCTCTGCTGGTGCTTTGGAAGGAGAGGCAGCAATACGGAATACACTGGGGGCTTCTCCTCTTTGTTTTGTTGCTCCTTGCTCCGCACCCAGCCAGTGTGAGATAATTACTGTTGTGGTGCTGGACCACAGCGCTCTCTGCAATAGCTTCACCGCAATAGCTGCACCAGCTCTGATGCTTTCTCTGGGGGCTGCTGCTCTACAAGTCTTCCCATAGAGTAAGCACGACTTCTTCCATCTCCACACTAGTTAGACAACATGGTGATTGTAGATGCCCTGGTCTTCTGGAGAAGCCCTTCCTAGAGTTGGGAACATCATCTACAAGCCCCATGTGGCCACAGCAGACAAAGCTTTCTACTGTTTTCTTCACTGCTGCTATTTTATGTGGAGTGGCTTGGACTGGCTGGATTGCTTCTACTGTAACTACACACATCTATGGAGGAACAGAAATCCAGAGACAACAGAGACCTTGCTGACATGGTGTAATTACATCATAAGTTTCCTTTGCTCAGAAAGTTGCCTTAAGAAATTCCTGCTCTTGTACCACATTTTTCAGACCCCTCAGTTTTCCTCACATTGCTGATTGTAGAGATGCGTTCTCTGCTTTGGTAAGAAGATCAAAGTTAGCTTCTCCAGCCCTTTTCTGGAAGGCTTATTTTTAATCTCTGTTTTTTGTTTGTTGCTGAACACACCACACTGTGCAACTTCTCCTACAACAGCAAGAGAGTCTATTCTATTCCCATTCAGATGAAAGGACATTCCATGCTTTCATGCTTCTTCAAATGCTAACTGTTGGGCTGGCACCCCTGTTCAGAAATGCTGCACCAGGGGAAGAAAAGGAGAATCCTGATGGTCCATCCCTCAGCTGTGCTTGCCTCTGCTTGTGCATAAACCTGATTGCCCATCTCAGGCTAGCACCTTATCCAAGCTCCCCAGCCACAGAATGACTGACCTAGCAGAGACCTGACGAAGAAACCTGACTGTGGAAATTTGAGGCTTTTTGGCAAGCAACCATAATGCTCATGCAACTTAGGATATACTCTTAGGGGCATGATTAAACATTACTTTTAGAATCATTCATTGCTTTTGGAATCTCAGTGCTCCCTTTAAATGGAAGGATCAGTCCCACCTTCTGACATGCAGTGCTCTTATGCCACTGTGACTGATTCCCTCCAGGAGCAGCCACCCTTCCTTTCTCAGCACAGTGACGGATTCCTGTACCCAGGTTTGCTGAAGTCCCTTTAGGATCAGAGACATTTACAATGCCTGAAACTCTTGTTATTACAGAGGCACCCCCAGCAAACTGGTATTCCTCACACTCTCTCCAGTTCAAAGTTTACTGTATGGCCTCCAAGCTCCTGTGCAAGGAAACTGTGCTCTCAGCACAGACATCCATCTCCTTTTTGACATTGGAAGTCAGGCCAGGGTTTAATGGGTTGAAACACAACTCCTGCTCTCCAGCCTCAGCTCTTCAGGGCCTGTTAGAGCCCTCAATCCACACATTGGAAAAGCATTGGCTTTCACTGCTTTTTTTCTCCCTCATCAGACACAAATTAATGACCTTCAAGCGGTGCAGTGATACTGCCTTGAGCCCTCTGCTCAGCTAAGCCACTTTTTTCTCAGCTGCTGAGTGCATTGGATACAAACATTTTAAAATTTCCTGGGGGGTATCATGTTTGCCAGGAGCCGGGCTCTGAACTCTTCCTCCGCACCCCTGCTGAATTACACCTGTGATTATTAGTAACAACTTGCAGTCCTCTTGGTCCTTGCAAACAGGAGCTCGAGCCCCTGCCATTTAACAGGGGCATTGGGATATGTGAAAAGTTGAAATGTCAGCACATCACAGCACCCATTAATCATAAAGCTACTCTGAAAAAAAAGAAAAAAAAAGAAAAAAGAAAAAAAAAAAGAAAAAAAAAGAAAGGAATGATCGGAAATATCAAGGAGCCAATTTAATTGAGGCAAAGACATGCATAGTGGCTGCTTTTTAACTTTACCTACATCTCAATTAGACAGGGTTGGAGTTCTCTTTGTTTCTGCTTTTGAGAAGTCTAAAACTCTGCAGGTTTGATCAATGGCAAGGGACAGAGAGGAAATGAGCAGGAGACGAAAGGGCTGAGTTTCCCTAGAAGCTGTCATAGTAATTTATGGCCCTGGCTGATAAAACTTTTAACTAGTCAAATATGAGCTGGGAAATAACGAAAGCAAAGTGAGCCTTGGAGGAGCAATGCCAAACAGATAAGTCTTCTGGGAAGCACAACCTCATATGAACAGCTTCTTGCCTGGGGGTCTGAGAAAAGCTACTCTTGACTTATGCTCATCCTTTGGCTTGCTCTGGACAGGTCTTGCTCTGGAATAGCCTAGTGCTGTGATTTATTTTTGGTCAGTTCTGCTTCAACTAGTAACAGCAATCTCTCTGCTCAGGATATATGTTGGCCAAGGTGGCTGAAGGGTGATGTTACTAGTCTCATCAAGAGAAAGTTATAGGAAGAAGACAAGCACGTGGCATCACTTGGGGCTCTGCTTCTGACCTGTCCCACAAAGTAAGCAGAACCAATATGTGTCAGTATTCCACTATGGGAAATGGCTGCTCTAAGAAATGGCACTGGTGTTTCGGTGTGCCTGTGTTTGCAGGGAACAGACACTCTCTGCCCTTTGAATCCATGCTCAACAAAAGAGTTAGCAAGACCTGGATGAACTGTACAGCTAGTGATATCTTTAATCCCTGGCAAATGTCACAGCATTTCTCCCTAGGAGAGAATCCCAGCAACCTGGACTAATTCTAACACACTCTGTTAATTTAGCTGTTTTCACATTTTCTGGAAAATGTGCAATGCTTGAATAGCTGTTGAACTGTGTCTGACCTCTCTCTTTGAAGAAAATTCTGTGGTGGTGAGGAGCAATGGATGTTTGCAGAGTGAGAAGATGACCAGTTGGACACCAGGAAGTTGCTTTCTATATGGGGAACCTAAAGTCAACTCCCAGTTTGTTTTGAAGCAGAAATCCATGACAAGAGTGAGTTAGTGGGATCTCCCCATCTGTTACTCACACCACTGACATTCACATGGTCCTGTCTGTCACCCCAAATGCTGGATCACTTAGTCACAGAACTCTGTGGTGAGAGGACACTAGTGCAAAGCATTGGCCAATGAATTTGCACTTTGAACACCTTTTTAATATACAAGAGGCTTTAGAAAAAGCTTCTTTTTTGGCTGGAGGCTGCCTCCTACAAACTTTGTGACGTTTCACCCTTACTGGGTTGGCAAACCCCCTTCCACCTTCTTTTCTCTTTCAACATCCCAGAACCTGTACCTGACTTTTTCATGATGCTCCAAGGGAGAGGCAGTCAGGTGAAAGCTGATTCCCCCTTGCCCACATACTGGTTTACCCAGCAGCTTCAGCCAGAGCAAAGGCACAAGGGTCAGAGAGGTTGTCTCTCCTCCAGTCCTCAAAGCACCTCTGTGGGGGACTTGGGACATGTCAGCATTCAGACACTGACCTGGTGCAGGTCTCAAGGTTTTATTCAGCACAACTTATTCAAGCTAGAAAGTTTATCTGGAGCTCAGGGTGGATACAAGGGATGGGGCACTGCTACTCTCCTCTCTCCATGCCAATTTCTTTGGAGGATGAATGCACAGAGTGACTGGGGAACCTTTGTGGTTCTTCATAATAAAGCAAAAATGCCTCCTAGCTGTGCTGGCCCAACCGTCAGCAGTGAGAAGAGAGGATGCATAGGCACCCTGACAGAAAAAGATGGGCTTTGTGAAGGCTGACGTTGCTGGCCTTGCTGCCTGTGACATTTGTCAGGGGTTAAAAAAGTAAACTATTCTGTTTCTCACAGTTCTGTCCATCTTCCAACATGTTCTCTTTTCAGCTGGAAAAACACTGGCCTCTCTCACCAAATTATCCAACGTTTGAGCCAACATTTGATCCAACACAGTTAATACATAAATCCTAGCATGACTGGCAGCTACAGATGGGTGAACCAAGAAATTGCTTGACATATTTGCTTACACTGTGTATGAAACTGGTTATCTTGTACAGGAAGGATGACTCTAAATTATTGATATTCCACTGGATCTCGGTGGAATTGAAACAAATTTGAAAAGATTTGCCAAAACTCAGGGATATCCTTAAGCATATATATATATATATAGATTTATACACGCACATATATATTATGTCACTGAAGGTGTTACCTGCATGGTGTCTATTTCTCTCACAAGCCTAGACCCACATTAATTCACCCATGTGAATCCTCACTGAGCATTCACATCCCTGAAAGCTATTCACAGCCATGAGTTGGTAGAGCATTATTTCTCAAATGCACCTATCAAGTTCATGTCTCCCTTCCTGCCCTCTTACATCCCTCTCTCTTCTTGACTATGGGATTTCTCCTTCTTTCCCCCTTCCCAGGTTCCTTGCTCAAAGCCTTGGGCCAGTGCTGTTCTGTGCTGTAGATGAGCACTTTGGACCTGATTCTCATTTACACTACAACAGATTTTACAGCACCATGGCAGTGGAAAGAAACCATGAGATGAATATAGATCACTCCAATTTAAAGCTCCTTTATATTGTATAAGGGAACAACATGAAAATGGAAATTGGGTCCCCTATTTTTAAGCCTGACAGCAGGTGCCTATAAAACTAGGAAAGATACTTTCATTGCCTGGGCAATGGGAAGTTACATCCTTCCCTGCATTCCTCTTGGTTGTGCTGTGGGCCAAGTAAGGAGCAACATGTCCCAGAAGAGATCTCTGAATGGTAACTTGCAGGGCAAGCCTGGATGCTACCTACCTGTCATAGGATGGGATCCATGCGTAGCAGGATTTAGCAGGCTCAGTCCTGACAAGAAAAGCAAACTCAGTAGCCATGATTTGCACCTGATGTCCACCAGCTGTTTCGCCTGGGCAAGGATGGGCCAGGCCAGGGAAAGAGCTGATTCACTGCTACAACTCATCACATCTCAGCTTTTCTGCTCGCCCCCATTGTCACTTCCCATCTCTGCTGACTACCACGCATCATGTGATGCCAGCAGCCACGGCTGCCCAGAAGTGAGGCATCTCCATTGAGCATCCCACTTACTGGCAGCAATCTCCAGGGACCAACGCACTGATGCTTTGCAGTGCAGTGGTGAAGATGGTGGAGTTGGCTCTACTCCATTTGACAGGCCCCTTCCACTTTGCCTTACTGTCCTTTCTCTCCCTTTGAAATAAGGCTTCTGCTGTCCGTGCTTGTTCAGTGGCCTTTGCTGACTGTTCTCTGGATTTTATCAACCCAAGCACCGAAGCAAACCTGGGAAAGCTGCACGGCAGCTGGGGAGGTCTGACTACTTCCCTGAAGGAACCTGAAAGTCACCTCACAAGTATTGCTTCCCTATTGGGGGAATGAAGATTTATTTTGTTCCTCATGTCTCTGGTAGTGGAAGGCTTGGGTTGGGAGGCTGTCCCTCCTCAGTGGAGGGTTTAGGGCAACGTGCAGGAGAAGAGGTCTCATTTATCTCAGTCATTTAGCCCTTCTCCCAGCAGCTGGTTTGGGTCTCTGTATGCGGGGTTGGCTCAGGGACTGGAGGGCAATTCATGCAGCCCATAAGCAGAGAGAGCTGATAGAGAATGTGACAGGTGAACAGAAATGCAGAGAGTAGAAAAATGCTATCCCAAACACAGGCAATAATCTCTGTTCTAAAGATGAGTGCCACCTTGAATAAGGAGCAGGGAGAGATAATTTTAACCATTCACTGACTTGTAGACTCTTCACTTAAGGGAAGGAAAACTGAGATTTTGTGCAGAGAACACTGTGAAAGCCCTCCAGTATGCAGGAAGGTGATGAAGCAAGGCAAAGAACAGCTGAAAATGTGATAGGAAGTCAACCATTGTGGCAATGCCATGATATTTCTAGATGGCTTGCCTTTACCTGCAATACTGTACTCCACCCTGACAATCTGTCCACAAAAGATGTAGAAGTGAAAGGAACTGGAAATGGCAACCAGGCAGAAAACACTTGGGAAGTGATGGAAAATACAGGATCTTTTTATCAAACAGAGGAGATAAATAACAAGGTAGACCAGAGTAAAACAACAGATGGGTTAGACAAGGTGTACTGGAGGTTCCTAATTTCTTTTTTTTCTCAGAGATTATTCATTACATTGAAAAACTGTACATAGAAAGCTAGAAAATTATTTTTGTGTAATACATAGCTACAGGTCTGTGGAACTCCTTGCTATAAAAAATTAATGTGTCCAAAAAACAGAATAGGAACAAAATAAAAAAACTATGCATGAATATGGATTATGGAAATAACCTTAATTTCATAAGATGAACTCTCAATTTCCATGATTCATGGCAGAAACCAGTTTCTATGAGATGGGTGGTGGAGGAAGTTTCCCAAAGGGATACATGCTTTTACAAATTTATGTTGCAGTTTTCTTCGCTGTCCTCTGGAAGTCTCAATAAGGATGTGACCAAAGCACCAATTCAAGATCCTACTCATCCCCATGTTTCAAGTCAGAGTCCCAAGTATGCAGGCCCGTGAGCTCCAGAGCCCATGGAGACAGGTTCAGAGAACAAATATTGTCTTTCCCTTCCTCACTTCCCCCCTCCCTCATCCCTCCCTGACATGGGATTCTGCACACACTGGCTGTGCAAGAAAAAGAAGGTGTCTCCCAGTCATGATGATGACTAGACATAGGTGCAATCACTTTGGCAACTCTAAGCTCACCCCGCTAGCATGAACAAGGTAGTTACACATCACCTAGGACATGACTGGTGGGCAGCACAAAGCAGGATTTGGCCTGGATAGTGTAACATTTATTCCACAGGCTCTGAGCTTGTGCAGCCCTTGTGGGGGCTACTGTAGGGGAATGTGTTGCCCTTTCTGTTATGCTGAGGCTGTCAAGAATGCACTGGAGCGATGTAGCCAAGTTTATTGGAAAATCATTGGAGGAAATCAGCTTGCAGGTCATCTTTAAAGGCAGATGAGCCTCATTCCCCTTCTCCCTCTTCTACTGTTCGAAGTGGAAACCTGCAATGCCGGGGGCTAGGGGCAAGGGTCCATTTCCCAGTCCTGCTTCTGACTCACAAGCAAACAAGCAATCCTCCTGTCCTCCCCCCAGGCTCCCTGTCTGTGGAGCAGAGATATTTACTTACCAGTGAGCACAGTTCTCCAAGCAAAAAAAGCCATTGACCTGCTGTGCTCATGCCAGCAAACTTGCAATGACCCTTTAAAATGGCCCAGTCCAGCAGCCTGACTGGCTCCAGGCTGAAGTCTTCACAGCTCTTGACTGGAGGTTAGGGGAGTTGAATTACCGTAAAAGCCAGGACCAGTGTCCAGTGCAGTGCCTCAAAAACCTCTGCAGTGTGCTCTGGGAATAGCTGCATGGACAGACCTGCCAGTCCCCTGCACAGCCGTAGATGTTGCAGCAGTTTGAGCTTGGGTCCACATCCATGGCCAGGGTCTGACTTCCCAGTGCTGAGCTGGGGAGGGACTCCCTTGGCCAGAGGCAGTGGCTGTGGCTCTCCTCTCCTGCTGCAGCAGCCTAGCATCATTGCCCAGACAGAGTTGCTCCTGATGTCCCCCCTATCAGTGCCAAGGGAGTGAGTGGGGGTACTGGGGAGCTGCCCTCATCTGAGAGACTAAGGCAAGTGGCAAGTGGCAAGTGGGCTTGTAGTGCACTGTGCCTGACCTGACCAGGGTTATTGTGGAGCTGTGGGCGGTTGTTATTCCATCACCTGTGCAGCTCCAGCTCAGTGGCTCATTAGCAGGTAGGATATATTAGTAACTGTCAAACAATTGGAGAGCTACCTTGTTGGGTGAATGGATGAAAACATTTTAACACCCACAAAAGAGGGAGAGGCAGTGATTAGCTGGTGGGATGACAATACGAAATGTCAGAGGCACAGACATTAAGCACAACTGTTCATTATTATATTAACAGCTTTAATTTTCTGCCTTTAAACACCAGTTTCCTGTCAGTGCAATTAGATTGTGTGTGTGTGTTTAATTTAGATCAATATACTGCTGTGCCTGGAGTTTTCCTCACACATCCTCTGCAAGGCAAGAAGCAGACCAGCCAGCAGGAGCATCTTTTCTTACTGTCCTTGAGGTGAAAGACAGTTTGTGAAGATGGTATTTAGGTGATGCATGGCCCCATGGTAGGTGAGTATAACCTGCAGTGATTTATGAAATTCCTGCAGAACGGAATGGGGAAGGGATGACGGCATATGAAGATCTCGAAGAGGCAACCAGTACAAACAGCACATAGTAATATTTTTAGTGAATTATCTTATAGAACACAGAAAATACAGAGAGGAAGAGGGGGAGGGAAACAGAGTCTCATGCCAGGAATGACTAAAGGCCTGATTCTGATAGTGGTGACACCACTCTAAGTCTGGAGTTGCTCAGATGATGTTAATCCTGCCTTGATGCCTGTAAAAGTGAGATCAGGATTTGGACTGGATCCTCAGTGTCAAAGGACAGCACATTTAGGAATGGAATTTCCCTGGTTTCTCCTGTTCAAGCAAGTAACAACATATTGACCTACTAGGCAAGAAGAAAGAAACCCCAAGAGAGCACAGGTCTTCCTGCACTGATTTCCACCTGGATTTGCTAATGTCAAGGAATTTTCAATTTCAATTGGATCTTGTGCCAAGTTCCTACATCTCTCTCATGCTCATCCTGCTTGTTCTGCAAACACAAGGGTGCCCTTTCTGCTCACCAGGGCAGGATGACATGCAGTTTTTACTGATGTTTGAACCTTGGTTAGTGCTTATGACAGAGCAACACTGAAACAGAGACTCCTGTGCACTTTCCCCATTTCAGCTTTTGTCCAGGATTTCTGCACCTCATTGCTCTGTACATTACATAGGGTATTTTGCTCCTGCATGGGCTAATACAGTATGACTCAAGGAGCTTTATTTTGAGTAGCTAATCATATTCTTTTGCGTTATTGCTCTTTATAGCACTGATCTCTGCAAGATTGTCCCTCATCCCACAGATGCTCCTGGATCATTGAGTTTTCTCTGTGAACTAAAATGTTTTACATTGGTTTCTCATTTACTTTAGTCCAGACTCCAGAAGCTCTGCTGTTCCATCCTCATCTTCTGAACAGGGAGGAAGCTTTCTGCTGTAGGGGGACTCTGACCTCCAAACGGTCTCTCTTTCCAAACTTTCTCTGTCCCTGTCCTGGAGAGAGTGATGAATCTCCTAGGATAAGTTGTTTTCCCCTCCTTCCTGGAAGAGGCTTGCAGGCATGAGGAGATGGTGACCTGTCAGTCATGCATCTCCAAGAAATTCAGCATGAGAATAACTGAACAAGGAACCCCAGACCTCAGGGGGTGGGAGCAGGTGATTCACTAACCTTGACAGGAAACATGAGCAACCCTGCTGCAGCACCATCTGCATACCATATATCAAGGGGATGCCAGAAAGACTTTGCCTGCCATGGTGATGTGCAGAAATGGCAGTGCTGGGCCTGGCACTCATCCAGCAACTCCAGGCAAGTATGGCAAGAAATACAAGCAGCAGCCCCAGCACTTCAGCTTGGGTACCAGCGTCTGGATGTCAGGCTTAAGAAGAAAGCCTAGGGTCCCTAGAAATGTAATAGCCATCATGCATTACGCAACACAGGAACTGTCATGTTAGATTAAACAAATGGATCATCTAGCTCAGAGCTAGACTCCCTGGCAGTGGTCAGCAGCACAAATACAGCCTGCAGAAATGGCCAAAACAAAGCCTTGGGCCTGGATCCAGAGCTGGGCAGGGATCTGATTTTCAGTTTCTGAATATTTGGTCGATATTCTGATGTCATATATCATCTAAAAAGCTCTTCCTTATTCCCATCTCTAGAATCTACCACCCCTCCTCCTCCATTTCCCTGAGGTATCAGCAATTATAAGAAAATACCAGAACCTGAAGGCTGCATCAGAAAAAAAGCCAAGTGGCTGATGACACTTTCTGTTCAAGGAATGGTGTTTGGTCCCAGCTTTTACCTGATACATGGCAGAGCTGACTTTCCTTACTATCCAGTTTAGGGAAATTTAGGGGCAGGGTTTAATCTCTGATCTCTTCTTCCTCTAACACACAAGACTGCAGGTCAAAAAGTCTCCCTGGATGTCTTGGCATCCCTTCTGCTCTGTCCTGAAGCTCTAGCTGAACAGTAATTCCTACAAGGAGCTGCTCTCAGCACTTCTCGGATGGTGGGCTGCACCCCCCCATTTCAAAGTTAACAAAGTACTTGAGCCTGCACATGTGTTAACTTCCCATCCGGAGCATAACCCTTTCTGCTTTCCAGGCTGAAGCATAAACATTACAAATGAAATCTCCAATGGGTAAAGAACGAACAATCACTTTCTTAATTTTTTTTTAAAGGCACTTTAGGGCTTTTATCAGCAAAGCATTGTGTCCATTAAGAAACAAATTAAGTCATTCTGCAGGCAAGCTAAGTGCTGTTTCCATGCCAGAATTAATACTGCCTCTTTCCACCAGGAATGTTTAAGGGTCCCTCCCTCATGCCCTGGGATTACAGTTACTGTTAGTTCATAGACGGAGGATTAATCAGTGGAGCTCCTTTGCAGAGCTCCTGAAATAGAAATCACAAATCAGGGAGACTGGGAAGGAGCCTGGAAAGTGACAAATGTGAAATTATGTTGCACTTTGTTTGGCGTCTATACAGGGAAGATGACTGCAGTGACTTAGAGGTGCTCACCTGATGTGGGGTGCACCTGGTTCCTTCGGATGGAGACCTGGAGTTTGGGAGAGGGAAAAGCGAGGCAGGGAGGGTGGAAGAATGGCTGCCAACTTCAGTACCCAAACAAAGAGTTGTGAGACTAGACAGGGCTGTGTGTTTGAGGAGATAGATAGAGGCAATAACTGAAACCTGATTGATGCTGTTGCGAGACCAGAAGCTATAACTTCCTTTCTTTTTGGACTTTCTTCACAGAATGCCCCAAATGAAACTCTTCTAGATTCCTATTCCTCAAATCCATAGAAGCTGATTCTCAGCCTGTCCTACCATGTGCGAGACTACAGTGTGAAATGATCTGCCTTGTTAGTATTATCTGTCTACGCTTGAAAACATTTAAATTTGTCAGAAGGGTTTTGGTGTTTCATTCCTAGACCATCCCCTGATGATGTTGCAGCTGTCTGGATGTAATACAGGTGTGCAGAGAAGGAAAAATTAATGCAGTTAATTTTCATGTAAACAGTAACATTATAAGTCCCTTTATACCAGTTAAAGTGTGACTGTGGAGGAGGTGGGAATGCTACTTTAATTACATTGGCTTTGAAGCTAATATAGTTAAGTCAGTATGAAAAATTATGCACAGACTGTCCCTAAGGGTCTAAATTGAAACAATTTCTATTGAAGAAAAAGCGTAATAGAGAAAATCATTGACAAAATGTTGCAAAAGGATAAACCTTCTCACAGCTTCACACTCAGTACATTTTGCCCTGCTAAAACTGCTGTAAGTGTCCATCTTGTGGAGCTGACCCACTGCGATAACTTAGTTGAAGGAAAGACAGCTTGACAGAGGTTATCTTGGAACTTTATTTTGCTTCCCTTGGAGTATTATTTAGAGCAGGATGAGGTGATAGCTTGACCACGTAAAGAAAAGGTGCACTACTATGAAGATGTCTGAGGTTGCTAATTGGGACTCATGACACTGTCATGAAAGTCAAACAATGCTGCCTGTGGTCTTTACCTGACCCTGTGTTGGGCCCCAGCATTTGCCCCATTAGAGCATCAGAGGAGTTTTGCATTACCTGTTGGGTTTTCCTCCAAACTTCATAGAATCATAGAGTGGTTTGGGTTGGAAGGGACCTTAAAGATCATCTAGTTCCAAATCCCCAGCAGGGAATCTTCCACTAGGCCAGGTTGCTCAAAGCCCCATCCAACCTGGCCCTGAACACTGCCAGGGATGGAACATCTGCAGCTTGTCTGGGCAGCCTGTTCCAGTGCCTCACCAACTTAAGAACCTCTCTCAGAAAATCAGATAATGAAAATTTTCCGGAATTATTCTTAGTCCTTGGGTTTTTTTTCCAATGCAAAGTAGGGAAAAAATGGTGGGAATTACCCTCAATTTACAACAGTCTCAACTGCTTATATCACCAGATGCATTAATATAATCCTCTTGTCTGGTGCAAGAAGGTACATTTGAAACATCTCCCTTCTCCCGGGGATGATTTAGGCACAGAGCCAAAACACCTCAAGGTATGTGCTGATGGCCAGGCACAATTCCATCCTGGGTCTAAGTGCAGGAGAGAGCAGATGCTCTTCTGCCTAGCTTTGACTATCAAGAGACTGGAGGATTCCTGATGTGCTCTGCCACCTGCATGACCCACATCTGTCCATGCTGCGTCAACATGGAAGTCTGCAGCAGTCCCTCTCATCTCCCTTTGCCTGCAAATGACAGTGGAATCCAGCTTGCAATATCCAGTTTTGCATGGGAAAAGATGGCCTGCCTCTTTCTTCTCCCCGGTACCTCCCCAATTTACAGATTAGCAGATACTGAATCAAGAGAGCTTGTGATCCCTGATACAGACTCTCTTGTGCAAAGCTCATGACATAAATACAGAAGTTTTATTATTTTCCTTGCACTGACTCTCTTTTAGCTGAGTTTGTTGTTTTTTGGTTTTGTTTTGTTTTGTTTTTTTTTAAACTCTGCACATTAAGGCCAGTACCTTCTGCTTATTGCTCCAGGGAGACCTGAGTGCACCATGCCTCAGAGCTGCCTTGCTTTTGACCATTTTCTCCTTGCTTCAAGGGATTCTCTTCTGCCAGGCGAGCTTCAAAAAACACTTCCCCCCATCTCTGAAGCAGTCAAATATGGGGACAGGAGGGGAGGGCTTTTAGCCTGTATATGAAGATACTAATCAGGGGGTTGGTCCCCTGCTGCCAGACCCACATGACTATCCTCTTATATTTCTTTTCAATCTGTTAGATAGCTGTCATCCAATTCAAACCCCAAGTATTCATCTTACTGCTGGGGTGTCATCCTCAAAATAGGCTGTTGTGCTGATATGGGCACTAGGGAAAATAGCCCCAAATTGACATCAGACACCAAACTCTCCCATGCCAGCAAGTCAACGTCAGTGTTTGACCTTTGAAGATTTGTTGCCTTTCTTCTTTGCAGCTGGGGACTTGAAGAAAGGGGTGAGAAGTGAAAGGAGGGGCAAAAGAGTGGTGCTAGAGCTCAACTCAGCCAGCTGCTCTGTGGAGCTGCTTTTATTTAGCAGGCCTCAAGTAGGGTTTTCACTACTTCCTGCCCTCTCTGGTGTGGCAATGTCCACCTGCCCATGTAAATAGCTGGAGGAACATTAAACATTTTAATTTTTTTATGTGTGTGTGTGTGCTGTTTAAGAATAGGGAAAAAAATCTTGATTGTTGTTCACTTCTTAAGAGGGTATAGGGGAAGGGCCGCTGTGGAAATCAAATATGGAAAATATGATTTCCCATATGGGAATCTGAGCTCAATCTCCTCAGACAAGAGGTGGCTTGGATGGTACTTAGAAAAACACAGCCCTATTGAAGAACATGGACAATGTGTGTCCTGATGGCTGGCACTGTCTGGAGATGACTAGCCATAGGGCATATTGACATGATACAGCAGCAAGACCAAGCTGGGCAATGTCCAGCTCTTTCCAGAGCACTCACCAAACTTTAGCACAGAACTGCAGTCTCCAAACCAGCGTGATCATTGTGAAAATTCAATTGCAGGTGAAGGCTTAGTAACACTTCCCTTTTCTGGCTCTGCTTACTGAAGTTTTTGTTACCTCTTCTTCCTCCTCCATCCCTTCCCTACATTTCTCTTTGCAACACTGGGGAGCTGCTGTGGGTGAAGAGCTTTTGAAAACACCTGGATGTTGCAATTCCTACCTGCCTAAGGAGAGAGGAAAATCCCAAGAGGGAAATATTTCTGAGGCCACGGGAAACAGCATCTCCTTGTTGGCTCCCCACATTCAGCAGTGAAGCATACCTGGGAGCACAAGGTAAGTTTATTACCCACTCTATGCACCATCTTGGAGATTTATTCATGCTGCAGCAAAAAGTGGGGTCAGGCCCAAGAGAATGAGAGCTGTGATCTATGGATGCATGCCCAGCTTGTTCTCAACAACTTTGAGCAGAGGCTTGAAAGGCAGGGACATGTGAGGCTCTAAAGCAGCCACCCTCTGGAGCAACTGACTTCAGTTTGGCTGACCCTGCAGGGAGTTTAGGGAGTCTCCTGTCCAAATGTGCTGGAACAAAGGACTTGAGTTGGCTTGACCCTTGATTAGAGTGGACTGGTTTTCATAAAAAGACTATTTTAATTTTTATAATGCTATAAATGTGCGTGATACAATGCTATTTAAAAATGTGGTGGAAGTTTCACAGGGTTTGAAGCAAAGATTTCCAGGAACAGACCCCTGTTATACAAAAGTTAATCCTCAAGGTCCAAAGCAAGTATGGCATGGGTTATGCTTGACAGCTTCCCAGGAGGGAAGGTTAAGATTCCTAAGTAATATCCATGATTTTTAAGGGAGCATTTGTTTGAAGATCAGCTGTACTTTGAATTACAGTTGGAATGATGCAACGTAGCAGCTGCAGGTTTGTGAAAGCAGTGTAGGCACTGTTAAGCAAGGTTTGTAGACCTGAGTTCTGGCTTGGTGGTCCAGTGGTGGCCCCACTGGAGGTTTGAGTAGCCCAACAGTCTTAGACAGCCTTGGATAAATAAAGAGACCTTGTCAGCTCATTTTGCTGCTATACTGCTTGTTCATGTTTCAAGATCACAGAAGATTATGTTAAATAAGATGATCCCCTGGTACTAAAACTTACTGTATCTCACTAATGGTGTTTTACCATAATGAAGATTGGTCATTTGTTCCTCTTGATTTTCTTTTGCTTTGCAACCTTGCTTTAGTTTATGATGTTGCTTTGCCTCTGGCTACTTAATTTATGCAATTCTGTCTTAAGAAAGACTTTGTCAAAAGTTCTGTAGGAATCCAATAGCCTGTAGCAACCAATTCTCCATTGCTTTTTTATCCAAAGAAGTTTAATCAACCAATGAAACATGATTTTTCTGTGTTGAAAATTTGCTTGTTAGACCTTAATGTATCTCAATCAGTGACACTGTAATTATGTTTTAAATTTTCATTACAAAACTTGTTTATAAGAGCAAGATGTATTGATTTGCATGGGATGAGTAACCCTAGTGTTTCTGAAAATGGTAGACTTGGTGTTTGCTGTCTTTCAGATAACTAATTTTATTGAGAGATAATGTATTTTCCTTCAAAATTTCTTTCTTAGGTGCCTTCAGAATTCTTTAACCTGGACCATCAGAGACTGGTGATTTACAGCTCCTTAATGTATCACATTTATTCCAGTGTGGTTTTTTTCGACACATCAATTCCTGACACTGTCTCATCTTTACGTGCAGGTTGTTAGCTCACATATAATTAAGCTTGTCCAGTATTTCCCATCATAAGATCTTATTTTTTTTGTTATGTAAGACCTTTTCTGGGCAGAGATTTTTCATGGTTACTCAGTCTTCCTTTTTGGGATGCATGTATTTGTGACTGTTTCATCCAAAATGATGTAACAGTTTTCAAGAATGAAGCCAGAAAAAAATTATGCCATTGTCTACATTAAAAAATAAAGGTGACCTTTTTCTTTAAATGTTCTGTATCCAGTATCCTCTGGAAATAGGACTTGAAATTGAGCACTTGGGTAGTCTCTGAGTCAGGAATGTGCCCTTTGTCTTTTTATGAACCTGCCCCAAATCTGGCTTCCAAAAACTGCAATTTGTGCATGTCTACTGGGAATTACTTGGATAGTAGAAGCAATGTTCCCCCAAGAGTCCCTCTGTCCTCAGCACATTTGATGCCCCAGGCTATGCAGAATTTGCTCAACAAGATCTGTAGCCATGTGGAACCAGCTTTCAGTGGCTCCTGGGGCAGAAGATTTGTACAGGAGCCTGGTAAGGGTTGGAGCTTCACCTGGGAGCTAGTAAGAGCAAGAGAGGGAAACCAGGCTGGGATCTGGAGAAGGGTGAAAGACTGAGACATGAAGAACAAAGAGACTAGGCCTGGAAAATGGTCTGGGTGAGGGAAGTGGAGTCAGGGAAACTGTCTGGGACTGAGACTGTGGAGACTGAGACTGTGGAGACTGAGACCTTGTCTAGGTGATGGTGTGATCTCCCCCTCCTGGCCAACAGCGTGGCATTTGATTGGCACTCTTATTTCTGTTTACAGCCAGTGACACTCAGAGGGAACATTTCAGCTGACCTATATTAAATGCCTGCTTAGGATGAATCATGCCCCAGGACTGCTGTGTTTCATGACACTCTGCCTTGATGACAAAAGTCTCATCAGATGATTAGCTCAGATGGACACCTCTGTGTTTGATCAGATGGGGCCTGGGCTCACAGCCTGTAGGAGGGATGTCAGCTGCTGAACCCCCTGGGTGATTTAAACTTTTGGAGGCTCATGAGACCTGGGAATCTGCCTGTATTGCAGAGTCCTGAGCCTGCACTGGCACGCAAACCCTCTGCAGGACATCTCTCCATGTCACAGTCCAACCCCTGCAGCCCCTGGTGACTCCTTGATCCTTCTGTCCATCCCCTCCTCTGCAGCTGACTGGGACTGGCTGAGTGAGGCTCTTGTAGGAGGCCAGTCCTCAGTGATTGAGGTTGGGTGGGGATATAATGGTGGGCTCTTGCAGAGACACTGGCAACCCTTGGACGTGGGTTGAAGAGAACGTAGGGGAGCTGGGACTAATGCAACAGGATGTCTTGGAGGCACTGGTGGAAAGGGGTAGCAAGACTTGGTGTTATGTCTGAGGAGAGGATCTCTCATGGAACACCAACAAGGGAAGTGAGTGTGGCTGGCACCACAGGGAGCAAAAAAGCGGAAAGGGGCACAGGAGATGAGGAACCCAACCGTGGAGGCAGCAGCGCGAACACCAAGGAGAAAGGAAATAGTGAAATGCTATTTATTAAGTTAGCATGCCTACCTTGTGCAGTGAATGAAACAGGGCCCTGCAGGGAAAACACTGTGTAGCCACGTAGTTAATGCATAAGGGAGCAAACTAATGGTTGCCTGAAGATCCCTGCCTTTCCCTAATTTTTCAGTTTTTGACTTTGTACTGTCATTTTAATAAGTTTTGTTATGTGTCAGATGTACATACTGTGCTATAATGTTTCTGGAATGAGTGATGTGCATCCTCGTTTTCACCCTGTTGCATTGGACAATGTTTCTCTGTTTAATGCTTGATTCAAAAAACAGCTTAGCCCTCCAGCCCTTTTCTGTTTTCCCACCAGCAGGTATGAGCTTGAAGGAAAATCCAGACCTCTGACCCTGCTGCCTAGAGGCAGGAACATTGCCCACTGAATTTCACTGTCATTTAATGCCTTATCCTGGATGCAAATGCTCACGTGGTTTACAGAGCAAACATTAGAGCAATAAAACACAGGCAAATCAAAGACATATTTCTGTTATGCTTTTGTATTACCAGTTGTGTTTAATGCAGTGCACTTAAAATACCTCTTGAATACATTAGAGTGGTTTTGATGGTAAATTGAACTGCCAAACTATTGCCTGCCTCACTGGGATCCCTTCTCATCTTCACATCCATATACTCCTTGTCTTACTTTACCACTAAAGGGAGAAGGGTGAAATGTGCCACCAGCATAGCAAAAACAAAGCCTGAGGAGTTTGGAATCATTCCTGGGTTGTTCAATATCACCCAGGAGACGAGGCTCACGCCTGTGCAATGAACATCGCCAGGTTAACACAGAAGGAATGACACTGACCTACTATTTTCTTCTCTGGCAGATCTCTCTGAATCACACGCCACAGAAGTTCATCTGGTGATTTGAGAATTAGCTGCCCTGATACCAAGCATGTCTGGCCAGAAATGGAGGTAAGAGACTGTCAATATCTACTCTTCCCTTCATGCACATGGGAAGCCTGGGATGAATGTTTTAGAGTCATATAACTGTTGCCCAGGAGCCACCATTTTGAGGGAAGAGCCAAGGCTAGGGCTTAACCTTCAGTCTAGCTTTTGCTGAAAATAAACCTACCCCATAAATACCACAGACCAATTAAAGTATTGCACAGCAATTCATTACAAATATTCCATGAAAGAAACGTTCTTAAAAACGTGGAAAAATCCCCTTTGGGAGCTTGGAACACAAAAAACACGCTAGAAACTGAATTTCCATTGTTCATCAGAGAGAAATGCCAAGGAACAAGCAAACAGCAGAAAGTGAAAAGCAAATTGGATTCTGAAAAGCTTTGCAAGGATGAGTTTTTGAGGTATCCTCAATAAATCAGAGCAAGCAATGTTTAGCATGCCAGCATCCATTCAGGTTAATTAGACTAAAGTTCTGCACCATCAACTGGATGAATAACTGAAAATCACAACAGATGAGGGAGTGGTACCCACAAAGTCAGAGGAGAAAAATACAGATGGGGATGAGATGGGACTGGTAGGATTTGCATCTTCGGAGAAAAGGAGGACAACACCTGCATGCACTGGTCACTTGATTGCAGAGGAAATGTTCCTCACCTACACAGTGCTCCTAGGAGTCCCAAAGATCAGCCTTTCAGGCAGTACTGGACACTTTTTTTTTTTCCTGTATTATTAGCAGGTGCATTACAAATTGCAAAGGAGAACTGTTCTACCTGGTTTAAAAAATATCTGTGACTGCCAGACAGGACCTGTCCATGGTAATGCAGAGAGAATGGTGTAATGCAATGCATCTTTGAGTTTCAGAGAAAGCTGAGCTGTGGCAGGACTGGATTCCAGATCTCGAGCATAGTGACTGTGCCAGGCTGCCCAGAGATCTGAGATGGCAGGTTGGATGAACCACAAAAGAGGGACACCTCACATGAAAGTCACTTAACCTAAGGATCTTCAGAAACACCTGTATTATGGTTAGCAATGAGGAAAGGAATAAAATTTAAAGATAGTGCCCTCTTACAGTAAACAGAGTTTTAATCATCATGGAAGTGAGGCAGACAAAAGGACTGGATAGCTCAAGGAAATGGT
Source organism: Margarornis squamiger (assembly GCA_035222235.1). Lineage (NCBI taxonomy): Eukaryota > Metazoa > Chordata > Aves > Passeriformes > Furnariidae > Margarornis > Margarornis squamiger. Next base: position 39,632,609 of record JAWWTY010000106.1, on the reverse strand, counting down.
CTGAACTGAGTCAAGCTCAGCAGTGACTAAAAGCTTCTACTGCTTATGGCAGTTCAGGGGATATTTGAGATGAGCTGATAGATATCAGACCACAGGCATCAACATCTTTGTAGCACCACCTAATTGGCTCCCATGTTGGCAGTCTCAGCAGTGCTGCCATGGTTTAAAGGGGTTGTGGGGAGTAAATCCACTGCTCTGGGTGGAGAACAACCCCGGGTGCTCTGGCAGAACAGGGGTTGGAGGCGTAGGCAAGCCTGTCATGCCAGTGGCTTTATTTTTATTGCTCTGAGGAGAAATAAAAGCTCCCAGCGATTCCAGCCGTCAACCCAGTCCTGCTGCAAGAACCGAGATCTTTCCAATAAAGAAAGCCAACAGCAAGGCAGGAATTTGTAGCCCTGTTCCTCTAATTGCAGGGCTCTTCCCCAGCCCCATTAATTTCCTGTGAAACTGAGAAGTTTAGTCAGCACTAAATCTGGGAAAGTTGCCTTCCACTGGGGCTCTCTGTTATGCAGCAGACAGGCTTACATTTTTGCTGTGACAAATATTTTATTGACATTGATACAATATATACATTGCAAAAGAGCATTCAGGATAAAGTATTTCTCTATTTCAGTGGGGAGACACGTTCCGTATACAGATGGCTGGAGTAAATCTGGCCTCACAATTAAAATCTGTTTAGAGTTTGTAGCAAAGTGACTGATGGATTGGGCTCAGTGCTCCATCAATCCCCCCTCCCCATGCCTCTCTGTAGAACAACATTGATGGCAGGTCATAAATAGCCATTTGTACAAAGTGCAGGAACTCTTTAAGTATCATTTTATAGCTAGTATATATATTCCAAGTGGCTGGCAAAATGCAAAGTGCTTGGGGTCTTTAAGTAGCAAGGGCAGTAGACTGTGGGTGGCAAGTAATACCTTTCTATTTGTACCATGGATGCTTTGTAATATAGGAATGGGGATATTGTTAATATTCTGTTAAATTCCTTATTTGCTGGATGCACAAATTCAGGCCCTTTTCTAAAGAGAATAGGGCACTAAACAGGGTTTCCTGGCCATATTGATGTCTACTTATATGTTTTTTAAATCTCCTCAACACTTCAGATTAGTTCAGGTTTTCACTTTGCTTTTTGCCCTATGCTATTGCATAATTTTAGTGGACACCACTAAACAGCCACTTTGTTCTTCTTCACAAGTTGTCTCAAGGCTGGGGAAAAATTAGACTCTATTGGCAGGCTCTACCAATTATGAATTATATCAGTGGTGCTTAACACCATGCTGGAAGGGGCCAGTTGCTCATCAAACAATGTTAAAACTAAAAGCAGTATAGAACTGTAAAATACTAAGGTAAAAGTGCTGCAGTAACAGTAGCCACATGCCATGGACGGGAAGGGCTAGCAGAGGCATGGAGCAGAATACTGATGCAGCCCCTTGTCTCACCAAGCAGAGGAGCACCTTGGGGAGCCCTGAGCAGGGAGTGGTGGCCTGGGCACCTCCCTTGCTGCAGCAGTGTGTCCCCACAGGTGCCCCTCTAATCTTAGACAAGCAGGCATCTTTTCAGTGCCCCTGTATTGTAGCAAGTTCAAGCACATGACCACAGGCTACAGCCCAGCCAGAAGTGAGTGCTAGCAGTGTATGTGCCTCTCCTGGTGGGACACAAGCCAGGCTCCTGAGCTGCCCATCTTCTGCCCTGCAGTACAGAGACCATGGAGAGTCTCCTCAGCTGCCAGAGAGAAGAAGCCTGCAACAGAGGTGTTCAAGCCCTGAGGAAACCTCTCCTTTCAGGGTTTACAATGTAGAAGCAATCCTCACATTTCTAGGAAATGCCATGGCTCTCACCTGAGATGTAAAGCCAGGAGTAAACATCCTGGTGATCAGAGTCTGAATCACAAGAAGAGCTTTTGAAAGGCACCTATGAAGGAAGAGAGTGTATTGGGCTGTGGGTACCCGCAGGTCATGTTGCCAGCACGGTAGAGGAAGGAGAGCTTCAGAAGGAGATTGGGTTTCAGGTCCCATGGCTTTATTGAGGCAATGATGTTCTGTAGAACACTAACTCACTGGTGCTTCCACGTGGAAACTTATGGGTTCAGCTCACAAGCTCATTGTTTCCAGGCACATTGTCCCTGCATTTGCCTCTAAAGCCAAGTGTGACCTTTACAGCTTCCCCATAGGGTAACCACTGTGGGGTCAGAGGTCAGAGAAAACTCCGGGGAAATTATGCATCTGAAGACTTCCACCATTTTAAAAAGCAGTGGTGATGGTCTAACCCCTTACAGTTAAGAGATTACAAAACACTAGTGTAAATTACAAAGAGGGGAAGATGTCCTTTTCCTGGAGTATAAAGAGTACTGCCATTTATTAATTTTCTGTGAGAATGAATATTTTCTTTGAGGCACAGAGAACAATTCTCCTCCCTGACCTGTTATGACCTGACAACAGCAGCAAACATCAACTGAGGGATAAACAAGGAATTATTTATTTGTTCTTGGCTCAATTAATTCCTGGCTTGGAAACTCAATGCAGAAGACAGGCTATTTTCACATGTCCATTGCAGTAAAATGGTGTCAGGCTGAGCCATTCCTGGCAGTACCTCATGCCTGGGAATTAGGAGGGAACCACTATATTTGGAAATAGATAGAATCCTGTTATGGCACTGCAAAATACATTCCCCTTACAACAGGATGCAGTAGACTCCAACAGTCAAAAGCCTAGGAAACCTAGTGCCAGGAAAACCCATCTGCTTTTCTAGAATGCCAGTCCAAGGCATATTCATGGTTGATGTTAAAAACATATCTGCAGAAAAACATGGAAACTGAGCTTTAGACTCTTTCACTTAATAATTTTAGCCAAGCTCAGCTGCTCAGAAACACCCTGAAATCTGTCTACAACAAATGCATCTCTTGAAATATGAATACTTTTATTTTAAAAGGATCACTCTTTCTGTTGTTAGATGAACAATTCAAACATGGGTCTGACTGAACACCTCCTTACACACTTTGTTACAGAGAAGGCCACAGAGATGACACACATGTGTGTAAATGTCTGCCAGCAAATATCTCTTGCATGGAGGAGCACGGGGAGCAGAGGGCTCCAGGGCTCTGGTGATGGGTTTCAGTTTTAGGTGCTCTTGCAGCAAGCACCTGCATTTACTGCTGTTCCTTGATGTGAGAAGGAAAATCAGCTTGCTGTGCTGGTTTCTCATCCTACCAGAGTCAGCTACATTCTAATAAAACAAAGAAGTAGAGTAAAAAGGAAGCAGGTCATGAAGGGACCAAGTATGAGGAAGTTTGAGCACAGACTGGGAAGCCTTCCAAGCAAAGTACACATGTATAGAATGCTGCACATACATCTACTGCTTTGGTTAACAGAGAGAAAGCAGTTAGTTGGAGGCTGGTCGCCTTTAATGCTGCTCCAAAACCATACAGCCAAGAAAAGGTTAAGTGACACCGGCCTGTGGGCTCCCAGCTTTGTAGAGAGCTGAGTTAATGGGACCTGGTAGCCAAGTGGTCTCAAACACACAAGTGGCTTTGGAAGTTCGCTATAAGACACGAATATCCTATACAGCCACTTAGGTTCATCTTTTCTGAAAAAAAACCATTAATAATGCTGGCAAACTGCCTGAACGAGTAATTTTCCGTTGCTGTCACTGAGGTAGCCAAACCAGTCTTAGAAACAGTGGCAGATTTGGGCCAAAAAAAGGCCTTTGACAGTGTTTGCTATCAGGTATGTGGTTCATTTTTTCATCTGATAGACACTAAAGGGACCAGTGCAAGGCTCACAATGGCATGTTGCTGCTGCTGCTGTTCATTTTTGACTATTAGCATGAACAGAAGCAGTCATTCTGTGCTGATGCCACAAGATTTTCATCCATCTGTAACATTTAAGCCTTTCTCAATCCACTATGAAAAATAGCTCAGGGAAGACAGGGAGGGGAACAAATCCTTCAGCTCCTCTTAGCAGCTAGGAGAAGATGATAAGGCTTGGGAGGAGGGATTGCAAATGCTCTTCTCTCCTGCAATGCTTCACTTCTCTGAACCTGGTGGGGCAGAAATCCAGCTGAAAACCCCTATTACAACCATAGTTGCTAGTAAAAAGGTAATCTTCCCAGCTTGCCAATTCCCAAGAGCCAGAGCTCCAAGGGAGCAAGGACTCCTTATTCCATATATTCAGGTAGAGGAGGAAATGACTCTATGACTATTTCAATTTGTATGGATTCTCTACCCATAGTGCTCTTTGTGACAGGGCAATAAACCACTATTACCTGGGATTTCAGATTTGTAAGATAAAAAAATTATTTATTTTCAGGTGCAGAAAGCATTTGTGTTTGGGGCCAACAATTAACTGCCCATTCACCATGTCTCCCTGGATGCAGGTAACGGGATAGAACAGCTTCTAACTCAGAGCATATTGTGTTTACTCTGTCTTGCTCCTCACCTGGGAGTACCAAACCCTTGATTTCATTGATCTCAGTCCCTGCTTGGCTAAGCACTTTTAGCTTTCATCCCGTAAGTTTTTGCTGCAGAAGATATAAATCAAGGAATTCAGAGAGCCAAGGTAGAGGGAAAACTTGACAGCTGTTACAGACTTTAGAGTGAAAGTTGATGGTCAGGGCATTGTTAGAGCAGAAATGCCTCTGGTAAATCCTCTCTATATGAATGTTAATTGAGGTGAATAATTAGCTGGATTAACTTTCAGACTGCAAAGGCAGGTGATTCTGTGGGGAGTAGAGAAAGATCTGCAAAGCAATACCTAAGCTGATATGCCTAGCCATGAGTGAAGTTTGGTAGATGGGTGTCCAGAAGCTATTCCCCTTAGGATATCCTCATCAGTGAGCTGAGAAAGTAATTTAATGGGTTGACTTTGTCATCAGGGATCCTGGAAAACTGAGGATTTAACTCTTTGCTGGCACCAGTATTCTGGATTTTTTTCAGATTTTGCACGTGTTCTTCCTCTGAGTAAGATTTCTGTCCTTGCAAAGCTAGTGGCAGAGGCCAACATCTTTAGCTTTATGATCACCAGGACCGCAGTGAAAACTGGCTTTTGGAGGTGCAGATTCACCACCAGAAGGAGGAAGAGGGCCTGTTGCCAGGCAAGCACTGGCTGACAGCAATGGTTCCCTCCCCTTACTGAAAGATCCCAGAAGGCGTGACATGAGGGGGTTTTGTCTGGCCTCCAGGGCTCAAATTCTGGCCAGTTTCTCAACACTTGATATTTAACGTGGTCAGAAAACATTATTGAAAATGTAGAAAATCTTGCTTTTTGTTACCCTGCTGTTTTCAGTAACAACTGTGCAGTAGCCCTGGACAGAGACATATGGTTTACAGTAGAACATCCATCTACATGGATTTCTTTTCCATGGTTATTTATCATATTTGTCCTTTTTTAGCAGCACAACCATCAGTTATACACAATGTAAAGGAGGAGGCAGTAAAACGCCAAGTGCTGTGCTCTTGCCTTGCCAGCATCAGGACTGCTAGTGAGACCATCTGGCTCCAGGGCCCTGTTTATTGCAATGGCCACAAAGGGACACCTCAGGATGAAGGTTAAAATCCCCAGTAATGGACAACTGTGAAACAGCACGCCCAAGGCAGGAGAATGGCATTTCCACTCCAAGCACTCCTGGCTCGGGAGTGTGAAATTACAGATGTTACCGATCTGTTCTCCTCTTCTGCCCTTCAAAGACTTCATCACAGTGTCTAAAAGTTGATATTAACCACATTTCCAGTAGTTTATCATTCAGACACTGCACATTGGCCCTTAGAAATCCCAAGGCAAAGTATCTCAAAACTGGCCCAGTTTTTCCATCTCCTACTGATTGTCAAGCAGTTCTTCTATCCCACTTCTAAAGGGCCACATAGCCCTTCTGTTTCTCCTCCAATGTTGTCCAGTGCTTTGCTGAGGAGATCTCTTCCACTCATCCCACACTGGACTGGTCAGCAGACAAGTTTCACTGCTCCCCAGTCTGAGCTCCATGGCTCATCAGTTTACAGGCAAACATCCCTGCTGCTCTCATAAGTCTCTGTTTTCTTCAGGAAACTAACAGCATTTCTAGGAATCTCCTTTTCATGGATGAAGATGAGGAGAGAAGGAGAGAAGGAACATCTCAGCCTCTGTGTGACAGAGAAAGGCTAGTAGTACTTCTGCCTCTGCAGTGACATTTTTCAGCACTAGAACACTGAAAACAAAATAAAGAAGTCATACCCCTTGTTTTAGTTTGTTCTTTATTTTTCCCAGAGTTTTTTCCAGGTTTCATGAGACACTAGCTGTAGATATGTCCTGATCCTGGTGACCTGGTGATTTTGTTGCTATCAACATCTGCTTTTGTTATAGCTCTTCTTCTGCTGTCCTTTCTTGTGTGTCCTTACCTAGACCTTCCTATTCACCCTCTAGTCAGATCAATCTTACTGTGACTACACTGCAACCACTACACAGTTGTCCCTTCAGCTCCACCAGGTGCATGTCCTGTTATTCATATTCTGGGGCAACCTCAGTCAGTGGTACAGCACCTTCTACTTCAGGACGTGACCTCCAGGCTTTCCTGCAGATTGCTATTGACTGTCTCATTTCTTTGCTGTTCAGCCCTGAATCTTTCCAAAGCAGAGAATGCCATCATGGTGATATTCTGGTGTCCATTAGTAGTGGACAAGGCGAGACTTTGGCTGCAGCCAGGATCCACATATGCAGAGGTGAGAGGTATTAACCTCTCCCGGTCAGGGACTGGGTCTCATTTCAAGCTTGGTTAGAGTTGCTGCTCCATCACTGAGTGAACTCTCAGAATGCTTTCCAGCTTCCCCTCCCCCTCCCTCCACAGCTGCAATTTGCTGCTTATTTGGAAGGACAGAAGGAACAAATAAACTGATTGTATGACAAGAGGCAAAACCCCCAAACACTATACAGCCTGCCTGAAAGTAAAATTCTGGGTGATTAAACTGGACTCGAGGGGAAACACTGGGACATAAGATGAAAAAAAGCAAAATCTACTGACAAAGAAGGCAGAAGACTGCAGGAAACATTTAGATAATAGGGGGAAAAAACCAAACCCAAACAAAACCAACCCTGGAAGCTGGAAAAAAAGGAAAACTGCAAACTCTTTGATTCTGAAGATGCTTCTGAAGGTAAGGCTTGCTTTTGCTGTGCATGTAAGGCCACTTCACAGCTTTCTTTCTAAGCATTCACTTTTGTCCATTGATGTTTCTCTGTGGAACATCAGTTGCAAGACCAAGAGGAACATCTGAGCAGAGTTGTGGTCTTGGTAACACAAACATAAGAGACAGAGTATCTCCAGCAAATTGGGGAGAATTGATCTGGCTTTACATTCTTACAAGAGCGAGCAAAATCTTGCAGATGGAGACTTCATACAACAAATGATTCCATCTGTGAGTCAGATGCTAAGCAGGAGGCAGGTGTGACATACATCTGAGCAGTGGCAGGCAGCCAGTCTTTAGGGAGAGAGGGTTTGTCTGCCAACAAGGGAAGAGAGAAGACCAGAGTTCATTTTAGAGAGCTAAGAAATTTCTGGGAATGGGGATGAGCTGGGGTAAAGCCCAAAACAGAGTCTGAAAAAGAAGAGAAAGAGAAAAAAGTCAAACAAAGAAATCTGTGTGGGAAAGTAGTGAGAGGAACCTTGAATCTAGAAAAATAATAATTTTATTACATTTTATTTACCTCTAATCCATACCCTGCAAATCTCTTGGAAAGTATCTTGTTGTGACATCTCTCTTGCAGTATCACAAGAATGCACTTCCTCTCTTGATTCCAAACTGGGCTGAGTCATACCCAAGTCTAGAGTAGCACCAAGCTGAAGGACATTCAGCTGACAGAGTCTGATTTAGCTTGAGATGGAGGTAAGGGGGGGAGACATTCATGGCTGTACCTATTGCTCTTTAGAGGAGTGAGTGAAGTCCTGAAGGTTTGGATGCTAACAGACCTGTGCCCTTTTTTTTGTGTAGAGAAAACCTTGTTAGACAGCATTGGTTGAAAGAAACCACTCTTGACTAGAAAGGGGCTTTCCTTCAGGGTAGTAAAGTGAGTTCTTTGCTAGCTGGAACTTCTGTTTTCTTCTGCCTGAGAATCTCCTCTCCTCCATGAAATGCTGCTATGGGAGGAAGCTGTTTTGTCATTTAAAAGAAAGAAACAGATGGAATATGTGGCAGTGTTAAAAAGCTCCAGCTTGTTGCCAGGGTAACTGAAGGGGATATATTTTATAATTATTATTTAAAATTCTTCATTGTCTTCATTAAAGGTAACAACGATAGCAGAGAATAAACAAAGTGATGCCCTGCTGTGCAAATCAGTCCCTCAATAAATAAAATTAAAGGATTGCTTTGCATTGCAAATGCTGATACAGTCACCAGAAGGGTGGAAGGACTGCAGGTTATCTGAGGATGATGAATTATGCATGCTGGCACATTAAGGACACGGCAGGGTCATTTGGTACCTCTGCCCTTTAACTTCTGCTGGATAGGTTTGGATGAGTATGCTGGAGCACTGGACAAAGACTCAGCCAGCCTGCATCAGAAAACTGTCCCATCAGCTTTGGGGTCAGGATGGAATCCCCACAAACATTCAACATACAGAGCATTGGCCCAGCAGGCAGATGCTGTATCTGTTATCTCCTTGTGCTGCTAACCCTTAAACCCTCTGAAATGGAGAAAGTCTGACATCCTGAACTGATTTTCTGAGGAGTTATGCCTAGGTAAATGACGAGTGTCTTCCACCCAAGAGAGGCAATGACTTCACCAACTTACTAGACCTCATGCATTCTGGTAGCACTCTGCCTTACACTGGAGTTTAGTCACAGCCCTGCTGAGAACTATAGCACTCACTTTTCAGTTCATAGCTACACATCTGTTAAGAATATGAAGGAAAGGGTCACTCTTGGCCATCTAAGACAATAGGATTAATCCAGGATGTACTGCAACTCTTCTGACTTGGTATTTAGTTCGGGCACAGAAGTAACAAGAGCATTGATACTAATCAGACTCAACTGTGTTTTTTATGGGACATCTAATGTTAAATCAAACATCTCATGCTGCTTTGACCTAACTTGTTGACTCAGACAGAGTTAGGTGTTGACTGATTAAAGAGGTAGTAGAAGGGGAAAGTGTTTAGGTGCCTGAACAGGTCTGTGACAGGCCACCTTTGAAAACAAAATGTTTTTCTCTTGATGAGCCCAAGGTCAGTAAAGAGAATGTCTGAACACAGCTCTAATTTGATAGAGAGATTACATTTCATGATAACAAGTTCATACACAGCAAAATCCCTGTTATTACTTCTTCTGACTGTGTTATTGCTGATGGAATAGATTAAAAATACATCCAAGCCTGCGGAGGTTCTCCCTGGGGATGAGATTGCACAGAGGTCCTCCAGCTCTCTTGCCTTTGCCCCTAGTTCTTTCCCAGACTTTTTGCATGCCCAAGCATCCAAGCGTGAGAGAGACAGCTCAGATGTGGGATCCAGGGCATAGGCAGCTGCTCACTCTTCCTTCAGACAGCAGAAATGAACGTGGTCTAAATTTAACACTGCTTCTGTTCCCTGCATTTCCAGTGAAGTCTGAGTCTCCAGGGGCTGTGGAATTGCCACCAGCAGGGATGGGACAGCAGCCCTAGCTGTCCCCAATCTGGGAGCCCTGAGTTTGCTGGACAGCTCCAGGCACAAACTCCATTATTTAAATAAGTGAACGAGGGAGGTCATGACCTTCTGTATACAGTGCATCCCAACTGGGATGACAGTGAGTAAACATCAGTGAATTATCATCTTTTTTCCTCTCCAGATGTGTCTCTATTGGCAGGACCAGGTCAATTAGGAAGGCAGAAACAGTCTTTGGAAGATGATAGCTACTTCTGAAATCTTATAAGAAAGAATGAATCTCATGGTTTTTATTGGCTCTACTAGTAAGTGACCTGGCTTTTCCCATTACAGGAATGAGACAGAGTTGTCCAATGGTCGTCTAGAGTCACTCTTTGGGTCCTACCTTAATCACCCCTATAAGTGGCCACTACACATTAAGCAAGCATAAAGCAGCTCTAAGCAGCTCTCCTTTCTCCAGAGCCAGAAACGAAGAGGTATCGGCCTGCTCAGTTTCTCATGACTACAAATGCACCGGCTAGCCAGACCGTATCACTCCGGGAGTCTTCCTGACGCAAGGGGAATAGTATTATCCATTTTGATAGCTGTTCACATGTCATTTAATCCTGACTCTTTTAGTAAGTCTAAGTATAGTATTAAGCATAAGAGAAAGTAGGAAATATTATACAATAATCATTAGAAATGGAATATGATAGGAGTACAGGTAGTAGTTTTGCACATATGAGTACCCATTACCAAGACTGCTTTTGTCAGCTCAGCATTAGGTAGGCTAAGTGGAAGTTAAATGTCCAGGAAATATTGGAGGTGCAAGACAAGTGACTTGAGACTTACCACGGGCAAAAGGTCATAAGAAATGGCCTCATTGCCAAGAAGCTATCAGATACATTTTTTTTACTTAAGTTATAACATAACTGAGGACACAGTTTAGATAAAGATAAGATGGTCTGATTGTAATTCTATTGCATTGTTCCTGATTTACTCATGGTATCACATTGTAGGATTGCTAAATATATGTCTTTGGACATATTACAGGAAATCCTAGTCTCATAGAGGTGTTTCTTTCAACGCTTTTCTGCTAATGTCTGTGGGGTCATACAATGTAGCTGGGTCCAGCTCTTCTAAACGATGCAGTGTCAGTCCTCACACAGAAATCTGCTGCTTCTCCTCTGATTTAAAAATCCCTTTGAGTTCCACCTTATACACATCAGTGTTGTGGTTCAGCTTGTATATAGGAAAGGATGCTTGGGTGTGTCTCTATTTTATCCTATCCAGCTCAACTTTGCAGTGACAGCCCCACTTACACAGGGGGCATTTTCTCCACATGCTGTATGTATCTACTCACTCTTTTCTCCCAGCAAAAATGGCAGCAGGTCATGATCTGTTTACCTGGCCACTGGTATGGCGAACAACAAGGATCATTAATCTCCCATCGCTGTTGTTGATACCTTACAGTGGCTGATAAAAACAAATAGCATTCTGTCAAATAAACAGTAATGTACCTTGGGAAAATACCCTGTCTTTTTATCTGAGTTTTGCAACCTGATGATGTCACAACTGCCCAGTGCAGATGTTACCACTTCTGGGAGCGGGTGGCTCAGGTGGAGCTGCCAGGAAATGGTACACCACCCTCACAGCACCTTCAGGATTTCGGAAATATCCCTGCTTCACAGAAGCGGGGGTGGGGGGGTGGGAAGAAGGAAAACTTCCTTTCTTTCATGTTTTTTGAGAGTTGACACTCAAAATAGCTAATGTGCAGGAGAATACAGCACTGATCAAGGATGAGTAGAACTCGGATCTGGGTTTTCAAACACAGTTGGAGAGGGTTTTGAAAGTTTGTCCCTTCCCATTAAGCAATATCTTGTGCTGAGAATACTTAGCATTGCATATATTCACATGTACTGTCTCTCTCACATTTCTCTTCGAAATCCCACTTAGGAGCCAAGAGATTATTTCTGAGGCTGAGATGCTCTGGAGGATTCCGTTTTTCAGAATTAATAATTTGTTAAAAAAAAAATTTTGGAATTGCACTATTTATCCCACCAAAGCAAGGCTGACTTTGAATCTCAACATTGCTTTAGGAACTGTTCTAGCTCTTGCAGGATGGAAAAGGTCACATCCTTTTCATTCTATGGAGTTAGTTTTGAAGTTTCTCTTATGCATGCATGTTTTATATGCATAACACATATAAAACATGCATTAGATATACAAAAATGTAATATATAAAAAATTCCTTTCATTTGTATACATGTACTGTATATATATTTAGAAACACATCGAATCCATACTGAGGTTGCTCTACCCTGAGATCAGCATGTGGTCCTCTGTTTCAGCATTCCCATGGAGCAATGAAATAAGCTCTAGGGACAGAGATAGATTAGTCTTTGTATAAATGTTTTTCCTGGTCCTCATTTCTTGGAAGGCCCATCCTGTGCCTCCATATGTCCTGTGTACTTGAGATTTTCTATGTGGACTCATTCCCCAGGTTTTTCCAGAGCGGTTCTTACAGAGAAGTTCAAATGAGTGAGCTGAGAGAAGAGAATGCATTTATGCATTTTTGATCTCTCTTTTCCCCTGGCCAATTTCAATGAAAGAAAAGTTTTTGGAGGGTGGAGCATCTGACCTGTCTAATTTTATCTGTAAGGATGCAGATCTATCTTTTCAAAGCTGTTTTCAAAGTGACTCTGATAACAGGACTGCCTACAGATAGGGCTGCAATGATTATTCAAAGCATTAATCAGGGAAAAAAAATTATGCCAGTTACTGATTAACTAATTAGTGCAATCAAATATTCACTCTTCTCTTTGGAACGATGGGCACGGCACTGGGAAAAGGCGACAACAACAACAAAACCCTTCAACACAAAAAGTAGTTTCTTTATTCTTTTGTGAACTGGGGGACTATTCCAGCTACAGGAGGCAAGGGGGTCCCAGGGGACCCCAGAGTGGTCCAGCTGAGACCCCTCTCTCCCAGTTTTCATTCCAGTGCATCTTGGCCTGCTCCAGCTTGTGATTTAATGAAACACCAGCAAGGAACAGCTAGCGTTTCATTAAGGGAGAAGCATTTGAAAGTGACCTCTGCTAATGGCCTTGAATTAGAGATTCAGAAATGCCACTCATCTCCCTGCTTCTGCCCCCTGGGAACCACAGCAGAGGGTGCATTCCTGCAGGAAACTCCTGCACTTGCAGAGAGGAAACTTTCCAGGAAACTTCTTTTGTTCAGATTCCCCACTGTGCCCAGTGGAAGGTAATGTTGAGTCAAGGGGGAGTACAAGGAAAAGGACAACTGAAGTCTGTGTCACACTCTGAGGGCATTGCACACACCCCAGCTTGCTACAGAGGAGGTTTGAAAAATATGCATGGAGGTAATATGTGAAAGAGAGGCAGGGAGATAAAATAACAGCAAACTGCATTGCAGGCTAAAGGCAAATCTTGACCAAGCATCTGTCTGGCTGTGGAATAGTCTCCAAGGAGAGGGGTAGAAGATCCTTTGTGGTTTCCTTAAAACAGGCAGCACAAGGTCTCAGGCTATTTGCACCACTTCCTTAGTAAGGTTAATACGCTTCAGGATCAAGTGGGCTGTAGTATTGCTTCCTCTTCAGAAGCGAAACTCGCATCAATCCTCCAGCAACAGCACTTTCTTTTAAACAGAGATTAATAGTATTTTGTCTATTCAGAAGCTTTCATATGTTGCTGAATACCTATCCACCTGGTGCTCTGCAGGCTGTGTATCCATTCCATATGCATGACTGCAATAGTTTTCAGTCTGAGCTCTGCAGATTCCTGAAAGTCCACAGACTGCTCCCACAGGACTTTCAGGTGATAACAGAGAAAAATGAATATGGTCAGTAGTCTTATATTTGTTCTACAGGAAATAAATAACACTTATTCTGGATTTTTTTTTAAGGAACTCATAAACTGAAAAGAATGGTTTAATTCATTGATGTGGATGTTTCATCTCATGTTCAAGGCTTTTTTTCTAATTGTAGGTGTTAGACATACTGACTAGAGACATTAGGGGAAGAAGATGGGTTAGAAAGGATTTTCCAGTGAAAGGAAATGGCACCACCTGAGGATTAGCTTTGTTTTCTTTGATAACTACATTTTCATTGTCTTCAATGTTATGTCTCTGACATCACTAACAGGGGCCCGAAAGGGTGACCTGAAGCTCCAGGTCTCCATGCTTCCTCCCCACACTATATTTTCACATGTTCCAGTGGTGGTGGGGTATCCCACATCTGCTGCTTCAGGCAATATTTGGAGACTTAGCATATTCACTTGTATCACTGTTAGTGAACTGAGTGAACTGTGAGGCACTAGAATGAGAAGCTGAAATACAAATCAGCTGCAAAGCCAGTGTAAGATTTGCAGACATTTGACACTGCGATAAATGACAGCCCGTGAGTGGTCAGCTTGTGTCAGTCCAGGAAGATAAAGCAAAATCTTGAAGCTGGATAGTGTGCCTTGGATTTTATTTTTTTTTCCATTAGTGGTGATGTAGGGGTCTTGACATTCTCTTCAGAGGTATTTGGATTTTAGAATGGCTGAAGTTTGTCTGTTATCCAGAAGTTAAAAAAAAAAAAAAAAAAGGAAAAGAAAAGAAGTAGAAAAGCCTTAGATGTTAATTGCTATTTATTCAGAATGTAATAACTGCAGAGTCTGAAATTCATACCAGATTCAGAAATGAGATCATGCTTCGTAATAATTACTATTTCATACTGCTAGCTCCCTAATGTTTTTATTTTAAAAATCATCAAGAATTCCTTTCTAGTGTCACTGACACCCACTCAGCCACCTACTCACATCCCACAAGCATACACACACAATTTGCCCTTAAATGTTACTGAACATTTAAAATCTCTTCCCTCTTTGTAATTTTCAAACATTAGTTATCTCAAACGTTTTCATTTTTCAGTATAAAAGTAAATTTTGTCTGACACTCACCAGTGAATTTTTCCAACATACACACAATGCATAGCACAGAACTGCAGAGGATACATCAAAGATGTACATTTATTAGTGGCAGATCTGGAAAGCTGAGCTGACTCTCAGATCGAAGGAAGTGGTTAGTCCCCCTGTTTGGCACTCATGAGGACATATCCGGTGTCTGGTGTCCAGTGTCCAGTCTGGGATTGCTCTGTAAGAAAATGTCTTGGCAAACTGGGAGGGGTTGTCCAGTGCAGGCAGGACTACTGGGATGGTTGGGAGCTGCAGCACACAGTAGAGAGAGAGGCTAAGGGAACTCAGTTTGTTTAATCTTAAGTAGCGAAGGCAAAGAGGAGGTCTAAATGCTGTTTTCTACTGCCTGGAAGGTTGGTAGTGAAGATGCTCTTCCCAGAGGTGAGAAGGCACAAGGCAGTTATCACATGTTGCAGCACAGGAAATTCCAGATGAACATAAGGAAGAAATTTTTCACCATGAGGGTGATCATGAGAGGTGCTTAGGGAGGGTGTGGGATCTCCATCCTTGAAGATGTTGAAAACTCATCTGCACAAGACCCTGAGTAACCAACTCAGATTTGAAGTTAGCCAGCCTATTAGCAGGAGTTGGAAGGTCTCTTCCAACTTGGATTATTCAACAATTCTTTAATTTGCTCCTTACTCCACCCAAGGTTGCCACTATGCCGTGCTGTACTCATGGTCACATAGAAACTACTGGGGAAAAATGCCTTTCTGAAATGCTATCCTGTCTTTCTCTTGGGGAGCAGGACCTGAAACTGAGTTGTGTAAAACTACCTTAAGAACACCTTACAAAGCTGGTGTTTTCTCCATATGCATGTTTAATTTTGTAGAAAATTGAAAAAGGTTATACAATCCAGAGAACTTGTGAAGAGAATGTGGTTCCTTTTTCCAAGTCTCTGGAAGCTAACACCATCCCCACTAAACATATCAGGTCCCAGAATGAGATTTCATCTGGATCCATCCTTTGCCATTGATATTTGTTTTCACCCAAATACACTCATGTACTCTGAGAAACAGGGATGCAGCCTGTTGGTAACAGTTCTCTCCTCTCCATCCAGTTGCTTGCAGCTAGCCCTAGACTACTAAGAAGAAAACTAGACCAAGTTTGCACTTAGAGAGGGAAGAAGGCTTCAAACACTCTGCAGGTGGCCCATTCCCTACTACATATATATGTCCCCTTTTGTGCACAGGTATTACCTGCCCAGTGTGAGCATGGCTTGATGATTCTGGCTTATAACTGAAACTGTTAGTCAGACAAGGGGAAAAAGGTTTAAAAACCAGACTGTTGAAATCCTACCTTTTCTCCACACACAGAGACAAAATACTCCATCTCCAAAATAACCAACACATATCCCAGGTGCTGGCTTCTGCATCCTCCAACAGGCATGCACACCCACTCTGCCTGTCCTTCTCTCCGTCTGGCCAGTCTGTCCCTGAGAAATCCCCAGAACAATCTGTTTGTCCCTTCCCAGCCTCCTTGATTCCCCTCGACCCAGCCAGGACACCAGAATTTGTCATGCTGGCACTTGTCTGTGCTGGGAATTCCTGAATGGAGCCTGACACCTGGAAAAACCTGGGCAAGAGGAGGGCAGAGAAATTCTCTGCAGACTGCTGAGGGTTTTTGCAGGAAAGCATGGTCAGTGCACTCTCTCTCCTCATGAAGAATACTTGCTGAGCCCCCAGACAGAGGGGGACATGGACTGTGTTGCAAAATGTGTGAATTGGTTTTACACAATTTTAAACAGAGTATTATTGTATTCTAAATCCATAATCTCTGCATGATCCTGACTCCAGAGTCAAGGGGAGTAAGAATAGGACACACAGCCACAGCTATGGCTGAAGAAGAATATGTCCTGCCCACTGAGCTCCATGGGGTTACAGGTATGCCTGCCACTGGAAGGACTCTGGAATGTCGTGGATCTAGCTGCACACTCGCCATCCCACTGGGAGAAGAGGGAGAATCTTTGCCTGACGGAGCCACATTTTGCATCTGCACCTTATGCACTGCTCCCTTCTGAAAGATGCTGTAGAAACATTAGGGATTATTAGAGAGGATGAAGCTGCATGATTGAGTATTAAATATTTATTCCCTTGTATTCTTCATTTTGATTATTTGAAAATCCTTTCCTTAATTGTCTTAATCTGCTCCCAAAAGTAGGGCTGTGCTGACGGCTGCAGCTCCCAATCTTCATCTCTTCATTGTTATTCTTTCTGATCTCTCCTGTAGAGCAAGACCCTGGTCAGAACTGGGACAGATTGCACAGGGGACCTGTAGATACACATAAGACGACACAGTCCTTTTGCTGCTGCAAATTCAGACTATAAAAACAAACAGATGGAGTATGGCAAAAGAGGTCACTACAATCAAAGCAATCAGGGCTGTTCCTGACAGCCACAGGGGCAGCATAATTATAGGCTCTTTTTGCCTTTTTTTTCCCCCTAAAGATACCTTTCACTCACCCACCATTTGGAGGGGTTTGTCTGCATTGCTCAGAGATGGAGAAGGATGTGCAGGGTGACTTGGAAGGACAACAGAGAGAGAAGGCAGGAGCAGGGAACAATGGTCAGGATCAGGTAACCAGCAACCTGGACAGAGCCAAGAAGGAGAAATAAGACCATGTTCATACCACTGAGATGAGTAAGGCAGCTGAGGGGGTGATGTTGTTGGGCCTGAAAAGGGCTGAAGAAGGCTATCAGGTTCAGTCCCTCTCTTTTCGACAGACTTGAAGGTCCTGGAGCCTCCATTTCATGGTCCAAAGCTCCTTTTGGCCGGAAGCAAGCACCAATGTGCAAGTGATCTGTAGGACAACCACCTGCATACAGTTTCCTCCTTGACTCCTGACCCAGGACTACCACATACGGTGAGAAAAGACTCCCGGACTTCCTCCAGTTGTGTTTGAATATGCAGGAGCACCAGAGTCTTCAAGCATAGTGCTGTGCATGGGACCAACAGGGACCCAGGAGGATGACACAGAAGGGAGTAAGGAAGGAATAAAACTGGAGATGGACTCATATAAAGGGGTACATATGAAGGAGGGAGGTGAAAGGATATGGGGACTTATCACACTGAGGTGAACGGGAAGGCCCTGCACCCTCACCCTGGCTGGGAAAAAGCTGGCAAGGGCTATTGGCTGGGAACTGGAGAGGACAGTGAGTGGGAAGCATGGAAAGAGCTGAAAAGACAGAAGCCTACTGTGGTAATAAAGGGGAAAATTACAGATGAAAGATAAAGCCCTAGGGAGGGATGGAACAAGTTCTTTAACTAATCAGCTTGTCCAGATGAGCAGGAGGGTTAATCCAGCTATGACGGAGTGAAAAGACTGAACACATGGGGCAGAGCAAGCCTGTCTAATTCCCTTCCAGGGGTGAAGTTGGTGGGGGAGGCAGAACCAAGGAAGGGCCGTGAATGGCTTAAAGACCCAGAAGCTGGCAGGAGGCTTCTGCTGCTCTCTGAGGAGCATGTGGCTGCACGGTCGCTGTGTGGCTATGGTCGTCTCTGCCTGAGCAGCAGGCAATGCAGAACTTTCCTTCACAGGTGGGAGAAGACATTCACCTTCAGGGCTCACTTATAGCTAACTTTCTGAGTTTGTTTCTTGGCAAAACAAAAGTAACACCTCCTAAAATCCACCTTGGGTATTACAAGGTAAATTCTATATTTGCTATGGGTATCTGGGCAGTGCAGCTGACAGAAATCTTGATTCTCTGCGATAGCTGGAGGTAATCCCAAGGGGCTGCCCATGGGTTAAGCTATTGCCCCAACTACTTCTACAGGCATGGCATGTGCACAGGTAACTCCAGGACATCTCAGTTTAGGATGGTTTCTCATTTCAAGCTATATTTGTGCCCCTAGGACATGTAACCTGGCAGATGGGGGAAAAGGAAAGATAGGTTAGAGTAGGTCACTGTGGGTTCAGTAATTATTGTTTTCATAAATGATAATGGGTTTGGTTTGGTTATTATCTTTTAGAGAGTTTTCCTTCATTTCCCCGGAGTGCCTTCAATCTTCAAGGACACAACCTCAAGATGCACCAGGGGAGGTTCAGATTGGATATCAGGAGGACTTTCTCCATGGGAAGTTTTGTTAAACATTGGAATGGACTGCTCAGGGAGGTGGTGAAGTTACAATCCATGGGGGTGTTCAAGAAATGACTGGACGTGGCACTTAGTACCATGGTCTAATTGGCAAGGTGGTATTCAGTCATAGATTAGACTCAATGATCTCAGAGGACTTTTCCAACATAAATGATTCTGTGATTCTGTGTTCCTGTGAAGCTAAAGGGGTACCATATCACCATGACACTACTTCAGATTGACAGAGCCACACAGGGAATTGGCTGCCTCTGCCAAGCAGGACAAAAACTAAGGTGAGGGCATAGGAAGGAGCAATCTCCCAATCCAGAAAGGAAGAAGGAAAGGGTGCTGCCTCTGGAGGGCCAGTTGCCAAAAAAGAAATGTGATGATCAGTCTGCCCTTTCTGTGGCTCTGCAACAACCAAAGGGAAGAAATCCTCCAGCAGGGAATAGGGGAAGGAATGGTTCTCATTTTGTTGTGCTTGTGTTGTTGGTTCTCTGATACCTATTGTCAGCTGAGCTGAAAAGACAAAATTTACAGTCCTCATTTAGGATACGAATCCAGGTCCGTAACTATGCATAATGCTGAAAGGTAAGATGTAGGGGACATAATTACTTGAATTACGGTATTTTTTGTGTTTGCTGCAGGAGATGTGTTAGAGAACTTGAAAACCGAATTCTGCTTTCACCTACCCTGGAATATCGATCAATTCCCAGCAAGACTACTGCCCACTTGCACCACTGAGCAGAAGCAGCATTTCAGTACGCAGCATTGTGGCTGGAATGCAGTGAACAGCATGACACAGTGATGCTGTGGTCTGCAGCAGCTTGAAACAAAGTGCTTGATCTTAGTAACCAAAGTCTGTACCCCTCTGTATGCACAGGGGACAGGCCCCCGTGGGCAACTTTTAACACACAAGTCACACGCCAGTAGATAATCCACAATTTTCTAATAATGGAGCCAGAAGCCATGCACTGGAAATGTTTCTGAGCACAATGGCATGCTTCTGGAGTTGCAGCCCAGGAGGCATGAAGCAGTGAATTAGGATGAGAATCTCAGTGAGAAATTCTCTTTCTGGGAGGCAGGCTGCAAGAGAGATGCCTTCTCTTATTGCTGTTATTACAGTCTCTGAAAGGTTATCAGACCTTCTTCATCATGTTGTCCTGACAGAGGGGGTGGGTACCTGACTGCTGAGGAGTTCCCTGCACTCAGTAGCATAGGTCTTGTGGATTAGGTCATCCCCCAGGCTGTCCCTGGCACTGAGCACACAAAGGATATGGGAAAAGTGGGGAGTCACTGTGCTTTCACCATCCCCTGCAAGTGGATAATCCCTTAGGCACTACCTAAACTTGCCATTTGGTGATCCCCAAGATCACAATCAGTGAAAAACTGATCAGAGAGTGACTCTGGTTTAGCCACTTCCTTCACTGTCTGAGTTGTCAGAGCCCATCTGCAAACCTGGGTCAATACATTATCTGTCCTTTCTCCAAAATTTCTGCAGAGGTAATATAAGCAATGTCATTCTTCCCTTACAAGGGGAAAAACTAAGGGTACAGACTGTGTTTTTACCTGATGTTGGTAAGTTGGTGACAGGGCTAAAAAAAGAATTTTGCAGTCTCAATACAACTTCGCCATACTCATGACATGGTCCTTGCACTTTAATTAGGGGTGGCAGACAGCAGGTAGAAGGAATAAAAGTCGCAGGGATTTAAAAGAAAAAGCTTCCTGTCTTTGTCTTCAGTCTTCAAGATTTTTGTGACAGCAAAGAACAATTCTGAGGCAAAAATGCCTGGACAGCACCAGCAGGGCTGTGCAGCAGGTGGATCTCTGTCCACTTTGTAGGCATGAAGAGGTTTAGAAGAGTACAGGTATGGGACAGGGCAAGAGATGGGGCACAGGCTGGCACTAGAAGCTGCATGGCTATAAACCACTCAGCACCAGCCAGTTAAGAAATGCAGATGGACAAATGTTCTGGAGTGGACAAAACCAGCTATTTTAGGTAACAAAAAGAAGGAAGTATTTGGCATAGGTAAAATGCACCACATGTAGTACGTTTGGATGTAATGTGGAGTTGGAGACCAATGAAAAAATGAGCAAAATATAAAACCAGACATATAAAATAGACCCAAAAGGGATGAGGAAGAGGAAATCATCAACATCAATATCATATTTTTCTGGTGAAGGACTCCACATACTGACAACACAACATCCCAAAACCCATTCCCTCCCATCAGGGAGAAACCACCACCATCAAGACCCAGAAGACCAGTGGAAGGGTGAGCATAAGGGCAAGAAAAGTGGTAGAAACTGAGAAGTTTTAAAATGTGTTATTACTACTATTGAGGGCTTTTTTTTCTGTACAGAAGTATGCTTCCTTTCTGTGTTATAGTCAAATCTGGAGTGTTATTCTTGGATTACACTGTTAAGATTTCTATTATACTAGCGACGAATTCTTGGGTTTATATATATATATATATAAATATATACATGTGCGCACGTTTCCGCTGTGCCTATAAACAAGAACTTGGATATAATATTTGATTTCAACATCTTGCAGATGGAAGATTATTCTGGAATTTAAATTTAGTCCTTTTGCTACAGACTAACTAATGCATTCAGCCCACAGGAAAATCCAAAGAAGTATTACATTATTAAAAGAAGAAAACTGAAGACTGAAAAAATATTTAAAAGGTAAACTTTAATTGCCTTTTTTTTTTTTCCTTCTGAAGAAATTTGAATAGAAAATTTGTTTCAGAGTGACCCCTGCATTTTCTCTGAAAAGAGGTGGTTATATCCAGGTGAACAGGAGCAAAAATCATCTGCATAAGAGCTTAAATGGAATAGTCCTCAGTCTCATGCAAATTGAAACATATGTCATTTAGCCAAGATAAATTCCCTAATACCCCGTAGTTATTTTGACACTAGAATCCTCTGTCACATGCTTCTGAGAGTCCTTCTGCCTGGTGCTGGGAGGAGTCCAAGTACATTTGAGCACGATATGCCAGGCTCTGCAGTAGGTTTTCTAGGATAGAAGTGACTTATAAATATTTTGCCGTGTAGCACCTCAGTGACCAAGTAGGGGCTATTTTTGAGTAAAGGAGGCACAACTACAAACACATCCAACCACCACTGTTATATCTAAGACTGTTCTGCCATATTACCCCAGGAGCAAGGCATTCTTTTTGCTGCTCCATAGCCCTAACAATTCTCATCCCAAATCTGCATGGTTTATGAATCTGCACGTAGGATTTCAGTGCTGTGTAAACTGGCTGCAGTGAAGGCAGGGGCTTGGGGCTTGTGCATTTTTATTTTTCCAAACACCCTTTCTCCTTCTTGAACTGACGGCTGAGGAGGCCAGGGGCTGTGGGGTCGTTGGATCTGTTTGCCATCCATCCTCTACTCTGGTTCTCCTTGTCCTTTCCCTGGTTCTGTCAGAGATGTCAGCATGCCGTGCAGGGCAGGCTGCAGCACTGCCTCTGTGTGAGCTGGGGCCTGGGAGTTGCTCTACGTGCTGGGCGCTTGCTTTCCTGCTCCCCTCTCCCTCCTGAAAGCAGCAAGCCAGATGGCCAAGCCTCTCCTGCCTCATGAGCAGCCACTGGAGCATTGGAACTGTTCACCCTGTCATTGTAACTGTGTATGGAAGTGGGGGAAAGGCAGGAAACCTAATGTTTGAGTTTATCAGGGAGACTCGGTTTGATAGCAGTTGAAATGGACAACATTTGTACACAGAATGAGCACACGCATGGTACACCATATGCATTAACCATGAGGTGGGGAGCAGGGAGATCCCAGCTGCTAGTAAATCTTGTCTCACTCAGCTGGAGAACTGTTCTGGCTCTTCTTTTTGCAGTGTATGATAGGAAGCTCTGGTGCTTGGTGGCCAGGAGAGCCAGGCAGTGGTCAAGAGGGTCACATTCTACCCTTGGCCCTGCTGCTGACTTGCTGAGTGACTTTGCACATACCTGATCAAGACCATCCATCAATCACCTGGCTGCATCATTTTTTGGAGGCTGGCTATGTGGGACCCCGATGCTCACTAGGTGTCCTTCCTTTCATACTGGACAGCTGCTGCAGCAGAACCTGGGCTTTTAAAATAAGCCTTTTTTCTTGTGCCACAATGCACCAGTTGTCAGCCAACCTGAAAGGGAATGAGCGCTTGTCAGTATGCAGTGCCTTTCTGGCAGCTTGAGTGTGTGTGTGTGTATGTACGTGTGCCTGGGAAGTGCTGTTAAGCACTAGCTTACACTTCTCAAAAAGAGAAGTCATGTGCTACTTTAGAAGGGTCTTCTTAAATGTCTAGGTAAATAAAGACTCTAATGTCTGTTATCTGACTTCACAGCCTTTCAGTTTCATTAAGTTAATAGCCTCCATCAAGGGGCCAGCCCGGATGCTTGCAGTAGATTTAAAACCTGTGAATTCATCAATCTTAAATTGCACTTCAAGCAAAGTCAGTGTACTGCACCCTGGGGACACATGGAAACCCTAATGCTCAGTGCAGGACTTTGATGCCAGCAGGACAGGGACCAGATAACCAGGGTCCTTTGTGCAATCCTTATCTGTGCTTGTTCAGCTGAGAACTTCCCTTGCTTGTGCTGGTCGGCCACATTTCCCTGGTGCACAGTGGGATGTTTTGTCTTTCCAGGCAACACGCTAAGCAGATGGTCATGGGGTGCTGTGCTTCCAGACAACTACTTAAGAAAGCATGAGCAGAGGTGTACAGGTCTGGAAGATGGGCCATGGGACAGGTAAGTATTTTCTGTGTCAACTTCTTAGTTTAGGCTTGTCCAAATTAACTTCCACTCTTGCAAAGACAATGCTGTCTTCTCTCACCACACAAATAAGGTAAAGGTATCTTTGATATTCCCTACAGGCTTTGAGAAATGATTCTTGTGCAGACAGGAATATGACTCTTTGTCATGGAATTTCTGTGGAGATGCAGTTGCTGGCACCTTGGACAAGGGATCCTAAAGAACCCTTAAAAAGACTATTATTCCTAATCTAGCTAGATATACCAACATGTCCGTAAACTATGTGCCCTTTGGATAGGCTTAGGCTTGTGCGCTTTTAGATCTGGACCAGCAGGTGAGGCCTCTGCTGGCTTGTGATGACCCACAGACATTGACATTGTGTAGTCAGTCAGGGCACTGTGAAAACAATTGGCATTACAAGTCTATTTCTTAGCTCATGGGAAGGACTGTTAGAAGAGTAGCCAAGCTTATTATGGATACATAGGGTCAAACAACATTAATTCTATTTCACCTTGAGTTACTTTAGTTCAGATCCAGAGGATATGTTTCAGCTGACAAACCTTGTCCTAACTTGATTGAGACTTACCATTTTTCACCCTTTCACTTCTGAATGTGTGAAAGTCTTTCTGACTAACTGGATGATTGAGACCTAGAAGACAGATTACTGCAGCCTAGCAAAGGTCCCTCCTTGTGACTCTGAGACATTTTGGTACTTTTACATGGAGCTCATACTGCCACTATCAATACTAGGGATGTAAAAGTAATCATTGTCTTGTCCGGATCCTTTCAGGATCTACCTCTTTTGTAGAAGTTCTCCACTCTCAGTCTCACCTCACTGTGTGGATTCAGAGGCACAGTCTGGGCTTCTGGATGCGCTGCAGAAACAAAGTCAAACTGCAGACAGAGTAAAAGATCTGGAGTGACTTCAGTCTTGTGTCCCTTGGTATTGCATCTTTCAACAGGAACAATGAAACTAAAACTGAACTGGAAGAAGAGAGAGAGAGAGAGAGAGAGAAAGGGAGGGTAGGAGTGAGAGGCAGCCAACTCTGTACCTATCCATGTGCAAAGCTCATCATGTGAGCTCTAGACCATTTCTGAAAATGTCCAGAAAAGGAAGAAGAGCGGTAAGTGCCTGTGTTTTTATCCCAGCTCTTTCAAATCTGTAGTTTGTAATGATATCTTATTTTTTATTCTTGGATGCTTTTCCTCCTTGCGGAGTCCTTGCTACTGCCTGCATTTCATACATAGCAAGGTCCTCATCACATCAAGAATTCATAATCATCCAAAAATATTCAATAGGAATATAAAATATTTACATGTGAAAGACTGTCAGACAGAATGAATCACTTGTGTTACTCTGTTGGAAATTGTTCACTTAGAGAGGGCATGAATTTTGCCAGGGCAAAATGTGTGATTCTGGATGAGTGCTGTGGGTATGGTGTGGATGAGACCCCAGGGTGGTCCTTGTAGCTCCTGTCCTTGGCTGCTCTGTGGTGCATGAGGATGGCTGGGAGCCAGGTCCAGTATCTCTTCCAGGATGGGGCAGGCTCCAGGTGTCTTTGCATAGCGAGCCAGACCTTGTTCTGCTGAGCGCAAAGTAATGATATAAGACAGAAGGAGGACAGGTGGCCAGTCCTTATTCAGACATCTGACACAACCCTTATTTACAACCCAGATTCCCACCTTTCTTTAAGTGCCTTGCTGATTCTTTTTCAGTGTATGTGCACTTCCAATACCTTCCGTTTCTTTGCTGAATCTGGCCCATGCATGTACCTTTCTGCTGCACAGTGAAATCCCCACAGAGGCTGTCTCCAATTGCAGTCTCTTATCTAATCTCTGCTCATGCTCTGACTTTCTTGAGCCAGCCCTTCTCCTGTACAGGCTCCTCAAGACTATTGTATCCACTTGTAACCACCGTCCTTTTTGATAACTGCATCTGGATGCGGCACAGTTGTCATGGCGTGAGCTGGGGAGAATAAAATTACTTTGGCAAGTGACCCGAGGGCACGTCCACACCGCACAGTGCACTGCTGTGCTGAAGTGCTGAGTGAGCCCAACAGCAGGGTGCTGCACGGAAACATTAGCTTGGGTCATGAAACTGGCATAGCAATGCCAGCAGACTGCTCCCAGCAGGACCAACTCCCTGGAGCCAGCCCCACACAGTGAAGCTCCAGTGCCTTTGAAACCACAGTGAAGTCAAGATGTGCAAGCCTCGAAATTTCTGCATGAACTGCACTGCATGATGGACATATGCTCTCTAGTGTAAGTGTGAGCAGAAGATGCCTTGTGTCTTTGGGCACGCAGTCTAGGATCCATCCATGTGCACTATTGCAGCAATGAATAAGTCAGTTGTAACTCCCTGATAGAACACACATGGTTACTGTTTGACACTGGCCAACTAAGGGTCTTTTATAGAATTAAATGGCAGGAACGCAAACACTAATCAAACTGGATCGTGTCTGGGACAGTAGTCTTGGCCATATTATATACTGCTAATGCTCTTTTGAAGCTAAGGGGTTTCAGGATGCCTCTCTGGAGGAAGCTATTTAGCACAGATCTATTCCAGTTCAAGAACTGGTAGCAGGAAAGGAGTCTGATAAGAAGGAGTGCTGACTATTGGGATGATTGGTAAATACAAGATTTCAAAACAGAGATAAAATTCATCTCTGTAAACTGACCATGTCTAGTGTAGTTTCTGCTCCCACTCTCATTCATGTAATAAACAGTGTGAGGGTGATGAGGCACCAGAAAATGCTGCCCAGGGAAGCTCTGGATGCCCCATCCCTGGAAGTGTTCAAGGCCAGGTTGGATGGCGCCCTGAGCGACCTGTTCTAGTGGAAGGCTGCCCATGACAGGGAGATTGGAATTAGATGATCTTTAAGGTCCCTTGCAACCCAAACCATTCTGTGATTCTATGATTCTATAAACAGAAACAGCTGTCAAACTTTTTCTCATGAGGCTAAGCAGTCTCTGTTTTCATCTGTTTGTTGGTTTGACAGAAGAGAAGGACCTATTCTGGAAGAAATACCATCACATTACGATACTGAAGCAATAAATCTTGTGCTCTGTCAATACACAGGGGGAAAATGGGCTACAAAGAGATTGGAATTCCCAGAAATCTATATGATACAGGATTTGAAGGGCTCCTCTGCTCTTACTGCATTGGTATAGGACCAGTACCCTGTCATGGACAAAGATTAATCAGTAGTTGAATTTTACTAAACCAGTACCCAGAGGGGATTTAAGGGCTTGGGCTAGAAGGCAGGGAGGAATCTAGACTCATTTCACCTACTGTGAGCTTGGTAAGGCACTTAATTGCTCTGTGCCTCAATTCTCTTTCTTTAAACAAAGGCAAAGTTGCCATGATAAGTTCTAAAGGTGCTCTGCTGATAAAAAGGTGGTGGTAATCCAGATAATACCAATAATGTATTAGCACCAGGGCAAGAAAAACAACACTGTTTGGTCTGCAGTCCACAGAAACTGCTATCTGATATTTTCTCAGCATCTTCCCTGTAAATTCCAAACTTTCTTGTTGTCCTTTCCCTAATAAACTCTGTGAGCCTGGAAGATGCACATGCATATCTTCACACTCACACACACAGGGTTTTTTTTCTAAAATGTCAGTATAGAAGAGACCATGAACATCAGAGCTGTGCCACAAAATGGAAAAGACCTAGGGATTTATAATTAAAAGCAGGGGGAGAATAGGGGCAGTGGAAATCACTCAAGCATATTTTACAGAGAACAATCCTATGTTGACAGAGGGATGAACTAGGTGACCTAATAAAAACTGTTGTTACAGATTTTTTCATTTCTGTCACATAATAGAGGACTTCAGTCTCCAGAGCTGTCAATCCAACAGCTTTCACTGGCAGAAGTATTCACTCAAAAATAATCTTGGTGAAAGGAGAAAACCTCAGTTAACTGCTTGCCTGGGGCAGATAGAATGCAGCCAGAAGGCTTGTTTGGCAAGTAATTATAAATGCACTTTTGCTGCCCAGGTGCAGGAAGGACAGCTTAAGCTTTTACTCATTAATATCATTAAAATTTCCATTTCAGCCATTGCTCTGTCGTTGACAGTGCTTGCAAAATTGTGACCAGGTCAAGTCAAAATTGGCAGTGAGGCTGATGCTGGGCACCATAAGTTCAATTGCTTTAAAGAGCCAAAAAAACACCAATAGAAATGTTAAATGATTTAATTGTACCTTCATGCACTTTAGATAACAGGAAAGCTGGCCTTGAGGACAGAAAGAAATAGAGGGAAAGAAGGTTCAAGAACACAGGAAATGCCACATCTGATCTAGCCAATTATCCATTTGGTTGGTATTTTGTCTTTGGTACTGATGGGTACCAGAAGTTACAAAAGAAGAGTCACAGGATCTCATGCTGGATAGTTAAGGATAAGCATTGCTTAGGGAAATATCTTCCCTAGCACCCTCATTAGTGGTTGGCTGATGTGCTGTATTGTGAAGCTGTGAAGCTCTTATATTCATCATTTGTATCTTAACGTCTTCTCTTGTAAATCTGGAAAATTTCAATATCCACAAATATCTCTTTCTTATTTGAATCCTTCCACACCCTGCACCTCAGAGATATCTTGTAGCAGAGATTTCCACAGGTGAATGAGGATGCCTGAGGAGAAGTATTCCCTTTGATGGAATACTTTCCCTATCGCTCAGTTTAATGAGATGTGCCTTTGGTGCTGGAGTGAGAAAGACAAGGTAAATAGGAACACTGAATTTTCTTTTCTATCTAATTTATTCTAACTATTTTGAATGCCTATTTTATTTATACAATTTCTAAAATAAATACACCTGGCATTTAATTTTCCTCCTACATGGAAGTCATGCTATTCCTTGAAACAATTGTGTTGACTATTTTGGAACCCTTTTGATTTCTGCTATAATTTTCTTTGAATATAGAACTGAGCACAACATTCTGCACATAATGCTCTTTCATACTGATCTCACACCATTTTTAGTAAGAAACTCCACCCTATTCCCTGTGCGTGCCCCAGCAAATGGAGAGCACTGTTTGACCACGGAGAAGCATGGTGCTACAAGGATGTAGAATGCAGCCTAGGAGGACATAAAATCTCTCTAACTTTGAACACATATAGATACTTCAAATGAATCCTTCCAATGTACATTTGTTACCAGGAAACTTAACACCCTTATGTGGTTGATTACTCACATCTTTCTCTAGGTTTGACAAAGAATATTTGCCATTTGCAAGTATCTCCACCTTACTGACTATTCACCTTTACAGCACTGTCTGTAATCTACAATAATAGATCTTTCTAGGAGCTAGCTGCATGCTGCTACTAATATTTTTCTGTGTTGGAAATGGCAGACTTGATGCTAAACTACATATTTATTTTTTCAGATGCTTAGCCAGCTTGTCTGCTTGCCATGGCATGATGTTCTCATTAATAGAGTACCTGATTGCCTACTCTCTTGTTTGGATCCTGTCGAGAATGCTTTGAAAATCCAAGCGAAAACAGGCAGACAATTTTCATTTGTCCCACATTTGCTGACACACTCAAAGAGTGCTAATAGATTGAAGTGGTTTTGCAAATGCCCTTCCAGAGTCCCTGTTTTATCTGCAACTTTCAGATATTCTGTCATTTCAGCCTTGTTTTCATCGCAGGTAGCAAACACTTCCTGCTCTGATTTCCCAAACACCTGTTGCAGAGGGCAACATCTGCTGATTCTCCTTACAGCTGATATCAGCCAGGCTGCATACTTTCTGTACATCCTAGCAACTTCTTTCTTAAATCCATTCAGACCATCAGATGTACTGTGCGACTTTTGTCAAATTGCTTAACTATTCTGTCTTGCTGTTTCTCCTCCTTCGCCTTTGTATAATAAGGCAAAAGTAGTTATCTTTCTCACAGTGTGTTGGAGAAACTTACTTCATTCATTTTTGTAAAGTCCTTTGAGTCTTTCAGAAGGAAGTTGCTACAAAAGTGCAAAGTACTATTATTCAAGGACTTAAACAGTATTCCTAAGTGTATATATTTAAATATATTGGAAAATTTCAGTCCACCTTTAAAAATGTAAGTTCTATATGAAATGCTTCTGTGATCAGCTCTGTTTCCAATGTTTTCAAATGATACTATGCTTAGGAAAGAATTGCCTCTCTTTGGATGGATCCTGTAGATTAATTGTTTTATCCTATCCTTTCCCTGCAACCATCTCTTACATATTAATAAGTAATAACAAAAAATCATGATCCCAGGCCAACTGCAACCTCTGGTTTCAATTTTTTTCATATAATCTCCCTTCATTTTTTAAAATTCCATTTTTAATGCCTTGCCTTTCCTCTTCTGTTTTGTTTTTTTTTTTTTTTTTTTTTTTTTTTTTTCTGCTTGCTGAGTAGATTATGTGGTTTCCCCTCTGAATTTCCAATGAAGCTGAAACATGGATATGATTTTTGCCTTTGCTTATGCCTGTATTGTCACAGCAGCATCCATGACAGTATTGCAGCTCAGGGAACAGGGTTTACTCTGCCAGTGTACACACACTGGTTCTTGAAAGTTACTCTAGACCTAATGAACCTCCCTCATGCAGCATCTCCTCACATTTTTTCCTGCTTCTAATGGCATGCTCCAGTAATCCCTCCTTTGTATTTACACATTGCCAAACAGCTACTTTTTGACCCCACAAGTAATTTCTTTTATGTTGTCACCTCTACCTCTCTGATAATTGCTGTGGTAATTTTTACTGAGACCCCTTCGTGCTATGTGGTAAAGACACTGATAACCCTGAAAACATACTGCTCATTAACCAGATGAATGGGCCTGTTGCCATTCTCTGAGTCTCAGGCAGATGTCCAGTCAGGATAGATGATCATTCATCCAGCTACACTCATCTCTGGGGCTTCTTTAAGGAGCCATTTCTCAGGTGATGGCTCTTAAAACTGGAAAATGGCTGGCTTGTTTGCCCTGAAGTCTGCCCACTCTGTCTATCCCTGAAGTCTGCCCACTGGGCTATCCCCTCAGCTACTATGAT
This sequence comes from Margarornis squamiger, assembly GCA_035222235.1. Taxonomy (NCBI): domain Eukaryota; kingdom Metazoa; phylum Chordata; class Aves; order Passeriformes; family Furnariidae; genus Margarornis; species Margarornis squamiger. The sequence goes on along the minus strand of JAWWTY010000106.1, from coordinate 39,602,236 downwards.
TAATTGCAATTATCAAATTGTTTTGGTACTGCTTCATCACACAGCATTGCCCAAGACCAGACTGGAGTTTAAGAAGTTTGTTCTACCCTCAGCGCTTAGCCTGGCCCTGGCTCCACAATAGCTCAGCACTTTCATCTTCCTCCAGTGCTCTGCAGCAACATCCTAGATGACATGTTATTTCTTCTTGCTTTCCCTTGCTTGAGAGGGGAAGCTACAGTTCTCACATCAAAGGTTTATTGATGTCCTCAGATGCTCTGGGTAGGCATGCTGGGGACATGGCTGCAGGGAGACTCTCTGCTCCCAAGGTGCCTCTGCCACATACTCTCCTGCTCACACCCAGCCAAGCCACAGGATCCTCAGGGACCGGGCAGCTCTAGCTCAGCCGTTGCCTTTTGTGGCTTTTTGTGGTAACTCAGTAAATGATAACATCATCCAAGCTCCTTGAAGAAATATTTTCTAACCCATTTATCCATCTTGCAAGTGGGAAAGATGGAAGTAGGAAAAGCCAGGTGTCTGTGACACCATGAGGCAATTTGTGAACTGTTTACTTGAAAGCACAAAATTTGTCACTTGTGTGAGTAATTTACTGCTAATTATGAGCTTACAATCTGCAGATAGAAAAATCAGAGCCAATGCACATTTTCAGAGAAAAAGGAAAATTACTCAGAGTACTATATAATTATGCACTTAGCTGGGACTTGCTCCTGAGGCTTTCTAGAACATTGGTTTTCAACTTGAGCAAGTTTACATACAATTGCATTAGTATGTATGTGGGAAGGGAGAATAGCATATGCCAGAGAGAGGAAAAACCCAGAAGACTCACAGCAGACAAACCAGGAGGATAGAACCCAAGATGATAAACAGCTAAAATTTCCTTCTCGAAGCCCAGAAGATCGGTAATTGTTGGCTGTGCATCACTGCTGTACATCATGCAACCCATTCACCTTTTGCTATTCCAGCCCTGGACTCCTCATGCACAGCTCTTCCTCTTCCTCTGGCCTGTGCTACAGCCTGATTCTTCCCATCCTAAGCTCACAAATGCACTCGGCTGAACTCAGACCCATATGTTGTACTTAGCCAGTGAACAAAACCAATGGAAAGGAAAACCTCATTTTCATTCCTGACTCAATGCAATGTTGAACTGGGCTCAACAGAGCTGCCAGACCAGCAGGATAATCTCTTGCAACATACAACTGCAGCCAGCAACTGGGTTTTGCTAACGCTGTATGCTGTATCTTCATTTAGTGTCTCCTTTGCAAGAAAGAGAAAACCTAAAAATATTTCAGTGGATTAAGTCACATAGTTACTAAGTTAATAGTCTAAGGGCAAAGAAATGGAAGCTAGAGAGGTAAGAGGTGTTGTCAGCCGAGATTTGAAATGGGATGAAGAGTCAGTAAGGCAGGGAGCCACAGGAAAGAAAATGTTAAATACTTAATTGAATCTGTGTAAGTGATTCTTTAATGATAAACTAGGGATAGGTGAAGCAGAGAAATTAGAGATGGAAAAGACTTATTAGGTCATCTAGCCCATAAAGCAGCTCAGATAAAATAACAGCCTTTCCTGCTCACAGATACCCCCACTCTCATTCGTTCTTGCTCATTCTCCATTTTGCCTACATACACGAACACCCTAGATTACACTTGCATTTCAAACCTACAGGAAATATTTTCAGAAGTATTTATTATTTATAATTTTTCTTTAAATGAAGAGAATGTGGTGGAGAATTAATTAGCATCCTTGGAGACGGGTGTTCTTTGCTCATTGCTACTAACAGAGCAGAAGCAAGATGTGTTTGTGCTTCCTTTGCTGTCTGTCCCTTCTGCTGCAAAACAGCTTGGCCGGATGTGGAGTGGGGACTGAACTGAGCAGGAGCCCTGAAGCTGCCTGTAGAGATCCCTGGCCTAGCAGGCATCTCAGTGCCAAACAGAGTCTCTGTTTTTGCTACACAGACATTTATCTACCTGGAAATGGACAGGCAACGCAGACAAAAATCATTAGGCACAGGCCTCTAAGAGCCATAAAATAATCAGGATTAAGGCTTCCTGCTGCGTCAGTCACAGGGATGGTTTCTGGGCGCCAGAGCTCTGTTGTTACACAGGGATCAGCATCCCAAGACCCACGTTGAGCTCTTGCCAGCAGCTCCAGCCACTCAGAGAAATCTGGTTAACTTTTGCAGTTGGTTTTATCTGGGAGCCTGTAGGAAGGGCTGTGCCAGTTCTCCTGGGTGTCTTTCATGAGCTGGAGTGTGTCTGGGAGGCTCTGGGTCTTTGGAGCAGAGCACATATGTTTGGGCACTTAGCAGAATCTACAGGGATATTTTTGTTTTACCCAAGACAATAATCAGCCTCTGGATAACCCATCATCTGTCAGGTTTCACTGAAGAAATATGAATTACTTAAGCAGTTCTTCTCCATCCCACTCATCAGAAGGGTGGTTTGGAACAATGCCAGCTTCACTGGGGACAAGCTAACACAGTAAACTAATTTTTCATTAACAATGGTCTGAAATTTTTAATGAATCTGCTTCATTCATGTTTGCTCCAGTTTTGCCCTGCACTTTGTACCCATGCAGGATGAGTGGGGTGAGCTGGCAGGTCTACCTGAGGAAGAAGAAATTTTAAGCAATTATTGCAGGAGAATGAGGAGATGTTAAATTTAGATTCATAGCAAAAAGTACCTGAGGAACTAGTCTCAGATCAGAAACCCACTGGGAGGTGATCTCCCCATCCAAACCTGTTTCCATTTTGTGCAGTGACTCCTTTCAAGAAACTGGACACTCAAGGAGAACCATGGACCAGATTTATTCCAGTAACTTTGAACTATAAGTGCATTTGTGAAAAGAACAATCTGCCCATTAATGGTTTGAAGGAAAGGACAAATTAATTGAGTGAGTGATTGATTATGAATTATTCTGCCAGTCCTTCAAATTTCCAAATGCAGTGAGTCCTTTCTAGCCCAATCTCCTCATCAAATCTTCTCCCCTTTAAAAGCTGTTGTATTATTTTTCTACATTATTCATGTACGGAAATAAACGTGTTGGTTATGGAGTTGTCCTGTCTCCCTTCCCTTCTGCTGAAAATATTATTTAACTTAAGGGTGACAGTTACATAATTTAATCTTTGCCTTTCATTATTAATGAATTTTAACATGAAATATGTAGGCATTTTCCCTATTCTGCCATATAGAATACTGGCTGTAATTATGTCAGATGGATTTTTTTTCTCCTTTTTTGGAAGAAATATTTATTAGAAACTGTCCTCCATGGTGCTGACAGAGGAAGTTTAAATGAATGAGTAATTTCTGCCTCCTTATTTTTAGCCTTCTTGTTGGCCATTTTCAATAACAGACCCTTCCGGTGCCTTACGGTCTGTTGGCTTGAGTCCTTTCTGGGGTGATGAATCTCTGCCCCTGCAAGCAATTCTAGTAAAATCAACAGACACAATAGTGAAGGTGAGTTTGGCTAGACCCTTTCCTGAGGTCTCTCATGAATTTTCTCACTTGAGACAAGGCTATAGTTCCTGTTTTACTTGCCTGAAATGGAGCGTGGGGAAATAATATGCCCATTCACAACATGAGCACTGCAAACAGCAGCCTAGAGTTTCTCATGACCAGTCCCTTCCTCTTCTCATGAGTCCACCCCCCTTTTCACAGCTGCCAGTTCCCCCAGGACATGGAGCTGCTCCCATGCCCCTGGTTCCTGACGATGCTGTCACCATCTTTCCTCCTGCTTTCTGGTGTGATTATTCTCACTCCTGTTTGCACACACAGATGGAGCTCAATGGATCCCTAATAGCATCATTTACTTAATTAACATGCAATTAGCTTAATGAATATTTTAACCTCATTATGTAGTTACTCATCTTTATCTGTTGTGGGTAAGTCTAGTGCCCAGCTCTGGACTGTAATAAAGACAAGCTAAATTAGTCCAGTTCTTCAATTATGTCCAAGAGGCCCTCTGTATACGGTTCTTTCTCCCTCCCTTTACATCTCATGTCTATAATGGAAGGGCTGGTGTTTAAGGAAGTGGAGTATGTCTTTTTCCTCATCTTCCCCTGAAAAACTAGAAATTTCCTTAGAGATGAGACATAAGCAGAGGGTGGTGATTTTGAATTCTTGTGGGTGGCTGGGTGGTGTTTCTGCTGTTTGGTCAGGATGAAAGCTCTACCTATGAGACAGGTTTTCCCGGCACAAACATTTCCCAGCTCTGGGTCTCTCCTGTTTGCAGCCTGCTGTATGGTGTGATGGTGTGGTGCACAGTTTATGGTGGGACAAATGCCCTTCTCCATCATGTTCTTCAGACTCAGGATTTGTACCTCAGCATAAGCATTACCTATGCCTTGCAGTCCTGGGATGGTTGTCTGTCAAGTCACTGACCAGCATGTGGAAAACCATCCTGAGAAAACTGTCTGAGGTTGGCAAGGAAACCACAGTCCTTTGAGCTCACATGAGGGAGGAGATGGACTCTTTCCCAGAAGTATTGTAGGAGGAATGAAACAAGGAAAGGTGTCTGCTTTCTCTCAGGTGATCTTGTTGGCACATTTCACCCTCTTCTTCCAAGCAGGTATCTTAGCAAAGCCTAGCAGGACTCTGTCTTGATGTGAAGTTCCCATCTCTTCCTTCTCCAGACAATCAGTTTGTAAATGCAGCTAGGGGCTGGGGGAAACAATCATGGGTGAGGAAAGAAAGTTTGCTTGAGTCAAGAGTGACCTCTTGAGCTGACCACAAAGCAAAAAGGGAGAGACTTGCTCAGTTTTACTAGATGGGCAGAGCAATATCCTAATAGATCCTGTCTTCACTCTCTAACTGGGACACATGCATGAAGGAAAATCTCGCTCCCACCATGCAGCCCCCTCACTGACTCTTCCTTCTTGTTATGATCTGGGGAAGGCAGTCATGCTTTCTACCCCACGGAGGAAAGCAGGCTGGGAAGTCATTTGGTCTCAGTGGGAATCCACACAGAAAGAAAGGAATGGACTTCAAAGATCTTAACAGAAAGAAAATATCTCTTGTAAAATGCCATTGGAAAGTTAAGAAAGCAGTGAGTACTATTTCCTTCAGGCTAAGCTTTTTGTTGTTTTGAGTCAGCAAGGTTAACCAGAGAAATAGAGCAGAAAGTTGAGATTATTGGGAATGGCTACACTTGGGTTTTCAAAGCCTTCTCACATACTTCAAAGGAAAACAACAAGCTCTATTTGCACAATGCATAGTCCTGCCTTCTTAACCCGAAACTGGCTATGCAGAGAGGGAGAGAAGTGAAATATTAAGGGGGTGTTGGTAAAAGAATAAGCACAGAAATAATGAGGGATGTCTTAATGATAGGAAAGCTATGCCCCCTCCTCCACAAAACCAAGGGTCCTATCCAGCAGGGCTGCCATGTGTCCTTCTTGAGGCTGCATTTTTCTGACAGTGTCCACCTCCCTGCCAAGGCAGTCCCAGAGCTCTCGGTCAGCTATTTCCACCTCTGACTTGGCATGTCATGTTCAAATTCTGTCAAGGTATCACCCGGCTCCTGTCCTCACAGAGGAGCAGCCGTGTTCAATGAGGTAATGAGCTGAGAAGATTTGTGGGCGTGCATATTGCAGCAGGGTCAGCCCATGCAATCCATGTAAAGAGCACTAAGTCTGCATTATTTGTCTTAATCTGTCACTCTTACAGAAACAGCTGTTAGTGGGCCTGAATACTTTATCAACAGGACAAACACAGCTAGAACAGCCATCCATCCCAAAGTCAAGTGGACAGACTCATACTGCTCAGTGCTGTGACTGCTGAAGCCGAAGAATCAGGTTAACATTCATTTGTCCTCATCCTTTGGCTTGACTGAAGCAGCCTTGTGTTGCAGAATTAGTTTAGTCCCCATTTCCTCCTGTTGCTGTCATGAATATTTCCCTATTCTTGCCAGCTCTAGGGAGGGCCCTATGTCCTCACTCAAGATGACAGAAAAGTATCTTTCCAGAGACAGAGGAAGTAAATGATAAGATCTATGTGTTGCAGAACTTGAAGACCATGATCTCTGGTTGACATTGTTTTCTACGTGGGGATTCCCAAAGGGTTCCTGCCAATGTGGTATATCTGAGCCAAATTCTCAAACAGGGTAAGCTGAAATCAAACTGTCAAGTCACTGACAGTGTACTTGAGACACTTTAGTTTCAGACAAATCTTTTTGCTTTGTGACACAAGGCAAGACACCCTACTATGGTCAGGAAAAGTAATAAGCATGTTGGTGCTGCTGTAGACAGGGCTGTATCCAGCTGCCAATATTTGTGCATGTGCCAGAGAGAGCAAATGCCTCCACTCCTCTAGGTCAAGAGGGTAAAGGCTTTCATTTTGGCTGTGAAGATCCCCCCATGTAAATTTTCCACAATGCTTGAGTGTGACTTCAGAGCTATTTAGGTGCTGGAATCCTTTGTGTGTGTAGCACAAATGTGAATCTGACCCAAGAGACTAGCTGTTCCTTTTCAGATGATTTTTGGTTGTCTTTATAGAAAATTCACAGGGATTCCACACTCATAGCCCTGCTCTACATCAGCTGGCAGGCTCAGAAGAGGCCAAGGGCTGGCACCCTCACTGCTAGCCCTGTCTGGGGAATACTGGGGGAATAAAGCCCTGTGTGAGAAGCTGTTTTTCTCCTATTCCCTTGATAGAGAGATGATGAGATGACTTTATTCACCAGGGCTGGCAATACAACACCTTTCAGCAGCAGGAATTCTGTTTAGAATAAAACAATAGACCCAAAGTTGATAATAAGATGCAAATTATGTACCAGTATGCAGAAGGCAAAGATAAGATTTGCATAAAATGTTTGTATGACAGCAGCTAAGTATCCCTAATTTTTTCCCAGAAGATATTGAAACACAGAAAGCTGATCTCCCCTTCTCTACCACAGCTCTCAGCCTGCAGTTCTGTATTTGAGGGCAGACCAGTTCACCAGAGAGGTGCCCCTTCCCCACCACGTACTGGAGGGAGCAATCTCCTGAGGAAGGTTCAGGTCAGGCTTGGTTGCTGTCAGAGACAGCGCTGTTGGTTTCCTTCCTCAGGAATCTCTTTTAAAGGAGGGGAAGCCATTAGCTAAGAAGGTGAAATGAATTTGCTACTGCTCTTCTGTATTTACAGAGCTTGTCCAACAACTGCTCTCTGTGGAGCTTAAAATAGTCTTTTGAGGGTAGGAAATGTCTCACCAGCTTCAATCCAACAGCTAAGTCTTCTGTAAAAAAGCAATCCAGGGTGCCAGTGCTGGCATAGTTTCTCTTTTGTGAGCAGGCAAGAGCTTCTTGCATGGTGGGATACACTGGATATGTACTTTGGTCAATTTCCAGCTCAAAACATGGTCCTTCTACTTCCACTGTCTTGTCAGAGTTTGGGCCAGAGTGGGTCAGGGGCTGGGGTGTCTCCCAGAGCCAATGGGGACTATTCACCAGTGCTAACAGGTAACCTATAGATTTAGGTGTGTTAGCCAAATTCTGATGCTTTGCAATGTGGCTTCTGCACATCCTTTGTTTTGCAGGTGGAGACTGCAGGTCTTCCTAAGGAGCACAAGCAAAGTGGCTTCAATGTTAGTGCCCTCAATGGCTGCTTCTCTGCACCTTGGTGTCAGCTCAGGACTTTTGGTGCACCACTCAGAGGGTGCCAATAGCACCCTTGCTTGAAGACTGTAAGGAGCCCTCCTGCATGATCTCATCCAGCCTCACTGCACTCATCAGGGTTGGCCACACCTCAGACACTGGGAAAGACAGAGTGCAAGGGAAAAGGGTGCTCTTAGGATATAGAGGCTGCACCACTCATTTCAAACCCTGAAGCAGTGTCACACAAATGAAAGAGAAAAAGTGGGGTTCTCCAGAGATGCCTGTACACACACACACACACGAGTCTGACTCATCTCTGACTGCCCAGGGGCCCTTCTGTCAGATGGAAAAGAGCTGAGCTGTGCCAGTTGCAGCAGCGGCTGCAGCAGCAGCAGTGCCCTGTTCTCGTAATTCACTGCCATCTGCTTCTCCCAGTCAGACTCTATAGCTATTTTCCCCCACCAGACGGTTAAAAACATGCCCTGATTTTTGTCTTCCGTGCAGTATTTTATTTATGGTAGTTCTGGACCAATCTGGACCAGCTTTCTTAGAGAAGGCCAGATAGTGGGAATTCAGCATTTCTCCTTCATTACTGATTGATTGTCTCTGTGTCTTGGGGGATTAGAATCCTGCATTTTGAGTCACTCTTGGCAAGTCTAAAAGTAACAAAAATACACCTGGGCCATGAAATCAGACCTAAGAAAACTTATCCTTTCCTTCCTTGGCTTCATAAATGTACCTGTTTTATTTGCACTGCTAGTTATTTTATTTGAGACATACAGGGATTGTGGCCCATTTCATCACAGAGCACTTGGTAAAGTATTTTAGAAGAGGTAAGTACTCTGTATGCCCGGGATGGACAGGGGAACTACTGTAGTTGTGTGCCCGAGACCACAAACTTCCATTAAGTGATACTGTCTTCCAACAACTCCACTGACAATGTTTTTGTATTCTTTCTGTCATACAAAATATTTTTAGACTGGTATTAACCTCTCTGTGCTTATGTGTGTGGATGCATATACGTGTGTATATTATTACCCTTGGTATTAAACATTGAAAAATGTACCTGCTAGATTTGCTTTGTGAAAAGCAGAAAGTACTGAACATCAGTGAGCTCTGTGCTGAACACAGGACAGGCTGTGTACCTAGGAGAAGTGAGGAATCCCAGCTATGAGGAATGTGTAATCATGCATTCATGTTACTGCTTTTAAAATGTAAGAATGAGGTTACAATCTGTTTCTCTTTTAAAGGTCCATTTCAGTTCCCCTACAATTTTGTCTTGTGAAATGTGTTTGGCTTGAAAAAGACCAGGCTGACTCTGAAATCAAGGGAGAATATTTGAGCAACATCGGAAGGAGAGCTTATCAAACAATATTGGAGCAGTAGTTTATTAAAGATTTAACCCCTTTGACATTTTCATTTTTGTTTACTGTTTGTTCACATCCTGCTAGCTCAAGGATATACTGTTTATTGTCCTTGAGATTTTCTGTATCATTAATTCTGGCTGGAGGCTCCAGCAACAGCTGCATTTGAAAAAAACTAGCTTATAACTGAGAGCAATTATTAATGATTTTGTTGATGTCCTCTTACCTTATCGATTTCACTAGAAATTTCACTAGAAATCATCACCTTGATAGTATTCCCATGGAGCTCAAATGGGAAGGACATGTGTGAATGTCATGATCCCTTGAAATTTAGCTGTGTGTGCTAAGTGTACAGAAGTCCTCTCCTGCTTGGGGTGAGTAAGCCACCCTCGTTCCCAACACTCCTCTTTCCATCCTGGCACAGTGAGAATGCACCATATCTACTAGATACAGTTTATAGGGCAGAAGAATTTGTTTTATACAAGATAGCCCAGTTATCTATATCCTTTCATTTAAGTGGGAGGCTGCATTTGCACCTATAAGATAATAATTCCAGGCTCAGCTTTGCAGATGAGAGTTTCTCTACCTTATTACAGACAGGGCTGTTTCAAGCATGGGCAAAGCTGCCATGGCCATGGCTATAGCAGTCTTGAGCCAACTGCCCAGCCTTTCCTCCTCAAGCTGTGTGGTATCATGGAGATAGAAAAGAAGAAACACATCCACGGAGGGACCCACTCTGCTGCTGCCACACAGTTGAATTTTCCCTGTCGAAGGGTGAAGGGAAAATCCTTGGGCTGCAAAATTAAATTGTACCTACCCTGCTGATAAGCCTTGAGCCAACTCTGATTATAGAAGTATCTTCACCTTATTCTATTTTGACTACAAAGAGAGGCTTATTGAAAGGTTAATTTTGATCCCTGCTAAGAAAAAAAGAAGAAGACAACAAAATTCCTCTTGCTTCAAGATTTTATATTTAAGTCTTACTGACAACACAATATTTTCTGAAAGTGTTATTTGAGGAGGAATATTTTTTAATCTAAAATCATTTATGGTACCTTCATTACAATATGTTTGCTACTTTTTTTGTGAACCTCTGTGAGTCCAACATAAACACATTATCCTGCAAAATCTTAAATTAAGGTAGGTTAGACACTGCTGTTGCAAGAGGCAATTTTCTAAATCAGGGATGATAAATGTAGAACTGTGATTTGAAAATGAAATGTGATTCTCCACCAAGACAAACAAGGAGAAAAAAAAGTGCTCATATGAGAAATTTTTATTGGTAATTTCTTGATCAGACAACACTCATTTTCCAGAGAGAAAGGCATCTATTGGTTCCTGTAAAATATTCTTTCTCAGGCATCTTCTATCAGTATGTCTGCTGTTTTCAGGGGCTCAGAGGTACATGGGGAATAAAGAAGAGTATTTAGCATGAGACACCTCACACAGGATGTTTGGAGCAGGGTTGAACTCATCCCCTATCAGCTGTGGTGACCAAACTCCATGTTATCCCAAGACAAGGTGTGCCCAGGGCAGCTGGACTGAATCATCAGGCACAAGGAGGCACATTTCACCTTGTTCCTCCCTCTGCCCCTTCATAACAGCCCTTCATATCCAACCCCACTGGCTTCTTTGCAAGGGCAGGACTCTTAAGAGAATTCTGTCAGAGTGTGAAGCAAGTGAGGGGGTGCCAAAAGGTGGTATGGAGAAAAATAAGGGCCAACTGGGCAGAAAGAAGGGGCAGAGCTGCCAGGTCCTGGGCACCCTGCCCAGCCTCCCCCTCCAAGCCTCCCCTCACCCTACCCATGGCCCAGGACCACATTTCAGCCCAAACAGGGGCCATCAGTCCCTGCCCCAGCAAGCAGTTCCTTCTTACATTCTCACTTTCCCCAATTTTCAGTAGTCTACTTGTTCCACCATTTTTCCAGCAGTCTTTGCTTCTCTTTTCCTGCTTCAAGCTGCCCCAGTGTCCCTCTTACATCCCCTCCCCAGGCCATTTCCCACACCCTCCTTTTGCTGTCCACAACGTTAATTCCATAGTCAGTGCTGCCCTGACTCCCCACCAGCTTCTCCCTCTCACCTGGATCTTGCTGGTTCCTCCAGTCCCTCCTGAAGTTGGGTGAAGAGGTGGCACCCATCTCCCTCATTCTTGATGCCAAAGATCAGGAAAAAACAGAGTGGGAAAACCAGAGGCATCGATTCCTTAATGCCAGCATCACATGGCATGAAACCTTCTAGCAAGTCACATACTGTGGTTTACCTGCAAATCTGAGGGCTGCTGAAGAGCTGTAAATCTGATCCCAAATGTGTATTGTTCCTTCAGAATACTGGTTTGTGCATCCTAATGAAATATGGCACTGCTCTATGTGAAATACAAATGAATGGTTTATTATTGGCTTCTCAGAAATCAGTACTGGAGGTTGTTCCTCACAATGCGCTTTGATTAGAACAGGAGAGCAGACCAGCAGTGTTTCCTTCTGTCTCCATAATCTGTGAATGATTTGGTCCATCTAAACATTACGCTATTTTCCACTAATTTTACTGAGTGACGTAGCTAATAGGGAAGTCTGTTGCTGCTGCCCAAAATCCCCATCTGATTTTCCTGTGGAAGTTTGGATGCAGAGGTTGGCTCAGCAAGGAAAAGTGTCTCACCCTTGACCAGAGGACAACCACCTGGGGAGCTGCATGAAGAAACTTTTTTGGAAACCCACAATGTCAGTGTGCAATGCTTAAGACATGAAGTGACATGCGTGAAAATACTGCAGCCCCTGGTGAGCCCTTAGAGGGTGGTTGCACAGAGGGGATTAAGTTTTCAAGCTTTAAAAAAGTGCCACCCATACCATAGGTAAGCCAAGCCCTATCTTGACTTCAGTGGCCCTGTATTTCGCATTTCCTCAGGCTGATGCTCTATTTTATAATCCTCCCTGTCTGTGAGGTACTGAGCAATGGTGTATGGTAGAGCTGGCGGCTCCCAACATTTTCATGGCTCAGTGCAAGGTCACCCATCAGGACATGTGCCCAGTACATCACTCTGGAAGCAGCAATAGCCACAGCCATCAAAGTCCCTGTCTTTAGTATCAGGCTAGCATGATTAGCTCTTTTTCTCTTTCTTCTGAGGACTAGATGTAACTGAGAAATCAATCAAACTTCAACCTCTGCCAGCCTATGAAGGGTGGAGGAGGTGGAGGTTCCCAGCAGGTAGTATGATCTGTCGTTTCTTCTCTGATCTGAAAGACAGGGAGAGGAGAAATGTCTATGCTCCACATTCCTGCTAACTTTCTTGGCATAATGAGCTAGCCAGCTAATAAGCAAGTAATTATACATTGGAATACACACTTCAGTGGCAAAGCTGTCTGTCTGCAGCCATGCTGAGAAATGAGGCGAGGAAGTACTCTGTTCCAGCTCTGCTCATCTCTCTGCCTTTCTCTCTGAGTCTGGGTGAGTCACACCTTGACTCTGTGTTTCAGCCCCCTCCTCACACAGGGGAGTGCTCCTTCATAGTCACTTTTGATCAGGGGTGCAATTCATGACAGAGACAGCTATGCTAGTAAAACCCCTCTGTGTGAGTGCAGATTCGTCTGTTACTTTGCTTGGGAGCAGTGGGGAGATGTGTGATCCTGTCAAGAACAGCTCTGCTGGTAAACTACCTCCTCACCAGCAGTGCTTCAATGCTGCACAGCACCTGCACACCTGTATCGAGTCCCCAGATAGCACCAGCCCCAGCTTTTTTAAAATGATTAGAGCAGCTCCAATGACAAATGTCAGTAAATGTGGTTGGTGTTTCTATAATTTCCTTCCAGTAGAGTTTCTCTGCTAATTTCTTGTGTGTAGCATCTAGTATTACTTAATTTTAGAGTAATGGCTCTTCTAATTCTGATTTGCTGTACAATTGTGTTATAAATAGTCATGCTAAGTTGAAACAGAGTCTTTCACCATGGATTTTCTAAAATGGATCAAGTTACAGAGGAAAAGCAAGGATGCTGCTGCACCTTAAGAACCTGAGAATATTTAAGCAGAGAAGCAACATAGAATAGCTTTTCAGACTCACCCCAAAGGTAAAGAGGGAGCACCAATCCTTGGGCAGGGGGTGGGCGGGGTGTTTGTCCTGTGTTTTAAAGCATCCTTTCAGCAGGCACAGTTCCAAACATTTTCTCTTTGCACATTTCTCTTGCAGCTTCTGGAAATGTGCAATGAATTGTCTAAGACATTTTGACTTGGCAATTTGCTAGAAATGTAGCTGCAGTGTATCACTGGACAGAAGAGAAAAGGATTTCTGTGTGTATGTGTGTGTGTGCACACGTGTGTACATACAGGCTCACACATAGATAAAAATCACTGGATTTTGGAGTCAAATACTGCAGCAGTGGCAAACAACACCTGAAAATGAAGAGGCAATAGGAACTTCTAAGGGTAGCTCATAGATTCTATATAGTATCCAACAAGGAAACTACTTCTGCACAAGTTAACCATAGGGGCTTTATTCTCACACTCACTTAGGGGAGCTGAGCCTTGAGGGCTACTTTTCCACCATGGGCTATATTTGGGTCATGAGAAGACAGTGGCTTTTGGATTAAGACAGAGTTCAATACTTCTCAAGACACTTGGACTTTAGGCATCCAAGTTTCCTTGAAGTCATACAAGATCAAAACACTGAGATGAAATAGTGTATATACAAGTGGTATCTCTGCAGAGACTGCTGAGGAACGAATGTAAATGAAGGCTAAGAGACCCAGACTTCTTGCAGATGAGCGCAGAGCATCCTCCCCCATAGTGATAGGATTTGCAGCACTCTATCCCTCCAGGTTTTGTCAGCTTACAGACCCAAAGCAGCAAAGTTCAGTAGCACTGAGATGTGTAAAGCCCAGTAAGGCAGCTCCTTGCTTTCTCTCCTTAAGCCTGGAAACCCTCAGATGTATTCACCTGCCACCCTGAGCTACAGGTAGGAGCAGAGCAAGGTGTGACAGTGAAACAGGCCATAAAAGTTATTTTGACTTAAAACATAAGTGTCCACATCCATGTACCTCTGGAAGAGATAAGTACCCTGGAGACACTATATTTCCAACAGGAGCTTTGGCCCCAGGATTTCCAGTCCTCAGGTCAAAGCTGTGCTTATTTATAATCCTCCTGAAAGGCATCTGGCCAAAGGGAAGATGGGTCAGGCTGGGGGAATGTATTTGTGGTAGTGAAGGCAAAGAGCAATCAGCTGGACTGCTGCCAAAAAGCGAGCAGGCGGAAACCTCCGCCAGGAACGGGGCTGACTCAGTTATCTCCAGTCAAAACAGCCAGCAAAGCCCAGGTGAGCTGGGGGCTGCACGCCCATTCTCCTGGGTGGAACAAAGCCCGTACCAGTAAAGGTCTGACTGCCCAAGCTGTTTGGATAGTGGCAGTGCACATAGGCCCCTGACAGCTATGGATTTAAAATGTTTTTCATTGTCGTTACTTTGAGAGGCTGGTGGAGAGCTGCACCACTGATGAGCACTGCATGGTTCCCCAGGAAGCAGGCATTGAATTGGATGTTCTTTTCTTCTCCTTCAAGCACTGAATTGGATGTTCTTCTCTGCAGCTTGCCCATCACACTGTTAAGTCTTTTTGTGACTGGCTCTCCCACCTCTTGTGTTCTGGGACTGGTAGTGAGAGGAGATTCTGGCAGAAAAAAGTTTTCTCTGCAGCTTCTTTTTCATATCCAAAACATAAATGCTCAACTTCCTGGAGGATGGCTCTGTGTAGGGACAAAAAGGGACTAAGGAACTTCTTTTGTGTTATTTTAAGTCATTGTATTGCTAATAGATCAGCTTCCCAGAACTGTGTGTGGCAACTGGACAACTGAAGTGAGGAGGTACCAGCTGGGGTGTTTTCTCACCACTGAGACACCTCAAGACATGTGAATCCACAGCATTACCTGAGTGGTCCCATGAAAGTGACTCTACAGGATGGCTTCCTCCTCATGTCAGGAAGACATAAGGTGCTGTCTATGGCCAAAGGCTGTCTTCACCAAGGTCTACACAGGAAGGTCCCATCTGACAACTGTATGAGCCAATCAGTCATTCCCATGCTGTGAGCTGTGTTTAAAACATCTTATGGGAAATTCAAGTAGCACAGTCTCCTGGGAGTGCTGCTTCAAACACAACCCTCTGGCTGAAGGCATCTGCTTCACGAGTAGTTCCTTTACCCTCCCCTGCGCCACCACCTCCACCACAAGGCAGAGATCATACACTTCAGGTCATCTGCCTGGCACTAACAAAATCTGCAGTCGATGCACCCTTTGTTCGTGGTGGCAGAGGGCATGAACAGGGAAGAATTATGCCCAAACCCTTTGTACCTGCTCTCTGTGAAAAAGTATCCCTCTCCAGTGCAGTCTGGGAGATGTGTGGTAGGAGAGGGGGCTGAGGCAATGAAAGGAAGTAGAAGAGAGGGAGAACAAGTTCCTTTGACCAGCATCAGCTTGACATTTTTTCAACTCACTTTTTACACATGAAACGGAGGGTGGGGAAAAAGAAGAAAGTACGAATGTAGAAGGAGAAGTAGGCAGAGAAGAAAAAAGATCAAAAAAAAAAAGGTGAAACAGGAAAAAGATGCTCCCAGTGATGCTGAGACCCTTGTCTGTGCCCCTATACCAGCCCAAATCTGTCCTAAAACACAAAGGCAAAAAAAGCCCAGCAGGATCTCTGGCAAACTAGACATATAGGCTTAAAAGCATATAGATTGGTAGAAAATGTTGAGTTAAAAGCCTGTGGGTTTAGAGCACAAGTGGGGAAAAGCGGGGGAGGCCATGGGTTCAGCACTAGAGCTAAGGAAAGAAGAGTGGCCACACATTGAGATCAGAGGGGCAAGGGATTGCAACGGCTTTCAAATAAGCCTTAACCAGGAAACATAGGTTTGTCAAAGTATAGTTGGGTAAAGGCAGGAAGGAAGGATAGCAAAATCCCATACAATAGCAAGCAGAAATCTCAGCATGGCCCTGTGACTAGCTGCATCTGGGAAGCGCAGGGAAGCAAGGGTGGTAAAGCTCAGGTAGACCATGGGTGAAGAATAGACTCTCTTCACTCCTCTGAATATCAAACACCATCTGTGATGAGGAGAGCTAATAGAAAAAGCAGAGAACACATGAGTGTTGTAAAATGCATCTGGGAAGAAAGAGAGCACAGCATATATGTATTCTCTGGAGTGGAGATGAGGAAAACTGAGGACAGCAAAGCAGAACCCCTGGGATTGATAACCCTATCTTGGCATGCTTCATACTGGAAGCAGGAGATATCCAGGAGGATCTAGGACAGCAGCAGCACCAGCCTGGTGTTATGAATGGTGGGAAGCACTGCTCTAGGCAATTTTTTTCCCACAGAGATTCTTATTCTAGTACTTCAGAATGGCAAACCAGGATTTTTGAATATTTTTTTCACATTTTTCTTATGAAGGCAAATTAAACAGAAAGAAAGCAGACGGGACAGTTAAACTGCATCCTGTCACTGTAGCTTCACCCATGCTTTCTCATCTTCCAGTAGTTTGTGCATTGCAGAGTACCTGGTGCTATTGCCTCCAGTTTGTCTGTAGGAGTTTGATGGGGCTCCCCTTCCTCACACACATTGACTTTCCCTTGTCTTTCCCAATGCGCCCTCTTTGGCTCTCTTGCTGCCCCCTATCACCGCCTTGGGTTGGGCAATGAGATTTGCCCAGCGTTGCCCCTGTGCCACGCTGTTGCAAAACCTGTCCCAGCTCAGCCCAGCTCAGCAGCACTGCAGGAACAACCCTGTATGCTCAGCTCCTTGATGCAAACCTATGATGGAGTCATTCATGGATGTGGTGCTAGAAAATGAACAGGAAAGAGGTGATAGAAATGTCAGACCACAAGCTCAAGAGATCACAGGGGCCCAGAGATAGTTGCATCATCCCAGAAATGAAATAAATGACAGACTGAACCAGACTATAGTACGAAAACACTGACACAGAAATAATTTATGTTATTGCAACTGGACCTTGGCCTCACAGGGTTCTTCAATCGCCTCTTGCCTGGGGTCATTGTGCTATATATGATTTGCTCTCTTTGAACACCATATCTATCCCAGAGACTGTCTACCTCTTAACATAGCTGTGAAATATAGGTGATGTTTATAAATATTTCAGAGACAGGCTTCATTTGACAAGTGGGGTCTTGAGAAGCAACCAGAGACACTGAATTCCAGATGGAAAGATGGGACAAATATGTTCTGCAGAAACAGTCTGAGGGGAGGAAAGGCATCCCTCATCTTTGCTTTTTGACAAGTAGAATCACGACAGGGTATGGTTTCCCTATGACAACTAGCACACTCCAAGTGTGCATAGGAGTGCTGCCTTGCTGTCACCCATTGAAAACTCCATAGTTAGGAATGCTGTGATTTATTAGACCTCAAGCAATAATTATTAATTACCTTATTTAGCAAATGCAGTTAGGTACTTGGGTTTTGGCAGTATGTTTTTCAACTCAGAATATACTTTGGCAGTTTATTTTGAAATTCATCTTTCATAAGCATTTGTGCCAGTGAAACATGAGCATGTGTACTGAATGCTAACACAAAAAGGGGAGTGAGGCACACATTTTTTTCAATTTTTTTTTTTTTTTTACTCAATAGCCAGACCTGTAACTCATACTTGTTCAAACACTGAGGCACTATTCCATAATTTAATGAGAATCCCTATTCCATAATTTAATGAGAATCCCTGGAAAAAATATTAGAAAAGCTACAGAATGCCACATAAATATCCTTATTTCAAAGTTATGCATTGAAAAAAAATTTCATGGTGCTTTTTTGGTTGGCTTTTTTTGTTTTGGTTTGGTTTTTTTATTTGTTTGTTTTTTATCATCATGAAATTTCCTAGATCTGCAAACATTTCTACATCTCAATTTCCTTGTGTTGCTTTCAGCCCACTTCGTGGAGTTGTGGACAACTTTACTTTGTTTCCTCATCATCAGCTCCTGTTTCTCCCCATGCCCTGGCAAAGGGGTTGCTCCACCTGTCCTCCTGGTGCTGGCTGCCTCCTTCTACCTATGCGCCCTTTATTAATGTTGCCGCCACTCACTGTGGGAAGGATTAAATCCTTCTCAGATAAGGTTTATTGTATTAAAGAATAAGCTTGATCACATCAGGTGCTTTCACAAGTGCCCCACTCCATGCCATCAGCTATGGAAAAGGCATCTCAGAATGTGAAGCCCACAGTTTCTCAGCAAATGTTCCCTTAGCTTGGTCATAGAAAAAAAATACAAAGAGAAAAAACCCACCAAACTACCACAAAACCAAACAAGGCAGTTTTATACTGGCAGTATCCTAACACGTGATAGAATAGAGTCCAGTGTTAAATCGCCTGCCACATCTCCTCCATGCAGGGATGCTGGGCACTGGGGTGAAGCTGCCCTGTCCGTATCACAGCTCTCCTCTTGGTGCATGCTATTGCTTTTCTTTCCCACTGAGCAACACTTACAATAGGAATAACTGCTTATTAATTAGGGGTTATATCTATTAATTGCTTGTTTGTTAGAGCATGACTGAGCAGCCAGCCGCTCTCTGGGCCATCTCTTGATTTTTTATTTTTTTATTGCATTTTTATCCAGGGTGACTCAGTGCCTGCCGGGATACGTCTTTCCACCCACTTTCCCTCGGGGTCCCCCACCCCTCGCCAGCTGCCGCGGGGAGTGGGCATGGGTGCAGAGCCGCGGGGCAGGGCCGGGAGCACCCGGGGTCAGCGCGCCAAGCCCACGCGTGGCCCAGGCGGGGGAGCGCGCAGGGAGCAGTCCCAGGGAAGAGCCGCAGAGGACCCGCCGTCGCTAAGGGACACACACCCCCGCATCAGCCCGTCCCCGGGAGCCTCGGCGGGCCAGCGCCGGGGAAGAGGCGAGGGGCAGCCCGGCTCCGGGGAGCAGTCCGCGCCGCAAAGAGGGGTTTCCACGGCGCTGGCTCCGCTTTACGGTCTGGGCTCATTGCTACGGCCCCGGGCCAGGCACGGGCGGGCTCGCCGGCTCGGGGGCGAGCAGGTCTAGGCTCCCCAGAAGCAGCCTTTTATCCCTCTCGCAAAGCAGACGGAGATGGGGAATGGCAAAGCAGTGCCCGGCGCAGCCTCCCAGTGCCGGTGATGATGCTCGGGGTTCGCGCAGCATCCTCGTCCTCCTCCCGGCCTCTCGTCCCGAGCCCTGCGCGGCGCGGGGAGGGGGGGCGCCATGCACAGCTCTCCCACTCCGGGTTTCATGTACGAGCATCACCACGGCCCGGGGTCGGCGGGTACCGCGGCCCCCGCAGCCGCGCACCAGGCTGGGGGTCCGCAAAGCACCCCCGCCCCGCCGCTCTTTAGCAGCATGCACAAGGCAGCCCCGCCAGCCTGCAACCTACCTGGGGGGCCCCAAAAAACTTTGCTGGCAGCAGGCAGCGCCAGCACAGGACACACCCCGGCAACCTGCCTTGGCCCCCATCCCTTCGCATGTCAGGTACCAGCCGGGAGAAGCCGACCTTGCCATGAGTGTCCTGAGGATGGGGGTACCCCGGGCTGACAGCCGATCTCTCGCCCGAAGCAAGTCCCTTTTTCTCCCCAGCCCTGCGGTGCTGTCTACAACTGAGCTGGGGCGAGGCGTGGGGACGCCCGCAGAATTGGGCAGGAGGCTGGGCTCTCCCCAGCACGGCCGCTTTAATTGGCTCTTTTTCTTTTTTTTTTTAATACGGAAGGGGAACGGAATCGTGAGAAGGGGAGGGGAAAAACCTGGAAAGCCAACAGAGAAGAAAATAAGGCGCGGCTGGCAGAGCCGGGAGGCAGAGAGGGAGGGGTGAGGAGACCTCGAGTCAGTCTGTCCGTCGGGCGCGGGAAATCCCGGGCGCCCCGTCGGGGATCGGTGGAGCGGAGCGCCCCGGGGTCAGCTGGGGAGCGGTGACGCTCCCAGCAACTTTGGCAGGAGATTTTGGCGCTTCAGGAAAAAGCGGTGGGGCAGGGACCTGCCAAGCGGTTTCCAGCTGGCGTCTAGCAGGAGTAGCCCAACTTTGTCCAGCTTCTTGTCCCTCTTCGTCGGCTCCCTTCCAGCTGCAGCTCGTTAGTTCCCACTAGGAGCCGGCAGCCGTCGAGGGAGAGAGACACGGGCCTCTCTACAACCGCAAATCCTCTGCGAGGCGGGTGGAGGAGGCAAACACGGAGGCAAAGCATCTCCCGGAGGCCGGCACACAACATCAGGGAAAGTTTTGAAGGGAGAAGGACCTGGAAGGCTTGGGGAGGAGGCGAGGAAAGCCGCGCTGAGCTGCAGGCGGAGCGAGGGTGCATGGTCTGTCTGCTCCTCATTTGCTTCTCCCTTCAGGCTGGCTGGGGCGATGCAGTGCAGCTGGGGGAGCTCTTGGGAGCCGCTTTAAAAAAAATAAATAAAAAAAATCCTTCCTGGATTTGATTAATTACAACAATCCCCTCCCCAGAAGATCTGGAAAAGAGGAATCACCTATCCCTCCCTCCGCCTTTCAGCAGCTGGCTCCTACCCCCCACCCTCGCTTCCCCCCTTTTTTCTCCACCTCCTTCTCCTTCTCCCCGTCCGCTTCTGGGGCTGCGGTCAGAGCCTCGCCTGGAGGAGGGAGGGCGAGGACTCACTGAAGTTGGCCCCAGTTGGCAGCACTTCGGGTAGCGCGGGACTCGGGGCAGCGCTCGGCAGCTCCTGCTGAACAAAGGAGCTCCCCTTCCCGCAGGGGCCAGGGGATAGCGTTGGCTGTCCCGGGCCCTGCTCCTGCCGTAGCCTGGCGGCGGCCCAGTGCCCCAGGCTGGCCTTTTCCTGCACCCCGGGTGCGGGCGCAGCTGCCTGTTCGCCTGGAGATCCTCGAGCAACCTGGCGAGGGGAAGCGGGCAGCGGCGCTCCGCGTTCCTGCCCTCCCTGCCTCCTTCCCTCGCTCTCTCTCTCCTTTTTTTCTTCCTTCCTTTCTTTCTTTTCTTTTTTGGTTTTTAATTTTAAATTTTACCCCTAGGCGGCCCCTGTTGGGGGGCGGGGAGGGAGTCCCTTCCTCCGCCCGAGGGACGCCGGTGCCCGGCGCGGAGCGGAGCGCATGGGGCGGCGTTTCGGGTGGCTTTCGGCTGCTTCTTGCTCCCCCGCCGGATGCTGCCTGAGCTGTTTTGGCTGTTTTTCTTCGCCGGCGATGAAGGCTCTGCCTTGAAGATGGACATGATCTGTTTTTTATTCCTATCTCTGGTGCCGGTGTACAGCCGGGGACAAGGGGTGTACGGTAAGGGACGTTGTCGCGGTCGCTGTTTGCGGAGGAGGGCCGTGGGGATGGGGGGCGAGGGCGCAGACGGCAGCTGTGGGATCAAAGTTAAAAAGCACCTGCAGGAGAAAGTAAATGATGCCGGCGAAGCTCGTCGCAGCCTGAGCGGAGAGATTGATGCAGCAATAGGGCTTCCAGCGCCTGTAACTACTTCGTAATTCCTGGCCGTAACCTCTGGCCGCCTCCCATGTACGAGTCCGCCGACATGGCACGCAGGGACCGCCGGCGGGACTGCTGCCGGGGGAGCGACTCGGGGCCCGGCCCTGCCTCCCCTCTCCCCACTCGCGTGGGGACGCCACGCTGATGTCGGTGGGGGCGGCTCCGGGAGCACCTCCGAGTTGCATTTTCTTTGGGGCAAGGGAAGGACGGAGGATCCCCTCCCGGCGCTGCGCTGGCGGGTTTGCTTCCTCGCAGGACCACCGGCACGGGATGCAGAGAGAAGGGCGGCCGGCGCTGCCCCGGCGGGGCTTGGTGCCGGGGGTCTCCTTCCCTCGGTGCCGCGGACAGCCCGCTCCCCGCCGCCGGTGCTCTGCCCGGCTCTGCGGGGCCGCATCCCCGCCCTGTCCAGGCTCACCCTCACTCCCCACGGCGAGCCCCGCCGGGCGCCCCGGGAGGAGCGAGGCTGGTTTCGCACCCTGTGGAACTTTGCTGCTGATTTTCTTCTTAAGGTGATGGAGATTGGGTGGGTGGGTGTTGATCTGTGGCAGAGCTGATGTCGAGCTGGTTGATTTTTTCCTCTTTTACTATTATTATTATTTATTATTATTGCGTTTACGGAGCTTACTTCCTCTCCTTGTTTGCAGGCAGGTGGCAAATGGCAGGCTCGGATGGTCTCCTCATGAGAGGTCTGGCTCCCGCAGCCCCTCAGTGGGAGGGCAGAGGCGGGAGATGGCACCCTGTGCCACCGCTGAGCACAAGCTCGGGCTAAGAGAACACCCGGGCTTTACGTTAGCCAGCCGTGCAGCCCTCCTTTCCCTCTCCCAGCACTCTCCGAATTCTTGCTTTACAAGATCTGCATTTCCAGTACACTGGGAAAAAATAAATAAAAGCAACCCACAAGTCTTGTCTCTCATAACAAGCCGGCTTTATCTTGGCTTACAACTCAGTTGTGCGTCGCTGTAAAGTCCTCCTGGAAGGCATGCCTCTGCCTCTAACAAACCAGGCTCTCTGAGCTCTGAAGAGAGACCCCAGTGAGAGAATCCAGCCCCCCCGCTCCCTCTTTTTTAACAGCACGCAGCCAGTCTCTTGTGTAAGCTCTGGCAAAGATCAGTTCAGTCTCACTGACTGTGGGTAAGTCTTTGTAGGTCACTTTTTAATGATGTATTTCTTTAAAGGAAACAATTCTTCCTTTTTCCTTGAGGGCTGGAGTGTTAATTTGAGTTTGGGTCTGTTTTGTAAAATAACCTTTTTAAAAAGTGGGTGTTTAGCTTCCTTTATTTTTCTCTTTCTTCCTCTCAGTATGTGTGTTTTCTCCCAGTCTGCATGTCCAGAGGAAAATTATATGACCCTCAGAAGGCTGGAAAGATGAGTAGAATGAGTTTGTGGTATAGAAACCTGGTCAGGGCATGTTATTTAAGCCTTTAAAACAGGTAATCTGCTTCTAGCTGAACTTTTATTATTTCACTGTAGTGTGCTTGCTGCTCAATAGCTGTCAGTTGGTGTAGAATGGCCTCTCAGCTCAGGATTGTAGCAAGAGGGACAGAGCAAAAGACCACGTTTGCTTAAATGTGCTTTAAAAGGTTGCCTGTTGTATTTTCTCATCCACTTCAGTGAACTTGCATTTGACACAGTTGCTGCTAAATGAGATCTTCAGAATAACTTACTGATGTTTTTGTCTTTTTCTCTCAGAGAGAAATTGGAGAAACTGTGTACAAAAGAAAGCACAGATATAGACATATACTAAGATGCAGCTATACTCTTGAGCCAAAATGGTACACTACTTCTATCTGTTCTCTTACTTAACTACACAAAGGGGAAACCCAGTCTCTTCCTTCCTCTCCCCATCCCTACCTCTTCAAACTGTCTAACATGAGGAGCCTGAATACACAGCTGTCACTGAGTGCCGCCCAAAGCAGTGTCTCGCAGAATCAGCACACTGGATGGTGGCTAATAGTTTTCATGTTGTCTTTCCCAATCCTGTCGTGAGACCATTACCCTGTGCTGTTTTCATGCCTTGTGCAGCCAGCACTGTTTCTTTGGGTGCAAGATTGTTGTTATTGATGGGTCAAGCAGAGCTGGATTGATATGGTTATATTTGCAAGGATAAATAAAGCAGGCTAAGAAATTAGTCCTACTGCCCCCCCTCCACTTGTGTTTTTCCTAAATATTAGTCTCTCACCATAGCTTGAAGCTGTACTTGAGTGTTCTGTGTTGTGAATGTTGATCTCACATGGCACCTAATGTACAAATTATGGGAGTTTAAGTGTCATGGTTCAGATCCGTGTTTCTTCTTTTGAATATTTATGGCAATAGAGATTGGGGGAGACATCTATATTGGTCTATAAATATATTTTACTTTAGCAAATCTCCTGAGATTAAATCAGATTAAACAAGATAAAGTATCCATGTGATGTACCCTTTAAATAATACACCCACATGGATGCGCACAAAAGACCTCTGTCTAGGAGAGCGGAGTTGCTGGAGAGGTTTATTGAGATGAATGGTATAAATAAAATGTGTGTAAGGGCGTTTCTGGGAAAGAAGCATTTGCAATCGAGGTGCAATTTAATTAGGAGTCAAGGTGCTTTTTGCCTGCTACCTGAAAAGGCTTGTTATATAAATTGGCATTTGTTGTAATGACTGAAGTGTGTCTGAAACCCTTTTCTCATTAGCTCATCCCATTCTTTCAGCCTTATTTGTTGCAGTGAGACAAGGCTGGCCTGATTGGGAAGGCAATTCAGCAGACTGCCAAGAGGCAACTTTTATTAGCCTTTTGTGGTAGCCCATTTCCCAGACTGCATGTGCCTTTCAATCCTGGTGTGTTAAGGCTGCGGTCAAGATGAGGTGCAAGCTGTAACAGATCTCTAGAAAATGTCAGAACTGGGGAGGAGGAAGGAAGAGGTAAGAAGACAGGGGACTTGCCCTTCCAGGTTTTGAGTTACCAAGACTTAAAGACTAAAAAGACTGAAAGGGGAGGATTGGTGGTGTCAGGGGGTGGTATTCAAAGGAAAAGAGAGCACCTCTTGCTTCCTATTCAGCCTTGTAGATTTCAGGACTTGGGTAACTCTGGTTCAGAGTGTGCAGAGTGCTTCCTCTGTGCTTGCTCCATGTGTAGGATATAATTAACACTTCTGGGTTGTCTTGCAACTAGCACATTCCAGCTGATCAGCAGCAGCCTTTCAGGTGAAAAAAGAGAGTGGGATGTTTTTTCTCCTGTCTCTCATAATTCATCTGCAGAAGAGTCATTTCAGGAATGGGCATCACAGTGTGTGATGAGGGGCTACATACAGCAAAGTGATGGAAAGGGAATAAAAGGAAGGTTTAGGCTGGACAGCAGGGAAAGCTGCCTGACACGGTGATCAGAGGGGCTGGATGGGCTGCACTTGAAACTCACAGGGGTGAAGCACTTCCAGTGCAGAGTAGTCCTGCCCTGGCCTCAGAAGTGGGGAATAAATGACCTGTTAAGGCTCTTCCTTTAAAGAGACACCATCACACTGAATCACCCCTGAGATGCCACTAAAGACAGCCAAAAAAAACCTACTGGAAGAGTGTTTTCTTGCATCTGTGATGGAGGAGTGTAATTGTAAAACATATCCTGAGTTTAGGCCATAAACATCTGTACTTTTTCATTTCATGTACACATGACATGAGTTGTTTCCTGCTCCTTTTACCTGTAAAGTAAAAACTCGAGGAAAAGAGTTTTCAATGCAGTGTGCCTCATGATGTCTTGCAACCTATGTGCATGTGTGTCTTTTGCTGCCAGTTTCTGGGGCACAGACGCTCTAATGTCACCTGGAGCCTGGTGACCTGGATCCGTTCCTCTCACCTGCCTCTGCCTAGAGCTGTTTTGCCAGCAGGAACGGGGGTCCGAGACGTGCAGCTCTTTAGGTACCTTGCTGTCATCTCAGTGTACTGTGTGCCCTCAGAAATGGCTGAGCAGATCACTGGCTAAAGGAGCGGTGGAGCTGGCTCCTGTGAGGCATCTCTTGGCTGATTCTGTTTGGAAAATGTGATGTATAAGCACTGTCATCCTCCAAACTATATATATGTGTGTGTATATAAAAATATACACAGGTGTGCACACATCCTTTGTGCTCAACCATTTATCTTTGTTGTCCAGCATTTAAATCTGCAGTGGGCTTAGGCTTTTGAGGAATGGTACACTGCCTTTTGAGGAACGAGTTTTCTGACTGGACTGCCATAGAAATAGTCTCACCAAAGGACTGGAATGGTCCAAGATTTGCGTGGTTCTTTAGCAGCTTTTTAAGGTCAAGGCATTAAATCTGTCCAGCCCAGTGCTTCAGAATGCCTTGCTGTTCTCCGGCTGTAATGTATCAGATTGACTCTCCTGTGACACTAGAGCCTCTGGGTTTAGGTCAGGTCAGTAGCTTCATACACCAGATAAGCCCTCCATTGACTTTAATATGCAGTACTAGAAAACTGACATTATCCTTTTGACAGGTTGTTTGCAACTTGCTGGATGAAGTCAAAATATTTCACTATAGGTGTCATCAGAAACCACCATCCTATGCTAATTTTTGTGGGAACATGAAGACAGATGTTGAATAATTTGACATGAGCAGCATAGCTTTTAAAATTATCACCATGTCAGGGTTGCACTGGAATTTTTGAAATATATATATGTATTTCAGATGAGTTTGAGAAAGGGGGAGGTAGGTATAGTAAGTGACTCCCAATAAGTGGTAGATGCAGCAGAAGATGGCTCTGGAGGTTCAGTATTCAGACAGCAATTCAGCTGTGGCAGTAAGGGGTGCTGTGCTGCTGAGGCTGCTGTTCTTATTCTTAAGGAACAAGACAAAGTGACTTCCATGCTGGTAGCTCAGGGATCTTGTGACATTTCTGATCAACGAGAAGCCCTACTGTTTTGCCTGTGTTTTAACGGGTTACTGCTATTCTGTTTGCTTGAATAGTGCAGTTTCAGGCTTCCAGCCCGTCCCTCCACACACACTGTGCTCTCTTGGTTCATTAAGCATAATCTGTGGCTAAGAACCATGCCTGGTGTGGCTACGATTTGTTATGAGAAGGGCAGAGTTGGGGGTGGGGGGCAGGAAATTGCCTTTTGCCCAATGCCGATGTGATGGAAGAAGCAATAGAGGGAGATGCATTTCAACTAGTGAAAGACTGCTTGGGATGGAAGGTGCTTCTTACTCTGTGGAAATGTCCTGAACCCTACACGCAGAATGCCTCTTTAGTCAGCATCATTTAAGTCCACAGTCAGCTGGTTTGCCTGTGTAGCTCTGGAGAGACAGTTCACTGGTGAAGTTCTCTTCAGGATAGGTGAGATGTTGGTATTTTTTGTGCAGAGGGGTTGCTGTGTTCTGTCATCAGAATGGGCTGTGCTTTGCTGTGAGGACAATGAGCCTTATAGACAGCAGACAGTGAATAATGTTGGTTTGTCCTTGGAGATGCTGTAGGTAATACAATGTGTGATTCTTTAGGCTATACCTGGTAGCCCAGATTTTAGGTATACTGAAACTATTAAGAAAACTTTGAGACCATTTCAGCTCTCAAGCAGTCAGAGTGAACACATGAAGTGCCTGCGTCACAGACACCTTTTGCTGATCATCATCTGCTGGTGTGGCACAGGTTTAAATTCTGAAGGGGAAAATGTGCCAGTGGCTTATGGAGGAAGGGAGGGACATGGCACTGACACAACACAGCAGAATGCTGATCTGGCAGGGCCTTCGGGATTCACCAGAGAGAGTGATGTGTTGTGAAGAAGTGGGAGAGTTGGTGTGTTTCATGTCTCTGTGCCCATGTTTAACTGGTGAGATCTCTACTCTGGTAGGATCCAAAGTATTTAGCTTTAAAAAGAAAAAAAAAGCTTTCATCTGCCCCTTATTTGAGTGAAGTGGTTGAAGGAACCATAGAAATTTGTTTCTTATAGCCAAGCACTTGCTAATGAAGAAATTAAATGTGTGATAACCTGTGGAGCTGACAATCAAAAGCACTGCCTTAAAGGGCTAGAAAAGAGTTTGAGAAGTGGAGCCAGGAAAAGGAGATTGTGGGCATCAGCTGATCTTGGCTCAACAAAACTCAAATGGAAGAAGGGCGGTTACCAACAGGTTAGCTGGGACAGGACCTGCTGGGAGGCAGAGAGCCTTTGTGCCCTGTGTCAGGTGTTGCACGAAACGAAGACTTAGGCTCCTGTTTCTTTTCTTGACTTCTGCCTGGGCACAGCGCGGTGCTGCAGGCGGCTCCGGCTTCCCCTGCCGCCCAGGGGAAAGGCGGGGGAAGGTGCCCGTCCTTCCCCGTGCTGCCGGCGGGCTCCTCTCCAGCTGTGCGTGCGGAGCACATCTGGGCGCCGCGGCCGCGCCGCTCCGCCGCTGCCCGGCAGAGGGAAGCCTTGCACCGGCCCGGCGGCGGGGGTGCCGGGGTGCGCCCCTTCCCCAGGGAGAGGAGCAGCTGCGGGGGCCGGGATTTCCTCGGGACACGCTCCCTCTCCTCTGTGGGAGCGCCCGCGTCCCGGCCGGACACGCGTGGGGCGGGCTGGAGCCGGGGGCCGGGCGGGCCGGGCTCGGCTCTGCCGGGGATCGCCCGGGGACGGCTCCTTCTCTCCGTGGCCGCCTTGGCGAAGTTCGGGAGAACCCCGCTGTCCGTCTTGCGGTTCGGAGTGTGGAGGCGAGGGGGAAGTTCGCGGGAGCGAGCGCCCGGCATGGATGTGCCGCGTCGAGCCTTTGGCGTGGCTTGCCTGCGTGCCACTTTGCATCTCTCCCGGGTTTCTATTACGGTCTGAAGCGCTGTCACATTGTATACAAGCACTTCGTGACCCTCCCTCCCTCCCCCAACTTGTTTTTTCCTTTTTCCCTTTCCTGTTTGTTTTCCTCTCTCTTGTTTGTAATAGTCTTCTGGTGAAAGTGCTGTTCCTCCAGTCCTTCTTGTCTGTTTCCAAAGATCATACAATAGAGTGAGTATAGGCCTCTCAACTCCTTCACTAGCTTATTTTTTTTTTTTTTCCGTTTATTTCTTCCCATGTATCTGTATAGTTTTGGGTTTGGGAAATTTTTTTGTTTTGTTGTTGGTTTAGGGTTTTGTTTGGTTGGTTCTCAAAAAGAAATGGTAGGATTAAAGGAATCTGAATGGATATGGGGGAAGAGGATTCCTCACGCGTGGCCTTGCTCTGGGAGAGGGATAAAAGACAGCAAGGTGAGATCTGGCTATAAGGGCTCTAAAATGATCAGGTGAGGGCATTAGTGCTGTGATATATCTACTGCCTTGGTTCTGTGAGGCAGCAGAGCCGAGGGGGGCCACAGCAGAGGGATTGATGCTGGTGCTTTGGCTCCTGAAAAACATGGCTTAGGGGCCCTAGCTTAGAGGAACATTGTCTTCTGAGCATTGTGACTGCCTACAGGGAGTTCTTTGCACCAGTGTATTTGTTGCGCTGTATCCAAGGTCAGCTCCTGACTACTAAAGCTTTAGTTTTAGTGCCCAAAACTCTGGTCTGTGGTGGGAGAAGGGAGATGCCTAAAGTTAACCAGGGAAGTAGAGAGACTGCTGAATATAAATGATTACTTCTTTAGATTTTCTACTTGTTCTTCTAGACTAGGCAATAGATAGTGGATACTCCAGTGTGTGCTTGTGACTGTATTCCCAAAATGTACAGAGCACTTTATGGTTCTAGTACTCTGCTGAGAAGGATCCTCCGTCTGTATGCTTCTGTAAAACACTCTGTTCTCAGCATTGTGCTAGTAATGAGCAGCAGTGTAGACACAGTTACAAATTTCAGTGGTTGCAAATAAGGTGGGACAGCCATGGTGCTGGGGTGGCCTAGTGATTTGAAGCCACCTGCTCTAAGAGCAGGTCACAGCTCTGTACAGGACTGAAGAGCCCCAGGGAAAGGGCAGATCAAGGTGGTGAGCAAGGACGTCAAGCAGCTTTTATTAATTTTGCCTGCCTCTTGCTTTCTTGTGGCTCTTTTCCCTCGTGCTGCAAATCACTCATAGGTGTGGTGTTGGCTGTTATCCCTTTGCTTTAGCTTGCATAGGAAAGATCTCACAGATGTAACTAAAAATCCATGAGACTGTGATGTGCTGGCTTGTGGTTTCTCTCCACTGTGAGTGTAGTGTAGGACAAATGGCATGCAGATACTTTAGTGGGTTCATGTAAATGGAAATGATGGCACGGTGAGAACAGCAATCGACAAAGGTGCAGTAAGAACAGCAGTTTCTGAAGACAAATTAGCAAACGTTGTCTAAAGAAGAACTGACATAACATTGAAAACTAAAGTCATGCTGTGAGAAAGGCTTTAGGATGTCTGCAGGTGGACATTTAATACAAGAATAACTGCTTGCTGTTGCTGCTCCTGTTTCAGAAGGAAATGGTCCTTCACTAATTAGCGTAAGTTGTTTTAAAACAAATGTGGATGGGAATCTTGTGCATCTCTTGTGTGCCTTTGTGATGAAATAAAAAGAAAAAACAAAGATATGATTCAGAAAGGTGTTAGAGAAATGTGCCAAAATGGCTTTTGCTTACCAGTACTGCTTCACCTTCTGGTGCTTCTTGCATGCCTTGCACAGAGAAAAAAGGCATTTCTACATTCAGAGTGAAGAAAGACTGGTTTAATAAATGGATCCATCTGACTTGGAGCATTCCTCAGAATAGCAGAAATGTGAGAAATTGAGGCTCATAAAAGTAACCTGAGCAGCAAGAGCCATCTGGGGTTGGAAGACTGAACTCCTCTGCTAGTCAAGTGAGTCCAGCTGGGCTGTTAAGAAAATTTAACTGATAGGGACATTTCTACTGCAATTGTTAGACCCTGAAAATCCCTCTGAGTTCACGTGTAGGATTTCTTGTGGGTTTATGTGTTTCCCATCATGGTAATGTCTATGAACTTCCACCTTTACAATGCCTGTGTTGCCTACAGTTATTCCATTCTGCATGTGGGGAAATGAGGTGGAGATTAAGTGATTTGCTCATGACAGAATGGAGAATCGAACATCAACAAAGTTTTAACCATCCTTTTCTCTCTGGTAAAGTGCAGCTGGTATTAAATGCAATCCCTGTGGCTGATAGATCCAAGGTAAATACATTCTCAATAAGAAGGCATAAGCCATTGAAAACAGGCTCTGATCCAGTTTTCTCAGAATCAAGCTTTTGTAATAAGAAAACACAACTGTGTTTTGTCTTTCACTACTAATTTAGCTCATCTTTTTACAGAGGTTAGGATTTATTTTAGGAACCTCTTGGAGGTCTTCTAGACCTTGAGAGTTGCTGTACAGCACTGGGAGAGAAAGAAACCTTTCAATTGTGGGTATGTACGTGGCTTTGCTGTGTGGATCAGCAGGATCAGTTTTGGAATCTGTTGACTCATTCTGCAACAATTTAAATTATTTTGCACTTGATCAAAGAAGCAGTATTTCTTGCTGTGAAAAACTTCTCTCATGAATGAAGGAGATTAAATGGCTGTTGCTGGTACTCAGGGGAAGGACAAAAAGTCTGTGTTTGCCATGAAGGAGCAAAGATTTGGGATGGGAAGAAACACAGGGAACTCTATAATTGGTGAGGGACAGTGTCTGGGACAAAAGAGAGAGGTTGTGATAACAAGGATGGAGCTATAATTCCAAAATAAGGCTGGATGCAGGAGCAGAGCACAGCTTTTGAAGAAGCAAAAGGGAAATCTGAATATTCCAACACGTTTTGTCATTTTGAGTATGTGCTAAGCCGTATTCTTATTTTTCTTACAAGTACGAAGACAGTGAGAAATTTCTGGTGTTTGTTTCCCAAATGCTAATGAAGACCAAAAGGATTTAATATCGGTGATTTTTGTTTGACAGTTCAACTTACTGTGCACATACACTATGCTGACGCAGAAGTAGGACTGTGACTTCTGGGTGCATTCTTGAGCTTGTTTTAAACTAGCAGTTTTAGCTACTGATCGCAGTACAGCCAAAACAGCTCAGCCTGGCCTGTGCTCCAGCCACTCATGCACCGTCCTCAGTGGGCTTTGCGGTGTGTGCTGAGCCCGCTGTCCCTGGGGTCACCTGGCAGCAACATTCTGCGCTTGACTACTCCATAAATAAGTTGTGGGGCACCTACTCCAGGTTCGTGCTTGCTTCTGGATTGCAGCGCAAACAAATAGACTCAAGTCCTGGCTGTGCCACTGAGTGTAAATCTAACTTAGCTGGCTTATTGGGTGCAGTTTGAAGTTCGAGGGCTGCAGCAGTTTAGCTACCACAATCCCATAGCTGTGAACCCCAGCAAGACCAGTGCCAGAGTTGTTCTTGCTCTGTGGTGTTTTTTGAACAAGCATAAATGTGGGAGTGCAAACTTGCTTAATGCAGTTTGCTGTGGTGAAAAAGAACCTCTGAACCACAGGTCTGGGATTAATCTCAAATTTTGAGAAGCTGCTCCTGAACAAGTGCTTGCATAGACCAGCCCTGCATTTAGCTGTGATTAAGTTTCTAAATTGTTGTTCAAAATAGGATAGTCAAGCTCCTGAACCATGTAGCTGCATCTGAAGATGTTACCCATAGAAACTAAGCTCCAGCTTTGGTTAAAATAGCACAATAATAGTTTGTTTTCTGGCTGGTCAAATGATAAGCAGCTTAGGACTTTCATCCTTATTTCAGCAGAAAAATGCAGTCGACAGTAGAGAATGACTGTTTACTATGAAGTGCATGATTAATACCCTAAATCTTTGATGTTGGGTGAGAGGCATGGATATCAATGCAACAAATTGAAAGGAGCAGTTTGTTACATATTTGTGGTTGGTAATCAGGCTTGAAACTCCATGTAGATGGAGAAATTAGCCAAAGTGTATGGTAGTTATTGAAACTAGAAACCACTCTGGCATTTGCTAAGCTTTGGCAAAGATGCCATGCTGAGTTTTGCAGATCACAATGAACATATGTACCTACTTGTGGCTGATGGTTATTCCAAGTGGCCAGCAGTAGTGTGTGTGCTATTTGACAAACAGTTCTGCTTCCCAGATTATTATGGAGACATTTCAAAGTATGTTTGCAGCATATGGCTTGCTTAAGGAGATGGTTTTAGATAAGAGACATTGGGTAAAACACAGTAGATCAGCTGCTTATCACTCAGCTTCAGATGGGTCAGCAGGGCATTTTGTACAGACACTTAAAAGAACAGTAAAGAAAAATGACGGACGAGCCCTGCATCACAGTATCACAAACTTTCTTTCCTTGCAGTGTGCAGGAAAGCTCCAGCAGAACTAACACTTAATAAACAGATTTTAATTTTAAGAATTGCATTTGATTGTCTCAAAGCAAGTCTAGAGAAAGTGGTAAGCGAGGATGTTGGGGGAAGGAAACCACACTTATGAGCTATTTTTTTGTTAGCCCTAAATAAAAGCTTCGCAGAAGGAGGAAGCAGGGGAAGGTGCTAAAAAGCACTAGGATCTGTGATATGCTTGGTGAGGTAGACAGGGAAATAAGGAAATGTGTCTAGCTATTGCTAGATGTATTAAAAAAAAAAAAAAAAGGAGAGAAAAGAAGTGGATGCTGTTGATGGTGTGTAAATTTGAGGAGTAAGGATATTTTTCCCTTTCATTTGCCTCATGATAATACCCAGGACACTGTTGCTGTTGAAAATGAAAGATAGGAAGAGCAAGTGAGAACCACCACCCCCACCAGGCAGAAGCCTTTCCTGAATAGGATTGCACTTCTGCCAGAAAGAAATAGCTATAAGTCCAGGGTCATGTAAAAGGGGCTAATCTTAGCACCTCCACTGCAAAAAACAGGAAGATTTAATGTAGCATTTGCATACATAGTCCTATACACTCTTTTTTTATGGCTCCAAATACTCCGTGAGCATTGCTGTTGTCTGTAGGTGACACCAATGCTTCAGGCCAAATCCCAGGGTGGTGTAAAATGGGTGATAGTTTGTAATTAAGGGGTTCATTTACTGAACTAACTTCCGATTTTTCCTATATTGTATTTCTCTCTTTTTGTCTGATCCAATGAGTCATTGTAATTAGTTTTGAGGCATGTTTGGCTGATTGGATTTTTGTTGATAAAAGATCTTATCTCTTGTATGTTTTTTTTTTGTTTCACCTGATTGCCTTGCTGACATGGAAGACTTTTATTCATTAGCCCAGAAGTGCTGCTGCTATGGGGCTGTGAGCAGGCAGCCCTTGTGCCCGTGATCCACCAGCAAAAGCTGCTGGCCAAACTCTGACTGAAGCTTTTGCTACTGTCTGACCGAGAGAAATGCTTGTGCTTCTTTGGATCCTCTGGGGAAAAAAAAAGAAGTTAGAAGAAGGGTGGGGGAGATCTTAGAGAATTCACTTTCCTGGATACAGTTTTTGGCTCTGCTATGCTACTCCTGTAGATAGCATTTTAATTTTAAAGCAAAGAGTTAAATGTAGCTGAGCTGTTGCTCTCATAAAAAGACTGGCCTGACATGATGCACATAATGGCTTGGATCCCGTTGCTGTCGGTCTTTCTTTTTTATTTTAAAGACTTCAGTGTAAACCAAGTATGTAGAAAAAGCCCAAACAAACCAGCAGCAACAAATAAACTTCCCTTAAATTGCAAAAAAAGGTCAGCCCTGTTTGTTTCTTCTGCCCTTCTGCTTGTGTGAATGGAAGGTGGTGCCACTTGCCTGCCTCAGACAGAGGTTTTGAAGATGAAGCTGGTGATTTCAGTGAGGTGTTTTCATCTAGATATGAAAGGAGAGGGCATAGACAGGCAACCTTGGTTTTTGTGTGGTGTCCTGTCTTAGTAGTTTACAGGTTTTTCAGGGACATTTGATTTATTTATTTATTTTTTTTTATATCCCATCACCATTGAATTTTCACTTAGGACATTTTTAGTTTTGTGGCAGTTTCTACTTCACTGCATTGATGAGCATCTTTTCATTGATGGCTGGTTGTTGTGGTCACTGTGCTGCTGCCACTTTCTCAGGCAGTCCCCAAGCTGGAGAACCCGACAGCAGATCTGTCATCAAAGCACAGAAAATCCTTAAGTGTGAAAAGTGCATTGGATTTGTCTGACCAGGGTGCAGTGAATCGAGACTTAGCCAGCCAAGTAACATGCCACCAGAAAAAGCAAGCTCTGCCGTCACTGTTTTTTATATTTACTTTCCAAGGCAGTTGTTTCTGTAGGGGGATTTCATGTTTCAGGGCTTGAAAAGTGTCTGGGCACTTTGATTTTCAAACCCCACTACTCTGGAGGAGTGGGATTGTTTGTGATTATTCCAGAATGGGATAAATCTTATTATACTTGAACTGCAGCTTAACTGTCAGCAAGTCATGTCTTCACTTCTGTTGGTCAATCTGGAATAATGAAAAAACCAGTCTTTCCTACCCCAAAAGTTTTTGGCTTTCTTATCTGGTATGTGATATCATTTGAGTATCCTTTCCTAGCAACTGTGGGCCTGTCTCACTTGCAGCTTGCTGTCTTGAAGTGAACTGTAGGTAGCTGGCAAGACTTATTTGGATTTCCTTTTTATGTTTCCTGTTCTTTGCTTTTCTGCAGGATTGTAATGGTGAAATAAGAGGATTTTTTTCCTTTCTGTTGTTTAATTGCATTACAATGGTTGAATTTTTTTATTTTTTTTTCTCCTTATCTTTGTCATATATGTTGCTCCCTAACTTCTCTGGTGTCCTTAAAAAGTGCAGCTAGAAGGAAGGGACATAAATAGAGCTAGTGTTCAGGATCTCACTTGGCTTTGGAGATAAGGGCCCACTGGAGGGGAGTCTTTGTCCCATTGTCACCAGCGTCTTCCCATCTGCCTTCTCCCTTTCCTCAGTTCCTGTTGTTTCACCTTCAGAATTCTTCCCGAATTCACTGTGCTTAAAATAATACTTGTTTGAACAATAAAAGTTGTATTAAAGGGATGCATTATCACTTGGTTTAAATACACATATTGGCTTTGCAAGAGAGGGCGTTGAAAAGGAAGTCTGACTGTATGCTTTTGCACATAAAATGATTGTGTCAACAAAGTCCTATAAGAGGTCTGCAACTGAAGAAAGCCCTTTTCCCCTGCTTCCCCACATGCAAATGTCCAAATACAATGGATATTCCTACTGTTTAAGCAGCAGCAAAGAAAAATCAAGTGGCATTGAAATGCTGCCAGCGATACCTTTATACTGAGTTAGAACAGTGAAGGCAAACAGCAGCTGGAAGCTTGGTTTGATCTTTTTGTATGAATAAGATTAAGTTGCAGGCACAGTGCTGGTGAGGGGTATTTTCCTGACCCTCTTCCACAAACCTTTTGAACACTTGTGGAGAAACGCAGAGTATCTTGAGCACCTGCTGAAGGAATGGTGACCGGAGAGCTTGGCATAGCGGAGTGCTCTGCCTGTTGCTGTTGGAGAAACAGCTGAGAAAGACCTTGGCCTAACATGTTTAGATTGTCCTGCTGACCAGAGCAGATGGACTTTTCTGCTGTGTCTGTGGGCCTCCTTTTCCTTCCTGTTATTATTTTTGTAATTATTTGTACACGTTTGACATTAAACATATCGTCTCACTGGAGTGAGAACCGTGCCTGGTGTTCATCAGGCAGCTGGGTGTTTGGGTTCAAGGGCCAGTTCCTGGGTCCCTTGGGGATTGTGTGTGAGGTCAGATGTGAACTGAGGCAGGGCTGAAGTCTTCCCAGGCTGCTTCTGTAGCCACATCAGCAATCTCTGCTGTTGTGTTTGCTCTGCTGCTGTGAGCTGTCATCTTTACTCCCATTTTTGAGCAAGAGTGAGAGAGCAAACTTACTGTCAGCTGTTCTGGGGTTTTTTTTTCTGTCAAATATCTTTTCAGATTCCCAGTACTCCCTCATCCTACCTATCTTCCTAGAGACATCTTGACAGTCTGACCTTCTTCTTTGTCTAAGTGTGCAGATTTACACCTATGAATTCAGTTCATGGTATTTCTAACACAGGTATTATCACTCTCTTTGCCTTTATTATTTGATTATTTTAGATTTATTTATTGCCTCTTTCTTGGGCAGATACATCCCCAGATTGCTTGTCCATCATCTGTGTGGGCTCTAGGTCTGTGAGTGCTTCTGCAGTTGGTGTGTCTCCCAGAGTTCTGCTCTTCCTGGTGAGGGGTCAGCTGGGCCAGGGTACCTCTCAACCCAGTGCTGATGCTGAAATGAAGCCAAAACTCAACTTCCATATGCTAGGGTGGAAAAAGATGCTGTCTGCTCATGATACTTTTGTGATTGTAGTGTTCATTGCCACTGGATCAGTTGTTTCTTGAGTAACCAATGAGTAATATATCTAAATCTGCAGTTCTGCAGCCTCTGGGGATGGTGGGGTTGAATAGAGATAAGTGCAGTACTTTTTGCTGAAGAAAAGAATGGCATGAAGCTCTCATCTACTTAAAGTGTAGAGTGACCTTTCTTTTTACTTTGCAGTCTCTCAGGAGTGTGACTCTTCCCCTTTCGTAGCTGGTCTATTCATCCTCTCCAGTATTTGGTGGCTCTCCCCCAGGAGCATGCATGCCCACAGATGGCAGCAGCCAGGTGCCTTAGGTGAGCAGTACGGTGGTAGGCACTACAGCAAAGAAGGCAGCAGGCATCCATGTGGGGAAAAATGCTTTTGTCTCTGATAATCTGCTAGATTTCCCTAGAATCTCTTGCCTGGGGAAAACTGTGACATTTTGCATTGTTTTGGGAGCTCTATGGCCACCTTCCCAGAAGCTCTTTCTGGGTTTTATGGTCCTCAAGGAGGGAAGCAGTACAGTAACTTCATAATGGTGAAAATCAACACTGTATGTGGAGGCGAGAGGGAAATATGTTTGTTCTTAAAGGGAAAAAAGAAAGCCTAAAGTTCCATTTCCTTGGGACTGGGCTTGTATCTAATCTGTGACATCTTTCCATTCATCTTACCTTTTTCTGGGAGATAGTAAGGTCCAGAGACTTAAACCTGCACCAAAGTAATTGTAGTTGAGGATTCTGAAAGCACTGACAAAAATTCCTACTGCCTGGACTGCAGCATGGTTTAGAGGCCCTAAGCCATAAAACCCCTTGTTTATCTCTGATGGCATCTACAATAATGGAACAAATCTTAAAAAACAAACAAACCAAACCAAAACAATTAAGTCAGGAAAAAAAAAAGTGTGTTAATAAGTCTGATGTCCATAAGAGCCCTCCTTTGTGATTTTGGTATTTCACCTTGTTTTTACATCTCCAAATTGAAATCTGTTTTGTGTGTGTGGTTACTTCATGGAAGGATTGAGGTTGAAGGGGATGTCTGGAAGTCACCTGCTCCAGTCCTTTGCTCAAAGCTATTAGAGCTAACTTTGAAGTCACATCAGGATGTTAAGCACCTCATCTAGTTGAATTTTGAGCTTCTCCAAATATGGAGTGTCCATACGCTCTCTGGGATCCTCTACTGGTGTTTGACCAATTTCATGGTGAAATAGCTTCTGTCTTTAGAAATGAGAATTTCCTGTGTTGCATCTGGTGGTTTTTGCCCTTCTTTTCACCAAGCACCTCTGAGGAGAGTCTGACTCTGTGTCCATCTTCCTTCCCTCCACTCCATCCCAATTAAGCAATAGCAGTAAAGTCTCCCTTGTAAATTTTTAGGCATAGAAAAAAGACCAAACCAACCAGCCAGCTAATGAAACCCAATCAAATTTTCTCAGCTTTTCTTCATGCTCCACCTGCCTGACCATTTTGGTGGTCCCTTGCTGGACTTGATCCAGTATTGCATACTATAAATTCTGCTTTCTGGAAAAATGTCTTTTCTAGTTTCTTCCAATGAGATGTTCCTTGTTGCATGGCATTTAAGGGAAGGATTACTTTATGGCCTATGCTCCTCTTTAAAGTTCTTTGATTAACATGTAATTAGCACACTCCTGGTGTGGTCTGAACACAGGGAAACTGAATTGTGCTTGTAGGCATTTGTACATTTTCCATTATGTGCTGCATAATCTCTGATGACAGTTTACTTAGTAGTCTTCTGTAACATAAAGATTAAACAAACATGGGGTTAAAGATAGTGGAAAAGGGTATCCATGTATCACAGGGAGTGAAATAGCTGTGTTGTATACGTACTCACGTGTATACATGTATGCGTATGTAATATATATGTGACACACAAGTGATTTTGCAGGGTTGCCCTTGGGATACTCAGTTTCCTGCGATAGAAAGAAAGGAATGCCCAGCAGATGCCCCGTGCTGTGCACCAAGTCAAGAGAAGAGAGTCCTGTCCCTGGTGTGTAGCAGTAAGTGATTGCGTAAGAAGAGAGATGTGCAGTTTCTGAGGAAACCCTTGTAAAGAGAATGGTGTGAGGGCCCGCTCAGACTGTTTAGTCTGAAGCCACTTGTGGTGTGCTAATGTAACAGGGGGACCTTGTCTCACGTTGAATGCTCCAGAGTTTCTTTACACTTCGAGTTCTCCATAGGTGCCCGGTTGGTGGCCCTGCTTCACAGCGTGACGTGCTGAAGCAGGAAGCTGAAGATGGAGTCGTGCTTTCTATCTTCATTTGACACAGTTTTAGGTGGCATGGAGAGTGGGATGCTGGGTTAGGAAGTAGAAGGAATTATTTTACTCCCACTGAATTTTATCTGGGCAACACGCCCTATCTGAACAGTTGGTTTGACAGCTTTTTTTCTTTAATGTGCTTAGTATACGTATTCTATTTCTCTGTCTCTTGTAGGGCCATTTCCAGATTAAAATGAAATAGGCTCTAAACTAGCAGAAAAGGATTAGGAAGTTGGGAAGGTTCATGTGCTCAGCTGTCAGAAACACAGAACTGAACCTCTGCGAAAGGCATCATTTTGCTTGTTTCCTTGCTGGTGAAAGCTTTCAGAGAACAGAATGAATTCTAGTGTTTGTCTAGCCCTCTCTGAATCTGAAATCTAGCCCAGGTGTAGTTACACATCTCCATTGCTACCAACATTGAAGGAAAGGACTAAGCTGTTTATTGTTATTACTACTACTATTACTATTATTATTTTAAATTCCCAATATTGAAACCTTGTTATTGACCTCTTGGGTTTTCTGAGAGGGAGTGTGCAGCCAAATCTTAGTCCTACTTTGCAGATTTTTTTATTGTTTGCATATAGCTTTTTTGAGGAGGGTGTCTGAAAATCTTGCCATTGCTGCTGAGCTATCTCCTCTGAGGGAGTGGTAGCACTGCAGTTTCACTAGGAAATATTAATGCATGTAAACATTTTTCAAAAAGCATTACATCTTCCTTCATGTACTTTATTATATTCCCACAAATCTGACTAGATTTGATGGATAGGTAACCAGGGAGCGAGAACAGGGGAAGCGTGCTACAGAGGGAAGGAGGGAAAAGGGAGTGAAATAAACACAAACCTGCTGTAATTCAAAACAAGACAAAATCAGATTGTGTGCTTTGGCTAATTTTCTTATTCAGGTATTGATCCAGTGGCTGCTCCAGAGTCTATTAGCAGTCAGCCAGTGAAAATATTTCCCATCGGGGGCTCTGACCTGAGACGGGGGTGAATCTATAGCAATTTGTTCAAACAGAGGAAAGCTTTTTCCTCTGATTTGTATTCCAATTTGCACAGCCTACAGAGGTGGGGGGGCATTGTGGGGGTTTGCGGGGTGGTGCTTTTCAAGTGGGAATCAAGCTTGAGCCAGGTAACTGGCTGAAAAAAATGCCTGATTAAACTCTGAGCTGGGCAACCTCCCTCTGCCTCTCTGGGCAGTCTGGGCGCTGCAGCAGGCTCATCTGCCAAGGGCAGTGGGGCAGCTTGGTGCTTGCCCTCAGCAGGAAGGACGCACAGACCTGACATGTAAAAGCTGCCCCAGGGAGGAGAAAGCTGCCCTTGCTGCAGCCTTTTAAAGAGAAGGGGAGAGAGGACAAAAGTGGTTTCTACCTCATGCCTACCCCTTCTCGCCATGTGCTACCTGCACTGGCTTAGGAACAGGTTCATGTGAGGGTAGCTATCTCCATGGGTGGGTTTCAGCCTGGTCCAGCTGGGCTCATGACTGGTTTGACCCCAATTTGCTCTTGCTGGAGAAGAGGGCCAGTGTGGATGCTGCTTCTCAAGTTAAGAGCCTGCTACAGGAATTGCTGGATTCTGATTCTTTCTTGAAGTCTGACAAAAGTTGCCTGATAACAACCTTCAGGTCCCAGTTTCCACCCAGAGCTGTACCAAATGTGGCACAGGGACATGGAGCTCCCTTTCTCAGTCCTTCCTGTTGGCTGCCTGTTACTTAATTGCTTCAGAAGTAATCCAGACAGGAAAACACAGTCTCAGCATCCTTTAAATCCAGATCCTACAACTATCAAGAGCTGCCAGAAATCTCAATGATGAAAAACCTGACAAGGTTAGCAAGGCTCATGACTTCCAGTGCCTGTTGAGCCTCCAGCAGTTCTGATGCCCGGTCTGATTCCCAGTCTCCATGTCAGCCTCAAATCCTTCAGGTTTGGGGTGTAGCTTGTCTGTCATGGCAATGAGGCAGTTGTAAAGTCATGGCTGGAGAGGTGGGGAGATGTTTTGGAAAGCCCTTGTCTATGCATAGAAGCACCCACTCTGCCTCTGAGAGGGCCAGAAACATCAGGGTTGTGTCTTGAAATATGTCATCAGGAAATATGTAAGAAGCAGAGAAGAACTCTAAATTTAGCTGAGGTCATGATACTTACATATATATTGGGCTTCCACATTAATTAGTGACATGGTGCTGCCTTTTTTCTATAAATTGCCCAAATATGGGAGTCTAAGGTTGGAAAACCTGTTTAGTAAAGGCA
Source organism: Margarornis squamiger (assembly GCA_035222235.1). Taxonomy (NCBI): domain Eukaryota; kingdom Metazoa; phylum Chordata; class Aves; order Passeriformes; family Furnariidae; genus Margarornis; species Margarornis squamiger. Next base: position 39,561,264 of record JAWWTY010000106.1, on the reverse strand, counting down.
GGAAAGGAGGGAAGCCTTCCTTTGTATAAAATACAAGGGTAAGCGTAGAGGGGAGTAATAGGATTTGGAAGATGCTGCTTTTAGCTTTTAGAATTGGCTGGAATTCTCCTCAGCCTTGTTTGTACTTGCTTTAATATAGTGATGGTCACAGAAACACTTAGAGGGAGGAAGGAGGTGGGAAGGCAGAAATAAATAATCACTTAAAATCTTAAATCTGTGCAATTTTTAAACCACAAGTTTATTTTTTACTTGGCCATAACTTTAAGGGAACCAGCCTGAGTGCCAGGGAGAGCAGTAACTCCAGTTTTGAGAAAGAGGGGGAAGTTTATGAGATTTTAAAGCAGTCAAGCAGAGGTCTCTGCAGTTGATGGCACGAGGGGAATGTGCATGGGGACAAGAACAGCAGCATTTTGGAATATTTAGGAGAGTGTTTAACAACACTGGGCTTGTGCAGTGAGCTGATGCTGCTTTTATAGTCAGCAGAGGGCTTGTTATGGTGCTGGAGGGGAGGGTTAGTGGAGGGCAGGCCCCTCTGCCCAGCTGGCAAGGGTGCTGGCTGCTGCAGGAGGGCTGTAGGCCATATTTCCAAGGGAAGGAGAGATCCACTCCTCCAGCTTGTAGCATGGCTTTCTGGACAACAGGCAGAGCAAGTGCTGTGTCAGGCTTTCTGAGCAATGTAGGCTAGAGGGAGGCAATTAAAATCCACCACTTGGTTGACATACACCAGTGATTGGCTCCCATTAGGTGTAGGATTTTAAGCCTTTCATGCCAGCTAATTGGTCCAATCCCTGCCCTAAGCCTGATCAGTGCCCAGGGCTTTCGCAGAAAAAGGAATGACTCATGAAACAGAGCTGTCAAACTGCAGGTCTTTGGCATTGCTTTCAATGTGTTGCCCTTTCATTCCACTGTCTCCCTCCTCCTGAGCTGTGGCACAGGCTATAGGAGGGAACTAATTGAACTGTCTCTGTTGTCTTTAACATTTTGCCTGTCCTTTGCAGTGTTGGTTCCTGTAGCAAAGTAGGCAAGCTGTGCTTTGCTAGTGTGCTGAGGAGATGGAGCTCAGTTGGTATCAGGTTGTGTGCTTGCTGCTGTGGGGCATGTGGTGCACAGAACCAAGCAGCAACTTGGCAGGAATAGACGACTGGTATAGGACCAGGCAGGAAGGTGGCTGGGGGCTCCCTTGCTTTGGTTGTAGGGAGACAGTGCTGGGAGTGACCTCTGCTGAGAGAAAGGGATAGCTAGTGCTCACAAGTTATCATAAGGACTTAGGCAAACTGTTTCCTCCAATAAATGTTTAAAGTTTTGTAGCTTATATTGTGGTGTATGGCTTAGAAAGGACTATGGGAAAGCAATACGAGTTGTATATAGAAACCTAGTGTGTCCCCGGGATGCACAGCAGAGTCTGTGACAGGTCCCCAGAATAACAGCTTCTTGGTGTCCCTGCTGTTGTGCAAGACTGATTCATCATGTTTCTCCTAGAAAGCATATTAGGCTCTGTCTGGTTCAGGACTACAGAAAACAGCACCTGCTTCCCTCCACCATCCCTGCAGATGAGTATTTGTGTTCTTTTTTAATGTCTTGTAAGTGTATTTCTTTTTTTATGAGGTGACAGCACTGGCAGGATTCCTTCCCGAGGAATACTAGTGGAAGTCTTCCTTGCAGGCTCTATTCACATCTGCCAATTTATGTACTTGCCTGCCCACATTGCTGGGGGCTTGTTGTGACTCAGGGGGACAGCACTGCTTGACTGAAAGTCTCTTCCAGTTCTGAATCTTGTGCTGCACAACATGTGCATGTGTGGGTTCCAGAGGTTGCAACTCTTCCTCACTTGGGTCTGATGCCATGGCACCAGAGGGATCAGCTCCCTCCAATGGCCCTTGCTGCTGACCCTGTGCCGTGGTTTAACTCTAGCCAGCAGCTAAGCACCATGCAGCCACTCTCTCACTCCCCCCATACAGGGAGGTGGAGAGAATAAATGTGGGAAAACTTGTGGATTGAGTTAAAGACAATTTAATAGGTAAAACAAAAGTGGCACATGCAATCAAAGCAAAAAAAAGTAATTCATGCACTGCTTCCCATGGGCAGGCAAGTGTTCAGCCATCCCCAGAAAGCAGGGCTCCATCAGGTGACTCAGTAACTCCAAATGTCCTCCTTTCTTCCTTCTTCCTCCAGCTTTATATGCTGAGCATGACACTGTAGAGTATGGAATGTCCCTTTGGTCAGTTGGGGTTTGCTGTCTCAATTGTGTCTCCTTCCAGCTTCTCGTGCTTCTCCATCTCCCTTGCTGGTGGGATGGAGCGGTGTGAGGAGCAGAAAAGACCTTAATGCTGTGCAAGCCCTGCTCATCAATAAAGCAAACATCCCTGTGGTATCAACAGTTTCCTTCACAAAACCAAAACATAGCCCCATCCTAGATACTATGAAGATAATTAATTCCATCCCAGACAAAAATAGCACATTCTTCACCCTTATTCCATGCTGTTTATGTCATGCTCACACTATCCAATGCATTCTCATTACCCACCACTCCCATTCCCATACTTTGATATAATTCACAGATATCATTCCCATGGTCGATGGACCACCTTGTGAAAGGTCTGAAAAATATCCATAAATGTCCATAAAATGTCCATTGAACTCATTTAGTTCATGAGTTTTGGATCCATCTGTTATGGTGGTTGCTTGAGACAGGAGAGGTGCTGTGTTCTGTGGAGTTACGAGGCATCAAAGCCAGATCATGTCATGGCACTGCTGCATTTGTACTGTTTCTTGAAAGGCTTGTCCTCCACTGATTCAGGTGGTTCCTGCTATAGTAATTCCTGTAGCATGAAACTAGTATCAAAGGTTTCAACAATTTAAAGCTATTTTTGCATTAGAGCCTTTGACTGCCAGCTTGGTTGCTTTCTGCTTCTTTGCTAGCCTTGTGTCTGCATAAGAAGCATGATTTAGTTATGGAAGGGATTGTGGGCATGGAGGGAAGAAAAAGTTTGACAAATGCAATGCAAAGAAACTCAAGACGATTCTCATGCTGCAGGATGAAACTTGCTCCTTATACCACGTCCATTCCTGTCTCAGATGTAGAGCACAGAAGTGAATTTTAACTGTTCTTCAGTCTCTGAACAAAGTATCATCCCCACATTGAGCAGAGACTTGCTTTTCCTCCAGTAGGGCTGATGCTGTTCCCTGATGTTTTCTCGCTGAGAGTAACCTTAATTCTCTCCAAACAATTGAAGCAAGCTCTTCCTTTTTTTTCTACTCTGCCAAAACATACCCACTCATTTTCCTGCTTCATTTGGACTTGGCAGCCAGCAGTATTAGGCAGGAGGGTATTAGAAGGAAAGCAACATGTATGTCTTCAGCCAGATGAACCTAGAATTTTTTCTTGTCATGGTGCTCTGCGAAATCCATTTACAGGCCTGGCTGGTCCCAGTGGCCTCCTGAGGCAAGTGTCCTTTCCCAGGGCACTCACACACCCCAGGAGAATTAACAGCTTAGGATGGGGCTGCATCTGGGCTGAAAGTCCCCACTGCTTCCCCCCTTCCTCAATCCCTGACACACCAGCTGTCCCTTAAAGCTACTGAAGACCTGCCTTCCCATGGTCTCTAAATCATGCCTTTTGTGTGAGAACTGGTGTAATGGTGTCTACCCAGCAGCTCTACAACCGCTGGTGCATAGGCAAGGACACTGAACCATTTGCCATTAGCTCCCATGTTGGAGCTTTCTTTTCACCCTCTCTTTCTTCAGCTGTATGAATTAGAGATGTGAGCATCCTGTACACTGCTGTGCTGCAAGAGCATGGGATACAGCAGGAAATTCCTGGTTTTGGGAGCAGATAGGAGCATCTCCCAGTGCTTTGGTAACATCAGTGGGCGGTGCATGGCGAAACGCTGCCTTGCTCATTGTGTTCTTGTGACTGTCCAGCATTGCACTAGTCTTTACCTGGTTACCTAGAGATAAAAAACAATATGAAACCAAAATCACCATGGCTTTATGTTCTGTGCTGTCCTTTATTTTTTATAACTGCAGAAGGGTTTTCATGTCTGATGTGAGATCATATTTAATGTTCTTCCTTCTCCTGCCCTGTTCAAGTTGTGTTTGGTACTGCAGTGGATCCTTAAATTGCTGCTGGGCTCTGCCCCCAAGTGGATGTGTTTCTGTGGCAAGTGGGCTTATGGGTGAGACAGACCATGAAACAGCCTACAAGTGCTTAGTTGTTCAAGAAAGAAGGGGGTGTGCAAAGGAAGAAGTGGTAAAGGTGAATGTGCAAGGATCAGCCTCCACACTGAAGAATCTGGCTGTCATGGTTTAGGAATGGTACTCTGAAGTTCAGTGCTCAAAACCACACACTGCTTGCTTGCTTCCTCACTTTCCGTCCCCCTCCTATTGTGGTAAAGATAAGAGGTAAAGATCCCGGGTTGAGATAAGAACAATGTACTGGAAAGAGCAATGAGATAAGAAAATGAACAGTAACAGCAACAATACTAGTGACAGAGGGTACAAGAAAGGAACAATTCACTTGGAAACCCTGTGACAATAGACAATACCTGGTGGCTCCTTCAGCCACGCTTATTCAACTGGAAGGAACCCCTTGTCCTCGGAAGTTAGTCCCTTCCCCTCTCTGAAGGCAGTGACATGAGGTGGTATAGAATAACCTCAGGGTCCCAGGTATGCTCCCTCCTGGATACTGCAAGAATTAGCCCTGTCCTGGCCAGAACCAGGACACTGGCTCAAGTGATGAATAGGAGTCTCTTGCAGGTTGCACATTCCATAAAATGTGCATAAAATTCCATGAAAACCGTTGTTTAAGAAATTGTGTGGGATACCTCGTGCCTTCCATGTTGTAGGATCCAGCCCACTCTAATGTGTATTAATGGGCTAATGGGAGGGCAGTGCTGACATTTGCTGTGGGGCATGGCAATTCCAGCTAGTTCTCATGTCTGGGCCAGCCACATGTCTAGCTGAGGTAGTTCGCTCTGCTGCTGCAGCAGCAGTGTCCTATATCTCCAGCTTTCCCTTCCTCTTGTTTCCTTCATCCCTGCGCCTGGGTGTTTCAGACAGCACAAAACCACCTTCCTGGCAGGCAGTGTGGTCTGCAGAGCTGTGGGTATGTGCGACAAGGCTTTAGGAGGTTGAGGGACCCCATGTGTTGGGGCAATTTGAAAGTGAAAGACCTGCAGCTGAGCAGGCCACTGAGTAGACAAGGCTATGCTGAAAGTCTCCTGTGGGAATCAGGCGTTTGCACCAGGAGTGCTGGCTTCTGCCTCAAGGCACCGCTTTACAGCTTAAATGCCACCACAGCCAAGGAGGTGACTAGCAGATGCTATTTTAATAAACACCAAGAAGGCTTTGTGAGAAAAATCTCTTTTATTCAGTTTAGAGAAGATACAAATGTCTGTGAGATAAAGAAGTTTAGCAGAAAAAGGAAAGTTTCTATTTCAGCACGTGCTGGGTGCCTCGGCCAGGAAGGTCCGAAAAGCACCCCCCCACCCCAAAAATCATGCTTTTTCCGTGTCCCAAGAGTCCCACCTTGTTAGCATAATGAGAGGAGTGTGCCTCTTCTTCTGATTGGGTTTGGTATGCCCCCCTGTGCAGGGAGATGGGGTCTCCTGGTCAGAATGGCCACTTTCCTCTGCACACAAAGGGCCTGTCACGTGGCAAAGGCTTGTCTCGGCCATATCTTTATCTACTTTAATAACTCCCTTTTCCCGAACGCAAATTGTCCCTGGCACCAGACCCAGACAGGACCTGGTACCTTACAGCTTCTGTGGTACGCCTAAAGAAAATCATTCCTGAGTTAATGAACTATTTGCTTGTAATAAAACCACGTTCTTTTATTTCTCACACCTTCAGGGCCGGCAGCTCCACCACCCCCCTGGGCAGCCCAGCACGATGGACAAGGTCCAGTGTCACATCACCCTGTCCGAGGACCAATTCTTCCTAATGCCCAACCTAAACCTCCCCTGGTACAGCTTGAGGCTGTGTCCTCTTGTCCTATTGCTTGTTACCAGGGCGAAGAGGGCGACCCCCACATGGCTACGACCTCCTTTCAGGGAGTTGTAGAGTGTGCTAAGGTTACTCCTGAGCCTCCTTTTCTCCAGATTAAACAACCCCAGCTCCCTCAGCCCCTGCTCATAGGACTCGTGCTCCAGACCTTTCATCAGCTCCATCATTCTTCTCTGGACATGCTCCAGCATCTCCGTGTCCTTCTTGAAGTGAGGGGCTAAGAACTGGACACAGGACTTGAGGTGTGGCCTCACCAGTGTAGGGGGACAATCACTGCCCCAGCCCTGGTGGCCACACTGTTCCTGATTCAAGCCAGAAGCCTTCAAAACTGACCCCTGGCACCCCTCCATCCCTGCCCCGTGACTCGGGGCTGCCCCCTCCCAGCTGCCAGCCCTGCCACAGCTGCTCCCAGTGGCAGGCACTGCCCACCCCAGTCCCTGCAGCTCTGCACCCCCATCCCGGCCCCCACCATGACTGCAGGGCTGGCTGCAGCTGTCACATGGACACCCAGTAACGTCTTACAAGATATCTTTTTAAAACAAATGGTTTTATTTTATAATAACAAAAGGTGCAGATCACTTGTCTCTGCCTTTTTCCTTCAATCCCAGCTGCAGCCCTGGCCCCACCATCCCACTCTGCCCTGCAGCACCTGTCATTCCTGCTCTGGACAACCCGGGAGTGCCTCATGTCCCCTGTGAAGGTGGCACTGAAGCAGCCACACGGGTTTGCAGCAGGGTTGAGGCCCTGCGAGAAGGTGAGAGGCAAAGATTCAAAAGAAATGCAATCCAGCCCAGGGAGGGCTGAAGAGACCAGGCAAGCTCCAGAGAAGCCTGTGGGGTGCCCGTGCTGCTTTCCTGGCAGCATTCCCTTACAAGAAGGGAGGAAGAAGACAAAGGCTCACTCCAGAGCATCCTGGGCAATTGCACCATCCAGGATTTGTCCAAAACAATAGCAGCTGCTCCCAGGCAACAACTGGGGAATTTCCCTGGCTGAGGTGGGGTCAGGTAGGCTCCATTCCCAGAGCACCTTTCACTGCTGGTTTCCTAATGGTCCCCTGGCTGGAGAGGGGGCAGGGAAGATAACACTGCCATCTCCTCCACTTTCAGCCTGGGGGAATCTAAAACAGGAGGGAAGACCCATGCTCTAGGCTTTTCTGCCACCCTTCCAAGCCAGGAGATGGGGCAGGAGCTTTTGTCCTTTTTTGCGAAAGAGGAAACCACAGCAAAGCAGCAAGACGTCAGGCACAACGGCAGAAGCAAGGATCCACAACCTGGTCTTCTGGCATCTCCTGTGCCCTTTCTTCAGCTCTGCAGCCAGATTCTCAGCAGCACAGCATGAGAATAGAGCACCAGGCTGGGATGCCCCAGTCTCAGTCCTGAGCACTAGAAAGATTCTGCATGTGGGGAAGCCCCTGTGCTTCTATTTACCTTCTGTGGTTCAAAGGACCCGAGGGAGCGGGCGGACTGGGGAAACCCCTGCTGCCCTCATGTGCTGGGCCCCTGGTGTAATGCTCAGCCTCCTGATGCTATGGGGGTGCAGGGTGGGTTAGATCACATGAGACCTCAGGTGCCCACAGCAACAAAAAATGTTTATTAGAGTGAGTGAGAGACTCACCCCACACTTACTCTGATGACATTTGGGAATGCCAGAAGATACTCCATCCACCCCTACAGTGTGAAAACGAGTCCTCTCCTTCCCCGTCCCTATGTAAGCTGGAGACCCCCACAAGTCAGACCCATGGTCAGGAGGGGAAATTCAGTCCTGCTGCAGTGCACAGATACTAAAAGAAAAGCCTCTCCTGTGTAGTGCTCATAATGCCACTTTCTTCGGTCTGGGAAGGCAGCCTGAGGCCAAAAAAACTTTTCCAAAGAGCAGAGGGGCGGGGGCATAAGTCTCCCAAAGTGACTCTGCTCCTACGGAACTGCAGGCAGGCAAGGTTCCAGCAGGCAGCAGGACAGCAGCACGGAGCAAGGTGGCAGCTGGATGGGCCAAAGGAGTCCAGCTGCTTATTCAGAACACACAACAGGTTTTCCTGAGATCTTCAGGTCATCGAAGGGCAGCAAGGCGAGGAGCTGCAAAGGTCAAGGGTACAGACATATAAGGATCCAGAGTTGTGTCTCCACTGAGCTGGGGTAGGGGCCCAAACGTTCCCCCCACCCAGTCCTGCAGTCTCCCACCCCCCTAGGGAAGTGCAAAGAAACCCTGTGTTGGCTTTTCCTAAGGCTCGAGGCAAAAGGCCTCCACACACCCCCAGAGCCAATGCCTGCATCCTATAGGGAAGGATGGAAACAGCTAGAAACTCCTCCTAGGAGGTCCCCCCAAATCGTCTGACTCCTGCACCCCCTGACAAGCTGTCAGAGCCATAGGCCTGCTTCCACAGAGACTCACGTCGTCATTGCCATCAGCCAGGTCCTGGGCTGTCTCATTCTCCATGTTCCTCAGCAGGGTGTCAGCTCCAGAGTGTGAGAGGATGGCAGCAATGGCAGCATCCTTGCGGCCCACGGCCAGGTGGAGCGGGGTGCACCCGTTGTACATCTGGGCATCCACATATGCCCCATTGCGCAGCAGGAACTGGACAGCCTTGCGGTTGTGGCACTCCACGGCCAGGTGCAAGGGGGTCTTCCCGCTTGTACCCTCCTGCAACCCACAGATCACAAGGGTGTGGGTGGGGGGTCCCCTCATTTGGGCCCTGCAGCACCCACCCACACTCCACTGACAGGATGCAGAGGGGGCAATCCCCACCCTGACTGCTGTTACAGCACCCAACAGCCCCTCAGGGACCTTTACTCTCTGCTCCCTCAAAATTCAGTGGCTCCAAGCCTCACAGCAGTGCCTGCTCCAAAGCTGAAGGAAGTGCCCAGGGGAGAGACACACTGTCCCTGCCTTGCCAAAACATCACACTGTGCCCAGTCTTACCCGAACATCGATGTTGGCGCCACTCTCCAGCAGTAGAGACATCATTGGGATGTTCCCCTTCAAGGTGCTGATGTGCAGACAGGCCAAGCCTGTGACGGAGAGACAGAAGAGAGCCACAGTCAGTCCAGACCATCCCATGGAACACCAATCCTGGCCTCATGCCTGCTCTGCTGCGCTCCAGGATCCCTGCATACACAACTCATGGTCTCTGCTCCAACCTGGCCACCAGCTCTGCACTGGGCTGTCCCCAAGTCTCACCTTGCCAGTTCTGGAGCTGCAGATCCTGGTGGTGCCTGTGGGGCTGAGCCGTGCCCTCTGGTGGGGCTGTGCCCTCCGGTGGGGCTGTGCCCTCCAGCAGCTGCTGGGCACACTGCAGGTGCTGCTGCTCACAGGCTAGGTGCAGTGGGGTGTTGCCATTGCGGTCCTGCAGCCCAGGGTTCACTCCTTTATGAATCAGCGCCTGGATCACATGGGGCTGCTCCAGGTACACAGCGAGGTGGAGTGGGGTCTGGAGAGACATTAGGAAAGGGGAGGATGCCCCACAGGACACCAGGTATGAGTAGCCACACCACTATATGGGAGACAGTCTAGCCACACAGGAGACGACCCTCCCTGTCCTGAGGTTACCTGTGGCTGACAGTGGGGGTGTGCAAATGGCTTGCTCCTGTATCTCAGCTCAGAGATCATCCCCGGGGACAGATCTCCCTCTCCCAAGTTATCTACACCATCGCACTCAGGTCGTGCCTGTTCCTACCTGCTGCAGCTGTCTGGAATGTCCTGGGGCCTTGCAAAGGACCCTTTAACTCCACAGTGCTGAGAGCTGTAACACCTCTCTCTCAGGGTGTCTCTGCTAACCTTCTTCCCCTCCCTGCAAAGGAGCTGCTCACATGGGAGCAGATGGGGGGGTCCTGAGGAAAGGGCAGATGAATTAGGTGCCTACCCAGGGAACAGCCTGCAACACCTCTCTTCCTCCCATCTTTTGCCTATCACAACCACATACCTGGAAAAGATCATTTTGGATCTCCAGCACCTCTCTGGGTAGCTGAGCAATGCAGCAGAGTGCTACAGCTGGGACACAGTGGATAATGGCCAGATGAACCAACCTACAGAGGGGATAAACAGGACAGGAGAGAATAAAACAAAAAAATTGGTCCCAAGTGCCATGTTCAGGAGCAGAGATCCTTCACTGCTGCATGAAGGAATAATCTCCCTGCTTCCTCCAATCCCCTTTTCACCAGCTCAGAGCTCCTCCATCCTGCCCTCTCTCTGAGGAAGATGGCTCAGCAGAAGGCCAAGGCAGGAACGTGGCCTGAGGCTCCCCAGGGCAGTCCTTCATTCTGATCCCCATGAGATCCTGTTCCTGCTAAGCAATGCAGAGCCCTCCCTAGGACCTCACACTGCCACTGCCCAAAGCCAGGCCTCCAACTGGTGCAAAGAGCCAGGGATGTGTTTCCCAGAGCTCAGGGGCCAGGTTTGGCAGCTGTGGAGGGAGGTTTGGGCTCTGGCCCAGTGGGGAATTCCAGTTCCCTACTGCCAGCTGCGCACTGTACTTCTGCTTTCCCCTCCGTGAAGGCAAGCAGCCAGAGCCAGGCAGGAGCCTGGTGCTGGTCCAAGCTCACCTGCATGGCACAGCCCCCATGCCAGCTGATCTGCTGGTCCAGACCAATTTCCTCTTCTCTCCCCCACATCCTTTCCTTCCAGCACTGTTGTGGCAGGGCTGGCACGCAGCCTGCCAGCACAGAGGGACATCAGAGATGCAGCTGTCAGAGCTTGGTGGCCAGCAGGGGGCCCTAGTCCTCAGGACTGTGGCCCCCAAAGCCATGGGGTGGCCAGGCAGCCCAGAGTCCCCCAGCCCAAGGAGAGGTTTTATTTCCAACCAGCCCTTGCACAGTCAGAACAGAAGTGAGAGCACAATGGAGACAGATCTAAGAGGGAATTTCCAGTCTCCTCCACCAGCCTGCTGTGCTTCTGGGCCCCCCTGCACTGAGGGACCATCCCCCCACCACAGGACAGCCCTCTTGGGCCAAAACCCTGGCCAAGGCGGGCAGCATCAAGGAACAGGCAGCAGCTCCCACTCTGCAGAGCATGGCAGGCATAAGCTGAGCTTCCCGCCACCTCCTCACTGCTGTGCTGAGAGCCCTAGTGGCCTCTGGCAGGGATCACCTCCCAGCTAAAGTTTGGGCTCTAAGCAAGCTCCTGCCACCCATGCTCCTTTGGTTGAGGCAGACGGGGACAAGGGACAGAAGGTGAGAGCTGTGTCAGCCTTGGCAAGACACCACATTTGCTGGACAGCCCAGCTTTGGGATGCCACTTGCGATGTGCGGGATAAATAGCATCCCTCCACAGGCAGGAGAGCAACACTTGGCCCTAAAGCATTGCAGAAAAGAAGAGGGGTTGGGACTGCCTTCTCGCCAGTTGCAGCAAGGATATGACTGTGCTGAGAAGCTCAGGGGCAAGTCCCAAAAATGTCCTTTATTCACCTCCTCCCAAGTGCTGCTCAATGGTCAAGCCAACACCTGGGTCCCTAGGCACCTTCAGCTGAGCCCCAGTTTTGAAAGCAAAACAAGGTCAGTTCTTCTCCACCCTGCTGCCAGGAGAGAGGCTGTACCCAACAGGAGAAGCTTTGTTTCCGGGGAAGCCTCAGGTCACGCTGCAGCAGGGAATTCCCCACTGGAAGGAGGGGCCACCCACATTTGCCTCTGCATAGCCATGGGGTGCCCCGTCACCACCAGAGCTCCCAGGACAGGGGATGGGACTGCAAGTAGCAGCCATGCAGCCCCACAGGCAAGCTCTGACCACCCTCGGTGTACCATGGGGCAGAGACACAGCTAAGGGCCCAGGCCAGAAGCGAGGGGACCAGCTGCAAGAATACTCCTCCCCTCATCAGGCTTTTGCTGACGCTAGCCTGGGTATGATCCAAGCAGGGAGACTTCCTCCTGGGTTTTGCATCAGGCCCGCAGACCTGTGGCAGCACCTGGGCTGAGGTGTCCTTTGCCCAGTTACAGGGACAGCCCCTATTTCTCTAAACCTGCTCCCAGGCACCACATGCAGGAGCAGGCGACAGGATCTGCCTTTTTCAGGTATGGCAGAGATAAGGCTGCTTAGACAGGGGACTTTCCAAGGCAATTCAGCTTGAACTTTAAACCACTGCTGCTTTCACTTTCCAGGGCCACTTTGGGCTCCCAGGGGAGAGAGCAGTGCCCAGGGTTGTGTCCCACGGAAGCCAGCCCTTGTACCCCAGGAATCCCCCTGGCCCCTCTGCCACTACCCACACCACACCACACTGTCACATGGGGACAAGTGGGGCAGTCATCCTGGGGAGGTGGAAACCCCCAAACAGCCCTCCACCACTGCCGGTACCTCATTCTTCCTCGCTTGCATGCCTTTGCAGCTCAACAAGGCAGTGGAGCCACTCGGTTCTGGGCTGACACCGAGCAGCTTTGGGCATCCATGGTGCAGAGGTGATGGGGGTGACCATCCCCACCTGGCCAGAACCCAGGCTTTCATCTTGCAGCTGAGATGTGCCTGCTTTGTAGGACTGCTTTTTCCCCTCCCCCGTCCTTCTCCACCCTGGTGCAGCCTCCTCCTGCGCTTTCATTTCTGCATTTGTTCCCGCCTTTCCTCATTGCCAGCCCTCAACTTCCTGAAATGGCTGCAAGAACCGTGAGCTACTCAGGGGAATCATGGCAGGGCCAGTGGGCTGGGATGAGCCCACCAAGAGCATGTGTGCACTGAGGCACTCCATGCCACGGGCAGCGATGCCAACCAGCAAGAGGGATTGTCTCCTGCAAACCCAGGAAACCTTCTAGGCTCAGGAGAGCTGAGGCACAGGCATCATGCCAATCTCCATTTCTTCTGGCTGATGGTACAAGCACAACTCTCTCTGTGCCACGGCAGCCGCAGACAGGCTGCTGCTCTGTGCTGGCATGAAGTGTGCACAGCTGAGCCCCAGAGCCAGGGCACGGCGATGGAGAGATACCTGACTGCTGCCGGACACCACTCCTCACCCAGTCATGGCCACGTGCCTTTGCCAGAACAAGCCCTCTACCTTGCCATGCTCAGGCCCTTGCTCCTCCCTGGCCTGCTTCCACACCTCTCCTGTGCCTTCCTCTGCTTGCCTGCTCCTTCCCTCACCATGCTCCTGCCTGCAAGTTCTCCTGGCTGCAGACAGGGGGGTGGGTGCCCAGTGGGAACTTTCAGAGAGGGCAACACGGAGTTTTGGAAAGGGCAACGGATGGAGGAACTGTGGGCAGGGGAAACATGGCAGGAGTAGAGACTGCTGGGTTCATTCTCAGTTTTTCCACTTGCTCACCACCTCCATCCTGCACAAAAGGACTCAGCACTCTGATCACAAAGGTCCCATGGGCACAGGACATTCCTGGCACAAAGTGATCTCGCAGTCATCAGAGAGATAACAACCCTGGAGCAAAGAGGCTGGGGCTATCCCTGGGGATGTCCCTTGGTCTGAAGATGCCATGCCCATAGTGGTCCTAGTTTAGGCACAGTGCTGTTCACCTCCAGCTTCTGAGTCACCTCAAGTGTCCAGTAGGAAAGTTTCCACACGTGAGGATTGGAGGCAGGAGAACAGGGTAAAAGTGATACCCAGCTCTGACACGCAAGCCAGACTGATGAAGGCCCACCAGTTTTCTGGCTATCCCTTTCCACCTCTCTAGAAAAGGATCTGACCATGCAGATTCCCCCATCCCAAGACACCTTGTCCTCAAAGCAGCCACTCCCTTCACCATCTCTCCCCAGAAACACCTAAGACATGGGATCCAGCATTCGGTTGAATTTGCTTTGACAAGTTTTTCTCCCTTTCTGCAGACACAGTTAATTCCCAGCTCCTTATTTTGGCTGAGTGGAGCATTAGGAAATCATGCAAACAATTCACACTAGAGAAACTTGTTCAGGGGAGGAAATGGCCCCAGCAGCAATAGAGAGGAGAGCGAGGGAAGAGGAAAACAGCAGGGGAATTCCATGCTTACCCTGCTCTCCTGTTCCAGGCCTGTAACCTGCACTGCTAACCGCTTCCTCAGCCATCAGCATGAACCTCTGCCAGCAGGCTCAGCCAGCACAGCTCTATCCTGTCCTGCAGCCCTGAGCCAGCCCAGCCTGGCTCCCTTCCTCCCCACACGTCAAAGAGATGCTGCCTTGCTCCACAAAACTGTTCCAGTTGCCCTCCGGCAGCTCCAAAGGAGCAGTGGATCCCATCTGGCTGTGGACTCATCCCTATGTCCTGTGTTCCTGCCTTGGGTCTCCTGTTCTGCAGGTTTCTTCTCCCCTTCCCTCGAAAGGACACAGCTTGAGTTTCAGTGGACAGGATTGGAAGGAGGTTGTGTCTAGCAGGATGCAAAGCTCCCCCCCACACACCTCAGTGGGTTCAGCAGTCCTGATTTCCAGTCTTGGCAGTAGCTGCTTCCCAGACTGCTGCTCCTGGAGCCAGAGGGAGGGGTGAGAACTGACAGGTGAGCGGAGGAGACAGCCTCACCTTTCCTGGGGTGCTCTGCAGAGGGTCTGGTCTGGATGCTTGCAAATGAGGGGTGCTGGAGGCTGATTGGGAGGGGAGGTATTGCGAGAGGGTTGTGGGCATCTCATTTTTCAGTGAGGTGGGAAGGAAAGGGATGAAGGTAGGGAGATGAAGGTGCCCTGACAGCACCTCTGGCCTCATACCCTCTAGACTCTGCAGCCACACATTTGAGAATTTTGCTCCATTTCTGAGCAGATGGTGGGTCTGGGATTGCAGAAACACTAAACATCAGATGCATGTGGACTGCTCCCTGCAAAACAAGGTCTGTTCTGCACTGCTAGTGCATGGATGGGCCAAGCCAGAAGGCAGGTCAGCCCATCCTAGCAGGTGCCATTCACAGTCTAAGAAGCAAGACAAACAATTGCAATAGAAGCAGCAAACATCCCAAAAGGTTCATTGACCATGGTAAATCCATTTCAAATGGAACAAACTCCCACTCTCACTCATTAGGAGGCAAATACATTCTACACACAGGGATATCTTCAGGTCAGAACAGCCTCTTACAAGAGGCCAGTGCCTGGACTTTGCCAGAGCTTGTACAACACACCCTAGCAATCATTTACAGCCCTGCACGTATTCCCACTGCCTCAGGATTTTCTCTTAATGAAGCACAAACCGTGGGTCTAGGATACCTTCAGCCCTGTATCTGGCCCAGTCAGAGGGGCTTCCCAACTCTGTGACACAGAGAACATCCTACACAGCTCACCGAGAAGCACCCTGTAACCACTCTCACAGCTCAGACCCCACAGCCTCTCATCCTACACAGTCACATCTGACTCCTCGTTTACCCACATTATACTAAAAAAAACCCAAACCAAGAAAAAAAAACCACATTTCTTTGTGTAATTCAGCTGAGCTCAACCCCTTCCTAGCAGTGGCCAAGCCTGCCTGCAGAGTGCAAGGAATTGGAAGTCCTCCCCACCTTGTCTGATCTGTTACAGCTGGGCATCAGGCTTCTACATCCCAATGGCTAGAAATTTCCATGTCCTCCTTCCCTTCCCCTGTGCTGAAGTTCCTTGTGTCTCTCCCTAGCTCCGAGGCAAACCTAGGCAGGCGGAAAGTCTGAAGAAACTTCCTCCAAGCCAGGCTGAAGTCACCCAAACAGAAAAAAAATCTCTTCTTGCATGCATAATCTAAGAAAACTGCCAGGACTTACCTACTTTACGCCAAGGCTGTATGTGTGTGACCCCTGCAGCAGCCAGTAACTTCTGGGGCATCCCAAAGGAATTTGTGCAGAGCTTCCTGCCCTTGCTTGGAGGGACACCAACCCCTCTTCTGTTTACCAGACTCCTGAGCACACACAGAGGAAGAACCCGGAGTCCAGGGACAGGGAGCTGGACACAGGAAGTTCTCTTCTCCTTCCTGCTAGACCCCTGATAGGACTCACTTTCTTCTCTGCCCCACAATGCTAGCATGCTAGGGAGCAACGGGGAATGGACTTGAATCCTGGCAAACAGGGAAGGTGGTTTCCAAAACCCCTCTGGTAAAACCAAGCGCATCCCCATTTCCCATTAGCTATGGCCATCCCACTGCTGGGCAGCCATCAACAGCCTAGCCCAGCAAAGCAGGGGGACTTCCAGCCTGACCAGCAACCAGGTATGCTCTCTGCATCAGACTTCTTTAATCCCAAGTCTCTCCAGTCCTCTGCTTCTTTTTCCTTCTTTCACAGTGATCTCCCCTTGCTGTCACACACTGAGCGTTTCCCCAGGTACACACACTGGGATGCAGGGCTACAGGGGTTCAGCAACAACCCTGTTCAGCTGAGCAAGCAGCCATGCTGGAGCAGACAGCCTGAATAGGGACAACCTCTATTCCCCTGCTCAGGGAAGATCTCTGGCACAAGGCTACATGAGTTGGGAGGGTTATGACTGGCACACACTGGTGTCTAGTTAGAAGTGGCACCTCAAGATAAGCCTTCATGCTCAGTGGCTACCCAAGAAGGCAAGGGCTCAGCAGAGAAGGTCCTTTTGCTACCGTCATGTGGAGAAGAGCTCAGAACATCACCTCCCATGGGGCTCCAATTTTACTCAATTAACTGTCCCCAAGCCCTTGTTAAGGCATCTGAGCCTGCAAGTCACTGGCACGTGATTTCTTATCAGCAGATGGGGCAGCACTGGTCTCTGGTGGAAGGAGGAAGTCAAGCTTCCTCTGCTCCCCTCCCTCCCTGAAACATGCACCCAACCAAAACTACTCAGTCCCATTTTCCATCTGAAGGAGGCTGAGGTCTCTCTCCTGTGACTGAGCTGGGGTCCCCCGACCTTCACCCCCACAGAGGGACTGCACTGCTTTGCATACGGAGCCCCATGCAGAAGACAGTCACCCTCCTGCGGGGGCGCAGCCCCCAGCCTTTCCATCACCGTGGCATCAGGTACCAATGCCATAAACTGGCATGTGGCCCAAGGACCAGCATGGGCACAAAGGAAAACATTTTTTTAACACAGTCCTAGAGAGGGGAAACTCTGCTTAATTTCACACACTGATGAATCAACTCTGCCTTTCCAGAGCTGTCAGAGGCTGACGTAAGCCCCAGCAAAAAGGGAGATCTTCCTTTGTGCTGGAACACAACAGGTGATCCCATCACAAACCATTCCACCTCAAAGCCACCACAGCCACCCCTTTCCCAGGATGTTTGACTTGTGAATTGCCTGTTGAGGCTGGGAAAGGGGGTTTCTTTAGCAAATCCTAACAAAGGTTGAGATGGGACAGAGACTTTGCCACAGCTGCCTGCAGCCAGAGCTAGCCATGTCTACAGCTGGAAAGCCCCTCTCTTCATTTCCATGCAGAGCAGTCCCATTGGGACCCAATTCAGCAGAAAAGGAGCTTGTTTATATGGAAGAGATGGATGGATACTTGGAGGAGTATTGGGTCACAAGGAAAAGACGGATGCTTGGAGGAGACCTTTTGAGCTTGAGTGCACAGGATTTGTTCTCTATCTGGCCACAGAATAAGCAGCATACATACCGCCCTAAGTGCTCCCACCATCTTCTGCCTGCCACCCCATTCCTCATCCTTGATCTCTCCTGCTCTGCCAGCTCAGCCGCTCTCTCTTGGGGACTGACATGCCAGTGACCAATTACTGCAGCTCTGACTTCCTTGAGGAAGAGGGGCTGCCAGTGGTACTGAGGAGTTGTGGAGGGGATGACATTTGGGCAAATAATTCTTGAAAGACAGCACCCACGCATTTCACTGGCCACCACATCCCCATCTTCCCTGCTGGCCATTTCCTTCCTGCCAAAGCAAGACTCCTTCTAATTTTGAGCATAGAAAGAGCCAGTTTTAGCCACACTGCTTCATCCAGCCTGGACTGACATTCCTCTCCTGTGGAGGCAGGCAGGGAGGTATCCAAGGAGGATCCTGCTGATACTCCAACCGCCCAAGCACATATTCCTCACCTCTGCCTCCACCTCCTGTACTTCCCCCATAAGTGCCAGGCAGACAAACACAGGCACACCTCGGGATGGCACAGGTGGTAACTCTGAGGGAGCTATGGACAACGAAGATTTTTGTCAGATGGAGAGTCAAGACTTTTGTCAGCTCCCTTTGTGCAAGCCCTGTGCTCCTCTCCCCTTGGTACCAGCCAGAACACCCCAGGAAACAGGAACTATTTGGCCAAAACCCCTTTTTGTATTTTCAGAATTAAAATTACCGTCAAGTGTTATGGTCTAAGTCTTCTGAAATATGACAGTATGATTTGAATTCTCTGCCTGGAGCTGTTTTGTGGCAGACATTAAAAAAAGGCACACAAGGAAATGCACTGCTGACAAGAGATGAAAAGAAGAAAAGAAGTCGATGGTTTTGTTTGGCCGGATGAAAGGGATGTAGCCTGTGGCCATCTGATCCCTTCTCTCTGGGGACCTTCTGTCACTGGATGAGCAATTGTTCCATAGACTTTACTATCAGCCCTGACTTGTTATTGTATACAAACCCACTGGCAGTACAATGAATCCCTGGGTGTTCACAGTCCTCATCTGCATCGACCTGAGTGGTGGGTGTTCAGCACCTCTAATATAAATGCCACCTTCCTCTGCCACAGGGTCAAAGAGACAAGAATAGTGGAGGCACGAATCTACAGCCTCATCATTCTAACCACAAGAATAGTTTGTATTTTTTCCCAGCAATGGAAGCAGATCCCAGGAAAGCAGTCTCCTGCATGGACAAGGCCAGCCCGAAGCTGTACGAGCTGTACCAGCAGCAGACCTTTTGCTCCCACCCTCGCTCTTTACAGATTTCCTGTTCTGAACTGCACTGTGAGAGAAAACAAGAGTAACGGCAACTGTTCGGGGACCTCTCCGAGAGCCTCTCCTGCCTACAGTAACCAAGACACCACCGATTCATGTTGCCCTAGTTAATAAGATGTTTGCATTAGGTTTCGCCAAGCAAGTCTGACAGGCAAAGGGCTCAGCTCCCAAACAAGATACCCCCAAGCAGTAAGAGCATCTCCAAGCAGCTGCATCTACGGGGTTCACTGAAAAACAGTAAGTGAGGACCTCTGGGCACACCATGACGGACAAGCACAGGGCCCTTTCTGAAACATTACTTCCACAGCTCTGATTAAAAGATCCCTGGCTCTCTCAGTGGGCACCTTGGCTCTAGCATTACGGCTGGGAAAATTCGTGCAGCTGCTCCATGCTGAGGAGCCCCAGAACCAACCTGCAGATAGGATAGGACTAGAAAATCTGGCTAGGGAACACAGGAGGCTGGGTTTATTCTAATCTTGACTGCCATGAGACTTCCAGCCAATCCTCAGAGCAGATCCCACAGTAAGCATTAATGAACTAATTAGCAGAAGCACAGTCTCCTTCCTAACCGGGAAGTAAACACTCAGACTGTCTCCCAGCTCATCTTCAGCTTCAATCCAGATGTGTTCTGCAAGACAAGGACAGTGCCTTCTTGCTGCTACTGCTACTGAAGACATTTGTTTGCTCCTGTCAGAGCCTCTTAGTTTCTCTTCCTCTTGCACCATTACTCAGTATTAAACTCAAGCCTAGGTTTGGGGCAAAGCTTTGCCCTCAACTGTGTGAATGTTTCACTTGTGTTCTGTGTGAACACTCATGATGAAAACCTTCCGTCGAGGGAATGTACAACCGGAAAAAACGCTGTGATTAGATGAAGGCAGTTACCAGAAGCCTAACCAAACAACTCTGGCGTGATGCCTTTGCACTTGAGAGGGCATTACGGATGTGGGAAGCCCCCCCTCATTAAGTGAAACACTTGTCTTTGTCCCAGAGGCTCAGGAGGCAGCCCCATATCGAGGTGTGCGTCACGACTGTGCCAAAAGCTGCAGCTCTGCAGGCAGGTTGGCAAAGCAATTCCCACTTTAGTTCTTGGGTTGCTCATTCGAGCAGTATCTAAAACAGCCATCCCAAGGTCTTGCCCTGCATAGCCAACCCTGTTTCAGGTCTTGCTTACGTGCCATCTCACGCAGCCAAACCTTTCCCACTGGCAAGGAAACACTGCATTCTCTGGAAAAGAGACAGTGAAGGTGCTTCATTTGCTCCCCCCTCTCTTCTAGTTGCTAGCAGCCCCATGCCAAGCGGAAGCTGGCTTCCTGTGGCGGGTCCACTCTGTGCCATGTACCCTGGGGTACATCCTCCTCTGCTCACTCTGCTGGACCTGGCTCAGGTGCCCACCCCCCACACCTACACCAGGGTGCCAAGCATCCAGGCAGAGCAGGGCAGGGCAGGAGGCTCTCAGGACAGGGGTTTGGGCAGTCCCCCAGAGATGCTCTCTCGGGAGAGGGATGGGGAGGCACCGCGGCACATTCAGCCTGCCTTTTATGCCTGTGCACCGTGTCCCCGCCGCTGTCCGCCTGCGGGGGCCATGCCGCGGGGCTGGGGGTCACTCACGTGTCTCCGTCCTCCGAAAGGTAGGTGAGCGCCTCCAGCTGCTGCCGGCTCAGCCCCTCTGCCGGCTCCGGCTCCTCGGCACGGCTGCCCGGAGCCCCCGGCAGCCCGGGCAGAGCCTCGGGCAGGGCGCCGGAGCCGTAGCTGGAGTCCAGCCGCTCCTCGGCGGCGGTGGCGGTGCTCTCGGCGGCGGTGGCGGTGCCTTCGGGAGTGCTCTCAGCGGTGCCCTCGGCGGTGCCCTCGGGGGCGGCGGGGGTCTCCCTGCCGCCGGGCAGCGAGCGCAGCGACTCGATGCCCGAGTCGCACTGCCCGTCCTCTCCCTCCCATCCCGCCGCCTCCTTGCGGCACTCTCCGCCCGCCGCGCGCGACATGGCTCGGCTCGGCTCGGCTCGGCTCGGCTTGGCTCGGCTCAGCGCCCCCCTCCCGCCCTGCCCGGCCCGGGCCCCGGCCCCGGGGGGCTCATGGCCGCAAAGCCACCGAGCGGCGGCCGGCACAGAGTCCCCGGCGCCGCGGCTCCTCCTCCTCCTCCTCCTCCTCCTCCTGCTGCTGCCCCTGCCCGCACTGAGTCAGCCGCGCCCGGCCCCGCCCGCCCGGGATTCCCCTCGCCGCCGCCCAGCCGCGGCACCCTCGGCACAGCCAGGGGTGGCTCTGCCCGCCCGCTGTGCCCGGGGGACCCGCGGGAGCGCCAGGAGCGAGGAAACCCACCCGTGGGCACGGAGCGGGAGCGCCGGCAGCCTTCCCGACGGCGGGCAGTCCGTGCCGGTGTGTCCCGGGCCTGCCGCCTCCCCTGCCCGGTTGGTTTGGGCTCCTGAAATAGCCCGCCGGTTTGCCAGGGGTGGGACAGGGACCTTGTCAAACCAGGCGGTGCGTGGGTGAGGATGCTGCTGCATGTGCAGGTGCTGACTGCAGCCGCAGGCTCCGTGGGAAACGATATGGTGGGTGTCACTTACTGGTAGCAGAGATAGGTGTGAACAACAAGTTTGCTTTTCCCACGTGCATGGATTAAACTGTTTCACCCGCCAAGGCACCTTCTCATCTGTCCTGCCGGTAGAGGCAAAGGGAAAGATGAGGAGGTCACTGCAGTTGGCTGTACAAGCCTCTTGGTTCCAGCCCGTTCCCACCACCTTTCTGTGTTGCCAATAGAAAGCCCAAAGCCCAGAGTGGCTGCCTGGGCTCACACAAGAGCAGCCAAGACACAGAGATCAAAGCTGAAAATAGAAAGTCAAACGAAGGCCCAGGCCACTGCCTGTGAGTAACTGACCAGCCTGCATTTCAGTGTTCTCCTTCCGATGCCAAAACTAGCCAGTGGTCTTCCTCATGGACCTGCATAGATGTCATCCAGTTACTTTCCAGGGTCCCAAGCAGTGGGCTTTCCTCAAAAGACAACCTAGATAGCTCTGAACACAGCTGACACTTCAAAATCAGTTTCACTTTTTGCTTTTATTGCTTGAGGTGACTTTCTCTCTCCGCAGGGTGCTCATCTTTCCAGTTCATCCCAGCAGGAGGGAGGTATCTCATGCAGGGAAGCTCATCTGGGAAGAACTTGATGACGGGTACTGGATCAGCTCACACAAACCACATGCAAAGCTTCAATGATTTCCCTCTCCCACACTGCAGCTGCCACTTATGGGTTTGCGTCACTCCCCCAGCACTGGCTGCGGGGCCTGTGAGCACAGCCTGCTGCACAAGAGCTGCCTGTGAAAAGCACCTCTGACCAGGCAGAGAGAAAGGTTTTGGACTGCGGGGACAGCAGGAGAGAGGCAGGTATGTCTCTTTCGGCATCAATAACTTCCAGTCATAAGTTTTCCTCCCACACTCAGGATCTGTTTCAGTGTCTCCAGTTGTGTCCCTGGCACTGCCTAGCTACAAGACTACAATCACTAAGGGAAAGGAGCTTCTCCCACATCTATCAGCTCTGCCCAACACCGGGTGGGGATCTGGGCCATATATTCATGGCACTCCCTCTCACACCCTGGTGGTGTGAGAGCATCCCAGCTCTACCTGTAGCTGTTGTTCCTGACCACCGCACAGATCCTCTATTCTTTCACCTTTCCATACCCAACTGCTACGAGGTTACCCATCAATTACCTTCCAAAATGCCTTTGCCATTTTCTCTAGTAACATACTAAATGTTATTAGAGATGCAGTTCCATCATGGAATGGTTCCTTGTACACATTTGTATGAATAAAAGGAGGTACTGGGAGAAATTCGCTTTGGTCAAATCAGCACAAACCTGTGCAGTGATGCACAAAGATTTCATTTTTCTGTGAACTAGTTGCTGCTTACCTTTGCATCAAGCAGCAGTCACACTTGATTATCTTGCTATGGCCTGTTCCAGTGGGGGCACAGTGTGGATCCTGATTCCAGGGCTGGCACGTGTCCAGAAGTGGTTCAGCCAAAGTGAAAGCACAGAGCCTAAACTAATAAACACTGGACCAGCTCTGCAGGCAGGCAATTTGAGATACACCACTGGGGACTCTACAGTCCAGTCCATTGCAAACTTTCTACATTTCTGGCTACCAAGCAGCCCCTGGAAATGGCCTTCCTCTTCTGCTGACGTGAGTTCAGCTGGAGCCAGTGATCTTGCAGCTTCCTTAAGGGGAGCCTTGAATTTTCTTGAGCTAGCTATTGCTCTCCTGGGACTGTGTTGCAATGGTCTGCTGCAGCTGAGCTGTGGAGACCAGACACTCCTCATTTACATCAGCTATGCCACCCAGGCATCCATGGCCAGCCACTCTCTGCTCTGACCTTTCAACTACACCCACTAATACCCAGCCCAGGCACCACCTCCTGGCACCCGACATCTGGCTGGGTGTGCTTCTATTAACCCTTTGGACATTTTGACTGGAAAGTCTGAAAGAGGAACTTGGCCACTTTGCCTCATTATTTGCCTTCTGTCACTCATTCAGCAAGGCTCGGGCTCTGTTTCATACTGTCTTCCTAACAGAGACCTTTTCTGCTTGGCCGTGTGGGTTTTGAACTTTATTTTCAGAGGTTTTAAATACAGAAAGATATACATATACTAATGCACATGTATATATATAATATCTATATATAATGTATTGGCAGGAAATGGTAGAGGGATTAAAATACTTAAATACAGTATGAGGCCAATCTTGATGTTCTGATTTGCTTTTGAGGGTCTCAAAGCCGAAACTCTAAGTCTGGGTTCTCTCCAGTCCGCCTTAAAATGTGGCATTTAAAATGGTTAAAACTGCAGGGAAAAACTATTCCCACTAGAGGTCAGTGTCAACACACGCTGCTCAAGGCATGCAGCGCTACTCAAAATAACCTCTCTAGCAAGCAACTCGGCTCAGAAAGGGTCTCCCATCACACTGCACTGCCAGGAGCATCAGAACAGAGCCTGGGTATGGGAAGGAAGCCCCAAGCGACCCCCAGGTACTGTCCCTGATAATGTCCTGTCCCCGATAATGTCCTGTCCCCAAACACAGCCCTCTGATTTACTAAGTGAAACCCAGGTCTCTGCACCTCTCCACCCCAAGCTCTGCCCACCTCAGTTGCAGTCTAGCTTGGCACCAGCGTCTCCTCTGTTCTTTGAGCTGTTAACTGGGTGAGGTAAGTTAGATACAGCTGCAAGAGATAGAGAAAGGGAAATTAAGCCCACTCTGTGTCTGGTCTGAGGGAAAATAATGGTACTTCAATTTTCATCTGTGGTCTTCTGCCATGTTTAAGCAACTTAGGTTACCTGAAATTGTTAGCAGTTATTATCACAATAATTAGCACCAGGCAACATGATTGGTGCTTCTGGTGTTGTCCACTGCACAGCTTTGGTCCCACATGAGCACTGGGCTACCCTGTTCTCTGGGGATGCAGCCCTTTTCCCTTGTCCCCAGAATCAGAAATGCTGAGCCTGTGAGAAAGGTGCTAGATCCCCATTTGAGGAGGCTCCCACTGCATTCTCCACACCAGAGATGTTGTTGGGCATCCCAAGCAGCAACCTAGACCTCTGCCTTTGGCTTCAGCTCCAGCTGAGAGCACTCAGCTGTGGGAGATGGGCTCTTCAGTGGAAGCAGAGGCCCTGAGAGAGCAAGGAAATCTGCAGGAAAGACAACAGACTGCTCTGACTGTGGTTCCATATATCTGACAGCAAAACAGCTCTGTAGTGCACCAAACTAGGTCACTTCACTTTCTGGCCTAACAAAGGGGGAACATGACTTATAAAGATTCAATGCCCAGAAGCAAGGCCAAGCTTTCCAACAGAGCAGTGCAAAGCTCTGAGTCAGGTACTCATTTTTCTGGGGTAGTCAGCCCAGGAAGCACTGGCTGCCCTCTCCTGGTAAATCTGGCTGAAGTCACAGGATCACTTTGAATCTCTCCAGGGATGCTGCTCCAGGCACCTGGTTACTTTTTCAGTAAGGGATTATTTGTAGCCGGAGTTTTTCTCCTTGCAGTCCATGCTGGATGCCTCTTGTCCTTCCACTGTGCACTCCTGTAATGTAGGGGAGCCACCGTGCCCATGTGGTGACACAAACCAGAGCAGATCAGGTTTGCCTGCATGTGGAGGGTGGTCAGCGAGTTGCCCAGCTAACACCCTTCCTGGGAAGATTCCCACAGTGGACAGGGCAGTTTCTACCTCCTTCTGTTGTCTGTATATGTGTGTAAGAAGTCAGACAAGGAGGATTAATTAATTCTTTGAATGGGGATCACACCGAACTCACTCTGCTCTCAGCCATGTAATTCACTTCCACAGACAAAATGTGATCAATATAAAAATGCACTAAAAATCCTTGACCTTACAAAGTGAATTAACAAAATGCCCAGATATTTTAACAAAATTTCACTCTAAATTATATCCCTCTTGTGTAACTCCTATCAACTCAGTGGCTGCAGCAGCAATGCTTTGTGCTTGCATCTGGGCAAATGTATGGCTGATGGGCCTTGCTATGTATTTACATGTGTGTGCTCAGAGCTCTCCCAAAGGAGATGGCAGATGTGGTTATGAATGGGGAGGGGATGCCAGATGGTCTTGGAGAACCGATAATAAAACCATGCTTAAATAAATGGTGAAACTGTGCCCTAGGTGAGAAATCTTGTCACCTGGGGCTCTCTTTATAGCTAGTGAAGAGACAGACTCACTTCCAGAGGGTGGCTCTGATAACCTCTGTCTGGCCACACCACTTTAACAAAGAATGCTCCTCCCTCCCCATGGAATATCTGTGGAAGGCAGTGCTCCATCACCAGGCTATCATTTATTCATGACTCTCTAAGCACAGTTCATTTGGCAGAGACTATCCAAGACAAAACAAAAACCTCAACTCACCCAACCATCCCTCAACTCACCTTGTCAGAGAGCACAGGACAGATGCTGACAATACTGCATCCCAGACTTCAGCATCACCATACTGGACCGGTGGGCTCTAAGGAGGGAGGATGGATTAACGTTCATTTTTTAATTGATTGCTTAATTTGATTGATTGCTTAATTGATTGATTGATTAAGTTACTTCCCACTTCACCTCAGCCCCTCACCACAGCCCTGCAACCCCACTAGCCTAGTTCTTGCCTCCTAACAGTGCTCTGAGTGGCTACTCTCCTTGTCCTTAGCAAGCTGCATGATACTGCCAGAGGTATTGCTAATCAAGCTTGGCTCTGCTCTCAGGAGAGTTAACTCTCCCAGCTGCCAGACTGAATTAGAGCTTGTGTCTCTCCACACTTGCTTCAGAGTGATTTGGGAACAGACCTGGTGGAGCCACACTACTGAAAGCAAGTGAGGAGCCCAGGCAGGGGCTAGGAGAGAGGAGTGAGCAGGGCAGCTGGCTCAGGGTGGCAGGGAGGGGAGATGGGGAAGTGAGCTGTTCAAATATTCAAGTGCTGAGCAGAAGAAGGTGGCCATCCCATGGGAGAGAGGAGCTCTGAGACCATGAATAAGTGATGAACAAGTGTGTGTTGCCCAGGTGATGGGCACACAGGAAACAGGATTGCAGCCATTCCCCAGGACCTTGGCCTCACTGATAGACCTGGCCTAAGCAATGGCCCCTAAGCAATGCAGAGTCATGTATTTTAGCCCCTTCCCTAGAACAGCCTTATCTGCCCTGCCTGCCTAGGTCCATGGGGAGAGCTGGGTGGAGAAGGGATGCTTCTCCAAAGCAGGGTATGTCAACTCCAACCACTCAGCATAGGGAAGGCAAATTGCAACAGAAACCTACTTTCTGCGTTTAGGGAGGTGACTCCCAGGCCTGTAACTAGGGATAGACTAAATTCTCTGAGACATTAGTTTCTGTGGTTTATTCCTTTCTGGGGGTGATGGGCCAAAAATCTAAGTCAAAACAAAACATTTGCCAGAGGAGGATTTGGCTCAGTTTCCAGGTATTTGGGATGGTTGCTGCTGCTCTGGAGTTATATTGGACAAAATGTTCTGAGGGCTGTCAAATAGCATCTGGGCAGTGCTGAATCTGCTTTTCATTTCTAGTGGGGGTGTGAGGGAGGGCCGTGGGTATCCTGCTGGGCTACTGCAGATCAGAAAGTGATTTAACTTGACCCAGAAACCTCTGTAGAGCCTCACAAATAATTGTGATGATGACAAAATAGACTCTCATGGGTCTGGATGGAAAATAAGCAAGCTGCACACAGGCAGCCTGTTGGAACAGGAAGGATCAAAGAGTTTTCAATGACAGCACTTCTATTCTGTGAAATGTGCCCCAGAGCAGCAGCTACCAACCCACCTACTTCATGAGGTTTACAACTTTGAGTGTTTATGGACAGCAGTCATGATGTGTACCCGTTAGTGATGCTGAACAGAAACTTGTTCCCCAGTCACAAAGTAGTGCCCCCCTCAGGTTTTCTTCCCACAACAAAAAAGGCACACCTGGATCTCCTCCCAGCAGACATGAAGTCTGAGTGTAGCAGATGCAAACATAACTAATGGCATATATTTCCTTGAGGACAAAGACTGGATGGCACCCATACAGTCAACACCTCTGACCAGCAGTGGCAAAGGGATGTTGTTTCACTGGAACAAGAGACACGTTCATTCACCAACATTCCCCTTGTTGCATTAATAAGGAGCGATTTAATTGGAATGACACATTCTAGAAGGCTCAGGCAGCCGGCACAAAGTATCCCTGAAATTTTTAAATTGAATAGGCATTAGTTTCTGAGCATAGAAAATCCTGCAACCTGATGCGAGGGGATTCTCTGCTACACAGCTTCTTAAAAGACATAAAGCAGCACACTGCTAGGAATCATTGATTGCTTTGGAACAAAAGACTGAATTTTGATCACACTTGGCATGTTGGACAAAATAAAGCTAAACACAACGTTACATATATATGATGCTGCAAAATCCATTTTTATATTTAAGCAACAAATACCAGCACTAGGATAGGTACCTGTGGCCATCTGGTTTAAAATGCAGCCTCTGTCAAAATTTTTCTGTAAATTAAATGTGAACTTGCTGCATGGGTACAAACTAATAACATATTTAAGCAAGAACTGAAAGGCTATTTTCTGTAACTACCAGAGACAGAAGAGTGAGACCTTTTCTGGTTTGATGCATTATGGAAAGTGAACAAATACTGCTAATATGACATCATGCTTTATGTCTGCTTGGAACAGATATGAATGTCTCTGCAGGGTAGCAGATACAGGGTATTTGGAGAACAAACCTATTGATATCCTGCTAAGGGCACCACCTCTACTTCAGTTGCTGTGTCTTCTTAAAAGCCTCTGCGCTTCCTTCAACCATTTTGTCACATCAGAAATTCCTCCATCCCAGAAATGTCCTGCTCTCCAACATGATTTTCCAGAAGAGCATCCTGAACCCTACAGGAATAACTGGAGGGAAATCTCACATATTTTTGTCTTTTGCCCCCAACAGAAGGAGGATTGAATGGATAGGGCAGTGTGTTGTAATTAGGACTGCTGGGTCCTCCCTGTGATGGTGACACAGAACACAATTTTGGATGTTGGCCATCTTGCTTCAGTTTCCCAAAGGCCTAAGCATCACACAACTTATTTCTCCCATTCCTAGGGGGTTCTGTGCCCTCTGTAACACATTATAACCCTTGCCTTTGGGTTCCTATACGAAGGTCAAAACCTGCCTGTTTCCCACAGAAAGTGTCTGAGAACTTGTACAACTTCAGACAGAGCAGGGCACATGACCTCTTTGTGACACCTCACCTCAAAAATAGTATAGCTGGTGATGTGTTTGACAGTATTGTCTCCAAGGCATGCTGCCAGGACCAGTATCAAAGACGCCTGATACAAAAAGCTCTACCTCTGGATCACCAGTAGCCACTGACTCCACCAGTGAAGGAAAAATTGCAGGGCTTTGTGTGTGTGGCTCCATGGGGGTGGTAGCAGCCTGCTTCCCAAGGATTAGTCCCAGTGGACAACAAGCTCAAAATGGGCACACCAAAAGAAGCTTCTCCTTGAGTCTGTGGGTGTCTTGTGAAACTCCTTGCCCCAGAATGCATGAAGCATCTGCAAATCCAAAATCTAAACAAATTCAAAAGTGAATGGACAAATTTCATGGAGAAAAAGACACTATGGACTATTAAATGCAAAGACATAAACCCGTATCACTTTTTCTCCCCCTTCATCCTTCTGCTTTCCTCTTTTTGTGTGATACTCACGTATTTGAGATAAAATCAGTGGTGTTCCTGGAGGGTGATCATCCCCCAGATGCCTTTTGGTCTAGCTGAGGTCACATCCTACAGGAGTCCCTAGCGCTATAAAAAGCAGAAATGCATATAGGAATGCAAATTATTTACAACTGTCTATTTGTGTGCATGGAATAGCACTCTGTGCTGCTGCAGGAATCCTGGCAGCTCCTGACTTGTGCCTCTTTGCCTTGCGCTGCCACAACACACATGCACCACTGAGCTCTCCTTGGAGGCACGGGATCCATCACATGAGGATGGGTCTGAAACCCTCAAGAGCCAAAGTCTGCTGGGAAGATTGGGCAGGGGGTGTCGGAGTGGTAGGCAGTGAAATTCCAAGCAGGCTGCTCCTGCTTGCTGCTGTTCCCATGGAAACAGGGGAAAGGCAAGAGGAAATGCATCCCCAGCTTCTTTTGAAGATGAGCTCCTTCGGCAGCACCCCCGGCTATCACACCTATTCCCATAAGAAGCAGGGTTTGGCAATTCCCTTTGGATGCATCTCCTTGACTGAGACCATCAGGCCTACAGACTGTTCCTTCCTCATCTCAGGCAACAGTGGGCAAGAGCATGCCAATCATCCCATTGCCAAGGCTGAGCCTCAGAGCTCAGAAAAAGTGAAGCCGTTTCCAGCAAATTCTGCATCTTATGCTTCTCCCCAGTTTGGAACTGGGGAAATACCTGCAGAGACACCTGTTTCCTGATTGTCAAGGTAGCTGGGCTCTTCCTGCAACATCTGGACCTAGACAAGTCTGGATCCTTTCCGAGTGCTGTGTGTGTCCCCTGTGAGTTTAGACTGAGGGTCTGAAGAGATTTTCCCACTCATCCCTACAACCAAGCAGGTTAGCTCTGTGTGTAAAATACACTGCAGCTGGCTCTGCCATAGCTAGCTGGATATCCTTGGGCCCGGTGGAGATCATAGCAGCGAAGATGCTGCCCAGCCTAAGGTTTTCTCTGAGTGCCAGGCATTAGCATTGATGGTCACCCCCACCCCACCTCCCCCGACCAGCTGGGGTTCCCATAGATTAAAAAAAACACGCGGAGCTCGTGCAAGGTGCTCCTGGTTCTTCTGCTTCATCCCGAGGCGAGAAGAACCCACGTGACCTCTCACCTGCACATCAGCAGCCCGGCTGGGACCGAAGCCCGCCCGGACAGCCTGACGCCTGCCCGGCGGGGCTGGGAGCAGGAGCCCTCCCGGGCAGCGCCGAGCGGCAGCTCCGCTCCCGGTGGGGCTGGGGAGGGGCGGCTGCGCTGGACTCCCCCCTCCCTCCCTGCCTGCCTCCCTGCCTGCCTGCCTGCCTCTCTGCTGCCGGCCGGCGGCTCAAGGTCACCCGCTGCCCCCCGATCCCATCCCACCCCATCCCATCCCATCCCACCCCACCCCATCCCCATCCCCATCCCCATCCC